>OX336390.1:845537312-846759812 GCA_946902985.2 Meconema thalassinum | reverse complement strand
CCTTCTTCGTGTGTGGCCATTGGATGATAAAGAGAGAATATGTGGAAACTGAATTAGGAGAACTGACGCCAGATAATATTATTTCTGTGATGTTACGGAACCAGCAATCATGGGATCATGTAGCAGTGTATGTGGAGGATGTCCTTCGCCAGAAAAAGCGGGATCTGGAAGCGTACGAACGTCCTTAAGAAGAAATGAAGAAAGAAGAAGTCTGAAAGGCTAAGTAAGCACGACATCACCCTGAAGTAATGCGAGAGCGGTTCCGGGGTGATGAACGCATCGTGGGAAAAGGGATGTGGTTTTTAGTGGGTAAAAATCCCACACTACTGTGGAGTGCGGACCCTTCACAAGTGTCTTTTGAAGATTTTCCACAGTCCCTCGTAAAAAAAAAAATATTACTATTACACGAGATTTACATCGAAAGCTGAGAAAAAGTTCGTCTCAAAGAACCCTGCCAAAGAGAGCAGAATTGTCGCGCTGAACTCAAACACAAGTAAAGAAGGTCAAGAGGTATGGCTTACCTCATCAGCGTCCTCCAGGCCGTTTGAGTACTTATTCGTCTCTCGAGTTATTTGTGTTACCAATCCCTCTGAGTGGCCTGGATGGCAAGGCGGTCTCTTGTAGACGTTTTCGTAGCAAGAACTCGTAAATTGCACTGTGATTGGTCTATTATTCGGCAATACAAATAGTTTCGAATCTAGTGGTTATTGAATTGTCAACAATAATAATAATAATAATAATAATAATAATGGCCGTTCGGAAGTTCTTGGGTAGCGACTTTCCAGCTAAGAAGTGGCTGTTCCAGTAAGTATACTTTGGTTCCCTGAAGCCCGTCTAGTTATGTTGTGATGTACCAGCAATGTGTTATATGTACTGTATTAAACAATAATAATAGTATTAATAGACTAATAATAATAATAATAATAATAATAACAATAATAATAATGAAAATGAAAATCCACAGCCTGCTTCCAGTCTCCGACCGGGTCAGGAATGGAATGAATGAAGCCCCCCATCTAGCGGCGAGGATATGAAATGTGCCGGCTGCCGAAGCCTGTCGCACTCCTCTGGGGCAATGATTAGATGAATGACAGATGAAATGGAATGATAGTGGAGAGTGTTGCTGGAATGAAATTTTGACAGGGAAAACCGGAGTACCCGGAGAAAAACCTGTCTGCCTCCGTTTTGTCCAGCACAGATCTCACATGGAGTGACCGGGATTTGAACCACGGGCCCAGCGGTGAGAGGCCGGCGTGCTGCCGCCTAAGCCACGGAGGCTCTCAATAATAATAATAATAATAGTAATAATAATAATTGGTCAACGGCTATGACGGTGTAGAAGGAATCTCGGATTCCCAACGGTGGATGGAGCGGAAGAGCCTGGTGGTTTCACCACCAACATAGAATTCCAAATCCAAGGGCGTTTGTTCCCAGATTGGGCGGCTAATGGTCAGCGTCTGCTCACCAAGAGGTGCGGCTGTAAACATGCTCCAGGAAATAACAATCCCTGGTTCTACACCACTAGCAAAAGCTAGATAATTGATTACAAGCAAACATGACGCGTACAAGTAAAAACAAAATTACCCCAGGTGGACAATCCACCCACTCTAAAGTGGCAACCAAGCATTCGGATTCTGGGGAGCTTGGACATATACGAGAGAGCAAGTCGGAGTGCCCAGGTAAACTTGCACGGAAACATCACACCTGACATTTTAGAAAGGGATACCTTCAGGCACAAAGTTTAAAAATGGGAAGTTATATCAGAGCAACCACAACAAAAACAGTATAGACCAAAGTGGTCGCAACAACGCAAACAAGCCTTCTCGGAAAGAATGAAAGTCTATTGGAACAACAAGAGGAACCAAAAGAAAAGTTGATTGAGTCATTTGCTTAACGTCTTCTATGTATTGGGAGAATTCGCTTCAAATAAATAAATAAATAAATAATAACCTAATTAAATTTTGTGATTAGGCTCAGAATACCGCACTGCCGCTCAGATCATACCATAGGAGAGGTGGCCAAACAGCACGCCACGCCGGGCGCGCTAGAACGCTAGCTTCACGCCAGCGTGCTTCTGGTACGTTCGGCCTTGCAGCGATAGTGGAGCAAGACTATAGGTCTGTCTCTCTCATTCGCTCTCCCGTCTCACTCCCACTCGTACTGCCTTCAGCCCTGCACTGTGTCGACCATGAAATGGTCGCGCACCGGTATCCATTATTTTGCTAGCTGTATTGTCACTTGACATTATTTTGATCGTGCGGATATGTAACGTAACGTTTGATTAAGGCTGTTCCTTTCTTTCTTTCTTTCTTTCTTTCTTTCTTTCTTTCTTTCTTTATTTATTTATTTATTTATTTATTTATTTCTTATTTTCCTAGCAGATTTCAAGAATTTACAATACTTTGATCTGCCGTTTATTTGCCCGTCAAGCCATTTGCAATGTAGAACTCGCCTTATGGATATTTTTAACTGTGTGAAAAATCTGCCTGATTTCTATTCAAAATGTTCGCCTCATTGCATAGTGGCTAGCACTCTTGGCTGTCACCGTGGAGGCCCGGGTTCGATTCCCAGCTCTGCCAAGAAATTTAAATCTGGTCTGAGGGCAGGAACGGAGTACACTTCCCTAGTGAGGCAAAAGTGAGAAGTGGTGGTTCGAATCCCACCTAGACCATCTTGGAAATGGTTTTCCGTGGTTTCCCATTTCTACCTCAGGCAAATGCTGTGATGGTTCCAAACTTAAAGCCAAGGCCGCCTCCTTCCCAATCCTCATTTGAATTACAAATACACCCACTAATACAGCCATAAAAATAACACAGGTTATCAGTGGCGTTTTCTCCAATACCACGGGGTAAGCACCCCTTACCTAGCATATTCTCATAAAAAGAAGTTTATATTATGATTTTCTAAAGCGCGACGAACAGCAAAATCACCGTTTTGAATGGAGTTCCTCGTTCTTTACCCTAGTTCTTCACGATCGCCCACCACTAATTTGTAGAGAAAGCGCGCGGCCGGTTGCTATGACAACGGGCCATCTGGCCCGGAACACCACTATGGCCGATGGAGAGGTACACTAAGAACGTCAGGTCGTCCTTGATTGGCTAAGACAGGGAGTGTGGCGTTCCATAGCCACAGGGCTGTCGTCAAAACAAGTAAAAGCTGGTAGCACGGTCTGCTTCGATTCGGACAGCTTACCGAGCTTGCCCTCGTGAGCATGGAACACCAGCACTGCGCGCTTCCCTAATCCCCACCGTCCATCGCGCGGAGAATGTCTCTGCCCATCAGACCCCACCTTTGATTGGTGCGTTAGTTGCAATTCTGCTTCGTCCGGTATACTCACCACTGTATGTTTTAGTGTGCAATTAGCAAAATTTAGTATATGGTACCGTAACTAGATATTATTGTGTTTTAGTGTATAGTTGAACAAATTACCGTACGTCATAAATTATCATGTTTAGCGAGTAGTAGCCTACGTTAATATCCTTTTAGTTTGTACTCTTTGGTGCATGGATATTTCAAAATTGAGACTGCACAACAGGGATGGCAAATACATATTCACTTCACTCCTAATATTTCTATTTCTCGTCGGAGAAATCGCTTGCTTCTAAGAATTGATCTCCATAATTTAGTGAATGCTTTCCTTTGAAATGCATATTTTTCAAATTATTATATTTGAATCGTATTTTACGTAATATTTTTGTGCATTTATGGCAACTTCTTTTCTAATGCAATACGCAATAACTATTTTTTAAATAATGTGATATGTCTTTAAAATATTATTCAAATTATACTGATGTACATTTAAAATGATTTATCCTGTACACCTACTCTTTGAATATAGGCCTAATTTGAATGATATTCAGAGCAACTTTTCGGGTTGTTGGGCTACTCTGAAGATACCTACGCTGGCCGTTAAAGCCTACGTCAGTATAATTTGAGGAATACCTGCAAAGAAATATTAACCGAACATGCAATACAATGTCATAAGGTTATCTATTACTAGTAGCATGTTTATTATTTTAATGTTCACTTTAAGTCACATGATAGAAAATAATAATGTTATTGTTTTACGTCCCTGTTAACTAGTGAGGCTTTTAGAGACGCTGGGGTGCCAGAATTGTGCCCCGAAGGGAACGTGCCAGTAAATCTACTTACACGCCTCCTTCGCATTTACGCACCCTCAAATGGCGATTGACTGCGTCGGTATTCCATCCCGCTATCTTGAGCTCAGCAGACGAGAACGTTGCCGCTGAGCCACGCATCCAGTCATAATAGAAAATTTACGGGTAATAACCAGCTCCTTAGACCAAGAAATGCGAACAACAAAAGCACAAACTGCCACACTGTTCAATCGTCAATTGACACACGATCAGAAAAGCTCGCCAACCCTGCTGAATAATTTACTCCGCCCTTAATATAGCTACGTACATGGGTTGGCATGCCTGAAATTGAAAAGGGAATAATGACCTGTGCTGTATTAAAATTTCTTCATTTTGTTTTAAATGTGAAGGTCTCATAATTATGTGTGTACGGTTGAGAAGTTGTTGCTACTTCAGACATCAACCTCTACATTGACAAGGGCGTCGCTAGAACCAAGTGTTGAAGTTGCTCTATGATGTAAGCCAATACTTTCAGTCTTCTTCACAGCTTACCCTCAAAAAAATTCCACGCCACGCCACTGCAGATTATCATACAAATTTCACACACTCACTCACACACACACACACACACACATACACACACCCAAGTACACGGGACTACATGACCACGGTGTCGCAAAGTCCCTAAATGAATCAACAACTACATCTATTCACAATTACCGAAGCAAGAATATCCGAAATTGCACAGGCAGACCGCACAAGTGTTATCAATATTTGGAGCAACGTATGTCTGCGAAACGTTTTTCTCTGCATTGAAACTTACAAAATCACGGCTGCGCGCTCTGATATCTGACGATAACCTGCGAAACAGCCTCCGGTTGAACGTTTTTCAAACAATCGTACCGAACTTTGAGCATATTGTAAATGAAAATGAAAATCCACAGCCTGCTTCCAGTCTCCGACCGGGTCAGGAATGGAATGAATGAAGCCCCTATCTAGCGGCGAGGATAGGAACTGTGCCGGCTGCCGAGGCCTGACGCACTCCTCTGGGGCAATGATTAAATGAATGACAGATGAAATGAAATGATAGTGGAGAGTGTTGCTGGAATGAAATTTTGACAGGGAAAACCGGAGTACCCGGAGAAAAACCTGTCTGCCTCCGTTCTGTCCAGCACAGATCTCACATGGAGTGACCGGGATTTGAACCACGGACTCAGCGGTGAGAGGCCAGCATGCTGCCGCCTAAGCCACGGAGGCTTGTCATATTGTAAATATGAAAACAAATTAAAAGAATTTGAAAACAATAAAAATAAAAATGTGACCGAAATTGCAATTTTTAAAGGACTCCCATGATACCTTGTCAATATTTCTGACTGTTTTAATGCTAAGTACGCAATCTTCAAGTACTGGTACGTGAAGAAACGTGTGAAACACAACATAGCCTAAATGTGTCGGACAACCGACGCATTGGACGAGTAGTTTTGTTAACAATCGTCCCGTGGCTTATGATCGCGAGATTAACGGTCACGTTAAACTACAAGCTTTTTTGTTAACAATCCGTCCGGTGCGAAGGCGATCCCAGCTTGACTCCGTCCGACGCGCCGGCAGTCAGGGCTGGCAGCCCAGCCAAGAGAGACAGAAGTCCAGCGCAGCGTGTAGCTCTATAACCAATGAAGAGCCTGTATGCTTAAAGATCCAAATATAGCCTTTTCAAAACAAAGCGGCTTTAAGAAACCCGACGTGATGGAAAGTGATAATAGGTTAGTTTAAAGCATATGGTGTATGTGGTTAGGACAACGTTACATTTAGAAAGACAAATCACTTTCTAAATGTAACGTTGTCCTAACCACATACACCACATACACATACACCATTGGTGATAGAGCTACACGGATTGGTGAAGTATTGGTGTTACATATCTACCATTTCAAGGAACTACTATTTGTCATGAGCAGCTGATCACCGTCACCATCTGTTTCTCTTCATTTTATTCTATTCTTATACCCTAAATTTTATGGTGCACCATATTAGGTTTTAAATACGTATCTTATTACTGTGCTACGCTTTGTTTTTTGTTTTTTCAACGGCTGATGAAGGGGATAAAATATAATTAATCACCGAAACATGTACTGTAAACAAGTTAAATAATTAATTTTATCTGTATAGTATTGATTCAGGCAGATGTTCATTTCTTGTTAATAACTATTGAATCGTGATGCAAACAAAAAGTGTATCTGTAAATTTCAAAGAGCATACTAAACAGGAATAATAAGTAACCATTCTCCTGTAAAGTAAAGTTACGACATAACAACACGGTAATCAAACCAGAGGCACTATATTCCTCTGAAGTTCTAATCATTGGGGGCAGATCACTAATTTAAGATATACAAAAACAAGAAAGGAAAATGTTGAGAAAGATGTTTGGCAGGATGACACCGCCTGTAACTCACGGCGTGTTTGTTTTGTTGCAGATTTCTCGTCAGCGGCCGGTTACTAACGAAAATATTCATGAGTAGTCGTGTGACATGCGCTGACGAGAAATCAGCATCAAAACAAGCACACCTTGCGTTACAACCTATGTCACCGTAGCATAGTACGAGGGGCGTAACTTATTGTTTTACACTTTATTCTTTTCTACCCAAATGAAGTACATTACACATCAGTTGTTACGTCCACCTTCTCAACATAATCTCCTTGTAAATTTATGCACTTTTGCCATCGATGTGTCAGTCTCACCAGAGATTCCTGAAACCATTCTTTAGGGGTGTTGCCTACCCATGCCTTGACAGCTGTGTCCAAAGGTTTCTTCATGTTTCCGAACAGGTGATAATCACTTGGTGCCAAGTCGGGAGAATATGGTGGTTGTGGTAGCACCGTGAATCCCATTTGATAAAAAGCGGCGGTGGTCTCTCGGTTAGTTATGGGCGGGCATTGTCATGTTGCAGAAGCGCACCTTTAGCCCATTTTTCTGACCGCTTAACTTGAATGGCACGACGTAAACGATTAAGGGTTAATCGTGGCCCCCAATTCCAGCCAGTCAATGAGGATGATGCCCTTTGTGTCCCAGAACACTGTTGCCCTTCGCTTGCCAACTGAAGGCACTGTTCGACATTTCTTTGGAGAAGGACTGTCCCTATGCTTCCATTGTATCGATTGTTGCTTCGTTTGTGGCTCATGGTAATGGAGCTCTGTCTCATCACCAGTCACAAGCCTAGCCATGAAGTCGGCTGGATCTTGTCTGGAGAGACTAACACATCGATGGCAGAGGTGCATTAAGTTACAAGGAGATGATGTTGAGAAGGCGGACGTAATAACTGATGTGTAATGGACTTCATTTGGGTAGAAAAAAATTAAGCGTAAGACAATATAGTACGTCCCTCGTAGTTATGGAGTGATCTTATCAGACAGGAGATCCGTGTTCAAATCCATCCTTGGAGAAGTTGTTTTCTCCGTTTGGCTCTCTCAAGCTGATCTTGTGCCACGTGCAGAGTTGACAACAGTGCCCCACAGAGCTAATTTGCATTCGTCCGCGAAGCGGTCTAATTGGGTAACTTCAGCAGCTGCGTCGCAAGATATCGATGACTGTTTTCAAATTATTTATCAATATGACCAATCCTCTAACACAAAGGTTCCCAGAATTTTCACACTATGGACCCCCTTGAAAATTAAATATGTTCATGGACCGTTCGAGAGATATTTAATAAACCGTATGTTGGACTTATAATTCTCTTAAAATTAGTTTACTACAGAACGTATTCAACATATGATAATTTATTAAATTAATATAATTATTAGTTAGCTATGTATCTAATTATTTATTAAATAATAAAAAAGTGTTATATTTCTGATCAAAAGTTTAATGTCTGATAATTTCAGTATTAAGACATTCCCATCTTCAAGTCTGTTTCTTGACTTAGATTTCAAATAGGTATTATGAAATTAAATCTTAGAACTAGAAACCTGATAAAATTTAATTTTAGAAAATTAAATATATTGTAATATTGCAATTCACAACATAACAATCAGGGGAAATTAAATTATTCTGATCGAATTAAAATTACCATGTGGACCCCCTGAAATCTTATCTGGGACACCCTGGGGTCCACTGACCCCACTTTGGGAACCACTGCACTAACGCTCACAAACCCGATTCACGTTGTTTACGACCTTCCTGTATAGCCACATCCCGTGTGAGCTCATCTCGTGGTGCTTTCAATTTTTATTTTATTTTCCCATGAGATTATCATCATCACCACCACCAAGAAATGGTCCCTCTACCTAAACTCTCAGAAAACAGTTGTACCTGCATTCCGCCTACAAAACAGGCAATCAAATTACAAACCAGAAGTCAGATTCAGGGGCCAACTGTTACCGTACTGCAATATACCAAAATACTTGGGAATAGCATTTAATTTCAATCAGCATCTCTCAAATACGGCTGTAAAAATCAAAACCAGAAATAATATTCTTCAGAAACTTGCTGGTACATCATGGGGAGCTAATACTCAAGTTCTAAGATTCACTGCCTTAGCTTTATCATATTCTGTTGCTGAATATTGCTGTCCAACCTGGATCAATAGTGTTCACACTAAGAAGATAGATGTGCAACTCCGTCAAACAATCCGAATAATCACGGGATGTATTCGTCTGCCTGTTCTCAGTAACATTCCACCTCCAGTTCTAAGAAGATCAGAAGCTCTCCTAAAGGTATGGAAAAACATTCGGCAGAATCCCCAGCTACCCATTCACCAAGATCTTGCACGAGCAGAACACCAACACTTGAAATCAAGGAAACCACTATGGCGTACAGAAGTCAACCTTGAAAGATGCTCCTTCCAAGTTAACAACTCATGGAAAATCCAATGGTAGCAGTCTTCAGTGGTAAATAAACATCTAGTTGACAACCCTTCTAACCGGATGCAAGGATTCCATCTTCCCAGGCCCAGTGGAGGATCATCAACCGGATTCGAACTGGACGAGGCAGATGTGGCTATCTGCTGCACAAATGGGGATGGGCTAGCTCTGCAAATTGCGACTGCAGTGCATTATCAAGTCAATCCGTCATATTGTTGCTAAGTGTCCTCTTCGATCTTTGAAAGGGACAATAATGGACATTCATCTTACATCGGATGAAGCAGGTGAATGGTTCAAAGAACTAGACCTAGAGTTGTAAGATCGTACGATCTTGTGACTATGCACATTTGTCCTGAAATTATATATATTGTATATATGTACATACTTTCATCATACGATAAATAAATAACCACCACCACCACCACTATTTGAACTCAAAAGAAAACATAAATCTACAGGAACTTTGTATTGCAGTACAGTAGAAACCATTTCGTCCATCGTCGGCTGCTCCGTCGCTCCGGTTGATCCGACCGTGCTCGTAGCGGTGACTCACTACCCATCACGCCACTGTTGTTTACAAGTACGTATTGTTATCGCTTGTCCGTTTTAGTGCTCCGTCATCTCTCGTATCGCTTCTGTCGTCCGTGTTTTGTACAGTACGTACTGCACTGTGAAGTTTTTATCATTTTAAATGATCTTTTCGACTTCGTCGTTACGCTGAGTTCTGGCGTTACGTTACGGCGACAGGACGAAATATACCGAGAATGCTCTGAGGTGTGTCACGTCATAGTACCGCTTGAGCTTCCTCCTTTCCCCGCGCGCTCCGGTGAGCGTGACGTCATCCAGCCAGCTACCTCGTTTGACCTTGATTTGCACTTGCTAATGGACTTTGAGTTCACACATGCACTCCGGTGAGCGTGACGTCATCCAGCCAGCTACCTCCTTTGACCTTGGTTTGCACTTGTTAATGGACTTTGAGATCACACAGTTCGCTGCATGATCATGAGGCTTTAACCCAGCATTTTTAAGCATTTGTAGCATTTAAAATGGTATAAAGTCTAGTCTTTCAGACTGACTATCACTGTTTTAGTGCTTATTGTTAGTTGGTTTTACGCCATCGTTCCTCTGTGTTCGTTACAGCATTGTGCATTAATTTGTTTACTGTACTGTACAGTTGTGTGTGAGTTTGCAACATGCTAGGAGTGAAACATAAACACGTTACTCTTTCATTAAATCTAAAATTAGCAGTGCTACGAAGACTGGAGAAAGGGGAATCACTCCAAAAAATTGCCAACGAACTCATTGTAGGCGTTACAACTTTAAAAGATTGGAGAAGAAATCAGAAAGACATTGAATCATGTACAGTGACGATATATGGTGAAAACGCTCTTAAGAATCGCAAAACATTGAAAAAGCCTAAACTTTAACTACTTGACAGTGCGTTGTGGATGTGGCTCTACCAAGAAAGAAGGAAAGGAACCCCGATATCTTGAGTTCAGATTTTTAGCATATTTTCATTTATGAAAAAAATAGGCTTATGACATCACCTTCTGTCCGTGTGTCTGTCTGTGTGTGCGTGTGTGTGTATGTGTCCGCCCTAATAAGTTCTAAAGGGCTGTAGAGATTTCAATGAAATTGAGTAAGTTCATAGCACTGTTCCGGACGACCCCGACTGTGCCCTTCAAATGTTGTTACGTCTCACCAATCCAACATGGCGGCTGTGCGAAATATTTCACCAGCATTCAATATCTCCGAAACTATTACCCATATCACTCTGGAATTTTGTACGGCGATAAAGGGAACTACTAGAAGTTCATCCATGTGACTTTTGAAATCCTGGCAACTGCAAAACCAACATGGTGACCAAGCGAAATTGTGTCATTTAAATAGACGTTTCTCGCGATTTAACCAACCAAACGCAATGAAACTTGGTACAGTATATGTTTATACACATTGAAATGCATCGACATCTAACTTCGTTCAATTGTTTACATAACCTCAAGATGACGACTGTGCGAGATATTTCACCGGCATTCTATATCTCTGAAACTATTACCGGTATCACCATGAAATTTTGTACGGAGATAAAGGGCACTACTGGAAGTTCACCTATGCGACTTTCAAAAACCGGTTAACTACAAAACGAATATGGCGGCCAAGCGAATTTGAAAGATTTAAATAGATTTTTCTCGCGATTTAATGATCCAACCGCAATGAAACTTCGTACAGCAAATGTTTATACACATTGCAATGCACTGGTATCTAATTTAGTTCAATTGTTTACGTAACCTCTAGATGGCGGCTGTGCGAATTTCGAAAATTAAGTTTTTATTTCTTGTGTTCTAACCGTGCGATCGAAATCAACATTTGCATAATGAACGTACACAATAATCATCATCTAATAGTACATAAATCTATGGCCTACATATATTAAAATCCAACATGGCGACCATCCGAAATATTTAGACGGTTCTCAATATCTATTAATCTACTACAGCAATCAAACTGAAATTTTGTAAGTGTATTGAGGCTATAAGCATAAGTTCACCTATGGGACGTTCAATAACCTGGCGAGCACAAATCTAACATGGCGGCGACGCGGAATTTAAATATTCTAATAGATGCCTCTTGCGTTTTAACCATCCGAGCGCTGCGAAAATAGATACGGTTTATGCTTATACAGATTTTAATCGACTGACATCTAATTCATTTAAATTATTTTCATAACCACAAGATGGCGGCTGAGCGAAATTTAAAATCCCGCTTTTATTTCTTGTGTCCTAATCATGCGATTGAAGTTTGAATAAAACACCTACACAATAATCTCCATGTAATAGTACATAAATCTAAGGCCTATAATATAACAAGAAGTTCCGTGACGAACTAAAGAGCCTACTTTTCATGCCAATGATTGTTCTACAGAATATGAACCTATCTAGAATAATGACGTAATTAAGTTGCTAATATCGAAATTTCTAATTAGTTCGAAATACTGTATACCTGGCATAATGTAGCCTAATAGAGCACTACAGTTGGCAGCCCTGATGACTGAATATATTCTTAGTTCCATCTCTTAAGGTGCAGAATACAAAATTTGGTTGAAGTCCAATGAATAGCATGGACGTTACATGCAGTTAAACATTGGATCTAACAGCGCGCGTAAAATCATGTTGGCAACAATGTCAAGCATGTATTGGTCAGAAATAATCTGAAATAATATGATCTATTGCTGTGCCAATTTTGAATGAAATCCATTAGTTAGTATAGACGTTACATGCATTTTAAAATTGGACCTATCAGCAGGCTTAGAATCATGTTGGCAGCACTGACGTATATTAGTTACTCCAAATTCATCTAGAATGCCAGGTACTATACGTGTGCAAAGTTTAGAGCTATTGGATTGCATACTTTCTGATACTGTATATTGATATTAGGGTAACAAAAATAGGGACAGCGCATATTAACAGTTGGCAGCCCTGGTTGCTCTTAAGAATACGCATAGTCATATCTGTTATGGTACACATAGCACATACGAAATTTGGTTGAAATCCAAATGATAGTATGGAAGTTACATGTATTTAAATTTGGACCTGTCAGCAGGCTTAGAACCATGTTGGTAGCTCTGACGTATATAATCGACTCCAAATTAATATAGAATGTCAGGTACTATACGTGTGCAGAGTTTAAAGCTGTCGGCTTGCATACTTTCTGATATATTGGTATTTGGATAAAATAAATTAGGAGCATTTATTAACAGTTGGCAGCCCTGGTGGGTCTTAAGAATACGCTCAGTCGTATCTGGTTATGTACACATACAACATACGAAATTTGGTTGAATTCCAATTGATAGTGTAGAAGTTATATGCATTTAAAAATTGGACACATCAGCAGGCTTATAATCATTTTGGCAACACTGCCATGTATGGCCTCTTGGAAATTTAACTGCAATATTATTATCTATGCGTGTGCCAATTTTTAAATAGCTCCCATTCATACCTTCCAGGATATCCAACATGGAGCTCAAATTTCAATTGCGAATTTTTAGCAGATGGTAGCACTGACATCATTTTCAAATATGGCCGTGAGATATTCGGGTATAGATCTTTACTCCTACCAAATTTTGTTTCGATTGCTCCAGCCATTTTGGAGTTGATAGGGGGACACACACACACAGACAGACAGAAGGACAGACAGACAGACTGACAGAAGGACAGACAGACACACATTTGCCCGATCTCATAAGTCTACTTTTTCCTCATTTTTGCAAAATGTGAAAAGTAGGCTAAAAATCCAACATGGTTCTCAATAACTACGAATCTCTTACAGCAATCAAACTGACAGTTCGTATGTTGATAGAGGCAATTAATATTAGTAGGATATATGAAAATAGGCTATTTAGTTCTTCACGGAACTACTCGTTATTTATTTATGTATCGTATGGCTTTTAGTGCCGGGAGTGTCCGAGGACATGTTCGGCTCGACAGAGGCTGTAGCTGCTTCAAGCGGACACCCTTAGGGAGAACTACAAGTTCCGTTCAATTTCAAGTAGTTTCAACTTTCGCTACCAGATATCACTGACACCTAGTTGTGAACGTTGGAACTTTGATAGAGCATTTCAATGAAATCTAACCTAGAAATTTACCTTCACACAAGTTTAGTCTGTGGAAGGATCTTTTACATGTCATAAATCTATGACATGGGAGCACCGGCTTTACTTCCCCTCCAAAGAAAGGCATACTGAAGGATTTGAACACTCTTAAAACAATCCGACGACTTCGGCCGGTTTTGAACCCGCTATCTTGGGCACAGCAGTTTAGCATGCTACCAACTATGCCACCGAAGACGCGTTGAGTTCAGAAAATGTTCATTTTAATGTACTTCCATAATTTTCTGTACTTTCTGATAATCTGACCTTTTTGCGCTCCGACCATATCCCCAGTCCCAAAGGTGACGGATAACAGGGGTTGTACTGTATTTCTTAAACATTCTTATGAAACGGAAAAGTTCACAGTAAATCCACAACATTTTAGTCACCAGCTTGCACTGATTGATGTAAAACACGCCTTAATTGTAATCTCTACATATTCGATCAGGTCCTATTATTCCAGAGCATGCTATAACCATGACGAATAGAAGGAGAGAGTGAGGAGACTCCTGAAGTTCAAGCGCGCCCCGCCAGGCAGCGCTAGAGTGGGGAAGTTCCACACTGCCGTGGTCAGCTGGTCTTAGGGATGGTGCTAAGGGAAACGAATTACTTTGTAACTACGAGTAATACTCTTTTAAAAAGCAATTAGCGGTTACAATTAAAATAGCATGGCAGGGCACAATGGAAAATATAATTCACGGAAATTATAACTACGGTCTTCATTACATGTTACGGATCGCTCCGATTCCTGGAGTATACATACACAGATAAAAAAAAAACATAATCCCCAGCATATTAAACAAGCACATATAAACTATTTAAAGTAACACTCTACTTACCAATTCATTTTGTTGGCTACTGGACTTTCGAAAGCTTGCGTGAAGACTTGGCGGATGTTCGAGATTGCAAATCTCCTTTGTTATATTGCAAATCTTGGCGGATTTCCTTCGTTCTGAAGAAAAATCGGCACTTCATATAATTATAAACAAGTCTGGGGATAATATCCATGACATGTTGAAGACAGCAGCTGGCTCCTGAAGGATCAACTGAAATTGTTTCTGTGGAATCGATACAATCAAAAAATATTTCGCTCCACATCGATTTTGGGGTTAATTTTCCGGTAATTACTTTCTCGGCCTGGAAAAGAATGTCACATACACTTCTCGAAGGACGTGTTAGAAACACTTCATTGTTCATTGAACCGTAGTCCTTTATTTCGGCAAGAACTGAACATTTACTTATATTATTCTCACGTAGAGAATGAGCACCGGGCGAACACTTAATACATTTAGAAGAGTGCTTAACAACATAGCCAGCTAAATAGTACTCTAGACCCTTATCAATCGAAGAGTTTCGAACTGCGCTGTCAAATTCAGGTACCGAGATTCCCCAGTCTTCGATATTTACTACATCTTGAACCACATATTTTTTCTTAATGTAAGTTTCCACTGATTCCTTCACTGTCTTGTTATGCACCTCCATATTCCGGGCTAATATACGCATCTGATTAACATACGAGGTCAAGATCTGCTCCCGTTTAGGTTCACTATTTCCACCAACATTTAAAGCCTGTTTTATAGGGACGTATATACATTGAAATGAAGGAAATCTATTGTTGATGGATGATCATCTGAACTGAAAGATCGCATAATTCCGAAGTGCCGTTCCTAGGGATCCTGGGTGAGCTTTCCTGTCAACAAATACTTATAACCTTTCTCCCAAAGCCATTCACACATCTCCAAAGTACTCTGTAGGGTTACTACTAGTGATTCCAAGGTTCTGTTGGAGGCAAAGGTGTTATTGGTAGATCTCACGGTCTGAAGAAAACTAACAACAGCTGTATGAGAAGGTGAACCTTTACGAAAAGCCTGAGACGGAATGAATGCATTTAGTGCATCAGCAACAACATTTATATATTACTGGTAAATGTCTCAGTGTCCTCACTACCTTGAAATCCCGCCAGTCCCATTTCTCGATAAAATGTAATACCTTTGGCAACACTGTCACTGAAAAGTTGGAATGCAAACCTAGCATTCATTCTCTGGAAAGATTATGGGTCTAAATGAGCAACTGTCAGTTTAGGGCAGGCTCTAAGCCCAACATACCCTGAGAGATCTTATTTGAACAGTTCCCTATAAAAATTGAAATCAGTAATTTTTTCATTATAGTGAAGTTCTACTTTATCATGAAAGTGGTTTCTTAAGCATTTCAATACATGAACGAAGTCGGACAAAGCCCAGATCTTTCTCGTAACATCTGCAGGATTAAGGATGTGAGGTTGTAGAGAAGTTGTCTTGCCACCTACTCCTAACGAATTCAAGGCCTTTTTATTTGATTGACTACCATCACAAGTAAACCCAACCACCCTCTCCCCAGCCTCTTCTAACTGCAAAATCACCTGTATTAGAATTTTTGCGAGAATGTCCCCTGGAGTAGCATTTCTGCTTGCATACACAGTAACTGGCTGCACCCAATTATGCATGAATGGTACGAACATGAACACTAGAGCGTGATTTGCTAGTACGTTCTTCTGGAGGTCAGGTGTGTGTTCACCTAAATCTACTAATCCATCTACTTGATGAGAAAAACTATTAAACTGGATTTCTTCTCTTAGCTTCACTCCATCGAAAATTACAACACCGTAACGTGAATTATCATTCTTTTCTTCCTTAAAATAGTCTGAAATAGCATTTATACTATGCGTATTAACTCCATAAGGGCACTTATGTTCTTTACAAAGTTTTCTCAAGTGACTTTCTGAGGGCAGAGGCAAGAGATTATGTCGCCGACAATGACGGAATCCTTTCGGTGATTTTATTCTCAACAATAAACTCTCTGAAATGAATTCGTTGCTGTACCTCATTCCATTGGGAGATTTTACCTGGCATTATTTGAGCATAGTGTCTATTATCATCTTTTCCTTCTTGCTAAGGTGTTCGTTATCTTTGTAATTAAATGCTTGTGAATTTCGAACCTGCTTATCCAGGAAATTAATTCTCGATTTTGCTGAGTTGAGGCAGGATCTAACGCGAATTAAATTACGGTTAGCATTCTTTAGGCGCCTTTTGAGCAATATTATAGTCTTTTCAGCATCAGTAAGTACACTAGAATGACCCAAATTCTTATCAACATTAGAATGACCTTTTAATGCCTCATTCGTTGCTCCACTCCCATCTTCAATCTTCTTTCTTCTTTTTCTGGTGGTGTTGAGATTCTTTTTCCTGTTGGGAGCTTTACGGGACTTATTCTCACATGTCAGGTACTTCGCGGTAAATTAGGGGGGAAATGAGGCACTGCTCCAGGAAGTAACTTCCACCTCACACAAGAGATTTCCACTTCTTCACCATTCACTATACAATTATCTGATTATACTATCAAATCATCAGAGAAATGAATTTGACAAATTCTACTACTTCGCGTTAACTCCGTATCCTTTCGTGGAATAGCTCTGGCCCATTTTTCAAATTGATTTGTATCCTTCGGTGGTGAAAAAAATCGTATATCGACAACTACTCTACCATACTCTGACTTACAGCCAGGCACTAAATAGTACGGCATGTTGAACTATTAAATTAACAAAGCCGCATAAGAAATATGTTTGAAGTTCACAAAACACAAAACGCTGATGTACACAAGACTCAATGAACTGAAAGCAATGAAAATTCAATTTAATTCACACAAATATCTCACACAGTAACTTCTCCCACACTTTTCTAAGAACCGGCTCGACCCAACAACAGGACACGTTGTTGGACATTATCGCTTGCAGTGCTTGTAGCGGCGGGACCACAAACTACCATGCTATAATGGCGGAGTCCTCACACTAGGTCCTTCTATTCGTCATGCTATAACAGCAATATAGCACCTGCCTTGCTCATATCTCCAGACATTATTTGAAATGGAAGCTCAGCGTTCTTCCTATTGACACCACCAAAGCTTCTTACGAGTTGAAATGTAATTTCCGTTTCATGTCGGAGGTTAATTTCCTTTCAAAAGAGGGATTTATTATTCCATTTCTCTGAGGATTGTCAACTTATATATTTTTCAACAGAGGATTTCGTGGATGTTATTTAAAATATGAAAAGACTCGTGTTATTTAAAGCTGTGAGTGTGCGGGACTGCGGATATCCTTGGCGCAGCTTTATTAATATACAGAAAGTGAACTTCCTTCAACAGAGACAAGTCTCAACCCCGCCCAGGGTCAGTATATTCAGTAAATGTACATATAAACTGACCAAACCAATGTGCTGTATAAACAGAAACAGTGTTAGGATTTCAGAGCACCTAGAAATGATATGAGGGCTATCCTTGAATAAATTATTATTATTATTATTATTATTATTATTATTATTATTTTCTCGATCTTGGCCATCTTAGGACCACGTAAAATAACCCACTGTTAGTTAGTTAGTTATTGAGGTTTTAAGGGGCGGAACAACGAGTTCATCTGCCCCTAACCCACTGTAGTCAATTCGTTTTGTTTCCTGCTTTCTTTCTTGTATGCCAATATTTCTTCAATAAATCACTTTGCTTTTTATTTCTCTCCTCTTTCCATATGTATTTTCATTATTTCCTAATTTTTTCCCGGAAACCTTTGAAATTTTGCGTTAAATTTCTGAAATTATTATTATTATTATTAATAATATTGTTATCTAAATGAACACACTTTCATTGAGAGCTTACCCCTCTTCACTCTACTAAAAAACACACCCTGACGGAAACAAGACACAACTTAGCAATACAGCAAAGCAAGATTAAAAAAGAGGGGAAAATAGGGGATTTTAATAGATAAATGTTATCTGGATCAGGAGTACGATGTACTTTTTTCTTCAATAAACCTAGGCCGGCATTCACGGCAGTATAAAAGGTGCCGGGACGTCCTCAAAGACCGGCAGCGCTTGTATAGGGATTCTAGCTTAGGCGTGACGGTCTTTAATAATTGAAGACCTTCCTGAATTCAATAACATACATCTTATCTAGACTTGGCAACACGCCACAAGTACACATGCACTGACTACAGACAGCACATAGGAATACGGGGCGGGAGAGGGTAAACCAGTTCAGTGAGATAACATTCCAACTCAGTCGACCGTTACTGGTGCAAAAGTGAAGTTGATACTGCTCGCAGCTAGACCGCGGAAGACACCCAACCAGATAAGTAGTAGCCTGTACTATACAGTACAACCATAGTTGATTTTTACAACCATATAGTCACTCCAAACAGACAAATTCCGGATTTCTATCACCAATTTAGCATTTCACCTAACATCATATATACTACAACTAGTATACACCGACAAGTTGCATTACCAATACTGCAACTAATTAACTGTACATACTGTAAATATTTTCACCTGTATTTTCAAACATAGATTTCATAGCCTATGTGTAATAGATCTGATGATGATCGCTTGACGATCGAAACTGGTCATTCTAGTGTATTTATTAATCTCGTGTAATTCTTTTCAGGATTAGCGTGTAACCCAACTATTTTGGGTTCATTCGTGTTGACCAACTGAAAAGCACCAAACTTTTGTTTTCTACACCTTTATTCCCGTCTAAGGAGCGCGATTGAACCTATCCAGCTGATCTCGCTTTCTTGTCTTCCCAAAATCTCTTCATCTCCTCTCTATGGCTCTTTCTCCGTTCCTCCGTCCAGGTTATTCTGGTTGCAATGTTTGGGTGGTCTGAAAATTGATGATTGTCAACTAGTTCTCTGAATTTAGTTCTGTCGACTACCATATCACTTGAGATGTCTATTTCCTGAAGGTATTTTTCAACTTCAAGCTGCCAGTAGTTGTTCTTAGATTTCTTTGTGAGAGTGAGATTTAGAATTCCTATAGTCAGCCTGTGATCACTCATTTTGAGACTACGAGTATGCCCATAAAATTTCAAACGCCTTTTCCTGAATGTGTCCGAGATGTTCTCGAAATGCTGAAAGAGGTCCTGGGATTTCCTTTCCATCCCTATTCCCTCGGTAAAAAAGGGATCGAAAGTTTCCTCAAGATTTGTCTTTCTTGTTTTTGTATATCTCTTTCCTCTCCCGACAGAGATTATTGAACTGTTGGTTCATCCTCTATTGTTTTTCCGCTGAGACGCTCCACAGTTCAGCATGTTTAACCGTGGATTAGTTTAATGGCAGGGGAGAGAGATCTACCTGTGTTTATCCTAGACATAAATCCGACACGGATATCCAGTGGTTACCATGGCAACAAGTGTTCGCCATCTAAGTCTGTGTATTCGATATCAATATGTTGCTATAAGAACATATTACTTACTATTATTGATTACCGACAGTAGTGGCTACGCTGGCTAAAGCTCAGCATTAGGCCATAGGGCCAAGCTCTCTGCTGACTCGGTAGACGCGTGGGTTCGAGCCCCACCGTCGGCCGTCCTTGAAATGGTTTTCCGTGGTTTCTCATTTTCAACACCAGGCAAATGCTGGGACGGTACCTTCTGACAGGCCACGGCCGCTTCCTTCCACATCCTTGCCCAGTTTCATTCACCATCATTCATTTCATCTCTCATTAACTCCTCTCATGAGGTTGGCGTCAGGAAGGGCATCCGGCCATAAAAATCATCGCCACAAAGTCTTCCATCGCATCTCATCCCCGACCCCGTTGGAAAACGGGAATAATAAGGGGTAGACATAGACATACACTTACTATTATTGATGGTATAATACGAGCTCGTAGTGCTTGTCCAAAGGCCCTAAAGTTACTAAACGTCGTTCAAAATGTAAATACAATTTAGCGTCTCTGAGTGCCATTCTAGATTTTAATAAAGGTCAGTTCTACGGTCATAACATTTTAGTGTAAAAAAAAAGTCCCTAAACAGTTACTAAATTCAAATTTCTTCAAATGTGTTATTTTAAGTACACGAATGATCTCGGCTTTCGTGGTTATTTAGCTCCGTGTACTTGGCTGTATGCGTAGAATTTGTTTGACAACCTGTGTAATTGTGGTGTCTGTAAAAGTGTGTGTAATTGTAATTAATGTGAGGATAGGGAAGGAGAAGGCTACACCACGACATGCTCTTTAATATACAGTATCTCATTTCCATAGAGAGCTGATGTATTTTTTGTGGTTTTATGGAAATTCACATAAAATAGCCATCTACTATGAATAACAGTTGATGAAATACACCGGCTACTTGTACACACATCAAAAAAAGTTTTGCATCACCTCGGTTCCCAGATCTCCGGCATATAGACGTTGACTGTGTATATTGTATCAAAGATACAGTCCCTGTGACTGTTCATAGATGTCACTAAAACTGCTCAAAGATGTAAACAACCATGCATGAGCAGGGCCTATTAGACGAAGGGGGTACGACAGCCGATCAGTTCCAGTCATTCCACCAGGACGAAGGTACGCTGCTCATGTTGTCTGTAGTTCTACCATGCCTAGAAGGTCAATACCGCAGTTCGATCGCGTCCGCATTGTTACTTTGTGTCAAGAAGGGCTCTCAACAAGGGAAGTTTCCAGGCGTCTCAGAGTGAACCAAAGCGATGTTGTTCGGACATGGAGGAGGTACAGAGATACAGGAACTGTCGATGACAGGCCTCGCTCAGGCCGCCCAAGGGCTACTACTGTAGTGGATGACCGCTACTTACGGATTGCCGCTCGGAGGAACCCTGACAGCAATGCCACCATGTTGAATAATGCGTTTCGTTCAGCCACAGGACGTCGTGTTTCAACTCAAACTGTGCGCAATAGGCTGCATGATGCGCAACTTCACTCCCGACGTCCATGGCGAGGTCCAGCTTTGCAACCCCGACACCATGCAGCGCGGTACAGATGGGCCCAACAACATGCTGAATGGACCCCACAGAATTGGCATCACGTTCTCTTCACCGATGAGTGTCGCATATGCCTTCAACCAGACAATCGTCGGAGACGTGTTTGGAGGCACCCTGGTCAGGCTGAACGTCTTAGACACACTGTCCAGCGAGTGCAGCAAGGTGGTGGTTCCCTGATGTTTTGGGGTGGCATTATGTGGGGCCGACGTACGCCACTGGTGGTCATGGAAGGCTCCGAAACGGCTTTACGATACCTGAATGACATCCTCCGACCCATAGTGCAACCATATCGGCAGAATATTGGAGAGGCATTTGTCTTCATGGACGACAATTCTCGACCTCATCGTGCACATCTTGTGAATGCGTTCCTTCAAGATAACGACATCGCTCGACTACAGTGGCCAGCATGTTCGCCAGACATGAACCCTATCGAACATGCCTGGGATATGTTGAAAAGGGCTGTTTATGGACGTCTTGACCCACCAACCACTCTGAGAGATTTACGCCGAATTGTCGTTGTGGAGTGGGACAATTTGGACCAACAGTGTCTTGATGAACTTGTGGATAGTATGCCACGACGAATACAGGCATGCATCAATGCAAGAGGACGTGCTACTGGGTATTAGAGGTAGTGGTGTGTACTGCAATCTGGACCACAAATGCTGAAAGTCTAGCTGTATGATGGTACAACATGCAATGTGTGGGTCTCATGAGCAATAAAACGAGCTGAAATGTTGTTTGTGTTGATCTCTATTCCCTTTGTATTTAAAGGTTCCGGAACTCTTGGAACCGAGGTGATGCAAAACTTTTTTTGATGTGTGTATGTCATATGGCTGAAGTGTGGGCTACTAAGTAACAAATTGTACTAATGGAGAAAATTTCGCTCACTCTTCAAAGGAACCTTAACAGGCAGCTAACTTTATATGTTGCGTTAGAGAAGTGGTGCTCTAATGTTTATCTTTAACATCAAGTACGAGTGGAGATGAATAAACAGCTAATGAAATTTTCCCATTTCTGCCCACAGGTGAGCTTTCTCAACCAGACTGATCATATGAAGCACGCAAGCTGGTGTCAGGTAAGACGTAATTATCACTGTGTGAGAAAATCTTTTGTGAACCTTTAGGTGACATCATACTTGAGGTAATGGGGCATCTGTGGGGGATCCAGCCCTCCCCCCCCCCCCCACACACACACACAAAGCCTATACAATTAATTGCTTTCGTAAAAGTATAAAATAATTGTAAATTTGGTTGTACCCTAATCTTAACTTATTGGCTAAGTTATAAACAATATTAATGTTGAAATTAGACTACCTCGTGGTGTAGTGGCTAGCATTCATGGCTGCCGCTCAGGAGGTCCGAATTCCATTCCCGGCTGTGCCATGAACATTTTAATTCTGGTCTGAGGGCTGGAACGGGGTACACTCAGCCTGGTGAGGCAAAACTGAGAATTCCACAGTACGGTACTTAGGAGAAATACATTATCTATTTGTAAAAAAAACTGTTTACCTTTCTGCTTAATAAAGTGACAATTATTTAGATATTTGCCATTCATACTCCATAGGTCATTATAGAAAATTCATAAAATTTTACTTGTGTTTTGTGTTTTATTTTACAACATTTTTGTATTGCAACTAATTTTAGGCTATATAAATTTAGAATTTCACAATTAAATCTTATCTAAAATAATTATAGCAAGTTATATGCTCTAAGACAGGGGTACACAACCCACGGCCCGCGGGCCGCTTGCGGCTGTCAAAGTCAGTTTATGCGGCCCACGGATATATGTTATACTGTTAAAAACGTGAATGATGAGAATATTACCATTATTTTCATTTTTAATATACTTTGATGCTAATAATTCTGTGTTTTTGTAAAAATAAAAATTTTACAACTTTGTGATAGTATTATTTTATTTCATATACCTCTAAACATTTTCGAGTTAGGAGTCAGTTGATTGTAAATCAGTAATTTGATAACTTAATAACGCAATTTGCCAAAAAATTTCAAAAATTTACTTAAATCATTTAGAGGCCACAAAAAATGGTATTGAAACACATTTTTTGTCTGCTAGTAAAATAGGTTATTCAGATAATAGTAAAATTAGCTTCAGCGGTAGAGTTTGGCAAGAGCCTATGTGGAAAGGTAAATTGCGGCCCGCCACTTATTATGTAAAAATAAACTTGGCCCCATTTATAAAAAGGTTGTGCACCCCTGCTCTAAGATATTGGTTGATTTTTCTGGGTATTTTGCGGTGACAATCCCCTGAGAATACTCACAATGTTCCAGGATAGTCAGCCCCCTTCCCCCCGAAAAAAGATTGTATATACACACCTGACTTTAGGAGCTTGTTATCAGAAATGAATATCTCCACAATCATAAATTTTACAGGAGAGAGGAAATACGTATATCTTCAGACAGGATTATCAAAATGAGGTAATATATAGTTTGAATGATTGCTAGAAAGAGCAGCATACTATCACCAAAAGTGCACCAAATTATATCATCATCATCATCATCATCATCATCATCATTCCCCTTATCCAGCTCCTGCCGGGTCGGGGTATTTATGGCACTTCTCCACTTTCCTCTTTCCTTCCACAATTCTTCTTCCACGATCTTGTCCCAGTCCAGATTTCTTTTTCTTACGCTGTTCTTCACTGAATCGATCCACCTTGTTCTAGGTCTCCTCTTGCTCTCATACCCTTGCACTTTGCCTCCAGCATCTGTCTTGGTATTCTATTTTCCTCCATCCCCTTTACATGTCCAAACCACCTTGGTTTATTCTTCTCAATTTTCTCATTTAGTTTTCCCATCCCAACTTCCTTCCTAACATCTTCATTCCTCACTCTGTCTTTCCTTGTCTTTGCTATCATACTTCTTAGGAATTTCATTTCACTGGCTTGGATTCTACTCTCTTGCCTGCTTGTCAGGGTCCAAGTCTCAGCTGCATAAGTTAATACGGGTGCATAGTACACTTTATACATTGCCTCCTTGCCTTTCCTTGGTACTTCCTTATCCCAAACCAGTTTTCTTACACTTTAATAGAATGCATTGCTCTGATGTACCCTCCTGCCAATCTCCATGTCCAACCTACCAGTTTGCATCAATTCACTTCCTAGGTATTTAAACATGTCCACAATTTCCAAACTCTGACTTCCAATTTTCACAGTGCCCTTTCCTTGTCTTTCCCCTCTTGTCATCACCATGGTCTTGCTTTTCTCTGTACTGATTTTCAGGCCGTAATTCTGAATATTTTCGTTCAGTGCATCTAGTTGTTTTTGCACTTCTTCGGTGTTCCTTCCCAAGACCACAATATCATCTGCAAATAACAGTAACTTCATTTCTTTATGTCCATATATATGGTACATAAAATGTTATTGATGAAAGCATATCGGATATATTAAGATTTGCACAAAAAGTAATGGATATATTACTTTTTGAAAAAAAAAGTGGTTGTTTTATTTAGCTATGGAAAGTAGGATATTTAACACAATCTCAAATATTTATCCTAATTCGAGATATTTATTTTGAACATAATATGAAAAGGTACAATTAGAAATTAAATGCCTTAATTTAAAAAAAAATATCCATTTTGGTGCAACATGGATATATTCAGTTTTGAAAGGAAAGCATGTTTCCTTTCCTCACAGCCTTACCAATAGGAAATATTAACATTTGATCAAAAAATATTTTACAATCCAATGCAGCTGAGGCAACTGTTAGCGAATCAACCATTAAAAAGTATATTTTTGGAGATATTCAGTTTTGAAAACAATCTCCTCATTCGACTCATTCTATGAGTGTATCCTCATATCATTTGGAGGATTTTTATTTTTATATAGGCTACCAAGAACCCGAGAATATCAGAGCTACAAAGGGCCCTCAAACATTTAAGGCAGCTTTTCCTGCACAAAACAATCTTGGGTCATATTCCCTACGGCTGCTTCCTAAACAAGATGCAACCAGTATATTACGCTGTTGAACTTTCTTTGTTCTGTAAACCAAATCATATTTTATTCATTGTTACTCGTTTACGTTCTAGTTATCTTCGTTATTCTATTACAAATATGTTCTATTACTTGTTTGTTTGTTAGAGTCTTCAGTCTTTTGACTAGTTTGATACACAATTCCATGCCTCCGTGTCCTGAATTAATCGTTTTATATGTACATAGCCAACACACTCTACATCCAAGGCAATCTGTTTAACATATTCTATTCTTGGTCTACCCCTCCAGTTCTTGTCCTCGACCCTTCCTTCTATAGCTAAGTTTGCTATTCCTGGGTGTTTTAGTATGTGTCCTACCAACCTATCACTTCTCTTCATTAGCAGTCGCCAGAAACATCTCTCCTCTCCCACTCGTCTTAATACCTCTTCCTTTGTAACCCTATCTACCCATCTGATCATCATTCTCCTGTAACACCAGATTTCAAACGCTTCAATTCTCATCTTTTCTGCTGTACCAATAGTCCAAGTTTCACTTCCATACAACGCCACGCTCCAGACAAAGTATTCAAAAATTACTACCTAATACTTAAATCTATATTTGATGTCAACAGATTCCTTTTCTCTAGAAATGCTTTCCTTGCCTGAGCCAACCTACTTTTTATATTCTCTTTGATTCGTCCATCTCTGGTTATTTTACTTCCTAAGTACCAGAAGTCTCCTACGTCCTTTAGCTTTTGACCTGCCAATTTGATGTCCTTAGATGTTTCTGATTTATTTTTGTTTTACATTTATCAATTTTCATCATGAATTCTTTTCTCAAGGCGGAGTCCATACCATTCAAAAACTCATTCAAATCCTACGGCGTGTCGGCCAGTATCAGCCAGAAAAACAAACACCATATACATGAAAGAAATTAACGTATGTATGATGTCAGCTATTGTCCTGCTGTTACAATTGAACATAAAAACAAGAAGTTCCGTAACGAATAAAGAGCCTACTTTTCTTAAAATTTAAGATTCGTGCCAATGATTAATCTATATGGATATATCTAGAATAATGACGAAATTAAGTTGGTAACATAGACATTTCAAATTAGTTAGAAATACTGTATGCCTGGCATAATGTAGCCTAATGGAGCACTACAGTTGGCAGCCCTGATGACTGAATATATTCTTAGTTCCATCTCTTAAGGTACAGAATACAAAATTTTGTTGAAGTCCAATGGATAGCATGGACGTTACATGCAGTTAAACATTGGATCTAACAGCGCGCGAAAAATCAAGTTGGCAACAATATCATGCATGTATTGGTCTGAAATAATCTGAAATAATACGATCTATTGTTGTGCCAATTTTGAATTAAATCCATTAGTTAGTATAGACGTTACATGCATTTTAAAATTGGACCGATCAACAGGCTTAGAATCATATTGGCAGCACTGGCGTATATTAGTTACTCCAAATTAATCTAGAATGCCAGGTACTATACATGTGCAAAGTTTAGAGTTATTGCTTGCATACTTTCTGATATATTGATATTAGGGTAACAAAAATAGAGACATCATTTATTAACAGATGGCAGCCCTGGTTGCTCTTAAGGAGACGCATTGTCATATCTGTTATAGTACACATAGCACATACGAAATTTGGTTGATATCCAAATGATAGTATAGAAGTTACATGTATTTAAAGTTGGACCTCTCAGCAGGCTTAGAATCATGTTGGTAGCACTGACGTATATAAGTTACTCCAAATTATTATAGAATGTCAGGTACTATACGTGTGCATAGTTTAAAGCCGTCGGCTTGCATACTTTCTGATATATTGGTAATCGGATAAAATAAATTGATAGCATTTATTGACAGCTGGCAGCCCTGGTGGATCTTAAGAATATGCTCAGTCATATCTGTTTATTTACACATAGCACATACAAAATTTGGTTGAATTCCAATTGATAGTGTAGATGTTATATGCGTTTAAAAATTGAACCTAACAGCAGGCTTATAATCATTTTTGCAACGCTGCCATGTATGGCCTCCTGGAAATTAAAGTGAAATACTATAATCTATACGTGTGCCGACTTTGAAATACTGTAGCTCCCATTCATACCTTCCAAGATATCCAACATGGAGCTCAAATTTCAATTGCGATTTGTCAGCAGTTGGTAGCACCGACATCATTTTCAAATACGGCATTGAGATATTCAGGTATAGATCTTCACTCCTACCAAATTTTGTTTCGATTGCTGCAGCCATTTAGGAGTTGATAGGGGGACACACACACACAGCCTGACAGACAGAAGGACAGACAGACACACATTTGCCCGGATCGATCTCATAAGTCTACTTTTTCCTTATTTTTGCAAAATATGAAAAGTAGGTTAATAACCCATTTAACTTACAGTAATGCAGTAATCAGATGTGAGAGGGAAGAGGACGTAGACTTTGTGGTGGCTGGTATAGCCTAACATTGTGATTTGAGTTTGTAAACAGGTTGTGCACGTGTGAGTGTTATCTGGTGCGCCCAGGACGTGTAGTCAGGTGATCAATACTACCACTCGCACCTACCGGTGTACGGTAATATCACCTCGTACGATGAAACCTGACATAAAGATAGGGTTTCCACACGTCAGCCTAGTTCATATTGACGTTCATTGGCTGTGAGGCGTAGCTGGTAAAGCTCTCGTCTACTGTTCCCAAGATTGTAGGATCGATTCCCAGTGCGGTCAGTTAATATGAAAAGCTTGTAGTTTAACGTGACCGTTAATCTCGCGATCATGAGCCACGGGACCTTCTTTTTACGTGGAATCCGAACCACAGGACATGGCATTTCACTTCGAAAATCTCACATGCATTGACCGGGAATCGAACCCTTGGTGAGAGGCATACAGCTTGACCGCTGCGCCACCACGCCCCTCAGTTAATATGAAGTCCGCCTTGTTGCTTAGAAGTCAGAATTATTCGCTGTCACCTCGGAGACGTGGGTTCGATTACTGGGTCTGTTAAGAAATTTATTTATGGTCTGAGGGTTGGAACGGTGTTCACTCAGCCTCGTGAGGCAAAAGTGAGGAGAGGTGGATTCAATTCCCCCCTCAGCCATCCTAGTGGTGGTTTTCCGTGGTTTCCTGCCTCTACTCCAGGTAAATGCAAAGATGTTACCTAACTTAAGGCCACGGGCGATTCGTACCCATATTCAATCTCAATTACACTAGTACAGTCATCACAGTGAAACAGGTTACCAGACACCCTCTACACACAGCCGAGTAAACGGGGCTACATGACTACGGTGTCGCAAAGTCCCTAAAGAATCAACAACAGCTGACAAGACATGGGAAGGTCAGTGGATTTACTGGCACATTAAAGACTTCCATCAAGGCAAAATTTTGGCATCCCTGATGACGGACGTCCGAAGTAGTTTTGTTGACTCCTTTTAGGAGCTTGCACATCGTTGTCATTTCAGCACCGTGTACTTGGGTGTGAGTAGATGTTTTCTGATAACCTGTGCCATTGTGTTGTCTGTAGTAGTGTGCGTAATTGAGTCAAATATTAGGAAGGAGGAGGCCGTGGCCTTAAGTTAAGAACCATCTTGATATTTTCCTGGAAGAGAAATGGGAAAACTACGTATGGCCGCTTCTATGGTAGGGATGAGAATCGAACCCTGACCTCAAGGGTGGCAGCCAAAGTTTCTAGCCACTACGCCACGATGTTGTTGGCCTCAGTAGTTAAACCTGACGTGATGGTGCTGGTATTTTTTGTCTTAGTGGCTGAATATCAGCCCTAACATGAAACTCATAAAATAATAATAGTAATAATAATAATAATAATAATCATATGGCAATTAGCCTTGAAATGAAACAGCGCCTCCGTGGTGTAGTGGGCAGCGTGCTTAGCTGCCACCCCGGATGTCCGAGGTTCGATTCCTGGCTCTGCCATGAAATTTGAAAATTGGTATGAGGACTGGAACGGGGTCTACTTAGCCTCGGGTGGTTCAAATAAGTAGAGGGGGTTCGATTCCCATTTCAGCAATCCTCGAAGTGGTTTTCCGTGGTTTCCCCACTTCGTCTTCAGGCAAATGCCGGGATGGTACTGCCCCCGTAAATTGAATTATATAGAGACCACGGTGGCTATTTTGGAAAATTATAAAGAAAGTTATGGCTGTCATAGTTGTGACGTGGGTAGTCATGACGTAAGCACGGATGACGCAGACGTTATGCCAGCAGGCTACTTGAGCTGAGATTCTCAGTGACGTCAGCATTTATTCGAGAAAGATCCGAGATTTACGACGCAGTCGCAGGAAACGTGGAATTCTGCTGAGGAAGAAATTATGCTATTGGAGGGGAGGCTCGAACCAATGAACGATAGTCTGAAGGAAGACGGAGATTGCTGAAACTATGGTATTTTTATTACTTTTTGGAATGCAGAAATGTGGAAATCCATTTGCAGTAGAGGCATTGATCTGGAATTTTGGTGAAATTTATTTTCTGTTTTTGAATTTTGAAAATCCGTCATGTATTGACGAAGTTGGAACTTCTAGCGATGACGCAGTAACACGCTATGGAAGGGATGGATACGCCCCTCATGAAGTTTATAAAAGGCCTTGCGCAGAAGAGAGGAGTCTCTAATCGTCAAAGCTCAAATCATCAAAGCTCAAATCGTCAGATCTTCAGTCTCAGTTCTTATATAGTCATTTCGGTGAGACGTCGAGTGAAATTAGTAGAAAGAGTCGTCTTTATAACGCGTGGTGAAGTCACCGCAGTGAACGAGATTCGAGCAGACAAGCAGTGCAAGTTTACAGTGAGTAAAACTAGGTGAAGTTAAAACGCACATTATAACGCGTCTACAAGATTAGCTATGAACAGTTAGCGGTCGCCTATAAGCTAATTCTATTGTGCAGTGCTACGATAAGGAGTGTAGAAAAGTTGAACAATTTCGAGGAGTTATTTTGGAAGATATTGGCAATTTTAGATGACTGACAAAAGTGATTTTCTCGCTATCTGAGAAGCACTTTATATCGTCCGATTCTACGCCACGCTTGACACGGCTAGTGAAATAGGGAGACTTCAGATTGCTTTTGTGACACAACGCTACAGTATTATGGAGCAGTTTAATATGGCAGTTTGTTCTTCTATTACCATAACCGAAGAGAAGATGGAAGGCTAAAGGACTTTAATGCAATTGGGACATATTTCAACGGAGTAAGATAACAGCATGGAACTTCGCTAATTGCCATTCCACACAAGCGAACATGTGGTGAACAACCATCTACACCCATGTTTCGTGGTTCAAGGCTGAATACTATCAAACAGCAATGGAAACGATTTCATACTCACTGAATATGAATATTTCTTCGGAAATTACTACAAAAACTTCATGGCGATTTTCTACTGGAACTTCAGGGATTTTTCAAGAGAGGTCAGGGTAGTCCCGACTCACAAAGAAGAATTTTGCCGGAAGGATGTCTTTCGTCTTCACGGAGCAGTGCAATTTCCGGAGGAGGAAGCAGTTCGATTCTCCGAGGGTGCTGTTTCCTGTTTCGAGGATGGAGCTCATCTTCAAGTTGGTGAAATGGATCCATCAGCAGTCTTCTTTGGGGAATTTTCCTCTGGAACTCCAACCAGCAGATAAGGTAGTCGTGAACGTTTATTGTATTTGAGAATTTTAACGATATCTGAGCAACCATTTTCCCATATTTTCTGTCCTCATGTATTTTGCCCTATATTCTTGTTTGAGATTCCTATTCTCAGTACATCTTGATGAGTTATGCCTTTTTCGACGATTTATTAAGACATTGTTATGTCATGGGCATAGTTAAACGATTTTGGATCAGTTGAGACTGATATTTAGATTTTTCAGTAATTTGCTTATTTTTGTAGTCTCGATTTGACTATAAGTTAATGATCTTTATGGCAGATTTAAATTCAGACAGCGTGTCACTTTATTAAAGGAATTCTACCCCAGTTTAATTACTTTGACCAATTTTCTGTCATCATCAAGAAGGAAGAACATTTAAATGATTTTAGAGCGTTAAAATCCATTACGTTGTCGACGATCTTGGAAATACTAGTCGTTATTTGAATTGATTGCAACACAGACATTTATCGTCAGTTATGAACGACCATTGCATCATAGACATTTTTGTGAAAGATGAACTTTAATTATGAATTATTGAATGCATTAAAGTCATGAACTTTTGTTAGGAGTTTTTTCTCAATTAGAGATTTATATAATGATGTTTGCATTCCCCAGTCTAATTGGATTCTATTCGACTATTTTGCAGTTTAGTCGCACTTTATTTGATGATAGTATTTTTATACTACAATTCTTTGAAGATGTTAATCTTAAATTTTGACAGACCAGACAGGCGTATATAAGCGTATTCACTATTAAATTTGTTTGTGATTGGCAAATTTTTACTTCATTTCGATTCATGAATGAAATCCACGAAGGTTAAATGACAACAGTTTTGAAACAATTAATGATTATAAGAATTTTTAAGTGGAACTATGAATGTATAATCGCTAGTGCAGCGGACGTGTTGAAAGTCGCTGATGTATAATGCCCTTGAATAAATGAAGGAGGTTCCCACAGTAATTAATGATGTTAAAGAATTTGTTAGTGGAGGTTTTTGTAAGTTCTGTGGAAGATTTTGATGCCATATATATTAATATATGATGAATTATGGGCCTATTTTAATGCCGTTTGTGCATTATTTTGTAAGCGAAGTATTTTCCGATGGAGTGTATTGTCCTAGTCCTTTGAAAATTAATCAAGTGAATTTACTGTTATAATTAACAAGAGTATTGAAAGAATTTGAGATAAGATTTTGAATGAAGATTACCGTCACAAATAATTATAATAATTATTACAACCTTTATTGAACCCGATTGTGACATTAACATGTATAACTAACCTTCATTGGTCGATTATATTGACACGATTATGAAATTACCAACCGGATGAACATGTGGTTAAATGTATTTCTTAAATTAATAATTTGAATAATTTAAATGTTAATATTGTAAATAATGATGTAAATATCTTTGACAATAATGTGGAACGAAAGTAATGTTAGAGGCGTGTTTAAAATTTTTGTAATTATCTTCGACAATATTATAAACAATTTCTAATTGTTATAAATCATTTATGTGATTTTGTTATAAACATTTAAGAGTTGTTTTATACTCTAAACTATGCTTATTAAACATTTGGATGATAATTAAACAAGTTTAGGGATTGTCAGAATAATCCAGTGGTATGTGAGTAAAGCATTTGAAAGATTTGCGTCAATATATATGAGTTGTCTTGCGGACATTTAAAGCTTTTGAGAGAGAGCTCGATTCTTACGCAACATAGCAGGACAAGTGAGTCCATTTGACAGGTGTGCGTCAGGTTGGAGCGTAGACCGCAGCTGGCCAGACAACTGGTTATCAGCGGGTAAGGTCGTCTACATTCTGGCCTTGTGCCTATAAATACAAGTGTCATGTTTATTAAAAGAAACCAAATGCTCTGTATATGTGTCTCGTCCTGACTTCCTTTTCCAGTCCAAATGTGTTTTGAATATTACGTTATTTTGAGCTCGTGGGAGCTAACATGTTGCATGATAACTTTGCAAGTCCTTCAGGAGGACATAGTCAGATTGACATGGGCTACTGATAGCCACATTTATTTTGTTGAGTTGTTAAAATCATACCCTTTATTTGAAATAAAGCTTTTGTACAGTTCAAAGCTCTTCTCTCCGTTCTGGTTCATTTTTAAATGTCATGGTGGAGGTTATTGTGGGAGCATACTTTAGAGATCCTGTTGTCAACCCAATCCCCGAGATAAGTTTTAAGAGGTAAGTAGAGGTAAGTATGAACCCCCGTCTATTTTGGTGTGTTCCACAATAACTTCTTGTTAACTTCTGTGCTCAAACCTCGGTAGTATCTGTCAGTGCCATTTTCATTGGTGTAGCTGAGCCGGTGCGGTTGATTATTGGCAATCCGATTGAGGGGGCGGATATCTGACAGCCTACTATCCAGGTAAACGGGGACAGTAAGATTGGCAACCCTAACACGTGGGGCTGATTCAACATAACTGGATCACCAGGTTGAACGCCAGTAGGATTGGCAAACCTAAAACGTGTGGCTCGATTAGACTCAAATAAAGAGGTTGATTCTTTGTTAGATGTCTTGGCCTATTGTAGAATTTAAGAGTGTGATTATATAGGAATTAAATGTTGTATTGTATTAGGAAAATTACACTCAGAAAAGATCAGATCTTATACAACTTGAGAAAGGTTAAATAGGCTGGAAACTTAGGAAAAATCGCCTATGATCTGGAATCTTATTTTATTTGACCGGCTTATGACATTTTAGTCATATTTAAGATAAAATAAAATTATTTGGATTGTAAATGTAAATTATTTGTGTTAGGATATTTTAAAATGGGCCAGGGAAATTTGAACATGTGCTTGAGTTTGTTTCAACATGAAGTGTCTTCGAAAGTTAATTATAAGGTAGTTATAAGTTAGATTTAAGACAGAAAATTGATCAAATTTACATATGGTGAAAAGTGTTGCTCAGATGTCGTTATTTTGCTCTATTGATGTATGTCCCTACAGCAGTCTAATTTTTGAATAATATTGTAATGGCAGACGAAAGTTTGAGGATGATGTTAGAGGAGATGTCTGCTAATTTGAAAGCAAGCATGAAGGAGATGGAAGCTAGGAATACTAGTCGAATGGAGGAGAATGCTAGTAATTTGTCTGCTAATATGAAAGTTCTCCAGACCTGCTAACTTAGAGGATAATATGTCGCGTTTACAGATTAATACCCAAGGAATCGAGAATACTGTAACTGACATCCGCACAGATGTGTCTGATGTTAAAATTGATGTTTCTAAGGTACAGAAAGATCTTACAATGTTGAATCTAGATGTGGCTAATGTCCGAGGTGATATTTCTTGTGCTAGGGCTGAAGTAGTTGTTGTTAAAAATGATTTTGCGACTGTCCAAGACAAGGTTGAGGAAGTCCAAAGAGAAATCCAAAATGTTAGAACTGATGTGTCCAATGTTCAGGTTGATATTAATAACATTCATTCGGATGTAAATGAGATGCAAAGTGATATAAATAAGATTCAAGTAGAAGTCAACACAGTTTTCGTAGATATTGCTAAAGTCCAAACTGATGTAAATAAAGTCAGGGAAGAAATAGAAAATTCGAAAACCCTTTGTACGCGTAATATGAGTGCATTAACGACTAGATTAGTTGATGAGTCAGTTAGAACGACAGCGTCTTTAGCAGGTTTAAAGTATGATGTAGAGGTCATGAGAACCCAAGTATTAGACCATAATAGATTATTGAAAGAAGATATCGAAGTAGACATAGCAGAAATGTTAACGGCAAATGTAGCAGTATGGAAAGACGAGTGGAATAGGTCAAGTGGGGAACATGTAACCCAAATTCAGGAACGTATTGAAAGAAAACTTGCCAGTACTCAAATAGATATTAACAATGAAGTAGTACAGATTAGGGAAGATTTAAGCGTCAGGATGGATTCGCTATCCGAAAGACAAGTTGAAGATAGAACACAAATAGGTCAGGACGTGCAAGCATTAAAATCTGCATTAGAGGAACAGATTCATAAAGTTGTCTCTGATGTGAATGAAACGACGAGCAAACTGCAGAATTTGAAGCTAGGAGAGGCTAGTTTGATGGAGACCTACAAAGAAGAGTTAATCAAGAAAGTCTTAACGGAAATCACTGACAAGGATACAGAAGGCTTGACTTGCGAAATCAATAGGAATTACGCCAGAAGATATAACCTAGCTCCAGAAGAGAGAGACGTGACTCCTGAAGAACGTATATCCAGATTCAGGGAGGAAGATGACGAGAGGAATATGGAACCTGAGTGGAACTATCGTGATAGTGGGAAAAACTACCCGGATTCATATCCGAGGAACGTGACGGTCATCAGGAATTTTGAAGACAAACCGCAAAAATTCAGCAACACTGATAGTTTGACGCCTATAGAATATGTAAGGAACCTCAAAGATTATTTCATCGAAGCTCACATTCCCAGAGAGAGAGAGAGATGAAGATAGTGGAGAGATTTTTGATTGGAGGACGCCTCGAATGGTTTTGCGCATTTAGATACACATTCAGTAACTTTGACGAGTTTGCAGAGGCATTAATCAAACGATTTTGGTCCATAGAAGCGCAGAATTCGTTAAGAGCGGAGGTGTATTCAAGAAAATACTCAGGTACTCTTCCAACACGGTACGCTGATTTCTTTACGAGTCAATTGTCCCGCTTGAGATTTTTGCAACCCCCATTGTCAACGGAGCAATTAATTGATGCGATTTCTCGTATGCTGCCTGTGGAGGTGAGGAGACTAATCATTTCGTCAAACATCAGGGATTTGACCAGCATGGATGAATTACTGAGGAGGTTAGACTACACAAGTCCAATGCCTAACGTGGTACAGAAAGGTCAAAGGCATGACTTCAAAGAAATAAATACTGTATATATGGACCAAGTCCAACAAACTGACAAGCCAGATGAAGAGAAAACTGACAATGTAGGTCCTCACAGGAATAATCAGTTTCGAAATAACAGATCGCAAGGTTACCGTCCGTATCAACAGAGAAGAGGCTGGAACTATAATCGAGGAAATTACAACAATGGAAGAGGCAGATATTACAACAATAATGGTTATAACAGAAATTATAATAGAAATAACCAGAACCAAAACAGAAATCAGAATCCTCAAGGTCAGGTTATGACCCCCGATCAGTATCAGGAAAGAGAGAGGGAAAGCCAGCAATACCTGAAAGAATTACGGGAAAAAGAAGCCGACAACCAAAAGAAAAGGCAGGATGTTGTAATCGATCCTGGGCCTTCTACGAGCCAGCAGAATTTTGAGGTCGGTAACACAAAAAAAACGCCGATTTCTCAACGACAGTGAGAACTTGTAAATACATTGCCACACCACACCTGATTACAATTAATGAGATATATGAAGTTACTGATGAAGATTTGCTAGAAGAGAGGGGTATCGTTAAAGAGGAAAGACCATGTGCCTTACCAATTATTTCTGTACGGATAGATGGCCAACAGTACAAAGCCCTGATGGATACTGGTGCAATTATCGCCATCATTTCAGAGGAATGTTATCAAAGTCTGCTAAGAGGAGAGAACATGACAGTTCTACCTGTTTCTACCGTCAAAGTGAGAGGGATATTCCAAGATAAGGCAGTGAAGTGCAAGATTCAAGTGTTATTGAACTTTGAGATCAATGGAAGGAATTATGAACAGATCTTCATTGTGGTGAGCAAGATCAATTTTGATATGGTGCTTGGAATCGATTTTATATCGAAGGTCGGAGCTATTATTGACATGAAGAACAGAAGTATTAGCTTTAATGATGGGTACATGATCACAGAAGAGATAGAAAAACAGGACGTGAAAAACAGTCTGGAAATAGACCTTAGGGAAGAAATTTTGAATAACATAATTAATGAAGTGGAAAATTTAGCAGAAATACCCAGTAGAAAAACTGAAGGATTTGAAGAAATTCAGGGGGAATTTGAGGATCTGATAAAGGAATTCCAAGATATTTTTGATGAAAAGCCTGGATTGATTAAGGATTATAAATACAAGATAAGGCTAACAGATGAAACCCCTTACCAGAAGAGAATATACCCCATTCCTAAGAAATACTATCAAGAAGTACGAGGGTTAATCAGAAAAATGGAGGTAGACGGGATTATTAAAAAACAGGCGTCGTCTTATATAAACCCCATCACAGTAGTGAAGAAAAGTAATGGTCAGATACGTCTTTGTCTCGATGCCAGGACCATCAACTTGAAGATTCTTCCAGAAAATGACCGACCACCCAAGATTAGAGATCTGCTTCGAAAATTCAAAGGGAGAGCATGTTTCAGCGTTCTTGACTTGACGTCTTCATTTTATCAAGTTCAACTAGAAGAAGATAGTATGCAGTACACTGGATTCTTATTTGACCAGACGTCATGGGTCTTTGTCAGAATGCCTTTTGGTATGGTTAACAGTGGACCAGCACTTATTCGAGCACTTGATAGTAAGCTCACAGACGAAGTGAAAGAAAATGTAATCTGCTACATTGACGATTTAATCGTATCTTCACCCAGCGCCGCAGAACATTTAGTGCACTTGAGAAAGTTGTTCGAGAATTTAAGGGAGGCCAATATCAAGGTCAATTTTGGAAAATGTCAATTCTTGAAGAAGGAGATTAATTACTTGGGGCATACTATTGATAAAGATGGATATCATCCAAACATGCAAAAAGTAGATGCGATCACGAGATTTCCAAAGCCAACTAAGGTGAAACAAGTCAGAGAATTTGTAGGCGCATGCCAATTTATTAGCAGCCACTGTCCAAGATACTCGGAAAAAATGGCTCCTCTGTATGACTTACTCAAGAAGAATAACAGATGGAAATGGAGCACCGCTGCAGACGAGGCTTTTGAGAAAGCAAAAGAGATGCTCAGAAATAACGTGAAACTGGAGTACCCAGACTTTGAGAAGGTGTTCTATATTGAGTCCGATGCATCAAGAATAGGCATTAGTGCAGTCTTATACCAGAAAGACGAGGCAGGCAACAAGCACTACATTGCGTTCACTAGTCGGAAGTTGAAGAAACACGAGGAAAACTACTTCACGACAGAACTTGAAGCATTAGCTTTTGTAACAGCATTGCAAGCGTGGAAGAAAATCCTGCTGGGACATAAGGTCATCATTATTACTGACCATAAAGCACTACAGTTTATGCTGCAAACTGACATGTCAAGTGATAGATTGACACGTTGGGCTTTGTTCACCCAACAGTTTAACGCCACTATCGTCCACCAGCCTGGGAAAGATAACTTACTGGCTGATGCTCTATCACGTAACCCTATTAAAAATGTGCAGATACACCATGTACAATTGGAGCAAGAAGATCAAGAAACCGTTAGGAGGTTAGCCCGAATCGGTGTGTCACAGAAGAGACACGCTCCAATAAGGAAAATGTACAGGTTCCTCAAGGGTTACATGGACAATACGGATGTTGACTATGCAGCTACACGGAGAAATTCACGACACTTTGTCTTGAGTGGAGACCTCGTATGCAAGTATGCTGACTCTGCGCATACAAAACTCCGAATATTCGTGCCACCTAAACTTGTTGTCAATTTAGTGTGGGTAGCTCATCACGCAACTGGACATGCCGGTTTAGATAAAACTCTTAATACTCTTAAAGAGAGATTTATTTGGACTAACATGCGTTCCAGCATTGCCAAGGTCATTCGATCATGTGACAAATGTCAAAGAGCAAAGTATGCTTCTGCTTTATTAAAAGGAAAACCGAAGGCTATGATTCCTTCTAAGCCAAACGAACTAATGGCGACGGACATATTTGGCTCCTGTCCGAAGGGATATCAGGGTAACCAGTACCTGTTGGTTACCGTGGATGTTTTCTCAAAATTTGTTACAATGAGTCCCATGCAGAAAGCTAACACAAGGAACGTTGTAAGCAGACTGGAAAATGCTGTATTTCCTAAAGCGGGTAAACCGGAATATCTACTGTCAGATCATGGAACGCAGTTTACATCCGTGGAATTTGCAGCGGATATGGAAAGGCTTGGCATTAAGCACTTATTTTCAAGCGTGCGTTATCCAGAATCGAATTCCTCAGAAAGATATATGGCTGAATTTTCAAAATTCTGTCGAATTTTCTGTCCAAATGATCATTCTGGTTGGGTGAGATTTGTACCCCTTATTGAGGAATGTCTGAACTCTACAGTGCAGGAGAGCACAGGAGAAGTGCCAATGCGACTTCATCTAGGAAGAAACCCAGAAAGGCCGTGGGATAATCTTTTCAACCACGTTCCTAGAGATCCCGACCTAGGAAGGCAGCAGAGGATTGACAAGGCGAAGGAACAACTCCAGAAAGCAGCAGAGAAACGATTGAAAAGAGTAGCTGGAAAACGTTTTGGTACACCCTTACAAGTTGGAAATCTTGTATTATTACGCAGACCTATCAAGGCTGATATGAGCAAGAAAATCTATCCCAAATTTGGAATTGTGTTTATGGGTCCGTTTAGAATTACGAATGCCTATGGAAACAATTGCTATGAACTCTACGATGATGAGAATAATGTCATTTACGGCAAGTTCAATGCTGGAAATTTGAAAAGATACTATCCTAGAGTAAGCCAGTAATAATTCAATTTCGTGTTCAAGAGAGTTGAGGTACTTGTAACACTGAGTTTAAAAACAATCTGCAACTGTTTTTAAAACGTGGTGAGGGGAGAATGCCCCCGTAAATTGAATTATATAGAGACCACGGTGGCTATTTTGGAAAATTATAAAGAAAGTTATGGCTGTCATAGTTGTGACGTGGGTAGTCATGACGTAAGCACGGATGACGCAGACGTTATGCCAGCAGGCTACTTGAGCTGAGATTCTCAGTGACGTCAGCATTTATTCGAGAAAGATCCGAGATTTACGACGCAGTCGCAGGAAACGTGGAATTCTGCTGAGGAAGAAATTATGCTATTGGAGGGGAGGCTCGAAACAATGAACGATAGTCTGAAGGAAGACGGAGATTGCTGAAACTATGGTATTTTTATTACTTTTTGGAATGCAGAATTGAGGAAATCCATTTGCAGTAGAGGCATTGATCTGGAATTTTGGTGAAATTTATTTTCTGTTTTTTAATTTTGAAAATCCGTCATGTATTGACGAAGTTGGAACTTCTAGCGATGACGCAGTAACACGCTATGGAAGGGATGGATACGCCCCTCATGAAGTTTATAAAAGGCCTTGCGCAGAAGAGAGGAGTCTCTAATCGTCAAAGCTCAAATCATCAAAGCTCAAATCGTCAGATCTTCAGTCTCAGTTCTTATATAGTCATTTCGGTGAGACGTCGAGTGAAATTAGTAGAAAGAGTCGTCTTTATAACGCGTGGTGAAGTCACCGCAGTGAACGAGATTCGAGCAGACAAGCAGTGCAAGTTTACAGTGAGTAAAACTAGGTGAAGTTAAAACGCACATTATAACGCGTCTACAAGATTAGCTATGAACAGTTAGCGGTCGCCTATAAGCTAATTCTATTGTGCAGTGCTACGATAAGGAGTGTAGAAAAGTTGAACAATTTCGAGGAGTTATTTTGGAAGATATTGGCAATTTTAGATGACTGACAAAAGTGATTTTCTCGCTATCTGAGAAGCACTTTATATCGTCCGATTCTACGCCACGGCTGACACGGCTAGTGAAATAGGGAGACTTCAGATTGCTTTTGTGACACAACGCTACAGTATTATGGAGCAGTTTAATATGGCAGTTTGTTCTTCTATTACCATAACCGAAGAGAAGATGGAAGGCTAAAGGACTTTAATGCAATTGGGACATATTTCAACGGAGTAAGATAACAGCATGGAACTTCGCTAATTGCCATTCCACACAAGCGAACATGTGGTGAACAACCATCTACACCCATGTTTCGTGGTTCAAGGCTGAATACTATCAAACAGCAATGGAAACGATTTCATACTCACTGAATATGAATATTTCTTCGGAAATTACTACAAAAACTTCATGGCGATTTTCTACTGGAACTTCAGGGATTTTTCAAGAGAGGTCAGGGTAGTCCCGACTCACAAAGAAGAATTTTGCCGGAAGGATGTCTTTCGTCTTCACGGAGCAGTGCAATTTCCGGAGGAGGAAGCAGTTCGATTCTCCGAGGGTGCTGTTTCCTGTTTCGAGGATGGAGCTCATCTTCAAGTTGGTGAAATGGATCCATCAGCAGTCTTCTTTGGGGAATTTTCCTCTGGAACTCCAACCAGCAGATAAGGTAGTCGTGAACGTTTATTGTATTTGAGAATTTTAACGATATCTGAGCAACCATTTTCCCATATTTTCTGTCCTCATGTATTTTGCCCTATATTCTTGTTTGAGATTCCTATTCTCAGTACATCTTGATGAGTTATGCCTTTTTCGACGATTTATTAAGACATTGTTATGTCATGGGCATAGTTAAACGATTTTGGATCAGTTGAGACTGATATTTAGATTTTTCAGTAATTTGCTTATTTTTGTAGTCTCGATTTGACTATAAGTTAATGATCTTTATGGCAGATTTAAATTCAGACAGCGTGTCACTTTATTAAAGGAATTCTACCCCAGTTTAATTACTTTGACCAATTTTCTGTCATCATCAAGAAGGAAGAACATTTAAATGATTTTAGAGCGTTAAAATCCATTACGTTGTCGACGATCTTGGAAATACTAGTCGTTATTTGAATTGATTGCAACACAGACATTTATCGTCAGTTATGAACGACCATTGCATCATAGACATTTTTGTGAAAGATGAACTTTAATTATGAATTATTGAATGCATTAAAGTCATGAACTTTTGTTAGGAGTTTTTTCTCAATTAGAGATTTATATAATGATGTTTGCATTCCCCAGTCTAATTGGATTCTATTCGACTATTTTGCAGTTTAGTCGCACTTTATTTGATGATAGTATTTTTATACTACAATTCTTTGAAGATGTTAATCTTAAATTTTGATAGACCAGACAGGCGTATATAAGCGTATTCACTATTAAATTTGTTTGTGATTGGCAAATTTTTACTTCATTTCGATTCATGAATGAAATCCACGAAGGTTAAATGACAACAGTTTTGAAACAATTAATGATTATAAGAATTTTTAAGTGGAACTATGAATGTATAATCGCTAGTGCAGCGGACGTGTTGAAAGTCGCTGATGTATAACGCCCTTGAATAAATGAAGGAGGTTCCCACAGTAATTAATGATGTTAAAGAATTTGTTAGTGGAGGTTTTTGTAAGTTCTGTGGAAGATTTTGATGCCATATATATTAATATATGATGAATTTTGGGCCTATTTTAATGCAGTTTGTGCATTATTTTGTAAGCGAAGTATTTTCCGATGGAGTGTATTGTCCTAGTCCTTTGAAAATTAATCAAGTGAATTTACTGTTATAATTAACAAGAGTATTGAAAGAATTTGAGATAAGATTTTGAATGAAGATTACCGTCACAAATAATTATAATAATTATTACAACCTTTATTAAACCAGATTGTGACATTAACATGTATAACTAACCTTCATTGGTCGATTATATTGACACGATTATGAAATTACCAACCGGATGAACATGTGGTTAAATGTATTTCTTAAATTAATAATTTGAATAATTTAAATGTTAATATTGTAAATAATGATGTAAATATCTTTGACAATAATGTGGAACGAAAGTAATGTTAGAGGCGTGTTTAAAATTTTTGTAATTATCTTCGACAATATTATAAACAATTTCTAATTGTTATAAATCATTTATGTGATTTTGTTATAAACATTTAAGAGTTGTTTTATACTCTAAACTATGCTTATTAAACATTTGGATGATAATTAAACAAGTTTAGGGATTGTCAGAATAATCCAGTGGTATGTGAGTAAAGCATTTGAAAGATTTGCGTCAATATATATGAGTTGTCTTGCGGACATTTAAAGCTTTTGAGAGAGAGCTGGATTCTTACGCAACATAGCAGGACAAGTGAGTCCATTTGACAGGTGTGCGTCAGGTTGGAGGGTAGACCGCAGCTGGCCAGACAACTGGTTATCAGCGGGTAAGGTCGTCTACATTCTGGCCTTGTGCCTATAAATACAAGTGTCATGTTTATTAAAAGAAACCAAATGCTCTGTATATGTGTCTCGTCCTGACTTCCTTTTCCAGTCCAAATGTGTTTTGAATATTACGTTATTTTGAGCTCGTGGGAGCTAACATGTTGTATGATAACTTTGCAAGTCCTTCAGGAGGACATAGTCAGATTGACATGGGCTACTGATAGCCACATTTATTTTGTTGAGTTGTTAAAATCATACCCTTTATTTGAAATAAAAGCTTTTGTACAGTTCAAAGTTCTTCTCTCCGTTCTGGTTCATTTTTAAATGTCATGGTGGAGGTTATTGTGGGAGCATACTTTAGAGATCCTGTTGTCAACCCAATCCCCGAGATAAGTTTTAAGAGGTAAGTAGAGGTAAGTATGAACCCCCGTCTATTTTGGTGTGTTCCACAATAACTTCTTGTTAACTTCTGTGCTCAAACCTCGGTAGTATCTGTCAGTGCCATTTTCATTGGTGTAGCTGAGCCGGTGCGGTTGATTATTGGCAATCCGATTGAGGGGGCGGATATCTGACAGCCTACTATCGGGTTTACGGGGACAGTACCTACCGTAAGGCCACGACCGCCTCCTTCCCCCCTTCCTTGCACATCCCTCCCCATCTTCCCCTCCATTCCCATCCCTAGTAAGGCCCCTGTTCGCTTTGCAGGTGAAGCTGCCTGGGCGAGGTGCTGGTCCCACCTCCCCAGTTGTATCCCCAGAGCAGGTGTTTCAAGCTCCAGGACACTGCCCTGGCGGTGGTAATGGTGGGATCCCTCGCTGAGTCCGAGGGAAAATCCAACCTGGAGGATAAACCGACTAAAATATATAGAAACAGCGTTCACATTAGTTCTTCCACTTTACGGAAAACAGAACTGATAACCGATTGAAATGCCTTAAAATTACTAACAATAATTTATATTTCCCGAGTTTTCTGCCAGTAGGTGTAAACCATGTTACATTGCCGTCTACGAAGAGTCAGTGTAACTACCTTGAACAAACCGTATGAGATCAGCAATCTTTATCATTGTAAGCAGTCATAAAGGAAGCTAGGATATGCGCCATTATAATCTTTATGAAAGCTTTCTTATCTGTACGCTCTTTACCTTGCTATTCATTAGTCAACACACAGATTCAAAGTGAACACAAAGAGATACCTACAACTACCAATGGCTGTGCCTAGAGGCATGATTTCTTCGTATTAACGATAATAATATAATAATAATATCGAATGGCCTCGGGTGCCAGTTGCAAGATTTGTTATTTGACGCCCAAAGGGTAGCTTGCATGTCGTATTTCGTTGTTCCGTGAAGCAGTCTGAAAGTCAAGGAGGTTAGATATGTAAGCTCAGTGGGGAATCCAGGCCTTGCGGGGTCCTGGGCGATATGATAAGGTGGGGCCCATAACAATAGGAAATTTGAAAAGTATCAAATCAAATGGAAAATAGTTTTGTAATAATAATAAAATAAAGAATAGTTACAATATTTTGAATACACTTCAGTACATTTTTTAATATTATGAAATAAACCTTTAAGTCCCCTTGAAGAAGATTATGTAAACTATGATATATTAATATATTACTTTGCGATTTCTTTCCTGGCTGAATTCATCTATCATTTTACTGAAATCTAAACTTGTTAAACGGTCACGAGAGGTCATCGCTGCACCGAAAAAAGAATATGAAATATAAATTAGTTTGAAAAGTTTGAATTACATTTAAAACAATCCATGGCGCGGTGCCCCGGACCGCGGGGCCCTGGGCGGTCGCCCTCCTCGCCCTTCCCTAGATCCGCCCCTGTCTAAGCTCCTTGAACACTATAGCGCTATCTAGTAGAGAAATGAGGAACTTTGTGTTGGCGGAAACTCCCGAGATTAATTTTGCCATTATGAACACGGCCTACTGAATTCAAATGGGTTCTTTGACATGCCAACATCGTATGACATGCGTGTCGTATTTTGCCGCCTTTCAAAAAAATCACTTACCACGGTCAGGAGCGAACCTGCAAGCTTGGGGTTAGTAGACCATCACGTTAACCACTCACCCACCGTGGCAAGCTATTAACGATAAACGCGACAAGAAAAATTTTGAAGCGATTTTACTATGTCCTTACGAATCCTATATTTCTGGTTAAGAAAATAAGGTTATTATGCTCGAGAATTAAAGAGATAAGGCCATTTTGAAGTGAAATTCAATTATCTCGCGATAAGCGCGATATTACAGCAAAATCTGTAGTGAACAACGAGCTTGAAATTTTGTATGAAAAGAAAGAAAAGTGAACCAAGATTCAACAAGTTGAAATAATTCAGTCAATGCTAGCATTAAAATTAATGCAAAATCAGTAATATAATAAAATAATATTGGATGCTTACTAGTAATTTATAGCCTATATCTACCATTCAAAAAGTAACGATCTGGAGGCATAATAAAATTACAGAGACCAGTACCTGTATGTTAGAAGTATTGGCCCTGGCTGTTGAGGCACTTGTCCCACTGTGACACGAGGCGGTGAATGGCTGTCTCATAAAATTCCCTGGGCTGCGATGTGAACCATTTCCGCACGTACAGCTGGACGTCGGGGTCCGAGGTTAATCGTTGGCCCCGCAGATCCCTTTTCAGGGGACCAAACATGTCGTTATCACAGGGAGAGAGGTCTGGACTGTATGGAGGATGGCCGAGAACCTCCCATTTGAATTTCTGCAGAAGTACCGCGACTGTGTTGGCCGTATGAGGTCGTGCATTGTCGTGGAGCGACCACGGCGGCTATGGCTTTCACTGTCACTCGGCGGTCCTGGGTAATGAGTGCATCAACCAGCTGGACGTTGTCATCGGGAATGCAGGGGGGTGCCCCAGACCGGGCATCATCAGCTAACGACACCCATCCTTCCCTGAAGTGCTTGTGCCACGCCTTGACCTTGCAAGGGACATGCAGTGTTTGCCGTACACTTGTGACATTCGGCGATGAATGTCCGTTCCCCCTACTCCTTCCGCTGTCAGAAACCGAACAACACCTCTTTGGTCTTCGGTTGACGCCTCCATGTCACTGTTTGCAATGCGACTGGCAGCGTTGTACGATTGATGCATGCTGTTGCTCGCCTTTTATCGTCACGTGACGTGCACGCGTGCCCTCCAGCGAGGGGGTGTGACCTTCCATGCTCTGTTCGGAACCACACCTCGTTACACACGCCACGATTAGCCTATGTAATCACCGGTTTGCGCATTCCAGCCTCCGGCTTGTTACTTTTTGAACGCACCTTATAATTCAGAACCACAATAATGAGACATTTAATGATTAATTTTAGAATTTCATTAAAGCGAAATTAAAGTGATACAGCAATATCTATTTAGCAAAATAACGCGATTTGATTTTGTATAACCATATAATCACCCCAAACAGACAAACTCCAGACTTTGAGCACCATTTTAGCATTTCTCCTAACATTAGATATACAACATTTAGCATACACCGACAGTTGCATTACCAATACTGCAACTAAATAATTGTACATATTGTAAATATTTTTCACCTGTATTCTCAAACATAGATATTATAGCCTAAGTGTAATGGATCTGATGATGATCGCTTGACGACCGAAACTGGTCATCCTAGTGTATTTATTAATCTCATGTAAGTTATTTCAGGATTAGGACATAACCCAGCTCTTTTTGGGTACATTCGTGTTGACCGACTGAAGAGCACTAAACTTTTGTTTTACTTAGGCAACACTGAAAAATGGCTTCAAACCTCATAAAAATCTTTTTAAAATTTTGCACAGCCGCCATCTTGTTGATATGAGAAAAATTGAATTGAATCAGATGCCAGTAGATTGAATCTTGTATTAACATTTACCCTGCGAAGTTTCACTGCGCGTGGTTTATTAAATCTCGAGAAAATACCATTGAAATATTTTAACTTCGCTTGACCGCCATGTTGGTTTATTACTTTCCATGTTTTAATAATCTCACAGGTCATTTTCATTTATTTATCGTATGGCTTTTAGTGCCGGGAGTGTCCGAGGACATGTTCGGCTCGCCTGAGTCTGTAGCTGCTTCCAGCGGACACCGTAAAGGGTGAGCTACAAGTTCCGTTCAATTTCAAGTAGTTCCAACTTTCGCCACCAGATATCAATGATACCGAGTGGCGAACGTTGGAACTTTGATAGAACGTTCCGACGAAATCTAACCTAACAAATTTTGTTTACACAAGTTTAGTCTGTGAAAGGATCTTTTACATGCCATAAATCTATGACATGGGACCGCCGGCTTTACTTCCCCTCCGAAGGAAGGCATACTGAAGGATTTTTAACGCTCTTAAAAAATCCGACGACTTCGGCCGGGTTTGAACCCGCTATCTTGGGTGCAGCAGTTCAGCATGCTACCGACTACGCCACCGAAGCCGCTATCTCAAAGGTGAACTTAACTGAGTACACTGTATCACCATACAAAATGTCAGGGTGAAGTCAATAATAGATTCGGAGATATAGAATGCCGGTGAAAAAATTTCGGACAGCTGCCATGTTGTATTGGTGTGACGTATTAAACTTTGAAGTACACGGTCGGGATTGGACAAAATAGTAGTATGTCTTTACCGTGCTTCATTGAAATATCTCCATCCGTTTAGATTTTACTGGGGAAGACATACACACATACACACACACATACACACATACACACACACGGGCAAAAGGTGATCTCATAAGCTATTTTGTCATGAATGAAAATAGGCTAAAGAGCAAAGCAAAGCCAACTCCGTACAGGCCATGGAGGCCCTTGGAGTAGTGGAAAAATACAGGTGAGTTGGTTAGTTATTGTTGTTTTAATGGGCGGAACTACGAGGTCATCTGCCCCTAGGAAATAGAGGCTTCCACTCTTTGTGACAACAGCTCAAGATGGGATAGGGTTGTCAGCTCCACCCCCAGGCCTACTTTGCTCCCAGGAATTACTCTGGTCCTAATTTGTGGTGTAGGCTGAGTGAATTCCCTGCCATATACGTTTCAGAAAGTGGTAGTTTTGTTTCCAAAATCCACTAGCTGGGTGGGGGTCGAACCCACTCCCTTTCAGTTAGAAGCTCAGCGCATCTATCGACCGCGTTACGCAGCCCGTTTTAGATACGTAGATTTGTTAATACAAATAAACAGATTTATTATGGCTCATTAAACTCCGTTTTCCTGAGAAATCAGGAAACAGTGGCATGAAATTGTGTCATACAACTCGTGCGTTTTTATCATCACTGATGTATCATGAGTTCATTCCCGAGGTGAATGACCGTGAAGCTAACGTGACGACCAATTACTCTATCAACGATATGCACGAATAAAAGTGTGCTTACAGTAATATCGATCTGATGATGCAATGCGGAAATGGGACCGTCCAGAGAATACTTTTTCACTACAAAACTAGTTCATGACAAAATTATATTTCATTAACAAATGGGTTATTCTGCTGAAATACCAACCATTAGTCAACTTTCATCGTCATATTCATAGAAATTACTTTACAATACACCCTTTGTTAGGAAGAGTGAACATTATGTTCTGCAACGGATTGGGGATAACGGCCACAGAGATACATGAAATATTGCACAAAGTGTACAGGAGAGAAGCCGTGAGCAGGAAAATGTGTTCACGACTGGTTCAAATCTATTAATAGTAATAGTAACAATAAGAATAAGAAGAAAAAGAAGAAGAAGAACAATTATAATAATAAATACATTAATAATAGCCTACTCACAAGTTGTTATGAGACAGATCAGTTATTACTGATAAAACCATACAGCGAACCAACCCGAAATCGTTTTGTGGACAAAGTGTAGAAGAAAACCTTTCTCATTGATATTGTAGTGCCCAATTCCTATAGTCTGCAACAAATCTGCTGTGAGAAGATCACCAAATATCTGCCCTTGGCTGAGGAAATACGGCAAATGTGGTGACTGGAAATTATATGCACTCTACAACTTTACATACGCATTCAATGTGTAACTATTCAAATGTATATACAAAGGTGGATCAAAAAGTTAGGCAGCGCGTTGTGTCGCAAACGTGGACTTAGCGGAGAAAGGGACAGACACTGCCCTCACGTCTGTTAGGCAGGTCGCTGTGGTGTCTCGTCTTGTCTGGTGTGAATAGCGGCCAAATGCAATGGCGCGTCGACTGGACGTTCACTCCAAATATGAGGTGCGTGCGACAATCCGATTCCTATGGGCCAAAAGGAAGAATTGCACGGACATTCATCGTGAAATTAGTGCTGTGTATGGGGAGCGGGCCATTTCCCGACAAGGGATCGTAAAGTGGTGTCAGAAATTCGAAGCCGGACGCACGGATATCGCGAGGGCTGGCCCGCAACGTCCAGGACCCGTGCCAATGTCAACAGTGAGAATGCGATCATTAGACAGGTGGTCGACGTTTCCAGACCGATGAGGAGGTGAAGGCCGCTGTCTCCGTGTGGTTGCAGAACGCTGGAGGAACTTTCTATGCATCCGGCATCGACAAGTTGGTTGTACGTTCGCAGAAATGTTTGGAGTCTCTTGGAAACTATGTGGAAAAGTGATGTTACATTGTATGTCGTGATAGGCGTGTTTCTGTTGTATAGGTGGTGTAATGAATGGCCATAACTGGGAAGTGCAACTTATTTTTTGATCTGCCCTCGTAATTTTGGTGCGAAGGCTCCACAGATGATACTACAGTTTTTGGAATTTCGTAAGGATTTGATATTTGGTATAGGCAGTAACAAACTTAGGCTCTGAAATTTCAAGGGGCCACCATTTAGCTCTCCTTAAGATTACGAAAATTCATATTATATACCGTATAGAGTGGCTGAAGCCTCCGTGGCTTAGGCGGCAGCACGCCGGCCTCTCACCGCTGGATCCGTGGTTCAAATCCCGGTCACTCCATGTGAGATCTGTGCTGGACAAAACGGAGGCAGACAGGTTTTTCTCCGGGTACTCCGGTTTTCCCTGTCAAAATTTCATTCCAGCAACACTCTCCACTATCATTTCATTTCATCTGTCATTCATTTAATCATTGCCCCAGAGGAGTGCGTCAGGCCTCGGCAGCCGGCACAGTTAATATCCTCGCCGCTAGATGGGGGCTTCATTCATTCCATTCCTGACCCGGTCGGAGACTGGAAGCAGGCTGTGGATTTTCATAGAGTGGCTACGATGCACAGGAGGAGGGTTACATATGTATGAAGTTTTATTCAGTTCGGTACAGGCGTTTAGTTATTGATAGCGGGCGGCGACATATCGGTATTTAATCAGACAGACACATATAGATCCTGTGTAGATCTTTCTTGTTACTATATTCCTCATCGTAAATATGCGATAGTTCTCCTCGCCAGGCTACGGAAGGGAGAAACAGAAACACGCACCGTATTGTATGTGGCTGTTTAATACAGGAATAACCCGGGTGAAGCTATATATTTATTGCCTCCAATTCCCTTTCTGTGCTGGTTTTATTGGTCGATAAATATTGGCTGAGCCAACCTGCACTAATATTAGGCACTACTTGTGGATCAATAAACACGGCTAAGAAGTATATTGCGCCAAGCTGTCAGCAACAGACAAGCCCATTGACAGTGGCGGCAGGCACAACAAACAAGTGGGGCCATCAAGATTTCATCAACACACTGTTCTCGCCTTCATTAACACTCCCAACGAAAACAAGCAAACGGTCGCCATCGACTAGGCTAAGAGGACGCGAGGAGAAAACGAGATGTAATTATTATTATTATTATTATTATTATTATTATTATTATTATTATTATTATTATCATTGTTGTTGTTGTTGTTGATTGAGTCTTCAGTCTTTTGCCTGGTTTGATGCAGCACTCCGTACATCCCTGTCCTGAGCTAATCGTTTCATCTCTACATAGCTGTAACACACTACATCTGAGACATCTATTCTAACCTTGGTCAACCCCAACAGTTCTTGTCTTAACCATTCCTTCCATAACTAAGCTTGATATTTCTGGGTGCTTTAGTCCTATCAACCTATTTCATCTCTGTGCACAAACTACAGTATACCCTATTGTTGGAATAGCCCCACCCAACATCCGGAGGGCCACTGCTGCGGACGCCGAGAGAACAAAGCAGGAGAATGACCATCGACATCCACTATATGGTCACCAGGCAGCAAAGTCTCGCCTCAGATCCCGCAGGAGTTTCCTTGCTAGGACTCTGCCGCTGGAGAGAACACCAGACACAGCTCATCTTAACAGGTGGAGGAGCTCACTGCCCACATACATGACACCAAAGGGAGAACTGGCTCCTGGCGCCGACCTACCTTATCCTGTTTGGAGGTCCCTCAACCGCTTAAGAGTGGGTGTCCCTCGATGCAAGACAAACCTACAAAAATGGGGGAACCTTCCAGCAGACGCATACACCACTTGTGAATGTGGAGCTGAACAAGACCCAATTCACCTACTTATCTGCCCCCTCCTGGACAACCCACGCACAATGGAAGATGTTTTAGACGAAGTAGCAAGGTCATCGCAGCTGCAGTTTTTTGGTAATGTTGACCAGACAAGGAAATGAATGAATGAATCTCTGTATTAGCAGTCACCAGAAACCTTTCTCCTTTCCTACTCGTCTTAATACCTCTTCGAGGACATGGTGGCTCAGCGGTCAAGCTGTATGCCTCTCACCAAGGTGGACCGGGTTTGATTCCCGGTCAATACATGTGAGATTTTCGAAGTGAAATGCCATGTCCTGTGGTTCGGATTCCACGTAAAAAGGAGGTCCCGTGGCGTATGATCGCGAGATTAACGGTCACGTTAAACTACAAGCTTCCTTTTTTTAATACCGTACCTCTTCATTTGTTACTCTGTCTACCCATTTAGTCTTCTTCTTCTTCTTCTTCTTCTTCTGTAACACCACATTACAAATGCTTCTAGTCTTCTCTTTTCTGCTGCGACATCAGTCCAAGTTTCACTCCCATAGAGTGCCACGCTCCACGCAAAGGCTTATAAAGTAACTTTGTAATACCTAAATCTACATTTGATGTCAACAGATTTCTTTTGTTCCTTGCCAATGCCAACCCATTCTTATATTCTCTTTGCTTCGTCCATCACTGCTTATTTTATCATTTCAAATGATCTTGTCGACTTCATCGTTATGCTTAGGTCTACCGTTATGCGTCACGGTTACGGCGTGCATGACGTCATCATGTTGTTTAGTGCATATGCACCGAGTCTGAGTTTACTCCTGGGATCTGGCGTTATGCGTACGGAGACGGCGAGTGCGTGACGTCATGCAGCCCCCGCGCGGGAAGCCTAAGTTAAAGCAGCAGAGTGCATAGAGTCCTGGGGATTCGAGCGAAGCGAGAAGCCCTCCTGAGCCTTTCTAACATGTATAGCATTTGTAGCATGCGTCATTTGAAATGATATAAAGCCTAGTCTCTCAGACTGTTTGATTCATTTTCTTCTTATATGGCAAACGTCTCCTACTTCATTTAACTTTTCCCGGGGCAATTTGAGGTCAATAGACTAGGGGTTTCTGATTTATTTCGGCTCCATTCCATTACATTTGTTTTACATATTTTATTGATATTCGGGGAGCGTGATGGTGCAGTGGCTTGGAGCTCGTCTTTCACCTCGGCGGCCGGGGTTCGAATCCTAGTGTCAGTGGGTGAAAATGAAAAGGACTATTGGCTAAGACATCTATGTCACGTGATAGCTTGCATGAACATGATTTCAGTGACAGAGTGTGTGGCAATCCTGAGCTTGAATTCAGGTTTTGACTGCATAACTTTTGTTGGGCCAATTTGAGTGCTTTATAACTCATGCATAATGCATGGCGATGGTTTTCATTGATTCGTGTATTCTATTAAATATGAGGGTGATGAATACTCACATTGCCCGGGGTTTGAACACGTCCACAGTCGCCACAGTGTACAACATGATGACAATCGCCCACTTGCATACTGGTAAAGTGCGAAATGTTGTCATTCACACTCCGTCAGAACGTTAGCTATTGGATGGATCGACAGTGTAGAGCAGCTCTTATTTTCCAAACATCACAGGCTTTCTCCCTTTTTTAAAGTTACAAATTTACTATAGACTATTATAAAACATTTTTCTGCTTTCCGTTTCTCGTCTTCGTGTTACTTAATTTTTTCGTGTTGCCTTATTAACAAATTTATCTGATTTTCAGTTGGTCAACACGATTGTATCCAAATGTAATGGGTGTTATTCCCTAAACCTACATTATTATTTTTTGTCTGTTTCAGACTTTGGCCAACTGTGGACCGCATGGAATATAAGGCGTTCTGGTCAATTTTTTCTTCTTTTCTTCCGAGAACCTCTTCAATATTTCACTTCTAATCTTTCTCTGCTCCTCTGTTATTACCAAATTTGGCCTGTGTTGTGGTGGTTTTTCTTTGAACGTCTTGATATTGTCAACTCTGCTTCGAAACGTTTTCCTATCGTGAATGACAAGTTCAGTTAGTGCAACTTCAATGGCGTCCCTTTTGACCTCTTCTACCCATTTTATGGTAGCTTTCAACCCCGTGATGTGTTTAAAAATGTTCTTTGTCAGCCGGTGAAGCCTCCGTAGCATAGGCGGCAGCACGCCGGCCTCTCACCGCTGGGTTCGTGGTTCAAATCCCGGTCACCGCATGTGAGATCTGTGCTGGACAAAACGGAGGCTGACAGGTTTTTCTCCGGGTACTCCGGTTTTCCCTGTCAACATTTCATTCCAGCAACACTCTCCACTATCATTTCATCTGTCATTCATTTAATCATTGTCCCAGAGGAGTGCGTCAGGCCTCGGCAGCCGGCACAGTTCATATCCTCGCCGCTAGGTGGGGGCTTCATTCATTCCATTCCTGACCCGGTCGGGGACTGGAAGCAGGCTGTGGATTTTCTTTGTCAGCCGGTTCCCGTCCATTCTCATCAAATGCCCGTCAACTTCTAGCCCTCTTTTACGCATTGTGACCACAATGGTTTCGGTCTGCATTTACAGTTCTTCATTTTTCCTTTTTTTCCATGTTCCGTCATCATCATTCCATGGTTCGAGAATTTTCCTCAGGATCCTCCTTTCCGTTATCTCAAGTTCCTTCAGCTCCCCTTTTTAGCCTACTTTTCACATTTTGCAAAAATGAGGAAAAAGTAGACTTATGAGATCGGGCAAATGTGTGTCTGTCTGTCTGTCTGTCCTTCTGTCTGTCTGGCTGGCTGTGTGTGTCCCCCCCCCCTATCAACTCCTAAACGGCTGGAGCAATCGAAACAAAATTTGGTGGGAGTAAAGATCTATGCCTGAATATCTCACGGCCATATTTGAAAATGATGTCAGTGCTACCAACTGCTGAAAAATCGCAATTGAAATTTGAGCTCCATGTTGGATATCCTGGAAGGTATGCATGGGAGCTATTTCAAAATTGGCACACGTATAGATAATAATATTGCAGTTTAATTTCCAGGAGGCCATACATGGCAGTGTTGCCAAAATGATTATAAGCCTGCTGATAAGTCCATTTTTAAATGCATATAACTTCTACACTATCAATTGGAATTCAACCAAATTTCGTATGTGCTATGTGTTCATGAACGGATATGACTGAGCGTATTCTTAAGAGCCCCCAGGGCTGCCAACTGTTAATAAATGCTCTCAAATGTTTTGATCCAAATACCCATATATCAGAAAGTATGCAAGCTGACAGCTTTCAACTATGCACACATGACATTCTAGATAATTTGGAGTAACTAATATAGGCCTACGCCAGTGCTGCCAACATAATTTTATGCCTGCTGATAGGTCCAATTTTAAAATGCATGTAACTTATGTACTAACTAATGGATTTCATTCAAAATTAACACAACAATAGATCATATTATTTCAGATTATTTATGACCACTACATGTATGTCATTGTTGCCAACGTGATTTTAAATCCAATGTTTAACTGCATGTAACTTCCATTCCATTTATAGGATTTCAACCAAATTTTGTATTCTGTGCCTTAAGAGATGGAACTAAGAATATATTCAGTCACCAGCACTGCCAACTGTAGTTCTCTATTAGGCTACATTATGCCAGGTATACAGTATTTCGAACTAATTAGAAAATTCGATTTTACCAATTTAATTTCGTCATTATTCTACATAGATCCATATAGATTAATCATTGACATGAATCTTATATTTTAAGAAAAGTAGGCTCTTTATTTCGTCACGGAACTTCTTGTTTGTAATGTCTGAGTTTGCTCAGGTACAATTTTCTTGCTCTTGCCTTGTTTGCCTCTTTATCCAGTCCATTGGGTTGTAACCTTAAAGTATTATATGAGATTAATAAACTCACTTGGATCGATCGTCAAGTGATCATCATCAGATCCTTTGAATTCAAGTCGTTAAATCTATGTCTACGATTATGTGGGTAAAGTTATTTACAGAGTTGGTAGTAGTGGCCTACGGTACCTCCGTCACGGATAGCTGTTGGGCCAACATTGCGCGACGTAACGATGTCGGGCAAGGTGGGATCGAGAAAGGGGGATGACTGCATACAGCCTGTTGCCCTCCCCTGTCCCCAGCACTGTGGGAACCTTATTTTACGATCCACCCTCGTAGATTAGGAAAGTAGGCTGCATAGTTCATATGGGAATAAATATCCCTTTCATAACGTGTTTTAACCCTTAGCTACTGACGTGGAGTCTCGTAGAGCTAGCTTGCCACGGTGGATGAGTAGTCGACGTGTCGGACTACTATTACCCTTTCACGAATTGATTGCCGGTGGTCGAGATGGGAACTATTCTGTGTTTACTTGTGACACACGTCACTCTGCTTCGTTGACAGGTACAGTTGCTCATGTAGGATATGACTCAGCTCCATTAGCTATCCGTGGTGACAAGAGCTCATGTGACGCTTATCTGCGCTTCTAAGATAGGTAGCGCGCGCAATGCTGCTTGACTTATGTGCAGACTGCACTCTGTCATCACTGTGTCCTTCTCTTTACCCCGCGGGGCCCCTGCTACAACAATCAACAAACGGTGGCTCAGCCATGCTCAGCGGCAATCAAATCTTAAATGGGTAATAACCACAAGCTTGCATGTTCGCTCCTGGCCGTGGTAAGTGATTTTTTGAAAGGCGACAAAAATTACGACACTATGTCATACGAGGTTGGCATGTCAAAGAATCCATTTGATATTCAGTACGCCGTGTTCATAATGGCAAAATTATTCTCGGGAGTTTCCGCCAACACAAAGTTCCTCATTTCTCTACTAGAAAGTGCTATAGTGTTTGTTCCTTTCTCTCTCGGAACGATTCCTGGTACCATGCGGTAGCCAGGAGATGCTCGCTGGTTATGGTGTTCGGTTTAGCAGAATTCAAAAATAATACGTTACACACACACAATGATATTTAAACTATATATTTACACATATTAAACAACAAAATACACTGGCTGTAGCCGTGATGGCCACGATTTAGTTCGTTCTCTTTCAAGACGCGCCATGCTTGATCTGATGTCAGTCGGCCATGTGCTGCATGCTTCGAGCAGACTGGAGTCGCGCCAGGTCACATGATCACGCGGCCGGCCGACAAACCCAGCGACAGAGCGCCAAGGAAGTGCTGCCAAGAGCAACGCAGCGGAGCACTGAGTAACTACCAACATACCGCCACACCTAAATGTATCACATTTAACAACTGTCAGAAAATGATTGATTTACATGAATCAACAGTAGTAAATTGAAGTTCTTTCACCACCAGTCCGTATGGATCGCCGAATACAAAACACACACAAGCCCCAACCAAAACAACATAGGAACAAAAATACACAACCTATAGTAATGACAATGAAATGAACATGTTAAATCATACAATAAGAAGGTTCAACACTATACACAAACAAGAAAGTACACTGGTCAAAAATGAACTCTTGCGACACAAGAATAAAGTAATTAACTGAATCACAAGATGATACTGAAAGTAATTGCACATATCAGTCTTGAATTGGCAATGGACATAGTTTATGTACAGAACGCTTCAAAATTCCACTGCTGGTACGAATGGTGACTGCACGCACTCGTCCATCCTTCCCAGGATATGTTTCCTTGACCGTTGCAAGCCTCCAAGAAAGAGGAGGAGTGTTGTCGTCCTTAACCAACACGACAGTTCCAGGCTGAAGGTTAGGCTGACTCGTCAACCATTTCTGCCGCTGTTGCAAGCTATTAAGATAGTCATTAGACCATTGTCTCCAAAACTTCTGCTGCAGCGCTTGAATGTAGCGCCATCTGGAAGTATAACAGTGCACACCATCTCTAAGGTCAGGTTCAGGGAAGGATAACAGGGGAGCACCTATTAGAAAGTGGCCAGGAGTTAAATATGATGGTTCATCAGGGTCGTCCGATAGACTAACGAGCGGTCGTGAGTTCAGGCATGCTTCTATTTGGCAAAGTATGGTGTACATCTCGTCATACGTCAAGCAGGCATTGCCAGCTGTTCTTCTTAAATGGTGTTTCATGGATTTAACTCCAGCTTCCCACAAACCACCGAAGTGTGGCGAATCAGGAGGAATGAAATGCCAAGTGAATCCTTCTCGGGCTGCGTTGTTCAGCATTTCTATCTTCCACTGCTCGGACTGGTGCACTCTCAACAATTCATTTCTAGCCCCTACAAAGTTAGTAGCATTATCACTGTATAGATTTGCACACCTTCCCCTCCTGGCTGCAAATCTCCGTAAGGCGGCGATGAAAGCCTGTGTAGTCAAGTCACGAACCAATTCCAAGTGTATCGCCTTGGTGCAAAGGCAAACGAACAACGCTACATAGCATTTTACCTTGACCTTGCTCCTGGTTGCACCCTGTTTAATGTACAGCGGGCCAGCGTAGTCAACTCCCGTGTTCAAGAATGGCCGTGATGGAGTCACTCGAGGCGATGGTAGCTGACCCATGAGTTGAGTGGCTGTAGTGGCTCGTAGTCTAAAACACTTCAAACACTTGTGAATGACAGTCCGTATCACTTTCTTTATGCTTACAATCCAATATCTGGACCTAAGTGAAGCCGTTACATGATTAGCACCAGCATGCAGCAGACGAACATGCTCATCAGCCATAATCAACTGGGTTACATTGTGACGCTGAGGTAATATGATCTGGTGCCTTTCTGCAAATGGTTTCAACGAGTTTTGTAGGCGACCACCTACTCGTAATAAGTCGTTCCCGTCTAAGAAGGGGTTCAGATTTTTTATTGCACTTTGCTGTGAAACTGATGAGTTTGACTTCAACTCGCCTATTTCCCGTGCGAATGTCACACGCTGAGCAAGCTTGATACACGTCTGAAGGCCAGTCTCAAGCTCTTCTGCAGATAGTGGTCCCGTTTTTCTTACGTTGTGTCTTCTGGAATTGAACATAAATCTGTTGCAATAAGCCATTACTCTCTGTAGGCGACGGAGGGATGAGAACCTCGTCGTGATTTCGTCTGATGGAGTAGCACTAACTAGACATTGTACCGTATCCCTTCTTTCTGGAAGTTCACCTGCAGAGTCCTTCGAGTCCCTAGTGGGCCAGCTACTTAAATCTTGTAGTAACCATGCTGGACCATGCCACCACTGTTGATTACACCGCAGGCTGAGTGGACCTTCTCCCCTTGAAAGAATATCGGAAGGGTTATCTTCTGACATCACATGACCCCACTTGGCTCTTCCAGTCAATTGCTGTATCTCGGAGACACGGTTGGCGACGAACGTTTTCCATTTTGTTGGTTCAGCTGCAAGCCACGATAGTACAATTGTCGAGTCAGTCCACAAGAACATGTGGTCAATTTTCAGGTTTAAGGTGTTGGTAGTCTTATCAACCAGACGTGCCAACAAAAGAGCTCCACACAGTTCTAACCTAGGTAAGGACTGTTGTTTCAGAGGAGCCACTCTGGATTTTGAACATACCAACTTTACTGAAACTTCCCCGAGTTGGTTGGTGCTTCGAATGTAAACACACGCTCCATAGGCCCGTTCAGAAGCGTCTGAGAAACCATGAACTTGTATGAGGATCACCCTTCCCGCAGAGAGAATCAACCTGTCGACATGAATGTTATTTAGAGCTGGAAGATCAGTGAAGATTTCGATCCAGACTTCAAGTAACGGAGATGGTAGTGGTTCATCCCATCCTAATTTTTCTTGCCATAATTGTTGCATGAAAATTTTACACCTCACAATTACTGGTCCTATCAGCCCGAGGGGATCAAATATAGAAGCTATAATTGAAAGTACCTTCCGTTTTGTGGGCCTTCCACTGTTCTCCTTGATGTGGACCTCAAACTGGAACTTGTCAAGAAAGGGATGCCATAGTAATCCTAGCGTTCGGATGTTGTCTTCCTTATCAAATCGTAGTGGTAACTGTGATTCTCGGAGTTCTTTAGGTATAGTCTCAAGTACAGCCGCGTGATTCGACGTCCACTTGCGGAGCGGGAACCCTCCTCGTTGCAGCAACTCTTGTAGTTCTCCTCGTAGCTGTATAGCATTTTCCACAGTGTCGCTACCACACAATACATCGTCCATGTAAAAATCCCGTTTCAATACGCAAGATGCTGTAGGAAACTCATGTGCTTCTTCTTCAGCCAGCTGGGTTAGACATCTTGTGGCTAGGAAGGACGCTGAAGAAGTACCGTATGTTACAGTCTTTAGTTGGTATGTGCGTAGAAGCTCAGATGGATGTTTTCGCCACAGTATGCGCTGTAAGTTAACATCTTCGTCGTCTACTCTGATCTGACGGTACATTTTTGTAACGTCTGCCGTCATCGCAATCTGATGAGTACGAAACCTTGTCACAATTGATAGCAGATCTTGTTGAACGGTAGGTCCCACCGCCAGAGTGTCATTAAGTGAAACGCCGTTGTCAGTTTTGCAGGAAGCATCGAATACAACTCGTGTTTTAGTAGTGGTACTCTCAGCCTTCAATACTGCATGATGAGGGAGATAGCAGCATGCTTCTTCGTCCTTGCTTATATCTGGAACCAACTTCATATGACCCAGGATCTCATACTCCTCCATGAATCTCACGTAATCTGCACGCAGATCAGGTCTCTTCTCGAATCTCTGTTCCAGTAGTCTGAATCGTTTCTCCACTATTTTGTAAGATTTTCCAAGTTGTGGACTTTCTTCCCTTGTAGGTAATCTTACACTGAAACGTCCGCTGTCGTCCCGCTTGGTGTGAGTTGTGAAATGCTCCTCGCAATACTGCTCTTCCTTGGTTAAGTTGGTTCTTCTAGTTGTCACTTCTTCTATCGACCAGAATTTTTCCATCTTCCTGTCGAGGTCATCGTCCTGTCTAAGGAAAAATGATGAAGTGGGTGGTGCTTCCGCCTTCTTACTGGTCCGATCCTGGGATTTTATGGGACCCGACAGTATCCATCCCAGGGCGGTATTCTTCAAAATGGGTAATTCATCGCAATTTTTCCGCCACCCTTCTCGCAACAGCTGCATGAAAATCTCTGCACCGATGAGCATATCTACTGATCCTGGCTCGTTGAAGTGAGGATCCGCTAATGTGATATCTTTAGGTAGGTACCACGATTTGCAATCAACATAGTTTGCCGGAATATTGCCTGTTATGTGAGGGAGTATAGAACATGTGATAACAGTTTCAAAATTGGACACGTTAGAACTGATACGAACATCAACACTTTGAGATGCAGTGACCGCAGTGTTATTTATACCACTAATTGGAATACAGCTTCTGTGTCGTTGCAACTTAAGCTTACTTGCAAGTGACTCAGTTATAAAATGGGACTGTGATCCATTGTCGAGTAGCGCTCGGCACTGGTGAACTCTACCATTGTTGTCTGCCACTCCTATTACTGCAGTAGACAGCATTATTTGTGACTGTGGCTTGAATTTAAGTGTGCAGTAACTTGCCTTACTATGCCCTCCTTCGTCTTCTCGAATACCTCTACCAGCTAGGGCATCCCTGTCTGTAGTCGTTTGACTGCTTGTGGGACTGTCGAAATGAATTAGGGTATGATGTCTGCCTTGGCATCTCTTACACCTATCAGATTTGCATATGCTGACATTATGATGTCTAAAACAGTTAAAGCACAGACCCTTCCTTTTGACAAAATCATACCGTTGTCTTACGCTAGCCTTCAGAAAACCCTCACACCGATGTACCGGGTGATCTGCATCACAAAAATCACACTTCCCCCTTGTAGATACGTAGGAGCTAATTCGACCTGGATTGTCATTGTTCCTCACATGTTGATTCTTGGGTGGATTTGCTGTGTTCCCCCTTTGTTCCCGTGTTGCCATCATTAGCTCCAACACTTGTGCCCTCTCTTCCAAAAACGTGGATACCTCAGTGAGTCTTGGAAAATTATCGCTGGGAGCCTTCATTTCATACTCTTTACGGGTAGCGGGATCTAACTTATCTAACATCAGCTGCTGAAGTAAGACTTCATGAAGTGGCACTGAAGGGTTGAGATTTTGAATAGCATTCAAATTGCTTACTAAGTGGTTGTTCAGTTTCCTAAGATCAGATGCTGTGTCTTTGTGACAATTAGGTAACGACAACAGAGCCTTGATGTGTTGTGTTGCTATCAATTTTCTGTTGTTGTACCTCTTGCACACGATTTCCCAAGCTACTGGAAAGTTAGGGTTAGAAATAGGAATATTTTGAATCAGTTGGTGAGGTTCACCCTTAAGTGCGGACAGTAGATAGTGGAAACGTTGGATGTTTGATAGTTTTAAATTATCAACAATTAATGCCTGAAAGGTGTCCTGGAAATGTGTCCACGTCTCATATTGACCATGAAATGTAGGGAGGTTAATGACGGGCAATCGTACCTCCAAGGAAGCCTGCTGTGAATTACCGTACGAATGCTGAGATAATTGATCGTTATTCTGCTCTGAAGTTATGCTCCGATCTATTAGTGTGGTCATTTTGGCTTCTAAATCAAAATAGTTTTCTTCGAATTGTTCCCTATCCTGTTCATGGGTTTCAGTATTTTCGTCGTCATTAATTTCAAGCTTACATTGGACATGCTTATATTCTTCCCAGAGTGAAGGCAATTGCTTCAGCCTGCTACGTAATGTATTAATATCGGAGCCTGCCACAAACTTGTCTACATATTTACTGATACGTGTCAGTGATCCTTTAATCACCGCTCGTTGTTTCACCAACAGGTTTTTCTCACTAGACTCCATGATAAGTTAGGAAAAGGAAAGAAATAAAAGGATTGACTGACCTCGGTATACTGCTATGATGTGCACTTATCTTATAATCCTTTGTGTCCTCCCCATCGTGTACAGCATGCCGCCGAGATGATGTTGCACGTGCTCCAATATTCTCGCCACAGGATGTCCGCACTCGGAAAGTATATTCAAATGCACCGGAGGACCACGTAATATTTTAGCATTACGACACTTTCACAAATCCGGCCCGGTCTGACCATGTTCCTTTCTCTCTCGGAACGATTCCTGGTACCATGCGGTAGCCAGGAGATGCTCGCTGGTTATGGTGTTCGGTTTAGCAGAATTCAAAAATAATACGTTACACACACACAATGATATTTAAACTATATATTTACACATATTAAACAACAAAATACACTGGCTGTAGCCGTGATGGCCACGATTTAGTTCGTTCTCTTTCAAGACGCGCCATGCTTGATCTGATGTCAGTCGGCCATGTGCTGCATGCTTCGAGCAGACTGGAGTCGCGCCAGGTCACATGATCACGCGGCCGGCCGACAAACCCAGCGACAGAGCGCCAAGGAAGTGCTGCCAAGAGCAACGCAGCGGAGCACTGAGTAACTACCAACAGTGTTCAAGGAGCTTAGATATATAACCTCCTTGACTTTCATAGTGCTTCAAGGAATAACGAAATTTGACATGAAAGCTACCCTTTGGGTGTCAAATAACAAAGCTTGCACACGGCATCCGAGGCCATACGATATTATTATATTACTCTGTGAGCTGCCAGAATGGGATTGACAGTTCTTGCCTCGCCGTGTGGACAGGGACAAGGTTGCCAAACCGTTAGAACCGCAAGCGATCACACTGTACAAGCCAGTGACAAAGCTAACCAGGCACTGGCGCACGTGGGCTGTGATATTGCAACGCAGTGTATTATGACATCAACTATGCGAACATGGATTGGTCAAGAGGCAGAAGGGTGATGACTGACGTGGAATTTCCGGCCATATGTCAATACCATTCTGGCAGCTAACAGAGTATAATACATCATTCGCTTCCGTTCACACTTTTCAATGAACTTCCTTGTCTTTCCTGGTACCTTCGTCTTTCAACATCTTAGGTAATAGTGAATAATGTGCAACCGAGATAACAGTGTCTGAAGTAGTGGATGGGTCTCATAGACTCCATGTCAGCAGGAGCGTCATTACTGTGAGTTGTGAAGTTATCAGTGCGCGCGCACAGAGCTTGTTTGTTATGTTTTGAGTAAAATCGAAATGGACTTGAAACCTGGTCCATCTAGGGCAGGAGTTCCCAACCTGGGGGGGGGGGGCGCCCCCTTAGGGGGGCGTGGGGCTTTATCAAGGGGGGCGTAAAGTGATTTCCGAATTAAGTTTTTAAACTCGAAAATTACAATTTTGAATCTCTCCAAATGATTATCGCACCAAGGGAATAGTTCAAAAGCACTGGTAATTGTCAACTGTCGGTACAAACCTCTGCGAAGCCACGAGGTTGGCGGTGAAATAAGGAATTTGCTGTGTTGTAAGGAGCAAAATCATGCCAATTGTGTCGTCCCGTTGGCATATCTTTGTGATTTCTTTGAAGCTTTGAACAGTTTGGACTTAAAGCTCCAAGGCAATAACTCCAATATTATGCATTCATGGAAAAAATACAGTTATGGAAACGCCGGCTTCAGTTGAACAACTTCTCATCCTTTCACCGCCTTAATGAAATTTTGCCGGAAAATGAACGTGATCGTAATAAACTTAGGTGCAAATTCAGCCACATATAGATTCCCTGGCACAAGGATTCAACTTCTACTTTCCTGAGATCTCGTCGGAAGAATGGTCCTAGATGATAACAAGAAATTCGTTTGCCATTGACATTGACGCACTGCCAGCACAGCTTTAAGAAGAAGCCATAGATTTGAAGTGTGAATAAAAGCAAAAAGATGATTCTAAAATATTAGGACTGGGTGACCTTTGGGCAAACTGTCATGCAGAGTATCCTGTAATAGCCAAATTTGCATTGCTTGTCATTGTCCCATTTTCAAAGTAATATTTATGCGAGTCAGGATATTCAACGCTGAGTGTCATAGAAACAAAGCAGCGCTGTCGGTTTGATGTTGTTTGTTGTCTCCGCTGTGCTCTGTCAAATATCAAACCAAACAAACCGAATATTACCAAGAGAAAACAGTGTCAACCCTCTCACTGACATTTGTTGACTAATTTAAGGATTTGTTGTAAAAGTGTGTTCTTTGTATTGTGCTAAAATGAAGTTGGTATGTAATAGATAGGCCTATTCCATTATGTAGTGTTATTAGGTTAGGTCTATATCCTCCGCGTCAATCGAAGAGGTTATAAGTCAGAAGCGATGTGTGATGGGGAGGGGGGCAATGAACTCCCATATCTGAAAGGGGGGCGTCATCTGACAAAGGTTGGGAACCACTGATATAGGGAGACAATAAATGTTGCCGATGCTCAATTTGAGGAGACTTTCACGATGTGTTGAGGCCAGTGATAGCGATGAAAAACAGTGTGTGATGAGTAGGGACCGGACATTTATCCACTAAAAACGATTAAAGTATGCATGCAATTATGCACCAAAAGTATAGAAAATATGCATTAAAATTTAAAAAATATGCACTTAACAATAAGCCAATCGTATTCATTATTATTTCCCTCCTTTACCGCAATATGTGCAGTCGTTGTTGCATGTTGTTCAAGTTGAAATTTATTTTTACATTTCTCTTCCTTCAAGCATATGACAATAGACGACAACGCCATCGGTTGAATAATCATGAATACCTGACACCAACTGATTTAATAAATACATTCTGCTGCTATTCTCTTTAGGCATTTTGAGGCAGTATACTTCCGTAAAATACTGTTATCTCGTTATCTCTTGTTCAGAAAGTTGCTTGCAAGGGATACTACCCAGATGGTGAAAGTAATGTCCCAACCCATCTATTTCTTGATATGCCCGGCGTAAAATACTGTTATCTCCTTATCTTTTGCTCAGTAAGTTGTTTACAGGGGATGATCAACACGCAGGCGATACCAATTTTGTTCAAGATATTTTATATTATACTTCATTTCAAATGTATATGCTAAAATATGCTGTTATGTTCAGAATACGCAATAAATCCATTAAACCCGCAAAATATGCATTTGCATATACGCATAGGGGTCTATGCGTTTTCAAGAAATCCGGTCCCTAGTGATGAAGTACGTGTCGGATTCTTATCAGGAATGAAAAAAGGCATATACACATATGCTGTATTTTCACTGTATCATACCTTACGGTTTAGTGGGTAGTATTTATTAGTTTATGCACATTGAAGTTTTTACTTGAGAGGAAAACATGTGAAACTTAAAAATTTGTTTCAGTCATAAAAAATATGTCGTGTATTACAGTGCAAAGCGTACGTCTTGTGGAATCTTACACTGAAACGATTCATTCAATGTGTGTTGAAACGATTGTTAATACTTTGTTCATTAAAACTTACACTAGGTGTCTATTATTTGAAATTAATTTTGTGGAGTTCCTCAGACTCAACGTCAGTAATAACGTTACTGATTTATTATCTCAGTAGCTGATGTTGTTTGAGTCTTCGGTATTTTGACTGGTGTGATGCAGCCCTCCATGCTTCCCTGTCCTATGTTAATCGTTTCATCTCCACATAGCTACCACACCCTACATCCGAGGCAGTCTGTTTAACATATTCTAACCTTGGTCTACCCCTACAGTTCTTGTCCTCGACCCTTCCTTCCATAACTAAGCTTGCTATTCCTGGGTGTCTTAGTATGTGTCCTACTAATCTATCTCTACTCTTCATTAGCAGTCGCCAGAAATATCTCTCCTCTCCCACTCGTCTTAATACCCCTTCGTTTGTGACCTTATCTACCCACCTCATCTTCATCGTTCTCCTGTAACACCACACTTCAAACGCTTCAATTCTCCTCTTTTTTGCTGCACCAATAGTCCAAGTTTCACTTCCATAGAGCGCCACGCTCCAGACAAAGGCCTTCAAAAATGACTTCCTAATACCTAAATCTATATTCGATGTCAATAGATTCCTTTTCTGTAGAAATGCTTTCCTTTCCTGAGCTAACCTACTTCTATGCTTCGTCCATCACTGGTTATTTTGCTTCCTAAGTAACAGAAGTCTCCTACTTCCTTTAGGTTTTCATCTGCCAATTTGATGTCCATAGAGGTTTCTGATTGTTGTTTGTTGTGTAAACCTCAGAGTAGAGAACTACGAACGTTTATATCATTCCATTTGTGTAAAGTCCCAGTAAATCTTCTCCTCCAGTGCTGTAATGCGGACTTCATTAGCCAACATTAGTACTTGGCTTGTATCTGAAGATGTTTCACTTTTAAGCTTCCTGTTTGAACTCTTACAACACACAGAATTGTCGCGTTGCCAGGAGACCAAGCTGACGGAGAAGACGGAATATTAATTTCTCTTCATCATTAGCGACGGCAAATAAAGCTTATAGCCCAACAGTTCTCCAATTAAAGCACAGCTCTGTCAAGCCTCAATTGGGACATGTTGAACATTATAGCCATGTGTTCACTAATTGCGATACATCAGCAGCTCAATCAACGCAATTAGTCCTCATACAACTTACATATTCACAATAATAGTCTACTAACCGTCCCGGTATGTTTTAACAAGTAAGTTCAACGATATCTCGAAAATTGAGGTGGATTTTAAAGTGCGCTAAATAATTATTTTAATTTTACATAAAACTGGAAAAACGTGTTGTTATCGTTGTTAATTCATATAAGGGGTTTGGGACATCTTGGTCATCTCTTCTTCTTCTTCTTCTTCTTCTTCTTCTTCTTCTTGCCGTGCCGTCTTCTATAAAGGTTGGCGGTCATCATGGCTATTCTATTCTTTGAGTCTACCACACGGAAAAGGGTCGTTGTGCTCTTCTTAAACCAGTCCCTAAAGTTCTTCAGCTATGAGATTCTCCTGTCACCGGGTCTCCGCTGTCCTGAGATCTTCCCCTAAATCACCAACTGTCGGATCCTATAAATTTCATTCCGCATCGCGTGTCTAAAATAGTCAAGTTATTTATTTATATCGTAGGGCAAAACGAGGATTCATTAAAAATACACATATCTTACAATTATATATACAATTATTTAAAGGTCAACATTCAAAACTTAATGTTCAGATTTTTCAGCCAGTCCACTGCCTCTGTAGGGGCACTGTGTAGTTCTTGAACAGATCCATTGAATCTTCTTTTTGGGCAGTCCGTAACAACGTGCTGGATGGTCTGGGGCATATTATCACAGACTCATAATGTGTCTTCAGATCTTCCCCACTTGTGAAGCCAGAATTTACACCTGCCATGATTTGTCCTGATTCTGTATAGAGATGGCCATTCCCTTCTCGGTAAGTTGAAACCAGGAGGAACTCTACAAGGATGATGGATTCAACCCAGGCGGTCAGGATTTGAAGAGGTCCATTCTTCATGTCAGATCTCATCAGTTTCAAAATGTGTTTACAGGAACTTCTCACCTAGCTTCCATGATGGGTTTCTGGACTTTAATCTCTTCGGTTTCTGAGGGCTGAAGTCCTGATGCAAGGGGAGCTGAGGGTTGCTACGACACTTCGAGTTGCTGCTTCTTGATGGAAAGGAGCACTTCATTCTTCTTGCTTAATCTCCGTATTCCTCATTCCTTCGGTCCACGAGATACGTATCACCAGCCGATGCACCCACCCTTCGAAGGGCTCCAGCTTCTTGCACAGAGCCTGGGTTAGAGCCCACCATTCCATTCTATATAATAGTATAGGAAATATAATATCCCCTGACCATTCGCAGCCTAATATATAGACTTAGATTGCGATTACTGAGGAGATTATTCATTTTAATGAACGTTGTTCTCCCGTGATCAATTCTTGCCTTTGTGTGTTGCTTAGAAAGCAAAATAACCAGCGATGGACGAAGTAAAGAGAATATAAAAAGTAGGTTGGCTCAGGCAAGGAAAGCATTTCTACAGAATGACCATGCAGTTCCTATCAACTTAAAATGCACAGGTTGGTTAGGAATGTGGCGCGGTCTCAAATAACTTAAGTTACTCATTGGTGTGCTACAATTGATCTCAGAGGTAGATTCATCAGAAACCGTATTCTGTGTACCGAAAGCAAGTGAAAACATGCCACGCATTCTGAATTACTCTTCCGCCTGGTACAGTCTGTCTTAAAAGTAAACGGACTAATCTTATTCGTAACCTTTCAAGGAGACAGCATAAGTACATACATGGGGTAATGAGCATATTATTAGGCACTCAAATGGTTAAAACCCGGAAAACGCAAGTTCTATCATATTATATTTCTGATATAACTTACAGGTAACTGACCCGAAAAACATGACTGTACATCTCCCATAAATTTGAACTGCTGTCATCTTTCCATAGTAATACTACGCGTTCTGTATCCTCCCTTGCTATTCCCCTGCTTTAAAAAATCATTTATGGTCACGGGTTCAACAGGAATGTGAACCATTTTAAGAAATTCAATACAGCATGCCACGACCACCTGATGAGTACTGCTGACTGATTTGTGTGAATGAGTTTGAGTGTGTAATTGTGTTGCGATATTGATATAATTATTAATGAAAATTTGTGTTTTGTTTCTGCAAATTCTAATGTAGGGTAATTTATTTGTAAATGTTTTAACGATTCTACATGTTAAATAAATAACACAACATGTAGTTTAGTGTAAGAGAGTCCTAACTTCGCCACTCAAAAGACAATAAATAAATAATGACAATAATAATAATGAAATAATGAACTAGCAGGGTTAAATCAGCAAGCTAACACAGAAGAAACTACAAAATTACAAAGAGCATACAAAATTACTTGGAACAGATACAATAACAGAACTATATCAACAAAGGCAAAATTAAGACACTATAACACAGTCGTTAAAACATAAGCTCTATATTCATCTGAGACTATTATAATTGGCGGCAAATCTCGAATAAAAATGGTCGAAAAACAAGAAAGGAAAATCCTCATGAAAATCTTAGGACCAAAGTGTGAGAATGGAATTTGGATGATAAAGAAATCACGTGACATTTATCAAGTTACAGATTATATCACAGATACCACACGTAAAAGGCGGTTACAGATTTACGGACACCTAGCCTATATAGAATGGATAATAACAGGCTCACAAAGAAAATGTTCAACCTAGCCTTATCAATGAAATATCAAAAGAACTGACTAAAAGAAATCAGTGATGACATAAATGAAATTGGCTGTCATGAAGAAGCCATTCAAGACAGAAAGACATTCAGAACTTCAATTCACAAACACAAATTTTCTGAGAAGCTCACTCGACAAAATCGTAAAAGGAAACGCAGTGAGAGGATGGAGAGATATTGAGAAGGGAAGAAGAAAACGTGCTAATAAGTTCAAACAAGCTCCTTAGTTAGGCACAACGAATAAAAAAAAAATTGTTTGTCGTGTGGCCTCCTGAGAGGCCGAGTGCAGGTCTTTCTAGACGACGCCCGTGGGCGACCTGCGCGTCGGAATGAGAGATGGAATGGATGAAGGTGAATGAAATTGGGCAAAAATGTGGAAGCGACCGTGGCCTGTCATTAGGTACCATCCCAGCATTTGCCTGCTGTTGAAAATGGGGAAACCACGGTAAACCATTTCAAGCACGGCCGATGGTGGGGATCGAACCCACGCGTCTACCGAGTCAGCAGAGAGCTGCCCTCTAGCCAGCGTAGGCACTGCTGTCAGTAAAAATAATAGTAATAAATATAAGTATTTAGGCTGCATGAACGACGCTACCGAGGCCTAAAAAATTAAGGTTCATAGAAACATTTTGGGTGTTTTTGCGCCAGTGAGAGTGATTTAAGGTGCTGAATTCCTAGCAGAGTTGAGCTGTTTTCTTTCCACATCGTCATCACAATATCGTCCCTTAAGAAGCAACACCGCGTAGGCCTATCTGACAACACTCTCCTTTTCCATTACTCTCCTTGTGATTTGTCACGCCTTCCAGCCGTGTGTGATGATGATGATGAAAATTGTTGTTTTAAGGGGCCTAACATCTAGGTTATCGGCCAGCCGTGTGTAAATGAGCCGTCCAGCTTAGGTTCATTTTCCTGTGGTTGGTTCCTCAGTTGATCGGGCTGCGACAACGCAGTCATGTTGCACCGTGTACTTTGGGTGTGTGTAGAATCTTTCTGATAACCAGTGCTAATTGTGATTGATTTATTGATTGATTTTATTTTCACGGCTACACTTAGAGCTTAAGAGCTCCTTTACAGTAGCGCCCTACATAAAATAAGATTAGGGCTTATAAAAATAAAACATTTCACTTACATTCACAATATAAATAATCATATTCTAACAACAAAAAGATAGTAACAATACAATAACAATAATACTAATGATAATGAAAAAATTATATACAAAAGAGTGAGAGTGCATACAGACTATCGCCCGAAAAACAAACACCATATACTGTACAAGAAAAGCTATTAAAGTAGGCAGGTTGTCAGCTATTGTCCTTGTGTTATAATTGAACTTAAAAAAAGTGATGGCTGTATTAGTGTGTGTTAGCTATGTTTAATTCAAGTAAGGACTGCTGAAGTTTAATTTTCAAGTAGTTCCTACTTTTACTACCAAACGTCACCGTCAACGAGTTCTGAAATTAGTTACTAGATGCCACCGCAGTCGGCTCCTGGCAACGAAAGTTGGAACCTAAAAGCGTTAGTCAAAACTAACCTATAATTTAGCTTCACAACAGTGTAATTAGTGGGAGGTTCTTTTACATGCGACAAATCTATGACATGCGCACGCCGGCTTTACTACCCCTTCGAAAGAAGGCATACTGAAGGATTTATAACGCTCTTAAAAAAGTTCGACGACTTCGGCCGCGTTTGAACCCGCGACCTTGGCCATAGAAGCTCAGCATGCTACCAACTACGTCACCGAAGCCGCTCATTTTCTTTTGTAGGAGCATAAAAAACAAGGGCTTTAAATTCATTGTATTGAAGAAACGTAGGCTATATTTTCGTGTAGTTAAGTAATCGTCTACCTCGTTGCGTAGTGGTCAGTCACCTCAAAGGCCCGGATTTGATACCCGGTTCTATCGAGAAATTTAATTCTGGTCTGAGGGGCTGAAACGCGATACACTCAGCCTCTTGAGGCAAAACTGAGAAGAGGTGGGTTCGGTTCCCATTTCAGCCATCATGTAAGTGGTTTTCCGTGGTTTTTTATTTCTACTCCAGGCAAATGCCGGGATGGTTGCTAACTTAAGGCCACGGCCGTCTCCTTCCCAATCCTCACCTGAATTACAAATGCATACACTGATACAGCCATCAAAATAAGACACGTTATCAAACAAATCTGATGATGATGATGATGATGATAATTGTTGTTTTAAGGGGCGTAACATCTAGATTATCGGCCCATAATGGTCTGGGTGATAGCGAAAATGACAATGAAATGGAAACCATAACGAAATTTAATCTGGACTGAAAATACTTGCAAAATGGAACTCAGAAGGTACCGGTAATTTTGAAGGAAAATACGCACAAAATGTAGTTTTGGTTCAAAATACGTACAAAATGCAATGTAGGTTCGAAATACTCAACAAAATGCAATTGAAATTCAAAATATTTACAAAATGCAATTGATATTGAAAATACGTACAAAATGCAATTGAAATTCTAAATACTTACAAAAAGCAATTTAGATTGAAAATACTTATAAAATGTGGTTGAGATAAAAAAATGTAATTTAGGGACACCGGGAGACAAAACATAAAAAACTGGTCGGGAATCTTAAGGAAAAAAGGAACTATAATGAAAAGAGAAAGAAGGCTGATCGCTCGAAGAATGAGGGATCAGGATTGATGAGAGAAGGGTCAATGAAGGCGGGAAAGGAAGACACTCCCTAGGCCTCGGATACCCTAATACCGTCGGGGTTGGAAGAGAAAAAGAGTTGTCCAAGAGTGGTCGACAGGAAAAAAAGACGGAGAGGAGCCCGACACAAGTAACTGGAAGCAATGCCGAACTCAGCTGGGGTCCCGTGGTCGCCAACCCACGTCACACTGGATGTGAACCCCTGACTATCAAACAAATCTCACACACACCCAAGTACACAGGGCGAATTGACCACGATGTCGCAAAGCCCCTAACTAAAATAAGAACAACAACAGATATTTGTAATCTTACAGTACAGTAGTTTCTAGTTTTTGGCAGAGATTCAACAAACTGTTTCATAATTTTATGTGAAGTACGACTTGGCTTCGACCCAAATTCTATTATTTCGAGGTTTAAGAGATGTTGGTTCTTTATAGCTAGAGTTGAGCTAATTAAATTATGTTGTTGTTGTTTCATTTAGGGTCTTTGCCACTTCATGGTCATGTAGCCCCGTGTACCAGGGTGTATATATTTTTTTAAAATCTGTCTGATAACGTGTGTTATTGTGGTGTATGTTGTAGTGTGCCTATTTGTAATTCAGGCGAAGAATGGGAAGGCGGAGGCTGATATCTTTAGTAAGAAACCATACCGGCATTTGCATGGAGTGGAAGTGGGAAACCACTTCCAGGATGGTGGAGATGGGAATCGAACCCACATATTGTCATTTATGAGAGACGAGGATGATGATTGTACTCTGTTCCAGCCCTCAACCAGAATTAAATTTCTTGGCAGAGCCGAAAATCGAACCTGGACTTCCCGGGTGACAGCCAAGAATGCTAGCTGGTCACCTTGAGGTGTTACCAATACTCATTCTTCGAGGATTGCGGCCATTTATTTTTCCTTGCCTTATTTGCCCCCTTATTTCATTTTTTAGCTTATTTTCATTTGTGAAAAACTAGGCTTATGAGATCACCTTTTGTCCATGTGTGTGTGTGTGTGTGTGTGTGTGTGTGTGTGTGTGTGTGTGTGTGTGTGCGTCCGTGTGTGTGTTCCCCCCTAATTACATTTAAACAGCTAGAGCAATTTTAATGAAGCTCAGTAAGGTCATAGTACTATTTCGGCCGACCCCTACCGTGCCCTTCAAATTTTATTACGTCTCACCAATCGAACGTGGCGGCTGTGCGAAATATCACCCTAAAATTTTGTACGGTGATAAAGGGCACTCAAGACGTTTACCTATGTGACATTCAAAAACATGTTAACTACAATACGAACATGGTGGCCAAGCGAAGTTGAAACATTTAAATAGACTTTTCTCGCGATTTAACAATCCGAACTCAGTGAAACTTGGTACAGCAAATGAATATACAAATTGCGATGCATTGACATCTTATTTGGTTCAATTGTTTACATAACCTCAGGATGGCGGCTGTACGAAATTTTAAAATTAAGTTTTCATTTCTTGTGTTCTGAACATGCGATCGAAATCAACGTTTCAATAATGAACGAATACAATAATCCTCATCTAATAGTACATATCTCTATGGCCTACATACATTAAAATCGAACATGACGACCATCCGAAATATGTAGACGGTTCTCAATGTCTATTAATCTATTACAGCAATCAAACTGACATTTTGTATATTGATAGATGCAATTAACATAAGTAGAATATATGAAAATAGGCTATATAGTTCTTCACGAAACTAGTTGGTTTTCTTCTTGTAGTAACAATTGATATTGTAACTTTCTGTCAGTCGATATGAGCTGATATCTACTGAAGTTAGAGACAGGAACTCATCATCCTGTGTCAGATAAACGTGCTTGGCCGCGAGACGAAGCTATAAAGGCAATAGCTTGATGGCCGGATGCTAACCGAATAAAGCCTTTACTGGTTATGTTTGAGGGAACGATCGTAGCTACGTACTGTCTGGTGATGTTCTAAATTATTTGCATATCTCGTGGTCCGATCAGTTTTTCTACCCCGTGCGATCACTCCCTTACCCCACCGTGCCCTTCTAACCAGGGTTGACAGATTCCTGTAAACAAATTAAGGGACAGGTGTGTTGTCGACGAAATCGGTGCGTGACATAATTGACAACTTAATGAAATTCCTTTCAGAATGATTTTACAGAAGTTATGTTGACATCACAGGGCAGTTTATTATAAATAATAAATACCTTTACCAGTAATATGCTTCCCGTGGTGGGTGAGTGGTTATTGTACCGGACTACCAACCCCAAGCTTAAAGGTTCGCTCCTGGCCATGGTAAGTGATTTTTGAAAGGCGACAAAAATCACGACAGGCATGTCATACGTTGTTGACATGTTAAATAACCCATTTGAATTCAGTAGACCGTTTTCATAATGACAAAATTAATCTCGGGATTTTCCGCCAATACAAAGTTCCTCCATTTTCTACCAGAAAGCGCTATAGTTTCAAGAAGCTTAGATATCTCACCTCCTTGGCTTTCATAGCGTTTCAAGGAACGACAAAATTTGACATGCAAGCTGCCCTCTGGGTGCAAATAATAATGCTTGCACCCGGTTACCGAGGCCATACGATATTATTATTATTACCAGTAATATGTGGGCCTATACAGAAACTAACATTTTCTCTCCGTGCCGATACTATGTAATTCAGCAAATTTTACGTTTCTCTGAACAGATTTTAATAGTTTGTTGTTTGGAGTAAGTCATTGCATAAAACTGAAGATAAATTCACAGAAATTAACAAACAAATAAACAAACAAACAAAACCAAAAAATAAAAGAGTTTCTTCAGTCCATACGAACGAATATACCCGATAAATACTCTTTGCAATGAAAACTTCAGACAGATAAGCCCAAAGGAACTTTTTGAAGGAAATAGTACACTAGAGGTGTAAACACAGATGCATTTTCCTTGAGTTTCAAAACGCTGGGAAATACAGGACAATATTCGTCCCGGATAAGAACTGTCGAGGACGCGGGACATTTAGCACGAATACGGGACTGTCCCGTAAAATCCGCGACGTCTGGCAACCCTGCTTCCAACAAAACATGGAATAGTTTCAAATAGTTCGCCAACAGGTTCCCAGTTCAATAATTGTGTGCGTTAGAACTCTGCCTTTGGGATATTATTAAGCTTCCTCATTTCAGTCCAATGGTCTTGTATACGTTTCATCGCTCTACGGCGATGGAAATTAATATTGTCTCATCATTTATGAACCCTCGCAGCTGCCAGCGTACAACATCCATTTAAAATTAGCAGCGTAAATAAAAGAACACAACAGCTCTATTTTACTAGTGGAACAAACACGATATTGGTCTGCATCCATGCGGGTTTGAAGTCAGAACCTGCGGGTCAATAGGGAATGCTCAGTGGTCTGTTCACTGCGCACAGGGAATGGAAACAGGTCGCGAGAGGGTGTCTGTCATTCAGTGGTGCCAACAATATTCTGTGATGTAATCGCCTTTATGGTCCGTTTGCCGCCAGTTATTAAGGGAGCCCCAACTTATTTATATTATTCTGATACGCTGTTTCTCGGAATTAAGACGCTGTGGTGTAGGACGCGCAGTGTCACGTGGGACGACAGATACTGGCATCTTAGCTCGAGGACTCTGCCAAATCGCAGCGAGTGTTGTGCCAAGGGTGCCTCAATAGTCACTGTTGTAGGTTATCGCGGTCCAAAATAGCTACAAACTCAACGTGAGCCCTGTGGAACGCCAAAAATGTAATCTTCTTCGTCTTCTCCTCAACCGCTAGGTTGGTGGGTAACATGCATGTCTTCCAAAACGTCATCCTTTTCTGGCATGTAGTTTCAAATGGCAATAAGTGTGCTTGCCTTTAATGCTGTCTATAAATTGAGTCCTTGGTCTTCCTCGACTCCTCTTTCCTTCTAGCTTCCCTTCTAAAAGTGTGGTGCACCAGTAGAATGACGAATCAAACGGCCAACAAAACTATTCCTTCTTCTGTTTAAGGATTCAACCAAGGTACGTGTCTCCTTTGCTCTTTTGAGAGCATTCTCATTCATGACTTCATTAGGCCAAGGTACCTTTAGTAGTCGTCGCCAGCACCACATCTCGAGTGCACTAAGTTTTGATACATCTGCTTGTCGCAAGGTCCATGTTTCAGAGCCATAACTTTCAATACTCCACACAAAACTTTTCACGAAGTGTTTTCGCACATGTAAGTTAACAGTCTTGGATGTTAGTAAATAATTTTTTTTTTGAGAAGGCTTCTTTTTCCTGTGCGATTCGAGCATTTACTTCTCTCGTACACTATCTATTTGATGTGATCAAGCTCCCCAGATATTTGAAACCCTGTTCTTGGGCTAATTTTTCACCATCCATTAGCACATTGACTATTTGGTCGCCATTCCTAGTGCATGCCATTACTTTGGATTTCTTTTTATTTATCCTCACACCACACTTCTCTTGCAATAATTCGTTTATGTGATTTAGAGCATTTTACATATCTCTCTCATTTTCAGTTATCAGGGCTATATCATCTGCAAATCGTATGGTACTGTATAGCTTGCCATTAATGTTTATGCCATGATTGTTGGTGACTAAGAATTCTAAAATGTTGGTTGGTTGGTTGGTTCCTTAGTTTAGGGGCTGCAACAACGCGGTCATGTAGCCCCGTGTACTTTGGGTGTGTGTAGAATCTGTCTGATAACCGGTGTTAATTGTGATGGCTTCGCTCGAAGCCAAAGACTCTTGACATGTTTGAAAATTATCTGCATAATACTTATCTTGCTTTATAATACTTTACCTTGTTACAAATTACTCGCGAACGGCAAGTGCAAACCAAGGGCAATGCAAGGTCAAGCAAGCGGAGGGAGATGGCTGGATGACGTGCCCCTTCCATCCAGTCTAAAAACACTTATAGTTGGCGATGTATTGAAGATAGAGATATGCTCTCGCGGCCTTTTTTGTAGAACTTTTCATGCTGACCAATTCTTACGCTCATAGTATATTGATATTTTTAACGGTTTGCTCAGCGTAAGCTTAAGAAGCGCACGGACGCCAAGTTTGTTTTCGACTTTTTCACTGAAATCGTTACTGCTTGGCTTCCTTTGATCATACATAAATTATATTCTATAGAATCTTTCCTCGAGATATCCTTCAAAGAATGGTGAAAACCGCATCAAAATCCATCCAGTGGTTCTCGAGATTACCCGTGACATCCAAGAATCAGGGATTTTTGTCTTATACTAACGAAGTAGAGATTGTCGGGGAACACATGCACGAAGCGGTACTATGACGCCACACACCTCAGTGCATCTGGGTACATTTCGTCCCGTCACCGTAACGTAACAACAGACCCCAGCGTAACGACGAAGTCGACAAGATCATTTAAAATGATAACAACTCTCTTTCACGTCCTCCATGGCCTTCTTGATACTGCCTCCCTGATTCCTAATCTATTAGAGTTAATTCTGAGAAGACAACCGTAAAAATGTATCCTCTTTTTTCGCATAGACTACTAGACTGTCCGAGAGTTTTTCAATTTTCTTGTTGCGACCCTCATTCTTGATGTGTATTATCGTATTATCCCTTGATATAAGCGATAGATGGGAACAAAAATGGATCCAGCATGCACCAGCAGAAGTAGTCTAATAATCAGTATTGTTACGTGCCACCCCCTAGTGGCACTTCCGTTAACTGGATTACGGTGGGTAGAAGCACAACACGAATTGTTCCTTTAAAGAAACTTATTAGCTTTATTGCGGGCCAGAGAGATACACCACACAATAGCAAATACAAGCAATTAGTATCTGACTATAGTTTCCTCATGTAGGGAACACTTGCCTTTCACTTGTCAATAAGCCACAGAAGTTAATCCCTCCTAATGGGACCGGTGGCCTCGGTAGAACTACCTGCAACACTTCCATGAATACACAAGCTATAGTTATTTACGATAGCCAGTCACTCACCACTACACTCTACTTCGCTGTCCGCTGGCTAGGGAAACAGCTTCACTAGGGTTTCGCAAGTCACGTCACCAACAACTTCCGCTCAGGTAAAAGCACGCACTAGCTCCAAAAAAAAAAACACTGTCCACCTCGCTGGCCCGGTTGCACTTATATAGCAGGCTGGTGACTCACTGAATGCTTCTAGACCCGTCCAGGATTCACGGCTTCTCGAGATTTCCATCACTGGCTGGGTCAAGAATATTCTGGACCATTCCTTTTGTCCTAGTAGCCCTGTTGCGTAAGGCACAGGTAATACACAGAGGCAGAGCATAGCCCGGGGGCGGCGAGGCGACGAAACAAACTCACAGCCGTAACAGTATAAATACTCACAACAAGCCAGAGGGATTCGATTTGCCTCGACGTACGTGGAAGACTGCCAACAGGATTCGCACAAACCATGGAGTGTGTAAACTCTACAAGTGGAACAAAATTCCCGATCCTGCATGTGTTTGTGGAGCGACACCCCAGACCATACAGCACATTGTGTAGCAGTGTAGTACAGTATCACGTCATACTCAGAGGATTTAACCCTGGAACAGTACCCTTATTCTCCAGAAACAGTAATGGTATCTTGGGGCAATGAGTTCCCCAGGACAGAAACACAACTCTGATGCATTAAAATAATGTATTACTAATAACTGCAATTACAAATGAGTGAAATCAGCCCTGTAGCACAGAATACTTAAATTATTAAGGCTGTAAAATGAAAATAACTGTGAGAATATAATGGAAAACAAAATTATAGCAATATTTCAATGTTATTGTAGATATTCTTTCTTTGGTCATCATAATCATAATCACCATTTTCACTTCTCACATTCACTACAAAACACCAAGCTATGATGTTAACGCACAAACCTCTTGCATTCTGAGCACACCACAATGGTCTTGGAGTCCTTGGATCGTGGACAGATGGAGCACTCAATGCCCTGGAGACACAACTTTGGGTAGCTGTCACTGCTAAGAAGTATACACATTGACTGAAAGACAGTCGAAGACAAGTAAAAGTTACAGGAGGTGGCCGCTTATCAGGCGTATCAGCATAATATAATCGGGGAACGAAAATTATCTGGGGCATTGAGTGCCCCACTGCACTGTTCCAGTGTTAAAGGATTTTCTCGTGTTGACTCCAGATGCTGTTAAGTGGATAGACAATTTTAATTTTACATTACACGTGCCAATTTTCACTGTACGTTACACTAACATTCTCTGTTTTGCTTTTATTGTAATAATGTCCTGGTATTTTTGCTGGTAACGTATGTATTCTGAATATTGTTGTGTATTACAATGTGTTGCCATACGCTAAATAGATGAATAATTATCTTATTATCCTGAATTTTTGGTCCTACAATCTTTCTTAAAAATGTTCTTCCCTTTAGTTCGAGTTTCTCCATCTGGCATTTGAAATTCATGTTTAGGCTTTCTGCTGCGCACAGTGTTTCTGGTTTAATCACTGTCTTATAATGTTTAATTCTGGACCCCCATGAAACGGATTTCTTGTTGTACGTATCTTATCTATTTACACACACTTAACTACAGGTGACTAAATAACCTCGATGTTCAGGTTCCTAAGATTAAACGACCTCTATGGACATCAAATTGGCTGGTGAAAAACTAAGGGAAGTAGGAGACTTCTGTTACTTAGGAAGCAAAATAACCAGTGATGAACGAAGCAAAGAGGATATAAAAAGTCCTCTCGGCTCGCCGGAAGGCGGAGGTAGATTTCATCGGGCTAACTTGGGGATAGGCGAAAATGGTCGAATATGCACGTTTTCGTAGAAGGGTCAGACCTCATTTATTGTGAGAAAGTATTTTATAATTGTAGCTTAATTAACTTTGTTTTTCGTCATTTTATGCATATTTTAAACCTTTTATTGTCTTATGGGGATGGTAACCTTCTTGTCATTTGGGGTACATTTTTATACTTGTGGTCACACTGTCCTTATGCAAGGTTTCGACACTGATGTGTAACTATGTAACGGTCTGTTACTTCTTCACGCAAAATTATATCTCCCGCAGATATTTTGGTTGGTTCCTCAGTTTAGGGACTGCGACAACGCGGTAATGTAACCCCGTGTACTTTGGGTGAGTGTAGAATCTGTATGATAAACAGTGTGAATTGTGATGGTTGTATTAGTCTATAATTCAGGTAAGAATTGCAGACGGTCAATTTCAACCAGTAGTTCCTAATGTTGCTACCAGATACTACCGTCAACGACACCTAGCTGGCTACGAGATGCCACCGCAACCAGCAACTCGCAACGAACGTTGGATCTTCTCCTCCAAAGGTAAGCATACTGAGGGATTTTTTGCGCTCTTAGAAAATCCGACGACTTCGGCCGGCTTTGAACCCGTGAACTTGGGCATAGAAGTTCAGCATACTACCAGTTACATCACCGAGGCCGCTTCTCACTTAGTCAGATGGAAAACTGAATGTGATCGCGTGCAAGTGCGTTGTCATGGCAACGTCTGATGGCTCATCCCTCATCAATTTAGTAGTGTTGTCATGGCAACCTTTGATAGCTCTTGGCATTTTCTTATAATTCTGAAATCTTTTTTCTCATCCCATGGCGTAATGGTGGGTCATATCAAAAATTCTTCCAGACAAAAGTTTTAGGTAATTATTAGGGGAATATTGTCCATTTTGTACAGTTTTGTTATTGTGCCTATTAAGAGAGATATGATTAATGTTTCCCGATAAACCCACTTTTTCCCACCCCTTTGGTCAATGGTTGGTGCTATCAAAAAACTCTTCAAACATACATTTTTGGGCCTTATTCGACACATAGTATGAACTTTAAATGGATTCGATATTTAAAATAATAAGAGAGTTATAGCGATATTTCACTTTGTCGAAAAAAGACTCCCATTTTCACCCCCGTCGACCGATTGTGCCCATTAACGAACTCGACCGAGATTTTATAGGGATACATATTATGTTAAAAAAATCAAATTAATTGGTGCAAAATTGCGGTAGTTACCGTGTCCACAAGGAAGGGATATATGTATTTATATATATATACATATATACATAAATTATATATAAACTTTTTAACTGACGGTGGTTTTGGGGTCTAGGGGATGTGAAACGTGAAGATATGTCGAAATTTTCCGGAAGTCGAAACATGGTACCCATTGCAATATTTAGCTTTCTAATGAAATCTACCTAAAAGTAGGTTAGCTCAGGGAAGGAAAGCATTTCTACAGAAAAGGAATCTGTTGACATCGAATATAGATTTAGGTATTAGGAGGCATTTTTGAAGGCCTTTGTCTGGAGCGTGGCACTCTATGGAAGTGAAACTTGGACTATTTGTGCAGCAGAAAAGAGGAGAAATGATGCATTTGAAATGTGGTTTTACAGGAGAATGATGAAGATCAAATGGGTCGATAGGGTTACAAACGAAGAGGTATTAAGACTAGTGGGAGAGGAGAGATGTTTCCGGCGACTGCTAATGAAGAGAAGAGATAGGTTGGTAGGACACATACTAAGACACCCAGGAATAGCAAGCTTAGTTATGGAAGGAAGGGTCGAGGACAAGAACTGTAGGGGAAGACCAAGGTTAGAATATGTTAAAGAGATTGCCTCGGATGTACTGTAGGGTGTGGTAGCTATGTAGAGATGAAACGATTAGCTCAGGACAAGGAAGCATGGAGCGCTGCATCAAACCAGTCAAGAGACTTAAGACTCAAACAACAACAACAACAACATACTAAAGATAACAGTTTCAATAACGGATGGCAACGTGATGAGAGAATTTGAACTTAGTAGTCTGGAAATAACCTGGTCCTGTACTCTGGCACGTTAACGCGCTCAACAAATCCTGTTCGTAGATAGATTAAGTGATATTGTTTAATGAAAGCGCACAATGGGCACATTGACATATTAATTATCCTTGTCCTAGTCTAATTATTGAGATTGTCGTGTTTTTCTTTGTGCAATTTTGAGCATGATATCTCTCACAGTGTTTGTCGCACAGTTCGCACGCGCGGTCTTCTTCCGGTTGATGGAATCTTTGGATACAGCATAATTTGTGGTGAAAACCTTGTGTTGCATATCTTGTCATTATATTTCGGAGTTCGTAATTTGGCTGCTTCCATTCTGATGTTGTAATAGCATCTGCTCTGTAGAATTCGAGCCATATGGCTTTTTTCTTCACATTTAGTAGGTTGCGAGTCTTCTCATAAGCCTTTGTATTTGGTAGTCAGAATTGTGCTTCAATGTTCTCAATGAAGAATGTTTCTTTTGTTAGTACTTATGTAAACCTTGATAGTGCTGTCTTCCCAACTCCAAGATTCCGTTTTAGGTAGCGGGCATTTACTTTTTTAATTGTTGACAGGTTGGTGATCGTAAGTTTGCCCCAGAGGATATTGATCCCGTAGGTTCCAATTGGTGCTATTAAGTATGTGACCAAATATGGCCTCCCTTCCCATAATCCGCGTACTGCGATCAGTACATGAGACGCTCTCTATAATCAAATGGACTGTTTCGTGGCCTCATTGATCGAAACTCCGTCGTAATAAATGAGAGGGGTGGTCGTGATAACAGGCCAGTGATATGCAAGTCAAGGCACCAACTCATATCCGTGGCACGAGAGGAGTAACCTCAAGTTCCGGCGCCGATCCTCGCGTGTTTTACCCGACCGGCAATCTTGCCAAATTGAGAATTACGTCGTGCTTGTACTTGGTCAGTTATCTTTCTTCCTTCCAAGAGCACTGCTCGGCACGGCATGTCTTATCTCACCGAGACCTGGAGATAGTTTGTAGCTCGTGTCGACAGTGATTTGAACATGCATACACATTGAACTTACCGGCTATTTCAACTAGGAGCCCTCTCCAAAGTCTCGTAACTAGCGGGATCTAGGTTGGTGACCATGTGACCAAGCTGAACACGGCGTGTCTTATCTCACCGAGACCTGGAGATATTACCCTTTCACGAATTGATTGCCGGCGGTCGAGATGGGAACTATTCTCTGTTTGCTTGTGGCACACGTCAACCTGCTTCGTTGACAGTTACAGTTGCGCGACTAGGATATGACTCAGCTCCAGTAGCTTCAGTCATCGTTTAACTGTCCGTGGTGACATGAGCTCATGTGACGCTTATCTGCACTTTTAAGACAGGTAGTGCGCGCAATGCTGCTTGACTTATGTGCAGACTGTCATCACTGTGTCTTCCGCTTCACCCCGCGGTTCTCCTGCTTTAATATCAACAAACATTGTGGTGTTTGAAGCCATTTTTTAGTGTTGGCTTAGTAAACAAAAGTTTGGTGCTTTTCAGTCGGTCAACACGAATGTACCCAAAAGAGCTGGGTTGAGCCCTAATCCTGAAATAAATTACATGAGATTAATAAATAGACTAGGATGACCTGTTTCGATCATGAGTCGACCGTCCCTGCTCCAAGTGGGAAGTTGATACTACTCGCAGCTAGAGCGCGGAAGACATCCAACCAGATAAGTAATAGCCTGCACTATACAGTACAACCATAGTTGACTTTTACAACCAGATAGTCACTCCAAACAGTCAAATTCCGGATTTCTATCATCATTTTAGTATTTCACCTAACATCATATATACTACAACTATTATAGCATACACCGACAAGTTGCATTACCAATACTGCAACTAAATAATTGTAAATATTGTAAATATTTTCACCTGTATTTTCAAACATAGATTTTACAGCCTATGTGTAATGGATCTGATGACGATCGCTTGACGATCGAAACTGGTCATCCTAGTCCATTTATTAATCTCATGTAATTTTTTTCAGGATTAGGGTATAACCCAGCTCTTTTGGGTACATTCGTGTTGACCGACTGAAAAGCAGCAAACTCTTGTTAATTAACAAACGCTGGCCCAGCCACGCTCAGCGGCAAACAAATCTTCTTCTTCTTCTTCTTCTTATCCCTTGTGCCTTCAAGCGTCGGGGTAGCCTCGTTCTGTCCATCTCTGCCACTCCGATCTATTTTCACACAATCTCTTCATTTCCAGCATCGTTTTCCCTCGCTTCTGTCATATTCCGTTTCCATTGCGTTCGTTATCGTCGTGTAGATCCGTCCAATCCGAGGCTACTGTTGTTTCTTTGAATCATTTCTACCCCCACATGGGTGATTAGCCCATTGTGGAGTGGTTTGTTGGGTTGCCTTCCCAGCTTCCTTATTTATGTCCCCAGGAGACAGGGTGGCCCAATTATACCCCCAGGCACCGGGTACCCATTTTCGTCGCCTTTTACGACACGCATGAGCTACGGTGGGACAATTCTAAACCCCAGTCATCACACAGGGGACAAACAAATCTTAAATTGGTAAAATAGCTTGAAGCTCTTGCCGTCAGTGATTTGAACATGCATGCACACTGGACTTACTGGTTTTTTCAACTAGGAACCCTAGTCTCGCAACCAGCGAACCTAGGTTGGTGACCATGTGACCCAGCTGATCATGGCATGGCTTATCTCATCAAGACCAATCAGTGATTTGATCATGCACATATCGGGATTTTAAACTAGGAACCCTGCCCAGAATCTCACAACTAGTGGCACTTGGCTTAGTGACCAGGTGACCCAGTTGATCATGGCAATTTATCCGCAGAATTGTGCTGAGTTTCTCTGTCACCTCTCATGTCGACCTCCTCGGATTAACTCTTATTCTCTTCCAGCCACGACGGAATTCGAGTATCGGATTCCTAGGGTGTTTTCCTCTTTCTTGCCCATAAGGGACACTAGGCTATGTGTAAGCAGTTTTCCCCGGGCTTTCCTTAAATTCTATTAAGTTTCATGGTAAATTGATAAAGAATGAATAATTATGATGATGATAATAAATTGTTGTTTTAAAGGGCCTATCATCTAGATTATCAGTCCCTAATGGTTTGGATGATAGTGAAAGATGAGATGAGAATGAAAACTATAACTAATACTAACTACAAACTTACATACTAGAAGAAGAAATGGTAAACAAAGGATAAGGCAAATAAAGGACAGGAAGAAAAGAAATGCCCTCTCAATCCTCAAAGAATGAGGATTGAGGGACTTGGAAGGAAGGAGAGCCATGAAATGCAGTTAGAAAAGAGGAAATAGGAGAGGGCCCGCCCCAAAGTCAGAGGAAAAAGTGGAAAAGCCAGACCCAGCTCAGGAATCCCTCAGGATTTCCAATACCCGAATTCACCTCCGTGAGCCTCTGAGGGTGTTTCAATATCCAGGGTGCACCAGAAGTGGTGGGGCTACATACACCCTACTACTCTCAGGCTGTGACAGCAAAGCACCTGAAAGGTGCAATGCAGGGTGAAAAATTAAGAGTCTGGTGCCCGTGAACCGGGTTCCTTTCACTCTAGTTTGATGCTATTAAGTGTGGAGATAATGATGATAATACTGTTAGATCTAGACGCTACCTCTGGCTTTAGTCTAATGAGTGACTTATGGCCAGAGTATTTGCAGTGAGTGACTTGAGTTTTGCTAGGGTAAACATTGTTGGTTTAATTGACTAAATACAATAGCAATTAATCAATTTTTAGGGGCAGTGCAAAATGAAATAGAGAGTAGCAGATCCGTTCCAGCTTAGATTCGGAACAGGATGTGCCTGTTGGCCATTGTGGGCCAGTGCACACTCCTGCCGATGCTGTAGTTGTTATAATTTTGTTACGCTCGCCATGGTTAAAATGTGTGTGATATTGCGGTGTGTGTAAGAGGTTTTAAGTTGTGCAGCAGCTTCTTAAATTAGAGAAAAGTGCAGACCTTTAGTAGGTAAAGTTAGGTAGTGATTTGGGAGAGTGTAAGAAATAGACCTGAAGTAGGTTTGGTATTACTATGTAGCATTAAATTGCTACTAGAAGGTCTCAGCTACCACCTCGTATGCTGATTTTAGGTGAGAAGTATTTATAATTGGTGTTGTTGTTGTGCCAAGACTGTCACTGGAGCGGGGAGTTTGAATTTAGAAATGCTGAGCTCTGATTGGCTATTGCTGTGCTCTGATTGGCTGTGTGCTGAATGGAGTTTAATAGTGTTTGTATGTTAAAGTAAAGTTGTATTGTGAATAATTAAGTTAAATTAGGATTATTAATTGTGTAATGTGATGGTTTGTAAATGTATTGAGGCGTGGAGGCCAGTGTAGCATATGCCAATCACTGGGATTGGTCAATGCATTTGTGCCTCCTAGTGTGTACTGAGTTCGAATCTCGTAATACGCTCCAGTGCAGTCTTGTGAACTTATGATTTACCGCCGCAGTCCGCGCCCCGGAAAGAGTCCGCCGCGGCCGACGCCCCCCCCCCCCCCCAGGGGTAGGCCCGTTAGGCAGGAAGTGTATAGTGTGTAGTTAACGAATGTATTGGTCAAGAGTGCCTGGAAAAGGGAGGGCTTAAATTAGGAGATTGAATTATTAAAATATTTAAGAAGTAAAAATTAAAAAATTAAAAAAATTAAGAATTTAGAAGAAATGTGAAAAGTTAAAAATGGGTCTCGGCGGGTGTGCAAAAAACGGCCCTTCTCCGTGGTAATGATGTATAAAAAAGTTATTGGTTCCTTGATTGGTAATGATGTTGGCGCAGAGCGCATGTCGCACCATCCCGGGCGGAGTCGGCCGTGGCCTTCCCCCGAGCAGGGACGACATACTGCTCTGGTATAGTAAGTTCCTTCGGAGTTCAGGGCTTTGGATGTGGTAGGGAGTTATGAATGAATCGAGTAATGAGTAGGCTTGGATGATTTATCCAAATCCTGCCTCCTTGAGGGCCTTGGTTGTTCATCGGCACGATCGAAGCCTGATTAAAAAAACACATCCTATATGCCATAACAATAACGTTCAAAGCTGGTACTCTCATTCATGTTTGATTTTATGGAGTTTTTATTGTTACTTGTATTGGTTTCCATTTTCGCACAGCTTGTTATTTTAGCAGCGTGACAATATTGAAAGTGAACTGGAATTGGAGGATAAATATATATAGCAGAGTGTATTCTAGTAGTCCAATTAAATAGCGATTGTAACAAGTATGGAGAGTCTATTGAAGAGCTGTTGCAGGCAAGGTCGCGTCGATAGATAGTGTGACCAGGTGATCAACGCAAAGTCACTGGATCTAAAAGTCTATTTGACGAGTCGAGACAGTGCCCCTGGTTACCCCGACAGGGAACAACGCTCAGTTCACATTATGGGCTTTGCCCGATAGGGGTAGACAAGAAGCTCCGAGATCATTAGTCATGCCGTAGCCCTAGAAAACACAAAACTTGCTGCACTTAGTGCTGTGTTGCACTTTATTACTGTTGCCTGTCATAAGCAGTTGAGAACTAATTAAATATTTAATTAATTAAATACATAAACGAAAAATAAAAAGATACAAGCCTTACAGTAGTCGCATATGATGTGTAACATCTGACATGTTATCCTACTCGTATACTACACAGCTTGGACATTCTTAAAATGTTAATTTACACTCCATTTTCATACTGGTAATATAATGAATGTATAGATTGAATTGGAGATATGCTACTGTCACATTTGTGGCGCAGCGGTCAAGCTGTTAGTCTCTCACCAAGGTAGACCGGGTTTGATTCCCGGTCAATACATGTGAGATTTTAGAATTGAAATGCCATGTCCTGTGGTTCGCATTCCACGTAAAAGGGAGGTACCGTGGATCATGATCGTGAGATTAACGGACACGCAAAACTACAAGCTTCCTTCCTTCCTTTTACATTAATAATTCATAATAACAAAGTGACACACAACGTCGACAGTACTCTCAAATACTGTGAGCACATTCCTCAGTAACTATAACATTCATTATTCTCAAGGCTCTCATACAGTTCGTCGTAAACAATCAAAACATGGCTTCCTACAATCATGAAATGACCTAGTCTCACATATGATGAAAATACAGCTTTTATTCCACTCATATAACAACATTCAGTTATGCATTTAATATTTGACTACTCACCCACAGCTTGACAATAATGCCGCTTACTTAAATGTCATTTGTCGTCTTTGTCCTACCCCATGTGATATTCAACCTTGAACGTGAAGCTTCATAAATTGCTCAATGACAAATGAAAGTCGGTGAAACATTTGCCATTATGCTCGTCAAACCAGTGCCTGCTAAATGCACTGCCTACTGTATTGCCATAACATTCTCGCGCTACAGAGCACACACTACCTTGTGTGGACCACGGCCTACAAGCCCGAAAAACTTGTACTTAATTATGAACGCCGGCCGTGAAAGCCTAAGCTGTTACACACTGCCTTGTTTCCAATACACACATTTTCAACTGTACATCCAGCTGGCAGTGCGTCTTCACTTCCGTCCGATCCACTTCCGTTCGATCCACTTCCGCCCGATTCACTTCCGTCCCCAATTTTCAAAATCACTCCCACAAAACTATCCGGCAACCGAGCGGAAAGATGTTACACATCAATAAACCACGCAGTAGCATGTAACCGATAAGTCAGCCAGCTTCACATGTAGGCTATACACAGCACTGGATAGGAGTGCGTTCAACAGGTATAGCTCAATGCACCCCTTGCGGGCAGGGAAATTTAATATCTGTAGAAAATAATGTTATTGATTTTACGTCCCTTTTAACTACACTGGCTTTTAGAGACGCCGGGGTGCCGGAATTTTGCCCCGAAGGGGATCTTTAACGTGCCAGTAAATCTACGGACACGGCTCCCTCGCATTTGCGCACCCTCAAATGCCAGCTGACTGCGCCAGGTTTCGAACCTGCAACCTTGGGCTCAGCAAGCGAGAACTTTACCCCTGAGCCACGCAGCCAGACAATATCTGTAGAAACAGCGTTGCCACGTATATAGACCTACAATAGCCTAAATGTCAATGTCATAAAACATACTTAATTTGCGATGTAATTCACTATAATTATAAATATTTCAGCGGCTTCGGTGGCGTAGTCGGTAGCATGCTGAGCTTCTATGCCCAATATCGCGGGTTCAAATCCGGCCGAAGTCGTCGGATTTTTTAGAGCGTTAAAAATCCTTCAGTATCCTTCGGAGGGGAAGTTAAGCCGGCGGTCCCATGTCATAGATTGATGGCATGTTAAAGAACCTTCCACTAATTACACCTGTGTGAAGCTAATTTGTATAGGTTAAGAATGTAAACAACGCTCTTAGATTCCTACGTTCATTGACAAGAGCCGACTGCGGTGACGTCTGGTAGCTAAGGTCTGAAATAGTAGTCGTTGACGGTGGCGTTTGGCGGCAAAAGTAGGAACTACTTGAAAATTGATCGTCTTCAGTCCTTACTTGAATTAAAACAGATACACACACGAATACAGTCATCACAATTAACACCGGTTATCCGACAGATTTTACACACACCCAAAGTACACGGGCTTCATGACCGCGTTGTCGCAGACCCTAAACTTAAGAACCAACCAACCAACCATAAATATTTCTCTTTCCAACAATGTTCTGCCTAGTTCGTTAAATTTGTCAACATTTATTTTTTTAGTATTTGTGAATATAACTGCATTAACCACATAAGTACAAATGGTTGCAGTCACCAAAACAAATTTTACGATCACCCACGAAACACATTTTTAATGTCTCTATTCATAATTGGCTAAGGTTCATAGGACAACATTTTCATCAACAATACTAGCAATTTGGATATCTGGCAGGTATTTTCAAAAACTTTGGTATTATTCTTGCTGTTGATTCTTTGTTGTTGCTTCTGCAGTGTCTTTGCGACATATTAGTCATGTAGCCCCATGTTCCTGGTTGTGTGTAGAATGTATATGATAATCTAAAAGGTGCATTCAAAAAGTAACGAGCCGGAGGCATAATTACAGAAACCAGTACCTGTATGTTAGAAGTATTGGCCCTGGCTGTTGAGGCACTTGTCCCACTGTGACACGAGGCGGTGAATGGCTGTCTCAAAAAAAATCCCTGGGCTGCGATGTGAACCAGTTCCGCACGTACAGCTGGACGTCGGCGTCAGGGGGTGAATCGTTGGCCCCGCAGAGCCCTTTTCAGGCGACCTAACATGGCGTAATCACAGGGAGAGAGGTCTGGACTGTATGGAGGGTGATCGAAAACCTCCCATTTGAATTTCTGCAGGAGTGCCGCGACTGTGTTGGCCGTATGAGGTCGTGCATTGTCGTGGAGCGACCACGGCGGCTATGGCGTTCACTATCACTCGGCGGTCCCGGATAATGAGTGCATCAACCAGCTGGACGTTGTGATTGGTATTGCAGGGGGTGCCCCAGACCGGGCATCATAGGCTAATGACACCCGTCCTTCCCTGAAGTGATTGTGCCACGCCTTGACCCTTGCAAGGGACATGCAGTGTTCGCCGTACACTTGTGACATTCGGCGATGAATGTCCGTTCCCCCTACTCCTTCCGCTGTCAGAAAACGAACAACACCTCTTTGCTTTTCGGTTGATACCTCATGTCACTGTTTGCAATGCGACTGGCAGCGTTGGACGATTTATGCATGCTGCCGCTCGCTTTGTATCGTCACGTGACTTGCACGCGTGCCCTCTAGCGACGGGCTGTGACCATCCACGCTCTGGTCGGAACCACACGTTGTTACACATGCCACGATTAGCCAATGTAGTCACCGGTTTGCGCATTCCAGCCTACGGCTCGTTACTTTTTGAACGCACCTTATATGTCAATGTGCTTTCTGTACTAGTGTGTGTATTTGTGATTGAGGTAGGATTTGGGTGCGGAGCAGCCGTGGCCTTATGTTCAGAATTCATCCCGGCACTTGCCTGGAGTAAAAGTTGGAAACCATTCTTGGCTGTCACCCCTGAGATTTTGGTTTGATTCCCGGCTCTGTCAAGAAAATTAATTCTGGTCTGAGGGCTGGAGTGGTATACACCAGTGTTTCCCAAACTTTTTTGCGTGTGTACCATTTTAAGAGATGAGAATCTCTCGCGTACCACCTAATGGTTGGGAGATATACACCGTAACTAAAAAAAACCACCACCACTACGTAGTAGACCAAGAGAAGGATTGTAAGTTGTGTTTGTTCGAGTTGGGCTGTTAGAGTAAAAGTTCAAATAATAAAAAGTGTGTCCAGTTGTTTTATTATTTATTACAATAAGTATTCAATTCAAACATTCAGAAATGTCGCTCTACAAATAATATTAATCAAAGAACTCTTAATAATTAAACATAAATACCAAAGTTCAACTAACAACTTCAATGTGAAGGGTGCGCTTGAAGATTAGAAGCCAACTTAGGAATGTCTGGTTTAAGATTGCTGAGTCTCAAACCAAGATCGTTTTCCATTGTAAGGAGTCAATTCCGGTATTTATTCTTGAGATAAACAAGTGAAGTAAAAAGATGTCTCACATGAGTACAAAGTAGCGAAAGTCAGTAAAAATCTAACTGCTTTGTCAGCTAAGTCTGCATAGTCTGCACGCCTCTCAACCCAAAGGTTCACAAGAGCTATCTTTGAAAAAGTTTGCCTTAGTTCTGAATCACAATTCAATTCATAAAACTGCTCCTTATCTTTGGCCTTAAAGTCCTCCGGCAACATATCAATTATAGTTAGTTATTGTTGTTTTAAGGGACGGAACTACGAGGTCATCTACCCCTAAAAAAACATATTAATGTTTTCTTATTTTTGAATTTTATATTGTTATATTTTTCGTAACGTAATTTTTTTATATATTTTTCGTAACATCACCGCGTAGCCTACCACTGCCGCATTACGAGCGTACCACCAGTGGTACACGTACCACAGTTTGGAAAACGCTGGTATACACTCCGCGTCGTGTGGTAAAGAGGCGTTTTCGATTCTCCCCCTCAGTTATCCTGGAAGTGGTTTTCTGTGGTTTCCCACTTCTATTCCTGGAAAATTAGTAGGGGTAGCAGATTTACCTGGTATAATAAACATACGGGTTTCCAAGAACATTACTAATGGTTGACAGCAGTACCTATGAATTTCCTACCGCTCGGGTCCAAGTTCTGTGAACTTGCGGGGCGAGGGGAAGGGTCAGGCGAGAAGAGAAGGGTCTGTCAACAGCCCGCCGTGATATCTCGTATTCATTTCTATGGCAATACCCCTAACAGGGCCGTTGCTCAAACCACTGTGGTGTTGCGAATAAGTGAGTGAGTCACTGACCAATGCATTTGGTTCTGCACTTTGCACGGACCGGGAAACCTCATCACTCGTCACCATCACTTCCCATAGTCCGCGATCCGCAGTAACTATGTGGGTGGTTGAAATGATGTCAGCTTGTATAGATGGCCACTAAGATTCAGTTCCTTAAAGCCGCGCGTTTACAGTTCTTGGAATCACACCTGTTCGGCAGACAATGATGAGCATCGTTCTCACCTGCTTCTCATGCCATTGTCGCATGATCGATTCCACCAACTCATTGTATGTGCTAATTTACTCAATGCTTCCAGGTGTTTGTTATTGGAGATTCCAACATCGAACAAGGTCACTTGTTTGATCAAAATTACTAGGTATATCCTATTGTGTGGTAACGACTGATCTGTCTTTTTTTCCCTTTTTTTTAACTGTTGACTTGAGCCTTTATGGACTGCGTGTTAACAACCACTCTCGTTTCAGTGTCTGCGTCTTGTTCGTTTGCCGGCTTTGACATCTTGCCAGTATCTCTTGAGCCCATCTATCAGCTTGTTCTTCCGCTCCTCTGTTAAAGGGCCTCTTCGTCTTCTGGGTTCCGCCTCCACCATAAAACCCTGATAGCTTTTCACCATCCTTCTGAAACTATTCCTGTCTTTGATTTTATCCTCCGCAATGACCACTTGTCTCGTATCTTTCTCACACTCTTGGAACCATTTCAACTTGGAGATCTTCGGTTTAAGAAAATTCCAGATTTTCTATGTGAGCCGGTTATTATTCATACGGAAGATGTGTCCATAAAACAGCAATCTTCACTTTCTAATCGTTGTTGTTATCGGTCCCATCTTGCTGTATACTTCTTTATTTGGTATAAGTCGAACCTGTCCGTCAACCCATCTGTTGCCCAAGATCTTCCGTAATAGTCTGCGTTCTCTTTTAAGTAGCTGATTGACTTGTCCTGTCCGATTCATGCACAGGGTCTCCGAAGCATATAAACCTTCTGGTTTGACAACAGTGCTGTAGTGCCTTAGCTTGGCTCCTATACTCAGCATCGTCTTACTGTAGATGTTTTTAGTCAGTTGGAACGCTCGCTCAAGTTTCAGGATGCGGATATTGGTCGCTTCTTATTCTAGCCCATTCTCTTGGATTACTTCACCAAGGTATTTAAACTTCCGATCTGTCATTATTTTTTTTAATTTTTTTTAGGGAATTGGAAAATCTTATATACGCCACTTCAGAAGAGTCCACACTCCTCAAGCGTATGGGATTCTTACCCACTAGAAACCACACCCTATCCTCTTGATAAAATCCATCCCGGGACCACTTACGTATTACTTCAGGATGGTATCGTTTTCTATGCTTCTCAAACACCTCGTTAATTCTCTATTGATACGTAATCCGTAGATCGCAGCCTTACTCCCTTAAACCATATAAGTCGCCCTCATTCTATCTATAAGGTGCGTTCAAAAAGTAACGCGCCGGAGGCTGTAATGCGCAAACCGGTGACGACTTCGGCTAATCGTGGCGTGTGTAACGAGGTGTGGTTCCGACCAGAGTGTGCAAGGACATAGCCCGTTGCTAGAGGGCACGCGTGCACGTCACGTGACGAATCAAAGCGAGTAGCAGCATGCATCAATCGTCCAACGCTGCCAGTCGCATTGCAAGCAGTGACATGGAGGCGTCAAACGAAGAGCAACGAGGTGTTGTTCGGTTACTGACAGCGAAAGGAGTAGGGGGAACGGACATTCATCGCCGAATGTCACAAGTGTACGGTGAACACTGCATGACCCTTGCAAGTGTCAAGGCGTGGCACAAGCGCTTCAGGGAAGGACGGGTGTCGTTAACCGATGATGCCCGGTGTTGGGCACCCCCGTGCATTACCGATGACAACGTCCAGCTGGTTGATGCACTCATTACCCAGGACCGCCGAGTGCCATAGCCGTCGTGGTCGGAAGTGTGTGCACACCATCATGAAGGAATGACTGCACTTGCGCAAAGTGTGTGCCCAATTGGCGCCCCACAGTCTTCAACCACACCAGGATGCATGTTGAATGGCCTACTGTCTTGGTCTTGGTTGGACGATTGATGCATGCTGTTGCTTGCTTTGTATCGTCACGTGACATGCACGCGTGCCCTCTAGCGACGGGCTGTGAACTTCCACGCTCTGGTCGGAACCACACCTCGTTATACACACCTCGATTAGCCGATGTAGTCACCGGTTTGCGCATTTGAGCCTCCGGCTCGTTACTTTTTGACCTACCTTATATTTATGACAGAGAACCGTTTCGACAAAGGAAGCTACCTTGTCCCAGCTATACTGGTTCCTAGGCATAATTTCGACGATGTTGTCTGGAGTTATCGAACCAACGTCGGTTTCAAGCTGTTGTCTTTCCGCCGACCTTAGAACGCAAACGAAGAACGTATGATATACATCATCTGGATTATTTTCACAGTAAATGCATACAGAACTCCTTACTTTGGTCATCCGGTATAGGTAACTCCGAAAGTAGCCATGGCCAGTCAACGTCTGAGCCAAATAGTAATTGATCTCACCATGTCTCTTGGTTATCCACTCAACCGAATTCGGTATCAGCCGAGCCGTCCATCTTCCTCTGGGATCAGCATTCCATCTGTGCTGCCAAAGCTCCATCTTACGGGCCAAGGCTTCCTTCCGGGCTTGTACCTTGCTCAGTTCTTCTTGACAGGTATATGTCCTGACGTTCTTGCGCTAGTAATTCCCCTGGAGCAACACCTGAGACATCCAGAACTGCGGGCTCCGAAACAGTATGATAAGCGCACGCCACCCTATTGTCATAATTGTTATTATTGTTATTATTATTACTAAGCTATTATTATTGTATTATTATTATTATTATTAAAAATAAACACCTTATTCATATAAAATAAAATCAGTGTCTAGTTGGTGCTATTACACATTGTAAATGTTTATAGAATCTCACTTAAATTTCATCTAGACAAAAACATTAAATATTTTTAAATAATTTAGATAGTTGACATTTTTAGAGATTGTTCTTAACCTCACGTTTTTAGCCTATTTACATTTATATATACGATAGGTTTATGAGATCACCTTTTGTCCGTGTGTGTGTGTATGTGTGTGTGTGCGTCCGTGTGTGTCCCCCCCCCCCTAATAACGTCTAATCGGCTGGAGTGATTTCTATAAAACTTGGCAACGTCATAGTACTATTTCGGTCGACCCCGACCGTGTCCTTCAAATGTAATTACGTCTTACCAATCCAACATGGCGGCTGTGCGAAATATTGCATCGGCATTCAATATCTCCGAAACTATCATAGATATCACCCTGAAATTTTGTACGGTGATAAAAGTCACTACTAAAAGTTCACCTATGTGACTTCCAAATATCTGTTAGCTACAAAACGAACATGGCGGCCAAGCGAAGTGGAAACATATAAATAGACTTTTCTTGCAATTTAACCATCCGAACGCAGTGAAACATGGTACAGCAATTTTTTATACAGATTGTAATGCACTGATATATAATTTAGGTCAATATTGTTTACATAACCTAAAGATGGCGGCTGTGCAAAATTTTGTGTAGTTTGTGTAAATTAAAATGTTGTGATATGTGCCCCTGGAAATAAAATTGTTTCGTCCCAACATTTGACCAGGTTGTGTGTTTTGGTAAAGCTCCACCGCATTGTGTTACGAAATTTCACATTCATTGTCTGAATATCTAGCTCCCGTTTCCTGTCACTGAGCAAGGTTACCACGCCCAGCTACATTCTGGAGTGAATAAGCATGTTGTTTTGGTAAATGTGTGAACGCATGAGTGGATTCATTGTTACTTTCAAGGTCTCATTTGTGAAAAGCGAATAATTAGCATGTGTTTGTGGCACCAGGAAAGAGCAGCTCTGTCTTCTCTACAGAACCGCACTTGGCTTTCGCCGTGTGACGGCCAGGGCTCTCTGGCTAGCTACCTGTCGAGCTAGGCACTGATGTTAGCAGCAGCGTAGTGTCCAACTATTTCATCTCACTTACATTTTTTAACGTATTTCATAATCATCATTACTCACATGAATTAGTGGCTTCTGTGGCGTAGTCGGTAGCATGCTGAACTGCTGTGCCCAAGATTGCGGGTTCAAACCCGGCTGAAATCATCGGATTTTTTAAGAGCGTTAAAATCCTTCGGTACACCCTCCTTCAGAGGGGAAGTAAAGCCGGCGGTCCCATAGCATAGATTTATGGCATGTAAACGATCCTTCCACCAATTAAATTTGTGTGAAGCTAAATTTATAGGTTAAATTTCTTTGAAGCGCTCTATCAAAGTTTCAACGTTCACCACTAGGTGTCAGTGACATCTGGTAGTGGAAGTTGGAACGAATTGAAATTGAACGGAACTTGTAGCTCATCCCATGGGTGTCCGCTGGAAGCAGCTACAGCCTCTGGCAAGCCAAACATATCCTCAGGCACTCCCGGCACTAAAAGCCATACGCTAAATAAATAATAATTACATGAATTCCATAGTAGTTGCTGGAAATGTTCTCCTTCATTTTCTAGACACAAGTTGCACCAACGTAGGAAGTATTGGTAAATTCGCTGTAGTTTATCCTCACAGATATTTCGTATCAGTGCAGTTATATCGTTCTCGAGAGCTTCCTGAGTACGCGGATTGTTTCTGTATACTGTTTGTTTGAGATTCTCCCACACGTAAATTTCGAACGGCGCTGAAAATTACGAACACATTTACAGTAAGTCGTCTTCTTGAGAAGGAAAATTCGTTAATTTGTTCTATACCTAGCTATCTTCGTGGGATACGAAGTCTTAACTCTCTCAACTAAAGTATCTTGCCAGTTGTGATATATAAGATCCTTCCACCAACTAAACTTGTGTGAATCTAAATTTCTAGGTTAGATTTCCTTTGTATGACAACATCCAGGATTTCCTGACCCGACGTTTTGTATTCGGTACGTACTAGTTATCTGGCCGTGACTCATCGCGATGCTCCCGCCGCGCGGTCCTAACGAGATTCCGTCGTTTAGAGAAGGACCTCACTGTATATTTGGATCTGAAGATGCTGCCTTGACAAGCGAAACATGTCATCCAAATAACACCCCACTTGGTAAAGAAGCGTGTTAATTCATCTTATATATTATTTCAGTAGTACAGATCCCTCCTGCGGTGCTCACAAGCGACCCATCGTGAAAAATGAGCATTCAAATGAAAGAGAATATACATTACCAGTGACGCATTGTACTCTAATTTCATAGATATCTATAATTTCTTAAAAAATAACTTTACAAAAACTGTACGAAGTGTGCGACTTGCTGATACTGTTGCTGCAGGAAGATATCCTCCATAATTGCTATCCACTTCACATGTTGGCCGCTGTGACGCCTGTTTCATGTCATTCTAACATTCTGAGGTCTTTCCTTTATCATTTTGCATGGATTTCAGAAACAGTAATTTAAGGGAATGATTACTCAAATCGTATAATTTCATAAATATCAAAAAACCGGCGAGTTTTACGGCTAAGCTGTCAATCAATGGACTCAGCACACAAATGGCATTAGCAGTGACGAATTGCATTCTAATTTCATAAATATAAATTTTTGTAAGAAGTGTGCGATTTCCAAATACTGTTGCGGTATGGAAATACGCGACATCATTGCTGTTCAGTTCGCATTTTGGCCGTAGGGACGCCTTAAACGAAAATAGTGTTCTATAATCATTTGGTTTAAATTAAAACATAACAACCTTTTTCCTTAAGTCTCTTATTATAAACCTATTGGGGAAAGTGTGACTTATGAATATGCGAGATTACTCGCACGGGTCCGCTAGTAAATAATTAATGCAGCATTTCTTTCAGATAATAGACCCAATTTAATAGGGCACACTTCTGTTGAACTGATTACATGACAGTTCCCCACACTGACACTTCCACACACGGCCCAAAATACTGACACTTCCCCACAGCCCTTGGACGCGGCTACCTGTTTAATGACTTAGAAAGAATCTCGACTGACAGTTCCACACATCCCCCATAGGCTTCAGCGATCATCGTTACAGCCGCACCAGTGACAATGCACCTTAACAGAATACTCCTTTGGAGTGAAGAAAAGCACTCGGTCTACGTACTTCATTACTAACACGGTCTCGAAAATATCATTGTGATGTAGTGTAATTTCCATCAAAATAAAATAAATGCAGAGTCTGATTTCCATCACACTTTATCCAGGCTGTGGACTGGAAAAATAATAACAAAACCGATCATGTTGGTGTTAACATTTTGGCGTGATTAAAATCAGCTTTCTAGGCTTCGTCAGTTGCTTGATATTTCTTTGTTTTGGTCATATTTGTTCAACAATAATATTAGCCTACTCCATTTTCTGTGAATAGGCAACTTTTCATTTTTGTTGTTGTTGTCATTTTCGAACTTTTTCTAAAAGTTCTCAGTCCGTCCGTCCAGGGGAAGATCTTACGCTATACTTATATTTCAAAGGCTACTATGGGGAGGAGCCTTTGGAAATTTCTCATTTTTAATGTTCTAGAAGGCTACTTGTACTCATAATAGCTGAAGAGTATTAAACATTTTTGCCTCAAACCTTATACAGTAGTTCAGTAGTTAAAGAATATGATATGTGATTCCAGAGATATTAAAAGTGCTAAACAACAGTAGGCCAAATTTCAACTTGATCGTTTTCACAGTAGCCTTGGGGGAGGAAGATGTGTGTGGAAATGTCAGTCGAGATTATGTCTGAGTCATTAAATAGGTAGCCACTTCCAAGGGCTGTGGGGAAGTGTCAGTATTTTTTGCAGTGTGTGGAAGTGTCAGTGTGGGGAACTGTCCGGACATCGTTGACCTACTGAAAAGCTGCGTCTGCTCTTGATGATGATGATAATTGTTTTAAGGGGCCTAACATCTAGGTTATCGGCCCCTAATGGTTTGGGTGATAGTGAAAATGAATAGACGATCAAATGCAATCTAGGACTAAAACTACCTACAGACTTACAAACTAGAAGAGGGAATTGGAAACAAAAAGGACGAGAATGTAAATAAAATACTGGAGGAAAGGAAATACCCTCAACTCTCCAAGAATGAGAATTGAGGGACTTTGAAGGAAGGAGAGCCATGAAAGGCAGAGAGGAAAGAGAAGAACGTCCGCCCCAAAGGCAATGGAAAAAGTGGGGAAACGAGACCCAGCTCAGGAATCCCTCGGGGTCACCAAATCCCGAACTCACCAGCCGTGAGCCCTTGAGGGTGTAGCACTATCCAGGGTACACCAGAAGGGGTGCGGTTACACACACCGTGCTTCCTTGAGGTCCTTGAGCAGAAGGAAGGAGAATCATGAAAAGAGAAGCAAGAGGTCTGACCCCTCGAAGAATGAGGGAACAGGAAAGATAAGAGAAGGGCCAATTAAGGCCGGAAAGTGAAAGACTCCCTAGGCCTCGGTTACCCTAAAACCGTCGGGGTTTGAAGAGAACAAGAGTTAACCAAGGGAAGCCGAAATAAAAAGAGACAGTGATGAGCCTGGTACAAGTAAGTGGAAGCAATGCCAGACTCAGCTGGTGTCCCGTGATCGCCAACCCATGTCCTACTAGTCGTGAGTACCTGGGGGGATTGAAAAGCACTAATGTTAAAAGATTATACAGACAACACATTTGCTTCTTTCATTTCAATATTTGATCTCTGTTTTCAGGGGGCTGACGATACTCAATGGGCTATGCTTATGGCTCTAGTTGACCTAAATCCTATCATGCTTTCTGTATGAACAGCCTCGCGTTTGAAGCTTCCAAAGCATTTCCATCGCAGTAATTACATTATTTGTTCGATATGGATGTTATAATTCCTTTTCCAAAGAGCTCTTGAAACCGGCTCAGAGAGACAAAGTAGGCCTAGTGGTCCATCATGCTGTGACCGGTGACCACGCACCTCGTGGCTTGCACAATGCATTGTGCGCTGAATTATGCATGTATCCTCGTGTGAACTTCACTGACGAGCATTATAACCTGTAGCCAATAGAGTGGTGAACTAATTCATTCACTGCCATTATAGGCATTTACCAGCCACCTGCAGGGTCGAGGTTCGAGTCGCAGTGACAGCAGGGAGGAAAACCACGTGGCGTCAGGTAATGTACCCGGCCATAAAAACTCGCCCAAAGTAAATTGTGCTCCGAAGATCCCAAATAATTGGGATATAATGTTTAATGTTTCTTGTTGCTGTTAATTCATTTAGGGTCCTTGCGACATCGAGGTCATTTAACCCCGTGTACTTTGGTGTGTGGGTATAGAAATTGTATGATAACCTGTGCTATTGTGGTGTCTGTGGAAGTGTGTATATTTGTAATCAATTATTATAATTTTAATTGCAGCCAATGGATTTGGCAGGTCAATTTAGTTGAACGCCCGAAGGCTCCCCTGCAAGTTCAATTTCAAGTAGTTCCAACTTTGGCTACAAGAGATGCTACTGTCACTGACACCTAGCGGCGAGCGTTGGAACTTGATAAAGCGATTCAAACCAAATAACCTACAAATTTAGATACACTCTACCAAGTGATGCCATAAATCTATGACATAGGCCCACCGGCTTTATTTCCCCTCCGAAGGAAGGCATACCGAAGAATTTTAACGCACTTAAAAATACGACTACTCCAACCGAGTTTTAACCCGTGACATTCGGCATATCAGTTCAGCATGTTACCGACTACGCCATCGAAGCCATTATGTGTATTCAATGTGAGGTTCAAGATGGAACGGCCGTGGCCTTAAGTTAGGAATCATCCCGGCATTTGCCTGGAGTAGAAGTGGGAAACCACTGAAACAACTTCCAGGATGGTTGAAGTAGGTATCGAACCCACCTCTTCTAAGTCTTGTTGTTTCTTATTGAGAATACAGGCTCTCATGCATCGTAGAGTTTAGTTTGCAAGACTCTGAGAGTGATCGAATCCCTTCCACGATCTACTGAGTCTAAGTACCTTGCGGCCAGCATTCTTGGCTGTCACCCCTGATATCCTGATCGTTTCCCGGCTCTGTCAAGAAAGTTACTTCTGGCCTGAGGGCAGGAAAAAGGTTCACCTGAAGGTCCGGCCGGCCTTGTATCGAGGGATACAAGTTAACACCGTTTAACCTTTAAGCACAGTAGAGTCTCGCAAACTCGGCACTCCGGATTTCTCGGCCACCCTGACAGGAGAAAAAATCATGTTTTTTTTCGTTTTTTGTTTGTTTTTGTTTCCGCACAGAGCGTTATTACGTTTTGTTTCGTTTTCTCCGTCAATGGAATTATCGACAGTTAAATACGACGCGAAACAAGTTGACCTACAGTACATACTAAGAAGAGTAACACCGATCTGATAAATACAGGTAGTTGTAGAGTACAGTACTGTAAATGCACAAACTGTTGGCAGTAAGAAGCAAACAAACGGTTCTCACGCAGAGCGTTGTATTTATTTGATTGTGCATTCACGTGTCACGCAGCAAGACATTCTGTTGGATGCAGATATTGTAGCGGCTGTCACAAGAAATGATGAAATCGACGATCATGATGAAGTTCAAGATTGCGGAGTAGTGGAACCAAAAATCACTCATACCGAGGGACTTAATGCCACTGAAACAACTCTTCGGTACTTTGAACAACAAGGTGAATCCGCTATGGACATTCCGTTTGTTCGCCGTCTTCGTGACGAGGCTTCAAGAAACAGATTTCAAAGCGAAAAGCAAAAGAACATTACTTATTTTTTTTGCAAAAAAGTAAATGGCAATTTTTATTAAGTGAAAAAACTATTAACCTACAGGAATTGTTATGTACATATACTGTACAGTGTACATATATTCAAGTACTGTAATTGTAGTGGCTTAATCGTTTTAAAGCTTGTGTTTCTGTTAAAAACAAATAAATGTAGCCTACTGAATTGCATTATTTTTAAACCAAAACTAACAGCTTATTTCTTCTTTTTAAAATATTTCCCGATAACCCGGCATTTTCGCGAACTCGGCCACCCTTCGGTTCACATTAGGCCGAGTTTGCGAGACTCTACTGTACCCACGCTGTTGTATAAAGTGCACCACCCGTACTAAATATGGTGCACACGGGTGATTTATCGTCCCCCTACCAAACCACATTCTATAATTACCATTCAATGTTTTAACTGCCAAAGATTGAACCACAATGCAGCTAGTTGCCCTCACGAGACCCGCTGTAACAGGTGTGGTGATTCTCATCATCAGACAGCTTGCATGGTCGTACGTGACTGCCCTAAGTGCGTCAATTGTGGTGGGGGACACGCAGCATCGTATTTAGGTTGCAAATACATTAAAACAGCTATTAAGCGCAGGCAGTTAGAACTCAGACAACATGCCAACACATCCATCCCTTCCCTCCATCCCCGACCTCTCGAACCCAGAATTCAGCCCTTACACAATTCCTCCAAGTACTCCAGCAATTAGCCTCTAAAACTACTGCCATCCAATACCCTTCTTGCCCCGCGGCGCCGCTGGATACCAGCTCGCGTGGATGGCCACGGCCGGAACATTTGGGATGGTGTCCTGCGGTCCCCGGGTTCGATCCCCCACCAAGCCCTCACTGCACTTAATGCCTCGTTTATTGTTGACCCTGCTCTTGCTACTTCGTTTTGTCTCCCGCTATTTTAACATTCTACGAGCCATCTGGCTCACTTTGATTTCATATGCTTGCTACATTCTACAACTCCCCAACCTTACCCAATTCCTAAATTCCTATTCCTTCTCTTACCCACAAACCTCAGGTCATATTCTGGCCGATTTGACTCTACTGTACATACCCAAACATCATTATCCATTCAGTTTTAAATCAAACAAGTTCCAACACTTGACATAGCACTAAAGGCCCCTAGATGGGCTGAGAGGCTACAATCATATGCAACGAACCCGGCTTTTCAGGCTCTTAGGCCCATCAAACATATCCCAAAAATGTTCGCAAACGACTACAAGCAGTGTCATTGTTCTCGGATTCGTTTGTGCTGATTCATAGGAATAAATATTGAGCTCGTATATCGGCTTTCACGGTCCGTGAATTAAAACGCAGAAAATTTTCTAAGTTTATGCCATGTCTTGTGTGGGGTTTCGCCTAGGAAAACCAAGCTGGCTCAACAGCGGGATCTTGGTGTCCACGCCCGGACCCCCACAGGATAGATTTTAGCTCTAACAGTAAAGAGGTGCATGTGCACTTCATAAGAAGGAACGTAGTGTACAGTTCGCTACTCCTGTGGGAGTCCGGGCGTGGACACCAAGAGCCCGCTGATGAGCCAGATTGGTGATCCTAAGTGAAACCCCACACAAGACATGGCATAAACCTAGAAAAAATGCTGAGTTTTAATTCAGGGGCTGTGAAAGCCACTACACCATCATTTTGGAAGTCTTTATAGGTATTTGAAAGGCTGCTTGAGCTTTTAGCTCTCCAAGTAAAGGGAGGTAGTGCACAGGGTGTCCGGACAATTCCCCCACACTGACACTTCCACACACTGCCCAAAATACTGACACTTCCACACAGCCCTTGGACGTGGCTACCTGTTTAATGACTCAGAAATAATCTCGACTGACATTTCCACACACATCTCCCCTCTCCCCCAAGGCTACTATGGAAAAGATCACGTTGACTACTTCGTTGACAACTGGCTAGATAACCAAGACATAGCAATCGAGATGTGGAACTGCCAACTGGCAACACCAAACTGATCGGTTTTGTTATTATTTTGCCAGTCCACAGCCTCGATAAAGTGTGATGGAAATCAGACTCTGCATTTATTTTATTTTGATGGTAATTACACTACATCACTATTATATTTTCTAGACCGTGGTATGTAATGAAGTACATAGACCGAGCGCTTTTCTTCACTCCAAATGAGTATTATGTTAAGGTGCATTGTCACAGGTGCGGCTGTAACGATGATCACTGAATCTTATAGCCTTAGGGGTGGGGGAATGTGTGTGGAACTGTCAGTCGGGAATAGTTCTGCGTTATTAAACAGGTAGCCGCGTCCAAGGACTGTGTGGAAGTGTCAGTATTTTGGGCAGTGTGTGGAAGTGTCAGTGTGGGGAACTGTCATGTCGCTACTGCTGTGGGGGTCCGGGTGTGGAGAAGACGAGCCGGCTTGGTTTTCCTAGGCAACCCCACACAAGACATGGCATAAACCTATAAAAATTGCTGAGTTTTATATATTGAGCTGTTGCGTATGGTGACCAAAGTAGTAGGTAACATCTTTCCACTCGGTTGCTGGATATTTTTGTGGGAGTGATTTTGAAAAATGGGACGGAAGTGGATCGGACGGAAGTGTGTAAGACGCAATGCCAGCTGGATCGTATCCCTCCTGGACATTCATCAACACACACAAATCTTTTTTATTTACACACTAGTCTAACAATACATAATTCCGAGACTCCCTTTTTTTTCTTCACTACCTACTTGATATGTCTACTCTCGCACTGCCTTCTTAATTGTTCTCGCACTGCCTCCTTGATACTCTGCTGCTAATAATATCAATATGACTTATTGTAACAGAATCCATATGAAATTACTACTGTAAGGCTCGTAAAGTTTTTTATTTAACTCAGTCTTACTTTTTAATCAGATTTCCATGGAATTAGAAACTATCTCCGTGTCTCATACGGTTCTGTGTTTATAGGGCTTGTATACGACCTAAATAACCGAAGCGACTTACTGACGAGGAAATCTATGACACTATAGCGTAATAAGTTAGAAGAAGAAGTTGGAGGACACTCAGATACTGTTGTTGTTCTTTGAGTCTTCAGTCGTTTGACTGGTTTGATGCAGCTGTCTATGCTTCCCTGTCCTGAGCTAATCGTTTCATCTCTACGTAGCTACCACATTCTACATCCGAGGCAATCTGTTTAACATATTCTAACCTTGGTCTACCCCTACTGATCTTATCCTTGACCCTTCCTTCTTTAACTAAGTTTGCTATTCCTGGGTGTCTTAGGTTGTGTCCTACCAACCTATCTCTTCTCTTCATTAGCAGTCGCCAGAAACATCTCTCTTCTCCGACTCGTCTTAATACCTCTTCATTCGTAACCCTATCTACTCATCTGATATTCATAATTCTCCTGTAACTTCACATTTCAAACTCTTCAATTCTTCTCTTTTCAGCTGTTCCAACAGTCCAAGTTTCACTTCCATAGAGCGCCACGCTCCATGTAAAGACTTTCAAAAGTGACTTCCTAACACCTAAATCTATATTTGATGTCAACAGATTCCTTTTCTGTAGAAAAGTATGTATAGAGGAAAATCATCCCGATACAGAATAGCCTTAACTATTCTGCTTATAGAACAGTTGATTTAATGTGAAAAATGTTGTTTAGGTTAAGTGATTTCGTGACATTATTCTCTTGGTGTATAATATTCACCACGCGTGTACTTATTATATATTAATAGGTCCTTGTACAGATTAAGAAAAGAGCACAAGAAACTAGTGAATAACGGTGTAATTAAAGCCATCCCCAATACAAATAACACCAACATTTGGGCTTAGGGTGATTAAGTAAATGAGATTGCTACAAGAAAGAAATTAAGGCTGCAAATAAGGAACTTGGAAGGAATGAAATGTGTAAGAAAACTAGTCCATATGCTCTGGTATATACTACAGGGGTGTGAAAATTATTAGAATCAAATAGAGCATTTTTTATTCAAGATCATTTTATTGAACAACGGATGGCTTTCTTCATCACCCTATTCGGTGATGTTTTCTCCCCTGGAGACTGATAACTTTTCCCTTGAGGAATTACGACTAGAAATTTTCAGAATTGGGTACTCCGAGGGATACCTGGGCTGGGTCCGTTTCTCTTGTTACATTGACTTTGGAATGTGCCCTCTAAATCAGGTGATTTCAATCCATGGTCCACGAATCTTTGTACAGTTCAAGAGTGGATGATCAGCATTTAAAGACTTGGAATTCCCCAGCTCTAAACTCACATGAAAAGTGGAATATAGTAATCAAAACAAAACGTGCGGCATTTTGCATTAACGAGGCTCCTTTTTAGTGGAAATTCTATATAATCATTTTATTATAAATTTCTTATAATTTAATTAGGACTAGTGGTTAAATATCTCAAATAAATTCAGTGCCTTGTATATATATTTATATGGTTGGTTCCTTAGTTTAGGGGCTGCGACAACGCGGTCATGACACCTAGCTGTGAACTTGGCTACTAACTTACTAGATACCATCGCAACCAGCGCCCTGTGACGAACGTTGGAACTTAAGAGCATTAATCAAACCTAACCTACACATTTTTGCCTCACACAAGTGTAGTTAGTGGAAGGTTCTTTTACATGCCATAAAGCCTAAGACATGGGACCGCCGGCTTTACTTCCCCTCCAAAGGAAGGCATACTGAGGGATTTTGAACGCTCTTAAACAATCCGTCGACTTTGGCCGGGTTTGAACCCGCGATCTTGGGCATAGAAGCTCAGCATGCTACCAACTACGCCACCGAAGTCACCCAAGACGTCGAGTCCAATAATTTGCACACCTCCGTATACTTTTCTCGCCCCCACAATATAGGCAGTACAGTATATAATCAACTTTTCTCCCAGCTCGGCTTCACCCACGGACTCTGGGAGGGATCATTCCTCTACCGTCACAAGGACTACTGTATGTCTAGGCACAGAATACACTTTCTCAGCAGATACAACTGAGGATGGTGACAGGGCGCTAATTAAGGTCTAATTAAGGGGGAGTCAGGGAAGGAATTTTGGAAGGCAGTCGGCCATCTACAGTACCTGTTGAAAGGAACCATCCCGGACTTTGCCTGGTGGTGAAAATGGGAAAACACGAAAACCATTTTTAAAACGGCTGAGGTGGTATTCGAACCCACACTTTTTCTATGTCAGCAAGGCACGAGCGCGTTAGCACTCTTTGATACTGTGGCCGGTCCTTACTAATATACAATCCAGAATATAACAGGCCTACTGAATTTCATGAACTCATCGTTTCAACAGAGATTTGTCACGTAATTACAGTGCTACCATCTATTACAACCCTGCAACAGAAAAGAGGTAGTATCAGTCTTACTATCAAAGTACATCATCCCTTAAGGAAGAAGTAGTTCCGCGAAGAACTATACAGCCTATGCTCATATAGCCTATCCTACGTGTGTGAATAGCCTCTATCAACATACAAAATTTCAGTTTGATTGCTATAATAGATTCGTAGATATTGAGAACCGTCTAAATATTTCGTATGGTCGCCATGTTGCATTTTGATATATGTAGGCCATAAAGTTATGCACAATTAGATGAGGATTATTTCGTAGGTTCATTATTGAAACGTTGACTTCGATCGCATGATTAGCACACAAGAAATGAAAACTTAATTTATAATTTCGCACAGCCGCCATCTTGTGGTTATGTAAACACTTGAACTAAATTAGATGTCAGTGCATTACGATGTGTATAAACATTTGCAGTGCCAAGTTTCACTGCGTTCGGATGGTTAAATCGCGAGAAAATTATATTTAAATGTTTCAACTTCGCTTGGCCACCATGTTCGTTTTGTAATTAACAGGTTTTTGAAAGTTACATCGGTAATTTTCTAGTAGCGCCTTTTATCATCGTACAAAATGTCAGGGCGATATAAGTAATAGTTTCGGAAATATAGATTGCCAGTGAAATATTTCGCACAGCCACCATGTTGGATTGGCCAGTCGTAATAAAATTTGAAGGACACGTCCGGGGTTGGCCAGAATACTGCTATGACCTTAACGAGTTTCACTGAAATCGCTCCGGCAATTTCGATTTTATTAGGGGACACACACACTCACACACATGGACGTACACTCACTCACACACAGACAAAAGGTGATCTCTTACGCCTATATTTTTCATAAATGAAAATAGGCTAAAAATAATGAGATATTATTGTGCAGTCATATTGTATCTATTTTGCATCAATAGAATGCAATTATAGTAGTCTTCAACGATTATAGGTCACCGTGACTTCTTGACTAAGCTCTATTTCTGCAACTCTAATCTCGCTGCGCACGGAGCAAGTTTAATTGCCACCAGGCTTGACGAGAGGGAGGCGCAAAGGGGGTTGTAGCCCAGGCCCCAGGTGGGTTGAAGGGCCCAGAGACATTAAAGAGCCCCGATAAGACGATCTCATTTACTTAATCACCCTAAGCTGGATTTAAGCTTAGGTAGGCCTATTCTATTATAGATGATGATGATGATGATGATAATAGTTGTTGTTTTAAGGGGCCTAACATCTGGGTTATCGACCCCTAATGGTTTAGGTGATACTGTAAATTTAAATTGAATGAAATTGAACCTAAAACTAACTACATAATTACAAACTAGAAGAGGAATTGGAAACAAAAATTAAGAATAAGGGAAACAAAAGTCCTGAGGAAAGGAGTCGCCTCCGTAGCGTAGCGGTCAGCACGGTTAGCTGCCGCCCCGGAGGTCCTGGGTTCGATTCCCGGCTCTGCTACGAAATTTGAAAAGTGGTATGAGGACTGGAACGGGGTCTACTCAGCCTCGGGTGGTCCAAATGAGTAGAGGGGGTTCGATTCCCACCTCAACCATCTTCGAAGTGGTTTTCCGTGGTTTCCCACTTCGTCTTCGGGTAAATGCCGGGATGGTACTGTACCCGTAATCCACGTGGTCTTACCTGTTGCAATCCGATGGAAGGCTGGATCGTAGATTCTAGAAGTTCCCGGCTCAAATAACCTCTGAAAAACCTACCAACTAGGATCAACCAGGGATCAGGATACGTCGATATTAAAGAATGCGGTACGAAGATGCCAGTGGTGTATTAAATTACGATGAAACAAAGCTCAAAGGAACTCGAACAAGAGACTCTAAAATAAAATAAAAAATATCTCGGGCGTTAAGTTTAAGCAAACTCAAAGAAAACCACCCACTGGTCCTCCTAACGCACTCCCCTTTTCTGATATAAAACACTAGTCGTTCTAATATTCTTTAAAATTAAATTCAATTTATTGACTGATCAATAATGAATGTCCGTCAATTAGACACGAAGTTAAAGAAAAGTTTCTTTAAATCAAGTAATAAAAAAATATGGTTTTAAATAAATGCCTACAATAAGGCCCCATCTTACTGTTCATATCAATCGCTGAACAAATAACAAGAAAAATATAATATTGTTACATTATATACTGATGTTATACCCTTAAAGATTTATACAAATTTTACACTTTATATACAAGTTTCATCCTCAATTAGGATTTTGTTTTCAACGCTGCCTATCTTCATTTAATTTTACAAGTATGTTTCATGGTTATCATTTCCTTAATTCGATGAATTCAACAATCAATTAAGATAATCAAATTGTGTTACATTTTGTGAAAATAGTTCATTAACTATTTATAAGTTTCAAAGAATGCAGTATATTTTTACTAAAATTACTGAAATATTACATGTATTATGTTGCATGAATTAGTTAAGTTGTTTAAGAAGTATCTGTGTTACTTGAATATGGGTGTCATGACATAGACAATTAATCTCCGGCAAATCCTACTAGGCAAGAATAAAACGTAGGGCTACTTGCATAAAACAAGCATATGAAAAACATTCGTGATTCCAAATCACGAGAACTACAACATCAAATCCAAAAAGGTGATAGCTCAAAAGCTAATTTCACTCTTACTAAAACGCAATAACTACGTTAACGTCTTCTCAAAAGACTACAAGAACAATATCCAGCATTAATATTGACCATCCAATGATGTCAAATATTAGCTGCACTAACACAATAAATCGTATGCACAAAATTGCAATACCTCAATTAAGCTTTCCAAAGCTGTCAAAAATTAAACCCAAACGTTATTAAACTTGAAACTTTTCAGAAATTGCTCTGAAAATATCATGCCCCCATCATAAACGAATATAGAAATGCCACATATTACTTCTTTTCTAACTTCATTAAACACGAAGCAACAATTTGTTAGATAAATTGCATTATTCATTTCCACAATAATCGTCTTAAAGTCTACGATAAATTTCTGTTATAATATTGTGAACAGTTAAATTTGATTCACAATTCCAATATATTTATATATATATTTCCATAATGACTTATATGTGATAGAAAAATTGTAAATAGACACTATCAAAATAGTCGTTTCAGTTTCACCTATCCAAATCCGAAAAATGGCTCAACTACTCAGAAGAAAACACGCGAGACTTACATCATGGAAAGGAGTCTATTATCAAATCAATAGATACACGCAAACCATTAAATCAAACGATGATCTATCCAAGAGTCTTCCCAAAAACGAATTGAAATAATACAAGCAAAAACTGAACAAAAATATTTAAAGAAAAATCTTTAATCAAAAATATATGAAAGTAGGCTGCAAATGCCTTGGCAATCAATTCACAATTGTTTTCGCCGGACGATTTCCATAAATCCATAAGCATGGAAAATAGCGATGAGAATGCACTATCATTTCTAAAAGAAAGAATTTCTACTAGAACGTCATAAGTTCAATTGAATAGTATCACTAAAATATTTTTGAAAAGTTCAAGTGCACGAGTATGTTGCCATCTTCTTCCTAATTACTATTCTTATACAAAGATATCGTCGTCTTGTTCCTAATTATGCTGCAAATATCTTCCCAACAAAATTGAATGCTTGGTTTTATTTCCAAAATTTGAAAAATAAAAGCAACAAAGTAATGCTCTAAATAGCATCACGTTTACAGTTAACTACACAAAAATTACATTCTCCGACAGAAATGGTAAAAGAGAACCAGATCTAGCCTTTGAATGAAATTCATACTAATTAATGAAATATTGGTGAAAAGTATCAAACTAAAAGTGACAAGTTCTACTGTCTACAAGAGAAGAAAAGATTTCCAGCTACCTTGGGCGAAGTTCTAGTTGAAATTGAAGAATATGTATAGGAATATACATTCCTGTCAGGAATCGAACCATCGTCCCTGAGAAGCTCGTGGCTGGATCCGCAAGTTGCCGAAGCAACTTTCTCCTAACCCGAAAACTACTGTCCACGAAACGGAGTTCCTGCATAATGCTTGCACAAGGCTCCCTCGACGTTAACAGTAAAGTAGCTTCCTTTCTTCGGAGAAGTTTCTTCATTCTTGGCTACTTTAAAGTCACTGGATTAGAACTAATGTTCTCAACATTTTCTTTCTCTTCATTGTAGAGTTCAAAAGGATGTCATTCCAAATGATCAACTCTGCTATTGCATTACATTCCTGAACGATATATTTAGCACATCATTACTCCAATAGTTTGTTTCTCACAAGAATATCCAGTCGTAATGTTGTCGATAATAATGCTTTCTTGCATTTCAAACCAATACGTAGCAGATTTCCTCATTGAATTCTGTATTAACAAAGTCCATGTGTTGGCTAAGCTCACTCGTTCGAATCGCGGTGCGTGTAGAAAGCACTCGTATAACGCGTGATACACGGAACTTCCTTATACGAACGATAACATGTTCACTGCATAGATTGCTGTACTCAAGTGTGTGTCGTCTCAAAGCTGCTGATCCAAGACTCAGCTGGTAGTCTACCCGAGATGCATCACACCTGTATCGAGGTGGACAATCGAACACAATCGATTATCATTTCATATTTCCTTCCACTAGTTGCAATGTCAAGTTCGTGAGCATGTGCTGTGCACGTGATCAGGAGTGTGGCGGGGTAGTCTAACCATCTCCTCAGAGCATATGAAACAAACTGTGCCTCAAAGTCCACAGTCAAAATAATGTCAAGCAATAACTTCCAAATACGTCTCGCTGTCATATCAGGGTTCCAATAAATAGCAAAATACTGTCTCATCCTCCTCCCAACCTAGCTAATAAAAGTGTGCGAATACTTTTATTACACCATTCTAGGTATTCGTCAATGAACAGAATTTTGCGTTTTATTCCACTTTCTTGAAGTACTTTCTGAGGTTCTTCGCATTAAATTTTCCTATTTCCTCGTTCGTGTGGATATCTAAGACTTGGTAACTATTGTTCCCGTACACTCTGCTTACCTTGAAGGGACCAATGTACAGGCTACTGAATTTTGTGTAATTCTTCTTCGCTGCATCAGTTTTAGTAGATTTACGTACAAGGACTAAGTCATTAGATTCTAGAGGCGGGTTGTAGCGCTTTCCTTCATTTCTTTTCTGCCTTTTTTCCACCGCATCCATCAGGCTTTCTCGGGCATTATCCACCCTTTCCTGCTCTGACGGTTCAGTATCTTTGGTTAAGAATTGTGTTATTTCATCCCAAGCTCTTTCTGGCTTTCTATTATGGTGAACTAACACTGGAATATCTCTCAGACTTTCATGATATGTCGTATTTAAGCATGTCTCCATCAGAGGTACATATTTCACCCAACTAGGATGATCTTGAGGGCAGTATAAGCGTGCAAATTTGGCAACCTCTGACATTAGGCGTTCCGAACTGTTGGACTCAGGATATCTGATGCTGGAGAATACGTGACGTATTCCAAATCTCTCCATAGCGACTTTGAATTCATGGGAAGTAAACTGAGATCCATGGTCTGAAAGAATTGTTTCTGGTTTTCCGGCTTTTCTGAATACACTCTTGGTTAAGCGACTAATAACTTGAGTTGCTTTTGCGTTCTGCAATGGGTCTAGAGTGACGAATTTCGAAAACACGTCCACAGTAACAAGAAGAAACTGGTTACCCCTGGCGCCTTTTGGACAAGGACCAAACAGGTCACAAGCCATCAATTCATGTGGTTTATAAGGAATAATAGCTCTCGGCTCCTCCTTAGATAATGCCGAAGGGTATTTGCTCCGCTGGCAACGGTCACATGACCTAATAACCCTGGCAACGGACTGACGCAATTTAGACCAATAGAACGTCTCCTGAAGTGTTTTCATGGTTTTATCCAAGCCACCATGGCCGATACTATTGTGTGTTAACCAGATCAAAGGTACAGTCAACTTGGGAGGCACTACTATTCTAAGTTTATTCTTGTGCTTGTCCACATATTTACACACAACTTCTCCACAGAGAGCGAATCTGTCAGAACATCTCCTAGTTGCCTGATAATCATCATCTGAGTCATCCATATAGCCCTTTAAATATCTGTACATATTCCTAATTGGAGTGTGTCTCTTCTGTGACACAGCTAACTTGCGTAGCTTTTCCAGGGTTGCCTCATCTCCCTCCTCCAATTGTACCAAGTTTACTGCTAATTTATTAGAAGGGTTTCTCGAAAGAGCATCGGCAAGAAGGTTGTCCTTGCCTGGCTGATGTCTGATGGTGGCGTTGAACTGCTGTATAAACAGCGTCCATCTCGTCAAACGATCAGAAGACAAATCGGACTGAAGCATGAACTGCAGAGCTCTGTGATCTGTAATTATTACAATTTGATGACCTAGGAGTATTTTTTTCCATTTCTGCAAAGCTGAGACAAATGCCAGAGCTTCAAGCTCTGTAGTAAAATAATTCTCCTCATGAGGTCTTAATTTCCTGCTGTAAAAATCAATGTAGTGTTTATTCCCCTGTTCATCCTTCTGATACAGGACCGCGCTTAAACCTACTCTGGAGGCGTCTGATTCAATATAAAAAGTGCGGCTGAATTCCGGATACTCTAACTTGATGCATTCCTTCAGCATAGTCTTCGCATTCTCGAAGGCCTGCTCAGTTAAGTCCGTCCACTTCCACCGATTATTTTTCTTCAGCAGTTCATATAATGGTGCCATGGTCACTGAGTATCCTGGGCAGTGACTACTCAAAAATTGGCACATCCCAAGGAATTGGCGTAGGTGCTTGATTCTTTTTTGGCCTAGGGAATTTTGCAATTTCCTCAATCTTCTTAAGATTGGGATGATAACCGTGTTGATCTATGGTATGGCCTAGGAAATTTATACGTTCCTTCATGAAATGACATTTATTGTAGTTGACCTTGATATTTGCCTCTCGGAGCTCTAGGAATAACTTCCTAAGTTCTTTCAGATGTTCTTCAACATTTTCTGAAGCGATGATGAGATCGTCAATATAGCATGTGACGTTGCGTTTGACTTCGTCGGAAAGCTTACTGTCGAGAGCTCTAATGAGCGCTGGACCGCTATTAATCATACCGAACGGAACGCGACAAAACACGAAGGTTGTTTGATCAAACAGGAACCCTGTGTACTGCCTGCTGTCCTCGGTAAGTTCCACTTGATAAAAAGATGCTGTCAAATCGAGTACGCTGAAACATGCCTTGCCTTTAAATTTCCGTAGCAAATCTCTGATTTTGGGCGGTCGGTCCATTTCTAAAAATATCCGGGAATTTATTTTCCTAGCGTCTAAACATAGACGAAGCTCTCCATTGCTTTTCTTTACCACTGTAATAGGATTTAAGTAGGAAGAGGCTTGTTTCTTAATTATTCCCTCTGCTTCCATTCTCTTAATGATCTCCCTGACCTCTTCGTAATACTTATCCGGAATGGGATACAATTTGGCCTGGTATGGAGTATCATCGTTCAATCTAATCTGATACTTGAAGTTTTTAATTAGACCTGGCTTATCATCGAAGATATCTGTAAACTCCTCGATCAAGTCTTTGAATTCTTTTTCTTTTTCATCAAATCCCTCGACGTAAAGTGCATAATGCTCTCTTTCTTGTTCGACCTGATTTATAATATTTTCCAAAACTTCTTCCCTGATCAAATTTTCCACATCATCATTGGAATCAATATTTTCATTTACTATCTTCCTAATAGTTTTCTCTGGGAACCTGATAATTCTCCTGTCCATGTCAATGGTAATCCTGGCACGAGTAATAAAATCAATCCCAAGGATTATTTCAAAATTAATATTTTTGAGCACCACAAAAATATGTTCAAAACATCTTTCATTTATGCTGAACCTCAGCTGGACTTGTAATTTGCATTTCATCGATTTATCTTGAAATAGTCCTCTTACTTTGATCGATGAAGCTGGCAATGTGGTAAATTGTTGTTCCTTTTCTAATTTCAAAAAGCAATCATCGGACATGATTGAAATGACCGCTCCCGTGTCTATAAGAGACCTGCAATGTTGATTGCCCACAGAGATTTCAATTATAGGCAATTCAGCACGTTCACTCACAATTCCTTCCATTTCTTCAAATAACAAATCTTCGTCCGTGACCTCATAAACATCCTGTATAATAATATCAAATGGAGACGGCTGGCTGTTTAATCCTACTGGGATTTCAAAATTGGCGTTTTTTTTTTCTTTCGAACCCCTTTCATTATCACTAGTGCGATGGCTAGTGTTAGGTTCTGGTTCACTTTTTGTGTCCCTTCGATCCTTCCTTTCTTCACGCCTATCCCTATCCTTTCTAGACTGTTCTCTGTCTTCCTGGTTATAATAGTTTTTGTCTCTATAGTTTTTATATCTGGCAAACCCTTGTTGACCTCTATTCTGTTGTTGATACTGGCCTTGTCTATCCCTATTATCATAGTATCGGTTATTATTCTGATAACCTCGATACCTGTTATTCCTAGGTTGGTATTGTTCTCTTTCCTGATTACCGTTCATGTACCTGTCATTCCTATTGCTATTTTCATAAGGTCTATACCTTTCTTGAGCACGATCGGTTTGGTTTGGTCTATTCCGATCTCGATCGTATCTTTGTTGGTAGTTTCCGTATGGTCGTTGGTTGTTTCTATCTTCGAATCTTCGAGTATACGTCCTACTATTCCTCATCGGACCTTCCCATCTAGATCCTGTCCTATTTGACCTTTCCGTCTGTTGAGTTTGATCAACGACTACAGCGTTCACGGCCTTAGTTTCCGTCCTTCCGCTTTTGACTATTGTAGGTGACATGGAAGTGTGGTCTAGCCTACGCAACAAGTCGTCCATTGCCGCTAAATCCTCTACGCCTGATGAAATTAAATTCCTTCTAACCTCCACCGGTAACTGGCGTGAAATTGTCTCCAGAATTTCCTCCTGTCTCAATGGGGGTTGAAGATATCTAAGGCGGGCTAACTGAGATGTGAAGAATTCAGAGTAACTGGTGGGTCCAGTACTACTGTATTTCCTCGAATAGACTTCCGCTCTCACTGCGTGTTGTATCTCTATCGACCAGAATCTTTTGATGAATGCTTCCGAAAACTGTTCGAAGTTATCGAAAGTATAACGGAAAGCTCGGAACCAATTTAAGGGTGCATCTGCCAGATGCTTCTCCACAATCCGCAGTTCTCTGTCCCTTGCAACATGGTGTTCCGCAAAGTGATCTTGTAGATTTCTAATAAATTCTATAGGAGTCAAACCCTCCGTATTTGAAAACTTCTTAATTTTCTCTTCGTAATTTCTCACTATCGTGACATGAGATCTGTCATTAGGCGTTGACATCCTAAAATCTCTGGGATTTATCTCTGACGTAGCCTCATTCGGGATCTCTGATCTAACATGACCTTGTTCTGTCTCATGTGCCCTATTTAACCTTGCTAAATAGTTCCTAGCTGGTGTTGTGGTATCCATCCTGTCCCTGAAATGGTGTACCTTTCCTTCCCCGTCGGAATTTTTAGGTTTCCCCAACGTTTCCAATTGTGACTTGATTTCCGTTCTTAATTTGTTTATATCTATATGATCCATTAACCTGAACGTTTGAAACTCTTGTCTAATTTCATTTAATTCTGATGTTTTCATCTCACGCTCTGAGTTTAGATCTATCTTAACTTGATCTACTTTTAAAGTTACGCCTTTAATCTGCGTTTCCAAATCTTCTCTAAGAACAGTGACGCTTTCGACCTGCATAGTCTGAACTGAATCGATCCGTTTATCAGTGTCTATTCTAGCCTGGGAAATATCTTGGTTAAGTCTTAATTCTGTTCTATTAATCTTTAATTCAAGATCTGACTTAATGCTTTTAATGACATCTGCATTTATTTTCGTGATTTCCCCCCTTAAGATGGTCACTTGATCGTTAACAATGGCTTTGAGATCGATCTCAATATCTTTTCTCAAGACCTTGTTGTGATCTTCAACCTTTTCTTTAAGTTGGGCCATATCACCCTCTAATTTGGTTAGAGTTTGTTGCGTTGCACTTGCTTCGTTTGAAAACTGCAATTGCAATGCATCTAAACTAATTTTATTTTCTTTCTGATTACTATCTAGTTCCGATTTAATATTTCTAACATCCTCCTTTATGGTAGAAATACTAGCTCGTATACCAGTTACAATACCTTCAGTTGAATTAATTTTTGCCTGAGTTGCATCTATTTTGCCTTCTGTTGAATCTATTTTGCTTTCTGTTGAATTTATTTTACTCTGCATTGCAGTAATATCAACTTGAGCTGAATTTATCTTTACTTCTAATGATGCAACATTAGACCTAACATGACCAACTTCTACGTTAACACTGCTAATGTCAAGTTGAACAAGCTTGACATCGGCTGTCACACTGTCGATGCCTGTTTCTACATCAATTATCTTTTCCTTTATATCTTTAGCGTTAGCTGCAATCTTACGATTACTGTCTTGAAGATATTTGAGGGACAAGTGCATTTGATTAATATCCCCTACAGATCCCTGAACTAAATCAGTATTCTTGTTGACTACAGAGTTAATATTGTCAAAACTAGTTTGGCAATTACTCCTTATCTCGGCTAATTCATGAGCGTGACTGCCCATTTTCTCCTGCATTGCCCTTAACATATTGGCAATGTCCTCGTTTGACACAGCTGTCATGGTAAATACTATTACAAAAACACAGGAATGCAATACATAAATAGTAGAATTGACACATTCAGAATGACCCTTTTCACCAATACAAGCATTTAATTTTGTTTTGCTTCTAAACTTATTATATAAATTAAGTCTATAAGAAAATAGGAGGTATGCAACGACGGTGATTTATATTAGAAACGGTTTAAATTAAAATTGAAATGATGAATTATTTATATTATTATTAGAGAAAGTGATTCTATTATTACAGATGATCTAAAAGTCATCGCCGGTAACGAACGCAAAATGGCCGACAAGCATGGAGTGAAAAATGGCCCCATGTCATGTCCCATCTGACCACGCTGATCCATAAAAATTTCCTAGAAATCTCTTTTATGGTCATGTCGTAATCAATCAAATTACTTTTTACTTGGCACGCACAAAACAAATAAATTTAAGCAATGGCGATAATTCTATCTGTATGTCAGATAGATTGAGTAAACTCATCTTCACGATTTGAAGAAACGTGAATTCCCAACGAATTCGACGTGTATAATCGTAGCAATGCCAAAGAAAATTTTGCTAACGACTACATCGTTCGAAAACTGCTAAACTCAATAATCTCATAAAAATGGATTCTCACACATGGGTTTAGCATTGGAGAAATCGAGAATGCCAATTCGATATCCCCACGTTGGGCGCCATATATAGATGTACCCGTAATCCACGTGGTCTTACCTGTTGCAATCCGATGGAAGGCTGGATCGTAGATTCTAGAAGTTCCCGGCTCAAATAACCTCTGAAAAACCTACCAACTAGGATCAACCAGGGATCAGGATACGTCGATATTAAAGAATGCGGTACGAAGATGCCAGTGGTGTATTAAATTACGATGAAACAAAGCTCAAAGGAACTCGAACAAGAGACTCTAAAATAAAATAAAAAATATCTCGGGCGTTAAGTTTAAGCAAACTCAAAGAAAACCACCCACTGGTCCTCCTAACGCACTCCCCTTTTCTGATATAAAACACTAGTCGTTCTAATATTCTTTAAAATTAAATTCAATTTATTGACTGATCAATAATGAATGTCCGTCAATTAGACACGAAGTTAAAGAAAAGTTTCTTTAAATCAAGTAATAAAAAAATGGTTTTAAATAAATGCCTACAATAAGGCCCCATCTTACTGTTCATATCAATCGCTGAACAAATAACAAGAAAAATATAATATTGTTACATTATATACTGATGTTATACCCTTAAAGATTTATACAAATTTTACACTTTATATACAAGTTTCATCCTCAATTAGGATTTTGTTTTCAACGCTGCCTATCTTCATTTAATTTTACAAGTATGTTTCATGGTTATCATTTCCTTAATTCGATGAATTCAACAATCAATTAAGATAATCAAATTGTGTTACATTTTGTGAAAATAGTTCATTAACTATTTATAAGTTTCAAAGAATGCAGTATATTTTTACTAAAATTACTGAAATATTACATGTATTATGTTGCATGAATTAGTTAAGTTGTTTAAGAAGTATCTGTGTTACTTGAATATGGGTGTCATGATATAGACAATTAATCTCCGGCAAATCCTACTAGGCAAGAATAAAACGTAGGGCTACTTGCATAAAACAAGCATATGAAAAACATTCGTGATTCCAAATCACGAGAACTACAACATCAAATCCAAAAAGGTGATAGCTCAAAAGCTAATTTCACTCTTACTAAAACGCAATAACTACGTTAACGTCTTCTCAAAAGACTACAAGAACAATATCCAGCATTAATATTGACCATCCAATGATGTCAAATATTAGCTGCACTAACACAATAAATCGTATGCACAAAATTGCAATACCTCAATTAAGCTTTCCAAAGCTGTCAAAAATTAAACCCAAACGTTATTAAACTTGAAACTTTTCAGAAATTGCTCTGAAAATATCATGCCCCCATCATAAACGAATATAGAAATGCCACATATTACTTCTTTTCTAACTTCATTAAACACGAAGCAACAATTTGTTAGATAAATTGCATTATTCATTTCCACAATAATCGTCTTAAAGTCTACGATAAATTTCTGTTATAATATTGTGAACAGTTAAATTTGATTCACAATTCCAATATATTTATATATATATTTCCATAATGACTTATATGTGATAGAAAAATTGTAAATAGACACTATCAAAATAGTCGTTTCAGTTTCGCCTATCCAAATCCGAAAAATGGCTCAACTACTCAGAAGAAAACACGCGAGACTTACATCATGGAAAGGAGTCTATTATCAAATCAATAGATACACGCAAACCATTAAATCAAACGATGATCTATCCAAGAGTCTTCCCAAAAACGAATTGAAATAATACAAGCAAAAACTGAACAAAAATATTTAAAGAAAAATCTTTAATCAAAAATATATGAAAGTAGGCTGCAAATGCCTTGGCAATCAATTCACAATTGTTTTCGCCGGACGATTTCCATAAATCCATAAGCATGGAAAATAACGATGAGAATGCACTATCATTTCTAAAAGAAAGAATTTCTACTAGAACGTCATAAGTTCAATTGAATAGTATCACTAAAATATTTTTGAAAAGTTCAAGTGCACGAGTATGTTGCCATCTTCTTCCTAATTACTATTCTTATACAAAGATATCGTCGTCTTGTTCCTAATTATGCTGCAAATATCTTCCCAACAAAATTGAATGCTTGGTTTTATTTCCAAAATTTGAAAAATAAAAGCAACAAAGTAATGCTCTAAATAGCATCACGTTTACAGTTAACTACACAAAAATTACATTCTCCGACAGAAATGGTAAAAGAGAACCAGATCTAGCCTTTGAATGAAATTCATACTAATTAATGAAATATTGGTGAAAAGTATCAAACTAAAAGTGACAAGTTCTACTGTCTACAAGAGAAGAAAAGATTTCCAGCTACCTTGGGCGAAGTTCTAGTTGAAATTGAAGAATATGTATAGGAATATACATTCCTGTCAGGAATCGAACCATCGTCCCTGAGAAGCTCGTGGCTGGATCCGCAAGTTGCCGAACCAACTTTCTCCTAACCCGAAAACTACTGTCCACGAAACGGAGTTCCTGCATAATGCTTGCACAAGGCTCCCTCGACGTTAACAGTAAAGTAGCTTCCTTTCTTCGGAGAAGTTTCTTCATTCTTGGCTACTTTAAAGTCACTGGATTAGAACTAATGTTCTCAACATTTTCTTTCTCTTCATTGTAGAGTTCAAAAGGATGTCATTCCAAATGATCAACTCTGCTATTGCATTACATTCCTGAACGATATATTTAGCACATCATTACTCCAATAGTTTGTTTCTCACAAGAATATCCAGTCGTAATGTTGTCGATAATAATGCTTTCTTGCATTTCAAACCAATACGTAGCAGATTTCCTCATTGAATTCTGTATTAACAAAGTCCATGTGTTGGCTAAGCTCACTCGTTCGAATCGCGGTGCGTGTAGAAAGCACTCGTATAACGCGTGATACACGGAACTTCCTTATACGAACGATAACATGTTCACTGCATAGATTGCTGTACTCAAGTGTGTGTCGTCTCAAAGCTGCTGATCCAAGACTCAGCTGGTAGTCTACCCGAGATGCATCACACCTGTATCGAGGTGGACAATCGAACACAATCGATTATCATTTCATATTTCCTTCCACTAGTTGCAATGTCAAGTTCGTGAGCATGTGCTGTGCACGTGATCAGGATTGTGGCGGGGTAGTCTAACCATCTCCTCAGAGCATATGAAACAAACTGTGCCTCAAAGTCCACAGTCAAAATAATGTCAAGCAATAACTTCCAAATACGTCTCGCTGTCATATCAGGGTTCCAATAAATAGCAAAATACTGTCTCAGTACCTACTGTAAGGCCACGGCCGCCTCCTTTCCTCTTCCTAGCCTATCCATCCCTATCTTCCATCCCTTCCCCTCCCTCATGAGGCCCCTGTTCGCTTTGCAGGTGAGGCCGCCTGGGCGAAGTGCTGATCACACCTCCCCAGTTGTATCCATCCCGACCAGATGTTCCAAGCTCCAGGACACTGCCCATAGAGGCGGTAGTGGTGAGTTCCGTCGCTGAGTCCGTGGGAACCACCAACCTAGAGGGTAAATCGACTAAATAAAATAAAAATAAATAATGAAATGAAGAAAGGAAATGCTCTCAAACCCCGATGAATGAGAATTATTATTATTGAATATCCAGTACAACATGGAGCCCTATTTTACCTAAGTACATTAGGGCTGTAGTTAATAAGCATATTTTAAAAAGAAAGATTAGTTGTTCTATTTGCTATAGATTGCTGAATGAATGTTAAGAATTGCTTATAACAACAAGGTTTCTTGAAAACATCACACAATGGCTTATAAAATTCTCGATTACTGAGATAACAACATGAATTTATCTGATTTGGATAAAACAGCTGCACGAATTCGCTCTCCAGGCACATAATTTATTGTGGTATAAATGTGAAAAACTTGTCCAAAGCCTACTACTTTGTTATTTCTAAGTTTGTGTTCTCGTATACAGTACATAAAATTGATCTTTCATTAAGATCGTAGTTTAAGAGAAGTTCCTGCGTAGGTACAATAGATTTATGCCGTTTTCTTGATAAATGCACAGATCAGCCATAGTTAATTTTCGATTTGACAATATCATATATTTTCTTGAATATCGGACAGGCAGTTGAAGTAGCAGGATGTTGAGTATATAGATTTTCCGGAAGGCATCTCACGATATTTCGTTGATTTTGTACTTTGCAATTAACACTTGGACTTGGAAGAAAGAAGAGCCAGGAAAGGCAGATAGGAAAGGTAAAGAGGAGAGGGACCGCCCCAAAGGCAATGGAAGAAGGAGAAAAACCGAACCCAGCTCAGGAAGTCCTCGGGGTCGCCAACTCCCCAACTCACCAGACGTGAGCCCTTGACGGTGTAGCACAATCCAGGGTGCACCTTAAGTGGTGGAGCTACACACACCCTGACTCATTGAGGGCATTGAGCAGAAAGCAGGAGATACAATGAAAAGAAAACAAGAGATCTGACCCCTCGAAGAATGAGGGATCAGGAAAGATGAGACAAGGACCAATTAAGGCGGGAAAGTGAAAGACTCCCAAGGCCTCGGATACCCTAATAGACTACCATCGGGGTCGGAAAGCAACAAGAGTTGACCAAGGGAGGTCGAGAGGAAAGATAACAGAGAGGAGCCCGGCACAAGTAAGTGGAAGCAATGTCGGACTCAGCTGGGGTCCCGTGGTCGCCAACCCACGTCCCACAATTTGTGAGCCCCTGGGGGATATTCTATTATACAAATGTAACGAGAAACTGATTATTTAACAAATGAAGCTTTTACATAAAGAGAATTTAAAATAAGGAAGTGAAAGTTTAGACAGATAATTAACCTAAATAGAAATTCACAGTTTTAGCCCTTCAGACTACTTTCAACTTAATGTTGAAACCATGACTTGGGAATTTAGTATAACAAAACAAAAAAGAAAAGAAATAATAAACTTTACATCAATTTTGAGAACTACATATGACAAAGAATGTGGTCTAACTGTTGGCGTTCATGACTTGTCAGTCAAAACGGAAATAGGCCTAGTTATTTTGATTTTGAATTGACCATACATGGGTTAACACTAGCACTCGTAGTGATAGGTTTAGTGAACTACATATGGCAAAGGATGTGGTCTAACGCTTTGTGTCCATGTATTGTTTGGACGAAAGTATACGAGTATCGTCTGTCTTCGTCTTCTGTTGGCGAGGATTTCGTTTCTTTGAAGTAATTTGACTTGTAGTTGTTGGTCGTTCAATGATCACAATATCTTCATCTCGTTCCAGGTTCGTCGCTGAATCTTACTACTTACTGCTTTTTTACTTTTATTACCCCACTTGTGCATATTTTGTGTATTAACCAAACGCCTCTTACGTGCTGGTGGTATGGTGACACACCAAAACTGACAAGTCATGGACACCAAGCGTTAAACCACATCATTTGTTGTATGTAGGTCACTAAATGTATCACTACGAGTGCTAGTAGATAGGTGATTCCGTATCCCCTTAATCTCTTAAGTAATCCCTTCTCTCCTATTCTCATCACATTATATTGAAAACAGAATAACGATAATAATTTGTGTTTAACGTTCCTTCAAGTGTTATGGTATTACGTACGAAGAGTAGCATCTTAATATCCGTCAAACTTATTGGACGTTGACTTGACTAGCGAATATTACAGCGCGTTGATCTGAGCTTCGCCCAATAGGTCATAGGGCGGTAAATGGAAGTAGGTTTGTGCACGATGGCGGTCATAAAAGGTGACTCATTTGCCAGTTCCGAGTACTCAAGCTATTACCGGCATGTGTAATACGCGAAGTTCCGGCGGAGAGACCCTGTTTACATTGCCATTAATCCACTGCCATGGCCGATCCACTTATGTTGAAGGTAATCATTCTGTATGATTATTAATCCATATACCTACGGAGTGTTTCATGATTCACCAGCCTGGACACCTGAACATTAATGATGATGATGATGATGATTGTTGCTTTAAGGGGCCTAACATCTAGGTTATCGGCCCCTCATGGTTTGGGTGATAGTGAAAGTGAAAGATTATCCAATGAAACCTTCAAGTACAGTAAAGTGAACTACTAACTTAAACGAAGAAAATTAATTGTTCCACTTATGATAAGTACTGTAGTGTATTGAGTTCATTAGACTGTAAACATGACTTACTCACTAAAGATATGCTACGACGTTTAATAACAAAATAATACCAAGGGAAATTCTAAGGAATACGCATACTTTGATGCGAGCACTGGTGAACAGGATCTCCATCGATATGTTGTTGTTTTTATTGTTTCATTTGAGGGGATAGAACTCCGTGGTCATTTATCCCCGTGTACTTGGGTGTGTGTGTGTAGAATTTTTCTGATAACCAAAGTTATTTCGGGCTTAAAATAATGTGTGTATTTGCAATTAAGGATAGGGAAGAAGGCGACCTTGGCCTTAAGATAGAAACTAGAAGAGGAAATGGGAAACTAAAAGGAGAAGAATGTAAATTTTGTGATTATTATTATGATTAAATCGTTACAAATACAGTGTACACATTTTTAAAAAAATCAGAAAGATTGTACACATTTTAATATTTTCCTTACAATTCTTACCCATTTGTTTAACCTGTAAATTTACAATTATTAATTAAGGGCAGGAGGAAAGGAAATGCCCTCAACCCTCGAAGAATAGGAATTTAGGGACTTGGAGGGAAGGAGAGCCATGAAAGGCGGAGAGGAAATGGAAAGAGGAGAGGGTCCACCCCCAAAGGTAACGAAGAAGGGGAGGGTAGGGGGAAAATTGATGCAGCTCAGGAATCCCTCGGGGTCACCAAATCCCGACATCACCAGCCGTGGGCCTGCTCTCATTAGGACACGCAAGACTCAATCAGATAAGTAGCCTGTACAATACAATCTGAATTGTCCATTTAACTACAATCACATATTCACTCTATGCAAGCAAATTTGGAGGTCAACCACCACTTTCAGTATTTTAACAAAACATCACGTAGACTATAACCAACAAATATTGACGAGTTGAACTATGTCAACTAATACCGCAACTAGAGAAATGTACATATTGGAAATATTTTCACCCATACTTTCAGTCATAAAACATTTAGAGCCTAAGTGTAATGGATCTGATGATGATCGCTTGACGATCGAAACTGGTCATCCAAGTGTATTTATTAATCTCATGTATGGTTTTTTTTTTCAGGATTAGGGAATAACCCATCTCATTTGGGTATAATCGTGTTCACCGACTGAAAAACATTAAATATTCGTTATTATTATTTATTGTCTTTTGCTACTTTGGAAACATAATAATCAGTGATGGGCGAAGCGAAGTTGGTATGAAAAGCAGGTTGTCACAGGCACGAAAATGTTTCTACAGAAAATAACCCGAATGACATCGAATATAGATTCAGGTGTTAGAGAGAGTCGTTGATGAAAGCCTTCGTGTGGAGCGTGGTGCTCTATGAAAGTGAAATTTGGATGGTTGGTGCAGCAGAAAAGAGGAGATTAAAGGCATTTAAAATGTGGTTTTTAACGGACAATCATGAAAATTAAATGGGTAGACAGAGTAACATATGGATAGGTACTAAGACAAGTGGGGGGACAGATGTTTCTGGCGACGTGATAGGTTGGTACTTGGTAGGCACCCAGGAATAGTAATGATAATAATAATGTTATTGGTTTTACGTCCCTTTTAACTACCCTGGCTTTTAGAGACGCCGGAGTGCCGGAATTTTGCCCCGAAGGGGATCTTTAACGTGCCAGTTAATTTACTGACACGGCTCCCTCGCATTTGCGCACCCTCAAATGCCAGCTGACTGCGCCAGGTTTCGAACCTGCAGCCTTGGGCTCAGCAAGCGAGAACGTTACCCCTGAGCCACGCAGCCAGACACCCAGGAATAGCAAAGTTACTAATGGAAGGAAGGGTGGAGGAAAATAACTGTATGGGTACAGCAAGTTTAGAACATGTTAGATTGCCTCGAATATAGGGTGTGGTAGTTACGTAGAGATGAAACGGTTAGCTCAGGACAGGGAGGTATGGATTGCTGCATCAAACCAGTCAATTGATTGAAGACTCAAAACACCGACTTGATAGCTGATACCTGTTTACTGCTTGTATGGGGATGTTTTAGCACTGTGTTAACTATTTTGTCGAGAACAACAAATATTCAAATCATGTCATCAATAATTGTTAACGATTAACTCATCGGCTTATTCGAACGTGAACGAGGCGCTAACTACATAAACCTTTTATCAGTGGCCAGCGTGGGCCTTTAATCAGTCATGAATCGCATCGTAGTTCAATAAAATTCGCTAAAAACCGAGGATTAGGTTTAATACCCATGATTATAGCGCATAAAACAAACATCAACATAACACTACATACTTGATTGGAAAAGCGTTTGACTGGCAAAGAGTTCTACTTTCATTTTCACGAAGCCCAATTGGTTGGTTGGTTGGTTCCTCACTTTAGGGGCTGCGACAACGTGTCATGTAGCCCCGTGTACTTTGGGTGTGTGTAGAATCTGTCTGATAACCGGTGTTAATTGTGATGACTGTATTAGTGTGTGTTATCTGTTTTTTAATTCAAGTAAGGACTGCAACTTTGAATTTTTCAAGTAGTTCCTACTTTTGCCGGCAAACGCCACCGTCAACGACTACTAGCCCTAGTTCAGAACTTAGCTACTAGACGCCACCGCAGTCGGCACTTGGCAACGAACGTAGGAATCTAAGAGCGTTGTTTACATTCTTAACCTATCCAATTTAGCTTCACACAGGTGTAATTAGTGGAAGGTTCTTTAACATGCCAGAAATCTATGACATGGGACCGCCGGCTTTACTTCCCCTCCGAAGGAATGCATAATGAGGGATTTTTAACGCTCTTAAAAATCCGACGGCTTCGGTCGGGTTTGAACCCGCTATCTTGGGCATAGAAGCTCAGCATGAAGCCCAGTTGCTTTTGAATATGCATTGTTACCGTCGTCGTGTTAGTTTCTTCCAGGAATGAACATCGTGGAAGGAACACTAGTGAACGGGGAGCATTTTTAGCCTACTTTTCACATTTTGCAAAAATGAGGAAAAAGTAGACTTATGAGATCGATCCGGGCAAATGTCTGTCTGTCTGTATGTGTGTCCCCCCCCCCCCTATCAACTCCTAAACGGCTGCAGAAATCGAAACCAAATTTAGTATGAATAAAGATGTATACCGGAATATCACAAGTAGATATTTGAAAATGATGTCAGTGCTACCAACTGCGAAAAAACGCACTAGAAATTTGAGCTCCATGTTGGATATCATGGAAGGTATGCATGGGAGCCATTGCAAAATTGGCACACATGTAGATAATACTATTTCAGTTAAATTCCCAGGAGGACTTACATGACAGTGTTGCCAAAATAATTTTAAGACTTCTGTTAGGTCCATTTTTTAAACGCATATAACTTCGACACTAACAATTGGATTTCAACCAAATTTTGTATGTAATATTTTTACATAAAAAGATATGACTGAGCGTATTCTTAAGAGCCACCAGGCCTACCAACTGTTGATAATTGCTATCTCTCTTTATTTTTTATACAAATACCAATATATCAGAAAGTATGCAAGCTGACAGCTTTAAACTATGCACACGTACAGTACCTGACATTTTAGATCAATTTGGAGTTACTTATATACGTCAGTTCTACCAACATGATTCTAAGCGAGCTGATAGGACCAATTTTGAAACGCTTGTAACTTCTATACTATCAGTTAGATTTCATCCAAATTTCGTTTGTGCTATGTGTAACATAATAGATATGGCTATAAGTATTCTTAAGAGCAATCAGGGCTGACAACTGTTAATAAATGCTGTCTATATTTGTTTACCCTAATATTCTAGATAGGTTCATATACTGTAGATTAATAATTGGCATGAATCTTAATTTTAAGAAAAGTAGGCTCTTTAGTTCGTCACGGAACTTCTTGGTAAGTAAACTATGGTATCAGTGAGAGCCCAGCGCGGAAAAACAAAACGTTATCCACATCCGCACGACTTATTTCCGCATTCTCACGTTTGTTGTCCGAATCTACTGGCATGACAATGAAAAATGAAAATCCACAGCCTGCTTCCAGTCTCCGACCGGGTCAGGAATGGAATGAATGAAGCCCCCATCTAGCGGCGAGGATATGAACTGTGCCGGCTGCCGAGGCCTGACGAACTCCTCTGGGGCAATGAGTAAATGCATGACAGATGAAATGAAATGATAGTGGAGAGTGTTGCTGGAATGAAATGTTGACAGGGAAAACCGGAGTACCCGGAGAAAAACCTGTCTGCCTCCGTTTTGTCCAGCACAGATCTCACATGGAGTGACCGGGATTTGAACCACGGTGAGAGGCCGGCGTGCTGCCGCCTAAGCCACGGAGGCTTCACTGGCATGACAATAATATTTTAAATTAGATAAAGCATAAATTACTAAATCGACAAGATGTTTGAGGAATTAGTCGTTCCCTAAGTATGCCATGTGCTATGTTTAAAATGAATGTTGTAAAGCCAGAATTGCAACCCGTTCCTGTTCGTAATGTAAATGATGCTTAAAAACGTAATTTGAATGTGATTTGCTTAAATCATCATCTTACATTTGTCATGAAAGAAACATAACGGAAGAATATGATACTGTGTGTCATAAATATCCGGGTCCTAATAATGATTTTAAACAAGTTCGGATTGTATTCTAAACAGTGAGTTATAAACCAGCAACGAACAAAAGAACCTGCGTAAAGCTCACTTCCCCGCGCATTCACTCCGAGTGGATGTGCGACGTCACAGGGGAGCCGTGGAGGGGGTCTCATGCTGTCTGGCTGCCGTACCGAGCACACTGTGGAGACGCGCTGACAAGTGCTTCGAAGCCAATCCATTTTCGCGCTCTGATTATTTTGTCAATTTATATACAGTACCTTTTCTTTATTGCAGTCCTATAATCCATTGTCGTGTAGCGGGTACTTTATTGGTAAATGTGTTTATGTACCGTAGTTATAGTGTTGTGTACCATGCTATTCTAGTAATAGTATCGTTTGAGTTTCGTTATGGCTTCTATTTCTAAGTCTGGTATCCAATCTGGACGACCATTAAGGAGACAAGCTAGAGAAATAGTCTATAACGTAACTACTCACCTACGAAAACAGAAAACCGTTCATAAATTCAATTATAATGTTGTGGCTTCAACAAATGAAGCAACGGGTGTTTCAAAGTCACTCGTGAAGCGTATAATAGCGGAAGGGAAGACATCTATGGCCAAGGGTCGTCTGCAGTTTTCTACACCTGATACATTATTTCGTGTTGTTGATATTATAGCCTCTGTGTGTGTACGCTTATTGTAACAGTATATTTCTTTAAAACATAGTTTACAACTAGGAAATCGTAAATACTGTATTTTCATTTAACTCTGTGCTTAATACTTTCAGTCACTTTCGTTATTTTAATTGCATTGCGTTTGCAGCATTAATGAAGGAATCACCGCAATCGAACAGCCGGCTACAGGTACGGTATGTGACGGCAGCTTGTCAACCAGCCACTCACTCCTTGATCCCGTATTGTCGGGAAAGATCGGGAAGAGCCGAAGTGAGCTGCGCGAACCGAACTAGCCCAGGGTTCTTTTGTTTGTTGTACCTTTATAGTTAGTTAGTTAGTTAGTTAGTTATTGTTGTTTTAAGGGGTGGGATTCCAAACAGTACCCGCAAATTTTCTCCAAACATTATCCGCAGATTATCCGCTATCCGCAGTCATGCAAACTATATCCGCTTGGCAAAGAATTTAGCGGATATCCGCGGGTTAATCCGCGGATATCCGCATCCGCGCAGGGCTTTACCTATGGGATCTGCGAGAGGAGTCCTGCTTATGCATAAACCACCCGCTCGGCTTTACTGTTATGCGGGCTTCTTATTTATTTGTTTAAACGCACTTTTTGAACAATTTGTTGATCTACATAATATCAGATTTAAAATTGTCACTGCTGTGGGAAATTCTCTTTCTGTTGAATACACGATCCGTTACCTGTGTCGCTCCGTGTGTATAGACCACCCGCTTGGCTCTACTGTTATGTGGGCTTGACGCGACAGAGTTCTGGCAGAGACTATCGTATGATTTATTTGCTTAAACGCAAAAAGATGGTATATTGGCTTTCGCGGCCAGTGAATTAAAACTCAGCAATTTCTCTAGTTTTATGCCTTATCTTGTGGGTGTTCCTAGGCGAAACCCGACACAAGACACGGCATAAACCTAGAAATATTGCTGAGTGTTTAAACGCACTTTAAAAACAACAAATATATATTTCCGTTGACTTTCCAAGAAATGTCAGATTTTTCCTCTACTATTGAGAAGATTTGAAAGATTTCAGCAAAAAATCGCAACTTGCGGATTGTGTTTGCAACTTTCACTATCATTAGTAGTGTATTATTTCCTGTTTTTCTTCTTTGGGGCAGATGACCTCGTAGTTCCGCCCCTTAAAACAACAATAACTATAACTATAATTATAACGTCTTCTTCTTCTTCCTCTTCTGTTTCCGATTAGGCCTACTATTGACTACTATTCTTCACTATTTGTTGTTTTCTCTTCCGTACTTCCCAATTTTTCTTCATTCTTAGAGTTTGCTGCTTCTTGCTGTCCTCAGACCACTTCGTCCCAGGTTTCCTTCCCACTCTTCCCTGGAATCCATTCATACTTGTGTGTGTTTGAGTCTTCAGTCTTTTGACTGGTTTGATGCAGCTTTCCTTACCTCCCTGTCCTTCATTCGAAAATATTCCTCTGTCCACAGTGTCTTCTTCTCTTTATTATTTATTTCTAATTTATCTTTACCTCTTGAATCCAGCTAGTAGTTGACCTTTTCTTTAAAACATTATTGTTAATATTGCCTATATATTTTCGTTTAAGGCTTTTGAAGACGAAGTTTGGCAACAATTACTCATTATTGGAAGCCTTCTTCGCCGTCCCAAATATCTTCGCATTCTTTCTCTGGAAGCCTCTCTTCGTTCTTCGGTCCAACCACTGATCATTTTTGGTTCGTCGTGAAATCCTTGGAATTTGTCGATAACTGACCTAAACTAAGCGCGGTTTGAAATGTCTTCTGACTTTAGTCCAACCTGATGAAGATCCTTCCGCACCTCCCTGAACCATTTGTCAGACATCTAGGTCTACTGTCGAGTATTCTAAAAATCTTTTCGTAAGTCTCCACTCATCCATTCGAAATAAACGACCATTTTCTCATCGATTCCATCAACCTCGCATTGGCCTGGTGGAGTTCTTATTGTTATTATTATTATTATTGGGGCCCGGATGTTGATGCCGTAAAAAAGTTTAAAAAATGTACCGGTACTTAAACTTTTCTAAAATGACTGTAATAAATGACCTGAAAATTCGAAAAATGCACTATAAAATGGAGAAAATGATCTTAAAATAAACTCACCAATATTTCAAAAATTCAAAAAATGCACTATAAAATGGAGAAAAGGAACTGAGACAAGAATATACACCCCTTCCCCTCTATCCCGCCACAGCTGGTCAACAGAGCAGGTAACATTCTATTCCGCTAATAACTGGTTTGCGATGAAAACAAGAGCATCTGTATACCTACGGTACCATTCTTCTGCATCCAAGATATATATTTTTCTACTAATAGCAATACCGAAATAATTTATTTCAATATTTTAAATTATCTTGTATCAGCTACTAGCTTCTTAACTCTGAGAGACGTAACTCCCTCATATAAAGCTGTGACATGACTAAATTGAAAAAAAAAAACACCTTAAAAGGCCGATTTCTCCAAAATATGACCCAAAAAATCTACCAAACTTAAAAAATGCTCTTAAAATGGAAAAATAGCAAATAAAGCAAAAAGATGCAAAATAAAAATGACATATTTGAAGACGGGGTGGCCCGTCCGGTGTTTCTATGTACTTCAACATTGTTTTGGACAGCTCAGTAAAAAGATGACAAGTCATCAACATCCGGGCCCTAATTAATATCATCCCGCTAAAATTATGTTAGGTAAAATTTTGTTAAAAAAGTAGAGTGTTGATTATCGGACCTAAACTGGACCTGGAGTACGTCTGATCAGTGAAAATGTCGGATAATACAGAATAACTTTGAAAATTAACTAAAAAACAAATACCTTAGGTAGGCTATACTGTATTACTAAAACAATGACATGTTTTACGGTACTCTATTTACTGAATTATCAATTCAATTGTGCATGCAGAATTGAACAAAACTGTTCCAAATGCCTTAAGAAAAGAAACTTGTCAACAATGTTTGCTGGCCTGCTGATTCACGTTTTCTTGCTGCGAGGTCTCGTCATCGACAAAAAATAATCACCTCCGCTGCGCTTGCCTCCAGCTGTTACTACGTTAATGCCATATCCAATGCACCTAATCCTTCGCTGTGTGAGACATTGTTTTATCATTAGCCTATTTTCATTTATTAAAAAAATAGGCTCATGAGATCACCTTTTGTCCGTGTGTGCGTGTGGAGCGATTTCAATGAAACTCGGTAAGTTCATAGCACTATTCCGGACGACTCCGACCGTGCCCTTCAAATTTTGTTACGTCTTACCAATCCAACATGGCGGCTGTGCGAAAATTTCACCAGCATTCGATATATCCGAAACTCTTACCGATATCACCCTGGAATATTTTACGGTGATAAAGGGAACTACTGGAAGTTCACCTATGTGACTTTTGAAAACCTGGTAACTACAAAAAAACATGGCGGCCAAGCGAAGTTGCGACTTTAAATAGACGTTTCTCGCGATTTAACCAACCAAACGCAATATAACTTGGTACAGTATATGTGTATACACATTGTAATGCACCGACATGAAACTTCGTTCAATTGTTTACATAACCTCAAGATGGCGGCTGTGTGAAATATTTCACCAGCATTCTATATCTCTGAATCTATTAGCGGTATCACCCTGAACTTTTGTACGGAGATAAAGGGCACTACTGGAAGTTCATCTATTAGACTTTCAAAAACCGGTTAACTACAAAACGAATATGGCGGCCAAGTGAAATTGATAATTTTAAATCGACCTTTCTCACGATTTAATGATCCAAACGCAATGAAACCTTGTACAGAAAATGTTGATACACATTGTAATGCACTGGTATCTAATTCAGTTCAATTGTTTACATAACCTCAAGATGGTGGCTGTGCGGATTTTAAAATTAAGTTTTTATTTCTTGTGTCGTAATCCTGCCATCGAAGTGAAAGTTTGAATAATGAAAATACGCAATAATTCCCCTGTAATGGTGCATGAGTCTATGGCCTATACATATAACAATCCAACATGGCGACCATCCCAAATATTTAGAATGAACTCAATATCTACGAATCTATTACAGAAATCAAACTGAATTTTTTAATGTTCATAGGGGCTATGAACATAAGTTCACCTATAGGACTTTCAATTACCTGGTGATCACAGATCCAACATGGCGGCGACGCGAAGTATAAATATTCACATGGTCGTTTATCGCAATTTAACCATCCGAGTGCAGTTGTCACTGGGTACAGTAAATCCTTATACAAATATTAATCCACTGGCATCTAATTTTATTCAATTGTTTCCATAACCAAAAGATGGCAGCTGTGCGAAATTTTAAAATCTCGTTTTTACTTCTTGTGTCTTAATCATGCGATTGAAGTTTGAATACTACACGTACACCATAATCTTCATGTAACAGTACATAACTCTAATACCTACATATATAAAAACCCAACATGGCGACCATCCGCAATATTTAGTCGGTTCTCAATATCCACAAATCTATTACAGCAATCAAACTGAAATTTTGTATGTTGATAGAGGCAATTAACATTCGTAGGATATATGAAAATAGGCTGTATATTTCTTCACGGAACTACTTGTTTTGTTCTGCATTACCTCCTTCTTCTTCATCGTCCTCATTTTCGTTACATTCACGAGATTAATAATATCAGGGTGAGTTAGTTCATACAGCTGATAGTGTGCACGCCACTTCCTCACATTTTGAGTCGTGGCATCCTCATAACCAGGAATGCAATTCAGTAAGGGAACAATGTCGGATAACACGAGAGTGTTGGATAAGCGAAGGTCGGTTGAGCGAATCCTTTGCCAGATATCTCCGAGGGAGGGTAGGCAACCTTGACTTACCCCACCTGGAACGATACATGGAAGTAAATCTGCTGAGGGCGGGCATCAATTCCACCCGGGAATTCCAGTCAGGTAGCCAGGGTTACCTCAATTCCACCCGGTCCTCCAAGGGACCCAGAAATGAGTTCCTCAACTCCGCCCAGGCTTTTCCCCAATGACGTAAACAAATGTCATAACTCTCCTGCTCGCATACCAAGGGCCGGGGTTATAGTTTGAAATGGAGTAAAGATTTATGTGATTTTAAGATACTGATTTTTCTCATTTTATTAAATTTCCTGTCCATATTTTTATTTAACAACAGTGATTAATATCTAGCTGTTTATGTATATATCTGATTTAACGAATGAGCGGACTTGACTTCAGAGCGATTGACCGATGGCGTGGTGGTGTTCGCAAGACATTGCTGTGCCATTGGTCAACCGCTCTGATGTCAAGTCCGCTCATTCGTTAAATCAGGTATAAAGTGTTGGCACATTATAACTTATATGGCAGAAAATACAAGTGATTTAAAATTAATCATAATATTCTTTTAAATAAGTCTGCCAAGTTTTCTATTTTTTCTACAAATTTTATGCGTTGTTTTTAACATGTGCATAATTAAATGTTTGTATGTTTTTTGACCTCGTCAGACATTATTAAATTAAATTTAGATAATAATTGGTGTATAATTTGAACCTAAAAGAATACTTTCTATATCAGCTGCGGGTGCTGAAAATACTGTATTCCAGCCTAGAACGGAAAAATCAGCTGCATTCAAGAATTCACTCATGCGCTGCATAAGGTGTTAGACCCGGCCCTTGATATGCGAGCAGGAGGGTTATGACATTTGTTTACGTCATTGGGGATAACCCCTTTGCCGACCCCTTGTCAAAGCCTGAGCGGAGTTGAGGAACTTATTTTTGGGTCCCTTGGAGGACCGGGTGGAATTGAGGAAAATCGGGCGGAATTGATGTTCGACCTCTGATGATGACCACGATGGCCAAGCCTCTCAATCAAACATCAGCTGTTGATACAATGAACTGCCCTCAGCTAAACTAGCGTATTGTTATGACATGACGTAACCCGCTCAACTCGTGTGATGGTTATCTCTGCAGCAAAGTGTACCGGAAGAGGAAGCAGTTACTTTTTTCCACATCACCGGGCGTTTGTACTGGCCATTGCAATGGCTCAGTATCTCTGTATAGGCTAGTAATCTAAAATATCAAAAATAACGTCATTTACCTAAAAGTTATGTTTTCGTTTTGGTACAAATCAGCAAAAATAAGTAGTGCATGGTAAAGATAAGAAAAAATACCCTTAAAACGAGTCGTCACAATACCCTCTCCGATAAATTGTTCGCGAGATATCTAAATTTTACATACAGTACGTGAGGGGGTCATCGTGGCCGAGCGGCTAGTGTCACTATCTAGGATTTTTACCTCTCATCACGGCATGCATGTCATGCGTTGTTGGCATGCTAAAGAACCCATTTGAATTCAGTAGGCCGTGCTCATAATGGCAAAATTAATCTCGGGATTTTCTGCCAACACAAAAGTTACTCCTTTCTCTACTAGAAAGCGCTATAGTGTCAAGGAGCTTAAATATCTAACCTCCTTGACTTTCATAGCGTTTCTAGGAACGACTAAATTCCACATGCTAGCTGCCCTCTGGGTGTCAAATAAGAAAGCTTGCACCCGCGCACCAGGGGCCATACGATATTATTATTATTATTAGTAGTAGTAGTATCTAAAACATTCTAGGTCGCAAAAAAATGTAAGGTCTGATTTTTTGGGATGTTGGTTGGTTCCTCAGTTTAAGGGCTGCAACAACGCGGTCATGTAGCCCCGTGTACTTTGGGTGTGTGTAGAATCTCTGATAACCGGTGTTAATTGTGATGGCTGTATTAGTGTGTGTTATCTGTTTTTAATTCAAATAAGGACTGGGGACATTTAATTTTTAAGTAGTCCCTACCTTCGCTACCAAACGCCACCACCAACGAACAACTAGTTCTGAACTTGGTTACTAGATGCCACCGCAGTCGGCTCCTGGCGACGAACGTTAGAACCTAAGAGCGTTAGTCAAATATAACCTATAATTTAGCTTCACACAAGTGTAATTAGTGAAAGGTTCCTTATCATGCCATAAATCTAAGACATGGGACCGCCAGCTTTACTTTCCCTCCGAAGGAAGGCATACTGAGGGATTTTTAACGCTCTTAAAAATTCGACGACTTCAGCCGGGTTTGAACCCGCGACCTTTGGCATAGAAGTTCAGCATGCTACCGACTACGCCACCGAAGCCGCCACTTTAAAAGTGTAATAAATTGACGGAATAAAAATATAATTGGTTAAAAACATTCGACTTGTTACAAAGTTAAATTGGCCACCTCCTGGTGTAGCGACTAGCTGTCACCCTGGAGGTCTGGGTTCGATTCTCGACTTTGCCAAGAAATTTTAATTCTGGTGTGAGGTCTGGAACGGTGTACACTCAGCCTCGTGAGGCAAAACTGAGCAGAAGGGAATTCGATTCCCACCTCAGCCATCCTGGATGCGGGTTTCCATGATTTACCCACATTTACTCCAGGAAGATGCTAGGATGGTTCCTAACTTAAGGCCATGGCTGCCTACTTCCCAATCCTATGTCCAACTTACAAATGCACCCACTAGTACAGTCATCACAATGACACGGGTTATCACATAAATTACACACACACAAATACACAGGGCTATATGTCCACGATATTGCAGCCCCTAAATTAAGCAACAGCAACAATAAAATAATTTAGTTACAAACTTAAAATAATTGTAAATACATTTGTACATAAGTATTAACAACATATCCGCTGAACCTAAGGTAAGCCTAAGCAAGTAGGATCTGATGATGCTCGCGTGACGAACGAAACTAGTCATCAAATTTATCCCCCCATATGTATGAGAAGTGTCTTAGTAAGTGTAAACATAATTAACGTAATTTATTTCAGGCATTAGGAAATTAATTTAACTTCCCACTCAATCGAATTTGGGCTCATTCGTGTTGACCGACTGAAAAGCCTCTAATAATACAGGCTGCCAGGAATTGTTCTACGCAGCGGCTACATGCTGCCACGAGATATAGCGTCAGCAGTTACGTTGGCAGCAAGGTTGTCTCTTGTATCAAATCAAACAAACAGTTTGTACTCACCACAGCCATTCATAACAGATGCTGGAAATGTTGTCCTTGTGTTCAAAGACAACCTTCAACACGTTTAAACATATTGTTGAAATCTTTCACTAAAGTTTCTTGCGTAATGGATTGCACATAATTAACGATATTCACTTTTAGTTCAATCGTCTTTGGATTAGTCTGTGAGCCGGTCACAAGAAATTTACTTATCAAATTTCGAACGATATCTCGGTTTGGACCCGTTCCCGTTTTAAAAGCAGTTTCATATCCACTACTGGCTTGCTAGGCCTAACGTAGCTTCACCATAACCCTGGCAAGGGGCCTGTTTTTGGTCCGCGAGAGGTATTTTATTTCCCTCAAACCCTCCGGACAAGTCCGGCGAGCCCCCCTATCCGCCACCTGGGACGCGCCCGATAGAGGAACAGGCAGCGGTTGGAAACTGCTCAAGATGATGATGATCTCGGTTTGGACACTTTGAATTAGGAAACCGCGCCTGAAATTTTAATTTTACATTTTCAGTAAACCGATCGCCTTTGCTAAAGACGTATTCCACCAAATAAGCTCTCTCTTCAGTAGGAAATATTACCGCCTGTATACTGTTGCACTCTTCCAATATTGGGCCAGATGACCTCGTAGTTCTTCCCCATAAAACCTCAATAACTAACTAACAAACAACTCTTCCAATACCGTAGAGGGGGGTTACTTTGTGACAGATTTTGAGGTTTTTGTGTTTCTAGTACACCATTTTTCAACTGAACCCAAAACTAACTACTGAATTTGGTTGCTCCATCCTTCTGTTACCTGCTAGTATATTGTTTGAGTCTCAATCTTACATAACCACAGTTGTCACAATGTCACCCCAGCATGCGGGGTGACTTAGTGACAGGCTATTTTTTGGCTTATAACGTATGTGGAAAACACAATGTCACAAAGTCACCCCATTAAATGTTTATTTAACATATTAGAACATAATTTAATAATAGTAATTACATATTTATACAATATTTTAGATGAATAAACAGTAATTTTACATTTTTTTTATCAACAGGTATTCTAATCAAATCAAATTCAAATCAGATAATGCAAAATTATTTAATTCTCGAACTTGGTACATACCGCGTTTGCTAATTTGCTTGGGTGGATCTATTTTGAAGAAGTCCTCGTCCCTTGAATACAAAATGTCATCTGAACGGACTGCCACAAAGTCGCCCAGCAAACCGTCGACCTTTTACAAACTCGCGAATAACCTCAACAATAAGCGTCATACACACTTAATATTATATTATACTTTAGCGAACATATTTATCTTCAAGAATTATGACCTGTCTTGCTCTGTCTGCAAACGCACCGCACTCCACAAAACACAGTAAGTACACAGACTCTCCATAATCAACGTGACGAACGGTTTGAATTTGAAAATTGTTGCTGGAAACAAATGAATTGCAGCAGATTCTACAGTCTTCTAATAGGTAGCTCTGCATATGCGGCCACCCTCTGCAGTTACTCTTTGACATCTTTCCATGACAATTACGGCGCGATATTCAAAATTTTAAAAAATAACCATGTGTTACAAAGTCACCCTCTTAGTCACAAAGCCACCCCCCTCTACGGTAATCTATCTATACACACTCACGATTTTGACAGCCCACACCCCACACGTATGGCTTTCACACTACCGCTACCCTGTCAACGACACCATGCTGCCAACTAAACTACTGACGCTACCTCTCGCAGCACCAAGTAACCGCTGCGGAGAACATTTCCTGGCGCCCTATAGAAACCACATGTGGAAATGTTACAACCCAGGTCAGAATACGTCATGGTACATCAGGACGTTGTGCTATGTGGACTATGCTAATTCCCCAGTAGGCAGTGTTTCACTTCCAGCTTTGTATCTCAAAGAGGCATTCCATGTACATACAGCTTTAAAGCGCAAGGTAAACTGGATGCGAAGAGAATAGCTTAAGTCGGCTGTGTAAAGCTTAGTGGCTGAGCACTTCACGTCATCTTTACAATTCAAATGGCTGCGGGAGGATCTGGATGTGAACTGGCATGGCGGATGCGATAATCGCACGGATCTGAATGGCATTTGAAATGTGCCACGGGCTCCTCATCTCAGAGATTAACTACCGAGGCTACCGCATTCATAGCCTTCTACCAACAAGTCCTGTGCTGCATTCAGATGATACGGTAGGCCTTACACCACCATTGTTAAATCATACAAATTCACAGCCTATTACCAACAAGTCCTGTGCTGCCTTCAGACAAGACGCTAGGTCCTATAGCAACATTGTTAAATCATACAAATTCACAGCCTTTTACCGACAAGTCCTGTGCTGCTTTCAGATAAGGCGCTAGGTCCTATAGCATCATTGTTAAATCATACAAATTCACAGCTTTCTACCTGCAAGTCCTGTGCTGCCTTCAGATAAGACCTTAGGTCCTATAGCAACATTGTTAAATCATACTAATTCACAGCCTTCTACCGACAATCCTGTACTGCCTTCAGATAAGACGCTAGGTTCTATAGCAACATTGTTAAATCATAGAAATTCACAGCGTTCTACCTGCAAGTCCTGTGCTGCCTTCAGATAAGACGCTAGGTCCTATAGCAACATTGTTAAATCATACAAATTGACAGCGTTCTACCTGCAAGTACTGTGCTGCCTTCAAATAAGACGCTAGGTCCTTTAGCAACATTGTTAAATCATACAAACTCACAGCGTTCTACCTGCAAGTCCTGTGCTGCCTTCAGATAAGGCGCTAGTTCCTATAGCAACATTGTTAAATCATAGAAATTCACAGCGTTCTACCTGCAAGTCCTGTGCTGCCTTCAGATAAGACGCTAGGTCCTATAGCAACATTGTTAAATCATACAAATTCACAGCGTTCTACCTGCAAGTACTGTGCTGCCTTCAAATAAGACGCTAGGTCCATTAGCGACATTGTTAAATCATACAAACTCACAGCGTTCTACCTGCAAGTCCTGTGCTGCCTTCAGATAAGGCGCTAGGTCCTTTAGCAACATTGTTAAATCATATAAATTCACAGCGTACTATCTGCAAGTCCTGTGCTGCCTTCAGATAAGGCGCTAGGTCCTATAGCATCATTGTTAAATCATAGAAATTCACAGCCTTTTACCGACAAGTCCTGTGCTGTCTTCAGATAAGACGCTAGGTCCTATAACAACATGTTAACTTATTTTTTGCAAGTCCCAGTAATCGGGATTAAGTCTGTATTTTGTTGACCGACTAAAGAATTGCAATATCAATTCAGCTAGAGTCCCACGGTCATCATCCCTGGGGCTTACATACATAAATCATCTATAATTTAAATACACAAGTTTCCTTCGTCTTCATGATAAATAAGTGACTTGGTCCAGTTGCTTACGAGTTAGCCGAAGGGATATTATGGCCAATGTGTCGACTCCTGATCTGGCTGGAATGCAAGATGAATAAGGCGCCTTTGCAATTATATGGTATTTTCCAACCTATCGAGTGTATGAATATCTGCAGGATTTGTTTCACCATATAGACCTAGAACAATAAGCAAACGGTCGGGTGTTACACCTATCATAGCCACCACGGGACTGTCATGTGTCTCAGCTGGACATCACAGCTGGAAACCTTTGATGTGTTGTGTATTCCTAGTGAAAATGGTCGCGTTATCACAGCTGTCCATTGTCACTGTTCTATTTTAAGAGTAATTAGAACTAAGATGGCCACCTGCAGTGATGAATTTCTCTTTTCAGCTTGTGTGGTTATGCGGGGAAAAGTTTTGGCAATAGTGATCAATGCGAAAGTTGTCTAAACCTCTGCCAAGGAGCCCAGCGTGTCAAAGCCCACAACTACGCCATGCGGAGGTATTTCTCCTCTCAAAAAATTAAGAATACTGCGTTTCTTCCTCGGTTAAAAATAGTAATTCTGTTTGGGATTGGCTGTACCTGATATAAGGAATGACTTATACGGGAAATTACTAAATTGGCAATGCTAATTAGTCATTTTAGTCTGTGTAGGCCTATACAGGGTGTCTTTTATGAACCTTTGGAGAATGATAGGTCGTGTAGGGGACGGGTATAGAAGTAATTTGAGATAGGGCACTTGGGGTCGGAGCGGCCTCCTTAACCCCTAAAATAAGGGATGTTTGACGCAATCACTGTTGTTGTGTAATTATTGTTGTTTAGTAATTGTATTGCCTATTAAAGGAACTTTGTTACTAATTACGGAACTGCGATAGTTTTAAGATCGTGCCTTCTAATGATACCCTACGGCAAAAATTAAGCTAAGTATGCCTAGCCTAGCTAAATCTTACTTTCCCTTGCAAATCAACGTGATTTAAACGTAATAACGGACTTAAACAATTAAATGCTACGAAGTGCACACAGATCGATTTAATTTACTGAGAGTATCAAGCTTAAAACCTTACACCTAAAAAGAAAAAAAAAATATTTTGCCCAAGCCCGGAATCGAACCCGGGACTACCGGCCTTTCGGTCCAGAAAGCTATCCATTACGCCAGCGCCACATGTTAAATGAATCTTGCTAAGAGTTAAAGGATTGAGAAAGGTAATAGAGGCTTGGGTCGGTTGCCTAAATTACAGGGTGGAGGGCCTGAATCAAACCTTATTTTAGGTGTTAAGGAGGCCGCTCCAACCCCAAGTGCCCTATCTCAAATTACTTCTATACCCGTCTCCTACCCGACCTATCATTCTCCAAAGGTACATAAAAGACACCCTGTAGGCCTATATGCATTGATGAATTATTTATTTTGTAATACGGTATGTGCATATTTGTGTGTGTGTCAGTTGTGTTGAAGTCCTGTTAAGGTGGTAATGGCAGCGGTGGCGCTGGTGGTAGTTATTGTTATTTTAAGGGGTGAAACATCATGGTCACTTGTAATTTAGCTCTTTAAATCTTCATTTTACATACCGTTATGAAATGCAACTAATTATTTAAATGCCAGTTAGTGCCATGTAGTATAGCACATAATATGTAAGAAAATACGAACAATTATCTTAAAACTCAGCAAATTTTGTAGGCTTGTGCCGTGTCTTGTGTGGGGTTTCGCCTACGACACCAAGCTGGCTCATCAGCGGGCTCTTGGTGTCCCCGTCCGGACCCCCACAGGAGTAGAGAACTGCACGCTACTTCCCTTTTTATGAAGTGCACCTGCGCCTCTTTACTGCCTGAACTAAAAGCCCAAGCAGCCATAACGTACCTATGTAGGCTTCCAAAAAGATGGTATGTTGACTTTCACGGCCAGTGAATTAAAACTCAGCAATTTTTCTAGGTTTGTGCGGTATCTTCATAAAAATGGAGGTAGCGCGCAGTACGCTACTCCTGTGGGGGTCCGGGCGGGGACACCATGAGCCCACTATTGAGCCAGCTTGGTGTCCCAGGCGAAACCCCACACAAGACACGGCACAAACCTAGAAAAGTTGCAGAGTATTAATTCACTGGCCGTAAAAGCCAATCATCATCATCTTCATCATTTAACTGGCCATTAAGGCCCATGACAGAAAACTAAGAAACATAACAAACACTTCAAATGAAAATGAAAATCCACAGCCTGCTTCCAGTCTCCGACCGGGTCAGGAATGGAATGAATGAAGCCCCTATCTAGCGGCGAGGATATGAACTGTGCCGGCTGCCGAGGCCTGACGCACTCCTCTGGGGCAATGGTTAAATGAATGATAGATGAAATGAAATGATAGTGGAGAGTGTTGCTGGAATGAAATGTTGACAGGGAAAACCGGAGTACCCGGAGAAAAACCTATCTGCCTCCGTTCTGTCCAGCACATATCTCACATGGAGTGACCGGGATTTGAACCACGGACTCAGCGGTGAGAGGCCGGCGATAACAAACACTTCAAATACGGTATACAATATTACAAACCAAACATTCCCTTAATCAATCCATTGTCATCAACCACATTTGACCCGTCCGATATTGTCTTTTGCCTTTTTCTTTGATCTTGTAATTGAAGACTGGTAGGTTATCAGCCTTCCGAGCCCGAGCTCAGTGATGGAGCTGCCATGTAAGGTGCTGAGCCACCCGGTATGTTATCAAAGTGACCTTCTTCTAGGCAAGTTGCCATCTCCACGGCTCATAGAGTCTCACCTGCCCTTACCCATACCTATTGGTCCGGGTATATATATTAAAAAAAAGATCATATAAAATTGATATTAATCCAAAAGGTAGGGATCACCAGCTATTACAAGGGGAAGAATGTGTACATAACCTAAAATTGTAAACGTTGATTGACAACTATAAAGATCTGTCACCTCACACAAACGTGCGGGTTGTCTTGGACATGATATAAAAGGCGGTGGAGGCCCGTGTGCTCTTCCTCAATGAATACAAAGAACTACGAAATATCAAATCAACGCAAGATAAACAAACATGTCTGCAATTTAGGACACTCGAACATACTGAATGGTGCATTTAAGTGAAGTAGCATAATGAGAGCACAGATTCATGAGATAACAGGAACTGACTCTGGTAACACAATTAAAAAGCTGTGTAAACACACGATGATCCCTTAAAACAATGTAATACAACATCAAATGACAAATCCGTGACAGCACCACATTCCAAGATCTTATCATGGCCCCTGTACCAAACAATTATCTTTCCTCATTTACGAAACGCCGTGATACAAAGCGTGTTTAAATAATTAGTTTTATATATTTTATGTTCTGGCCTTAAGGTACGGTAGAGTTCTCTCAATCGTCAACGACTGGGTCCTGTCTATTCTGCAAGCATCTGGTTGCGAATACGTCACCTCCATCATCCCCTATTAGCAGTTACCACTACGGTCTTCTCTGCTTCTACATCTCTCACGTTGAAATAGTTCAACACCGAATCTAGCAATCGCCTACTAAGTCTATCTCTACTTCTCTCACCCCCTGGAGCCTAACTCATTAACCTTTCAGGTAATCACTAGGCGGCTTCGGTTGCGCAGTTGGTAGCACGCTGAGCTTCTATGCCCAAGATCGCGGGTTCAAACCCGGCCGAAGCCGTTAAAAATCCCTCAGTATGCCTTCCTCCGGAGGGGAAGTAAAGCCGGCGGTCCCATGTCATAGATTTATGGCATGTCAAAGAACCTTCCACTAATTACACCTGTGTGAAGCTAAATTGTATAGGTTAGGAATGTAAACAACGCTCTTAGGTTTCTACGTTCGTTGCCAAGCGCCGATTGCGGTGGCGTCAAGTTCTGAACTAGGCCTAGTAGTCGTTGACGGTGGCGTTTGGCGGGAAAAGTAGGAACTGTTTGAAAAATTCAAAGTTGCAGTCCTTATTTGAATTAAGAACAGATACATACACTAATACAGCCATCACAATTAACACTGGTTATCAGACAGATTCTCCACACACCGAAAGTACACGGGGCTACGTGACCGCGTTGTCGCAGCCCCTAAACTGAGGAACCAACCAATCAGGTAATCTCTCCTTCCCAATTCTCTTCACAAGACCCCACCATCTGAGTCGGCTCATACGAACAGCTCCATCTAGCGAGTTCATTTCTAACTTAGCCTTCCTCCCATCTATTCGTCCCAGCAATCTTTCGTGCTACCCTCATATCAGTTACCTCAAGGTAAGGCACCAGATATCCTGAATCTAGCCAGCTCCCACTTCCATACACCAAGGTCAGTCTGAATACTGAGCGATGCAGGGAGAGTTTCGTCACTACACTAACTTCCTTCTTACAGAATACTGTAGATCGCAACTGAAAACTCACTGCATTCGCTTTTCCACACCTCGACTCTATTTCTTTCCCAATACGAACGTTGGAACCTAATAGCCTGAATAAAATTTAACCTATAATTCAACTTCACACAAGTGTAATTAGTGGAAGGTCCCGTTATCATGCCATAAATCTACGACATGGGACCGACGGCTTTACTTCCCCTCCGAAGGAAGGCATACTGAGAGATATTTATCGCTCTTGAAAAAAACGACGACTTCGGCCGGGTTTGAAACTGCGACCTTGGGCTTAGAAGCTCAGCATTCTAACAACTACGCCACCGAAGCCACCATCAACACTCACTGCAGCCTGATATAAATATAAATACTATTGATTGCCTGTAGCAGCCTTCCTTCGATACAGTAATCCCTCAGGATGCTAAGCGTCTCCTCCCTGGGTACTCCATCGTACGCTTTCTCTAGTTCAGCAAAACACAAACACAACTGTCTATTCCACTCGTAGAACTTCTCAATAACTTGGCGTATACTAAATATTTGAGGGGCCTAGATGCAAAACTCACGATCTCCACTTCTTCTAATTTTACAAGAACTAAAAAAAAAACTTCTTAAATGTATGTAACTAATGGAATATCAAAGAGACTTTGCTTATGTTGCAGGCTATACTCAATTACGCCTTCTTGTATAAACTATGTTTCTTCTTCTTCTTTCCGATGAGGCCTGCTAGGGACCACGTGCCAATTTCAATTCTTCACACTTTGTTGTTTTCTCTTCCGTTCCCTCCAGTACTCCTTCATCCGTTCACTATGTTGCTTCTTTCTGTCCTCGGACCACTTCGCACCAGGTTTCTTTGGCAATCTTCCTTGGAATCCTTTCATACTTAATACCCTTTTTCTAAAGATCTCTCTGTTCACCATTTCTTCTTCACTTATATTATTTCTTTCTAAATCTTTCTTTACTTCTTGAATCCAGCTAGTTGTTGCCCTTTTCTCCCAAAGGTACTTGAATATCCTTTTTGTTAATCTGGAATCATCCATTCTGTAAATATGTCCAAAAAATTGCAATCTCCTTTTTCTTATCGTTTCTGTTATATTTTCTATGTTCATGTATATTTCATCATTAGATCTTAATTTCCATACTTCTGCTGTTTTCACTGGGCCTAAAATTTTCCTCATGATTCTCCTTTGTAGTACTTCAAGTTTATCTAATCTATAGTTTAGTACCAGACATTCACTTGCGTATAGGCATTCCGGTTTCACCACTGTAGTGTAGTGCCTTATTTTAATATTTTTAGATAAGAACTTTTGGTTATAAAAATTCTCAGTGATACCATATGCTCTTTCCATCTTGTGTACCCTTTCTTCTACCGAAGATTTTTCTAAACCAAAACTATGTTTCATTATTTATATTAATTTATCTGAAAAATAGGTTCTACATTCTACATTCTAATTTTGGAGAATGTAGGCCTAACTTCTGCATCCAAACATTGGAGACTGTGAGTTTTGTGTCTGAACAAGTTGGAGAATGTTACCTTTGACACTAAACAAAATTAATTTCTTCAGACAAAACAGTAGACAAGTTGGCCAAGTTTGTGGAAAATTTAGACAAATAAAACCAATTGCATTGTTGGAATACACTCATATTATTTATTTATTATGTAGAGGTTACGAGTTGAACAGACAATAACAATATTGGCTTGCAGCTGTAGAAAGTCACATGACCAGAAGCTGTCTTGTGATTGGCCAACAGGGAGAATGTGCTCTTTGCAACTAAACAGTGTGGAGAATGATAGTTTTGCATCTAAATTGAGTTCTTGGCATTTGAAAACTACTGGATATTGTGAGTTTGGCTTTTCAGCACTAAGATAGTCGTGTGTAGTTTAGAACGAAGAATAAGAATGCCTTGATAACTCAATTTCGAACAAAAGTGCAGAATGTGAGTTTTGCATCTAGACCCCTCATTTGTTCTTGACATCCTCGTCGTGGTATAAAGCCACACTGATTTTCATCCATCTTACTCTCGGCCAATGATGGAACACTCCTTTCTACATTGCCTGGGACACTTATCAAAAAAATGTCTCTATAATATTGCAATATTTTCTGTTACCTTGCTTATAAATTGGTACGATTACTGCTGTTGTCCAGTCAGATGGTACAATTCCTGAAGCCCATGCTAATTCGATTAGGCTATCCTTTGAATGATCGTGTGGCCTCCTGAGAGGCCAAGTGCAGGTCTTTCTAGTTGACGCCCGTGGGCGACCTGCACATCGTAATGAGGATGCAGTGATGATGAAGACGGCACATACACCCAGTCCCTGAGCCACGGGAATAAACCCTAGGAGATTGAAATCCCTGATTTCTCGGCCGGTAATCGAACCCGGGACACGTCGGGCCAAAGCCTATTAGTGCGCTAGCCATTTAGCCACGGAGATGGACAGGTTATCCTATGCAACCATTCGTAGCAGCTCTCAATAACTTGACGCATACTAAAGATATGTTCTTGATATCCTCGTTGTGGTCTAAAGCTGCACTGGATTTCATTTCACTTCAATCATGAAAATAAATATGGAAATTGGTCGTCCAGAACCACTTGGCATATTGACTTTTGAAACGTTAATATTCTATACATTTTGCTATATACACGTAATTTTAAACCGAGTTCAGTCGTGTGCGTGCTGTGTAGCCGGCGTGGCAAGTTAACCATTTTAAATTAAAAACAGAACGCGACTATTGGAGAGCACTTCAGTCAAGCTGTCGCTCAATAGCGCATTGTCCAGCTGTATTAGCAATGCAAACAGTGCAGGGCTTATTTCATTAAGTTAATACCAATACGAGTGTTTACATTCCAACTGCATTAGCTTTGCCGTTCAATTAACTTTAAATTGAAACTTTTAAGTATATTGAATGTACCCGATAGGACTGACGATGGCCATTGTCCTCGTGGCACTCAACTCCATAGATTTCCCTCGATTTGAGCGATTGTCCAACTTTCAGTTTATGCTAGCAATAATAAAATGGATTTCACGAAACATTAAAATATTAAACAGTCAACCTATAAACAAAACAAAACAAAGCCAGGAATTTTAACAACAACCCTTTTGACCACCACGCTATAAAAAAAAAATACAGTCAGTCTGAAAGACTAGACGTTATATCATTTCAAATGACGCATGCTACAAATGCTACACATGTTAGAAAGGCTCAGGAGGGATTCTCGCTTCGCTCGATGCCCCAGGACTCTTTCAACAGACTCCATCACCCATTAACTTAGGCTTCCCGCGCGGGCACCTCGTTAAGTGCCATCCAGTAATTTGCTCTGACATCCTGCACACCTCTTCAGGAGGCACCCTGTATTCTTATCTGGCATCTTGTATATCTCTTTAGAAGTCACCCTGTATTCTTGTGTGACATCTTGTACGCCTCTTTAGGAGACACCCTGTATTCTTGTCTGACATCTTGTGCACCTCTTTAGGAGTCACCCTGTATTCTTCTCTGCCATCTTGTACACCCGTTTAAGAGTCACCTTGTATTCTTATCTGGCATCTTGTATATCTCTTTAGGAGTCACCCTGTATTCTTGTGTGACATCTTGTGCACCTATTTAGGAGTCACCCTGTAATCTTGTCTGACATCTTGTGCACCTCTTTACGGGTCACCCTGTATTCTACTCTGCCATCTTGTACACCTCTTTAAGAGTCGCCTTGTATTCTTATCTGGCATCTTGTATATCTCTTTATGAGTCACCCTGTATTCTTAACTGGCATCTTGTACTGTATTTTGCTCTGACATCCTGCACACCTCTTTAGGAGGCACCCTGTATTCTTGTCTGACATCTTGTGCACCTCTTTAGGAGTCACCCTATATTCTTCTCTGCCATTTTGTACACCTCTTTAAGAGTCACCTTGTATTCGTATCTGGCATCTTGTATATCTCTTTAGGAGTCACCCTGTATTGTTATCTGGCATCTTGTACTGTATTTTGCTCTGACATCCTGCACACCTCTTTAGGAGGCACCCTGTATTCATATATGGCATCTTGTATATATATCTTTAGAAGTCACCCTGTATTCTTGTGTTCGCTTCGCTCAAAGTCCCAGGTCGCTCCACGCCGCAGGACTCTTTCAACAGACTCCAATAACCATTAGCTTCTGCTTCCCGCGTGGCTGCATGACGTCACGCACTCAGTTCCGCGGGGCTGCATGACGTCACTTCCCGCGCTGCTGCATGACCTCACTTCCGTCTCCGTCTCCGTCTCCGTAACGCATAAGTCGACAAGGTCATTTGAAATGATAAAAGTACACATAGTGTTGTAAATTATGAGTGCATTCTATGCTCCTTGTGGGATCTAAAAGTAATTGGAATTCGAGATCCAGTTGAAGTTCAATCAACTGAACGGCGAAATCATGAAATAAAACGAAATCTTCTTCAAACACTGAAGAAAACTGTTGAAGGACGCTACATGGTCAATCTCCCTTGGATTGAATGTAACATTACGAATCCTCTCACTTCGGGGAGTTGTGGTAATTAATACCATAAGGGATATTTTATTAATATAAACATATTATATTTTCATAGATTCCATAACATATAATTTTTCTTTCCACGTCAAATTCTCAATTCAACATCTAAAACAAACCAACTTCCCTTCATAATCTGCAACTTTCTTCATCTTATCAACAGCCAACACCATAGCCCATCTTTCTATTTATCATTCCACATTCATCATATAGAAAACCTATCTTTTTTCATATCACCAAAAACTAACAATCTTCCTACATACATTATCATAAAGTCATACCGTAGAATAACAAAAAAAAAAAAAAGATACGAGCCTTACAGTAGTCGCATATGATGTGGAACATCAGACATGTTATCCTACTCGTATACTACACAGCTCGGACATTCTTAAAATGTTAATTTTTACTCCATTTTCATACTGGTACTATGATGAATGTATAGATTGAATTGGAGATATGCTACTGTCACATTTGTGGCGCAGCGGTCAAGCTGTTAGTCTCTCACCAAGGTAGACCGGGTTTGATTCCCGGTCAATACATGTGAGATTTTCGAATTGAAATGCCATGTCCTGTGGTTCGCATTCCACGTAAAAGGGAGGTACCGTGGATCATGATGGTGAGATTAACGGACACGCAATGCTACAAGCTTCCTTCCTTCCTTTTTCATTAATAATTCATAATAACAAAGTGACACACAACGTCGATAGTACTCTCAAATACTGTGAGCATATTCCTCAGTAAGTATAACATTCATTATTCTCAAGGCTCTCATACAGTTCGTCGTAAACAATCAAAACATGGCTTCCTACAATCATGAAATGACCTAATCTCACATATGATGAAAACACAGCTTTTATTCCACTCATATAACAACATTCTGTTATGCATTTAATATTTGACTACTCACCCACAGCTTGACAATAATGCCGCTTAATTAAATGTCATTTGTCGTCTTTGTCCTACCCCATGTGATATTCAACCTTGAACGTGAAGCTTCACAAACTGCTCAATGACAAATGAAAGTCGGTGAAACATTTGCCACTGTGCTCGTCAAACCAGTGCCTGCTAAATGCATTGCCTACTGTATTACCATAACATTCTCGCGCTACAGAGCACACACTGCCTTGTTTCCAATACACACATTTTCAATTGTACATCCAGCTGGCAGTGCGTCTTCACTTCCGTCCGATCCACTTCCGTTCGATCCACTTCCGTTCGATCCACTTCCACCCGATTCACTTCCGTCCCATTTTTCTGGCAGTGCGTCTTCACTTCCATCCGATCCACTTCCGTTCGATCCACTTCCACCCAATTCACTTCCGTCCCCAATTTTCAAAATCACTCCCACAAAACTATCCAGCAACCGAGCGGAAAGATGTTACACATCAAAAACAACACACCATCATTAAAAGGAATATAGAAAGGAAGACTCACTGGCAAGGCCCCCCATCACCTCACTGCTAGAAACTATATATATCTCTAACTTTGGGTGATTGACAGCACTCCCAGCAAGCGCCATTTTCATAACCTAAAAGCCCAAGAAAAATGAACAGTGAGATGAAGGTCACCCAATTTATGTTATTACTTTCTTATTCTTCTTTTCGAATCACCCACTTAGGGGTACGTCAGATCAATCACTTCTTAGATGCTTGTGCTCTCCTTTTCTCCCAATAATTCTTCATTCTATCTGATCTCCTCTTTCTTTCCTTAGGGACCGATAACCTCGATGTTAGGCCCCTTAAAACAACTATTATTTATTAAGGATAAGTGCGCACAATGTGCATTACATTAATTATTTACAAAATTCTGTAAGCGATGACAACCTTTTATTACACACGAGAGCGTGGTAAGTATCGCATGACTTTTGACACAATTTACAAATGCACTTAGGTCTGGGCACATGTAACAACTCAGTCTCACAAATCCTGTGGTGAAAACCGTGCACCGCGAATCTGGTCACTGTGTGTCTCAAATCATAGGCAGTGCCCTTCCATTCTGTTGACGTCATGGCCGTAGTGGAGTAGAAATCAATTGGGATCTCCTTCTTTTTTGCAAGTAGTTCTTGTAGCAAATCGTTGTATTGTCTTGTGGATGGTAGTTGGTGAACCAGTCGGAGTTCTTCTATAAAGAAAGGTTCCCCCGCTAGTTCATACGCCAGTCTCGATGGGGTGAATTTTGACAAACAAAGCAGTCTTTTTAAGAATAAGGCTTTCACTTTCTCTAAGTCTTTCAGGTTATTTTTTGCTTAAATTAACCCATATTATATCCAATCCATACGTTGCAATTGGTGTAACTTTTGCTTTAAAGAGTCTCAGTGCCGATTGCAGGGACATATCCCTGAGATGACTAATGTCGTTCATTGATCTGACAGCACAGATCATTTTATCTTTGATGTGACGTGTAAATAATTTCCCTTGTATTTACAATGTAATTCCTAGATATTTGTAATGACTGGTTTGAAGCAAAGGTTCATCTCTGAGGTAAAGAATGTCATCTTTGGCAGTTCTTCCGCCCTTTCTGAATATCATTGCTACCGTTTTCTGAAGGTTTATTTCAAGATCGTTGTTTTGGGCCCATATTACAAGTTGATTCAAGCTGTCTTGTAGCTCTTCTCTTGACGACGAGGTCAGAACCATATCATGTTTGACTTTCTGGGAACATAAGAGACATACCACATCTGCAGTCGCGACATTAAATAGAAGAGGACTTAGAGGGTCACCCTGAAGTACTCCCATTGTTTGATCGATTGGATTAGATATAGTTATTCCGTTATCTATTTCTACCTGGTTGTTATGTAGAATATCCTTAATCAATCTGGTGATGTAGTGGTGCTCCAGACCAACCATTTCGGTGAGTTTCTTTACTAGTATGCTTCTATTAATGCGGTCGAAGGCCTTAGAGAAGTCTATGAAGACTGCATATACTTTCTGTTTTGGAAGCCTTTAAGTGTCCTGTATTATGTCGAGCAGGTAATTGACAGCTTGCAGTGACGATCTCTGCTTGCGGAAGCCAAACTGCTCTTCCGGAATTTTATCGTATATCAGTTGTGTCAGTCTTGTTGTGAGTATTTTCATCATAAGTTTGAAGAGAGTATCTTCCAATGCAATGCCTCTATATGCATTAGGATCACTGGAGTCACCTTTCCCTTCATACAGCATTTTTATTCTGGATCGTCTCCATGAGTCTGGTATCCTTCCCTGACGTTAGCATTCGTTCATAAGATCGGTCCACGTTCCTATGAGCATCGGTGCGGCTTCTTTAAGATGTTCATTATAAATCGAGTCTGGCCCACATGCCTTTCTATCTTTACTGCTTTTTATTGCAAGTGAAAGTTCCTCTACTGTGATGGGATCGAAAGCACTTGTGTGAGGGTCAGTATCTGGTCTGGTGTCTTTTTCTTGCAAAACGTGACCAAGGTGTTGTTCCCATGTTTCAATTGGTATGTCCTTAGGAAATTTCGGTTGTATAGGTTTCAGTGCTCTGAAGGGATCCTGTTCAATTTCTTCAATTAGTATTTTCTCCTTCTTTTCTATAAATACTTTCTTAGCCTTTTTGATGATGATCTTATAGTGTTTCCGTAGATCTGCATATGTCTTCAGTGTTGTTTCCGTTTCCTGCTTTCTCACAGCGTGTAGAGCATTGATTGTTCGTTTCCTTATTTGAAAGCATTCTTCATTAAACCATGGCTTGGCTTTCCTTGGTCTTTCTTTAACTGAAAGCACAGAATTCCGCATGGAATTCTCTAAATTCCATAGTGCTTCATCAATGTTTCCTGCAATTATGTTATCATGTATGTCTGAGACCCTAATTGTTTGCAATTTGGTGAGATCCAATTTCCTCGATACTTTGCTTTTGCTTCTTAGCGAAGGAGTTATCTGTATTCCCTGGTAGAGAACTGTGGCAATGGGTAGGTTTTTCTTACGGTGACATTGTCAATTGCACGCTGTTGGAGAACGGTGAAACCCTTATTAATGAATACGAGGTCAATTGTACTTGACCCATTTTGACATACGTATGTTTTTGTTACTTTATTGTTAGTCAGTGTTAGGCCTTCTTGTTCCATGTAATGCAGAAGTGTGGACGTCTTACGAGAAGGTACATCAATGCGACAGTTGAAGTCACCAGCTACTATTAGCGCATCATTCCTCGCTACATGACTTAACGCTACAGTTAGATCGTCTATTAAATCTTCTTCTCGAAAATCTGGTTGAAAGTACGCACAAATTATGTATAAAATTGGTGTCTTCACGATTAGTATGTTGTTAGTCCGGTGCTTCACTGTAAAAGGGGATAGGCTGGGTTTCAGCAGACAAGAGATACCTCCTTTAGGCCTTCCATTGTTACTTTTGATGGCGGTATTATGGATGCAGTAAAAATCTTTTGCTCCCCAGTCTTCTGTAAGAAAAGTCTCTGTTAGCAGTACAGTAGACTCTCGAAAATCCGGACCAATGTGGCGGACGGCCGATCCGGATTCCGAAAAATCCGGATTTCCCGGAGACAGAGTGACGTCGGTCGCGGCAGTGGTTTGCGTGCCGCGATCGCCGCCACTCCGTGCCGATATGTGTACTTTATTGTTACTCGCATAAAACAGTTCTGAACTGCAATTAACTGAACACAGGGGTAGAAAAAATAGATGGTTAATAGTATTGAACAACTTTAATAAGACTTAAGAATTTACATTACAGTACTACAGTATGCAAAATAAATGAAAATAAATCATCAGAAACAGTGTGTAAAAACAAACTTACACATGCTTGAATTCAGGAACAGCATCTTTGTTGGCTGATAATGCCTCCCCACTTATTGACAGTTTACGAACACCAAATCGTTTCTTCCAACGATCAAGCCAACCTTCACTTGCTGTAAACTCACCATCTTCACCTTCAATTTCTTTTTTGAAATGCAACGCCTTTTCTTGAAGCATAGGCCCCGTAATAGGAACCCCTTTACCTCTTAAATGTTCATGCCACAAGAACAATGCTTCTTCAACTTCTACATGTTTGCCTTTATGCATGCTTTTTCTAATTTTAATCGCACTTCCACTGGATTGAGAGGAACACCATTTTTCTATCTGTCCGCGATTCTTCTTCCAATCTGAAACTGTACTTGTTCCTACTCCTAACTCTAGAGCGATTTTTTTCGCCGATTCTCCAGCATCAATCCTCTTTATAGCACGGAGTTTTTCTTCCACTGACACACACACTTGCTTTCGTTTGTTACTCATCTTACAGTACTTATAAACAAGACGCGAGAAACACAGAGCACCGACACAACACGAGGTAGCCACCGAAAATAACGTCTGCACAGAGAGAGTGAGCGCGGTCAACTAAGTACTGTACTGTGCCTCCCGCCGTGCCGCACAGCCAGTAGAATAGAAAAGACGTCATTCTTGTAATGCGGAATGGTCGCGGAGAAATTGAAGGCGCTTAAGCATCACGTTACCTACATTTTACTGATTTTGTATTACAAAAAATATTTTTTGAGCGGTCCGGATTTGCCGGAGTCCGGATTTTTGAGGTCCGGATTTGTGAGAGGCTACTGTACTATGTCATTATCATCAAAAATATTATTTGGAGCTAGTTGTAACGCGTTCTTTATACCTTCAATGTTCCATAGAATAATCCTTAATTTATGTTGCCTTTCTGCTATATTATTACTAGAAGTTCTAATTTCTTTTTCTGGGCACTCATTTTTTCGCACTTCATTATGCGAGACGTGCTCCCTCGAAAAAGGGGCGACGAAATGAAAAACGTTTAACCAATATGCGTTCTGGCCAGATTTCTGGCGTCATTGCTCTTTCCTTGTCCTCAAATGGGATGCCTATTTTGAATGCTTTACTTTTTCCTCTTGTTTCTATTTGCTCACATTCTATTTCCCCCTGTATGCCTATGTTTTTGAGGTGTGAAATAAGTGTCCTTGCTTCAGTTGTTGGATGAACTCTGCCTATGAAAAGCCATGCTTTACGTTCCGCTGGTCTTAGGTTACAAGTTATATCAAAAGGTTTAGTCCCCTGAATTCCTAGGTGTCTTGGTGAGGGAGTTCTCTCCACTTCTGCCATAGTATATTCTTCATTATCCTTCCTTAGTGTGGAGTGACGTTCATTTTTACTACCTGGATCCCTCTCATCCTGAGTCTGGAGATTGTCAGAGTTTCCGTGGCTGTTGTTGGGATTTTGAAGACTTTGCTGTGCAGTCGGTGGGTTTGGAGCTTTCCCTTTTATTAACGGAGGTCTCTGATTGACAGCTGTCAAGATTTCTGTTTGTTGCAGTTGCGTTTCAAGCAGCAGTGACATTTTCTGCATCATAGTTTCTGAGACTTGGTCCATTTTAGTTTTCAGCTCCTCATAGTTTTCCTTGTTTAGATTTGTAGATTTCATATTCTGATCACATGCATCAACCATGTCTTCGGTAGTTGCTTGTGTTGCCATTTCGCATACCTGTTTTGTGGAGGAAGCGTTTTTCTTTCCTTGATTATCTTCCTGTTTGGTAGGATCCGATGATCGATTGTCCCTTGAAAGACATTGGCTTGTAAGTTTAGATATATTTTTTGCCATTTCATCCATTTTCTTGCACATTTCTGCACGCATCTCTTCTAGTTCTTTTTGCATGCTTCTTCCCGATTTATATAGAGTGAAGTCCTGTTCACAATTAAAACATAACCATAAAAGTTTTGATTTTTTCTTACTGGTTGACTTTAGTGCATTAAATTGTCCTTGCTGCAATTCCGCACACGATAGATGATGCCATCTCTGACATGGCCCGTCACAGGTCACAGCTGTTTCGTTTTCCTCTACCCTCTTACCGCACACAGAGCAGAAATCAACAACTATTATCATCATCATCATCATCATCATCATCTTTCTTTCCTCTTGTGACATCTCCATCGGTTTTCTGGAGACGGCTCTGGCTTGGAACTTGCTGGTGTTGTCTTTGGTAATGGTTTTGGCTGTACAATTCATCAATATGATTTTAGTATTCTGGAGCCCTCGCAGGTCCTTTTCTACTTCCGTAAATCAATTAGGTTTGATCATCTTTTTGGGAAAGAAGTCAAAGAATTTCTTGGTTATTCGGGCAGGATTTATCCGGTAGATGTGTCCATAGAAATCAATCCTTCTTTTCCTTATGGTATCTGAAAGACTCCCCGACTTCACATACAGGGTGTTGTTCGTATAGAAAACTTGTTTGTTATTTTAAAATTTAGGAACTATGATCTTCCTCAAAAATTTTCTCACTTTGATTTCCAATTTTTCCATTTGCCCTTGTCTCCTCAAGACTAGTGTTTCTGCTGCAAAAAGTGCCTCCGGCTTAATTACTGTGTTATAATGCCTGATGTTAGTGTTCAAGGAGAGGGTTTTTTATTGTATGCATTTTTAGCCTATTTTCATTTTATGGAAAAACGGGCTTATGCGATCATCGTTTGTCCGTGTGTGCGTGTGTGATTCGTGTGTGTGTGTATGCCCCTCCCCCATAATAACTTCTAAACGGCTGGAGTGATTTCAATGAAACACGGTAAGATCATAGCACCATTCTGGATGACCCCGGCCGTGCCCTTCAAATTTTATTCTAACACACCAATCCAACATGGCGGCTGTGCGAAATCTTTCACCAGCATTCAGTATCTCCGAAACTATTACAGATATCACCCTGAAAATGTGTACGGTGATAAACGGCTCTACTAGAAGTTCACCTATGAGACTTTCAAAAACCTGGTAACTACAAAACCAACATGGCGGCCAAGGGAAATTGAGACTTTTAAATACACTTTTCTCGCGATATATCCATCCAAACGTAATGAAACTTGGTACAGCAAATGTTTATACACATTGTAATACACTGGCGTCTAATTTAGTTCAATTGTTTACATAACCTTAAATGGCGGCTGTGCGAAATATTTCACTGGCATTCTATATCTCCGAAACTATTACAGATATCACTTTTGTACTGTGATAAAGAGCACTACTACAAGTTAATCTATGTAACATTCAAAAACCTGTAAAGTACAAAACGAACATGGCGGCCAAGCGAACTTGAAACATTTTAATATACTTTTCTCCTGATTTAACCATCTGAGGGCAGTGAAATTCGGTACAGTAAATGATTATACATATTGTAATGCACTGGCATCTAATTTAGTTCAATTGTTTACATAACCTCATGATGGAGGCTGTGTGAAATTTCAAAATTAAGTTTTTATTTCTTGTGTCGTAAACATGCGATCAAAGTGATAGTTTGAATAATGAAGCTACACAATGAATTTCCTTTAATGGTACACAAATAACTCTATGGCCTATACATATAACAATCCAAACTGGCGAGAATCCGAAATATTTTGACGGTTCTCAATATCTACGAATCTTTTACAGCAATCAAACTGAATTTTTAATGCTTAAAGAGGCTATGAACATAAGTTCACCTATATGACTTTCAGTAACCTGGTGAGCACAAATCCAACATGGCGGCGACGCGAATTATAACTATTTAAGTGTACGTTTCTCGCGATTTAACCATCCGAGTGCAGTGAAACATTGCACGTTAAATGCTTATACAAATGTTAATCCACTGGCATCTAATTTATTTCAATTATTTTCATAACCACAAGATGGCAGCTGTGCAAAATTTTAAAAACTCGTTTTTACTTCTTGTGTCCTAATCATGCGATTGAAGTTTGAATACCACACGTACACAATAATCTTCATAAATAAAAATCCAACCTTGCGACCATCTGAAATATTTAGACGGTTCTCAATATCTACGATTCTATCACAACAATCAAACTGAAATGTTGTATGTTGATAGAGGCATTAACATGAGTTGGAACTACTTGTTGGTTTTCTGAAAGGCTAGTTCCATTTTGATTCTTCTCGCCTCCATTGTTTTTACTTCAAGATTATTCCAGTCGATCCATTCTCTTAAGTATTTGAAACTATTGGAGCCTCCGTGGCTTAGGCGGCAGCACGCCGGCCTCTCACCGCTGGGTCCGTGGTTCAAATCCCGGCCACTCCATGTGAGATCTGTTTTGGACAAAACGGAGGCAGACAGGTTTTTCTCCGGGTACTCCGGTTTTCCCTGTCAAAATTTCATTCCAGCAACACTCTCCACTACCATTTCATTTCATCTGTCATTCATTTAATCATTGCCCCAGAGGAGTGCGACAGGCCTCGGCAGCCGGCACAATTCATATCTTCGCCGCTAGGTGGGGGCTTCATTCATTCCATTCCTGACCTGGTCGGAGACTGGAAGCAGGTTGTGGATTTTCATTTTCATTTGAAACTATTACTTTATAAACATAGTTTTATCTCACTGCAGCGTAGGGGTGTGGTGGATCAGCGGTCTAGCTGTATGCCTCTCACCAAGGCGGTCTGGGTTCGATTCCCGGTCAATGCATGTGAGATTTTCGAAGTGAAATGCCATGTCCTGTGGTTCGGATTCCACGTAAAAAGGAGGTCCCGTGGCTCATAATCACAAGATTCACGGTCACGTAAAACTACAATCTTCCTTCCTTTTTTTCACTGCAGCGTATGGACATCAGGCTGCATATAGTCTTATTATGTATACCTATCTACAGGACCAAGGCACTTTGTAAACTCCTGCGTTATGTCAACCTAGTGAATGAAATATTTTGTCGCTTTTGCCAAAATCCAGCTCAGCTGACGTGTTCCTCAAGGTTCCGTCTTTTGGAGGTTGGATTTGGTTGAAATGACCTCTTATTATTCATGTGGCAGACAAAATATCTAAATTTGTGAATTAGTGAATCAACCCACCCTGAGAAGTAACCACGAGCCGCCACAGGTGGGCTGTAATTGTAGAAATAGTATTTTATTGTAAATCAGTGAAGGGTATTTTACAGGAAACCTACTGCTATATCTGATTCCATTTAATTTCTCTCGTGTTCCTATTATTACTTAAAATCAAAGGAGCACAGAATGCATCCATAATTTACTACACCTTGAAATTGTGACAACAATATTGTCAACAAGATTCTATGACATTACAAAAACCATACCCTGCATTAAGTTAATATCTCTGTAAGAAATGTATGTTATAGGGTTACCACATAGAAAAGAATGTTTCAATGCGCACGCGTACTAAAGTAGGCGAGAGTGTTTCCATCACTCGTGTCTGTCCACTTAAAGTCTTTCTTCTGTGCATGTGCGTCAGGTAGGGGAAGTCTCTCTCTCTCTCTTTCTCGCTGCTACTGGCTTCCTTGGCGTTGGACCTTGTGAAGTCGTGTATGGAGGGGAAGCTCTTCAGCAGCAACGTACGGTGAGTCCCGCCTCCAACATTCTTTTCTACCTGGTAGCCCTATAGTTTGAGTATTTTACATTTGGTACTACTTTTCTCCCGCTCTCAGTTGTATACACAGGCTGAGTCTTGGTAATCTCTGAGATTAATTTGGTATAGTCTTTCTATCGGACGCAGTATTATACCATTCTGTGTTGTTGAGCTTTGCTGTACGGGTGACACCATCTCTGCCAGAAATCAATTTTAAAATCCTTGACGTAGAATCCGTGGCATGATAGTGGTGGCTCGTTTCAACTGACGGTATAGTTCGGGAGCAATCTTGGTCCAAGAACTTTTCGAAGGATACATCTCTGGTCTTTCTTCAAATCATCCATGTTCTATTTCTTGTTCATCAAGAGGGTCTCATGATATGTTATGTGTTTACAAATTTTGTGATGGAAGCAGCATACGGCGAGTCTTGTTACCACATGTCTTACCTCTACATTTGGCTGTGGCCATCGTCTGTCGGTCATTGCTTCAGTAACGTAAAATCGAATGATATGTCTTGCCGCTTCAGGTGTCTCACGTCTTTCCCCAAACACATAGGTGTGTTTAAGAAAATACTTACCATTTCTTTAAATACTCCAGTTAAGTTGTTATTGAATGGTTATGTATAATTGTTTAATTGTTATGTATATCCAATTTTGCCGCGGGGGACGCACCCCTAATTGCAAATAAATTAATGAATGAATGAATGAATGAATGAATGAATGAATGAATGAATGCCGGTAATCATGCACGTTGTCGCGTGAGTCACTGGTTGCACTTCTTTAGAGCAATATAAACTTGAGTGAACTAAAGGAAAGAAACCTGAATATCTACCTATTAACTCCAATTTGAAATACGCTATATAGTCTGTGCTTTGTCAGTGATTCCTTCATTTAATTCATAGAAATGTAATATAGACTGAAACCGATGGTGCTTTTTCTTTATTAGTTTCACTGCTCAGCCCTTTTATTAATATTTCCCTTTCATCTCGACATGTTGTGACAGCAGCATCGCACATTCGTAGTCTGGGAGATGTGGCTGTCCATTACCAGCTCGGGGCTAAAGTAGGAGAGACAAAGTGGCAGGAGCTTACGAATATGGTAAGTGGTCAGGGGAGATGAGTAGATCTTGCCAAGCAAACCTGGTAGGCCTACTGGGTGTCGGAAAAGGTAACACTAAAGGGGATGGCAAACTCCTACAGTACTGAAATTATCCGGAATACCTTTTGTAATGATGAATAATAATTGTGTAAATTTCTCTTTCGCTGTCCATAACCAGCCCACCATGATCATGAATTATATAATACAATTCCAGTTGTGTGAATGCAAGTGAATTATGGGACAAATAGTGTATTGCCACCCCCACTCATACGGTACTGTAGCTTGCATCTTGTAACAAGAAAACGTGGGATTTGCTTAGACCAAGTATTACTAGGTATACAGGGTGCGTGGAGTCAGATCCGTTATCCGAGAACTTACGATTTCCCTGTTCAGGAAGCCCCGAAAAACGTGAAAAACGTATAGTAAAAGGGGCGTGGTTTAGGAGAAAACAGGAGAAAAGTACGTCACTCTTGGCAACACTGTTTGCTACTGTGTACAAGACCAGATCGAGGAAGTGCCACTGGACTGACAGAGAAGCCGGTATTCAACGTGCGCCTTATTGTCCGAAAAATACTGAATTTGACTGAGAACGTTTTCGTAACATTGTTACAATTAATTTTAAAAAGTACGTTTGTTTAATGTCTAAGCATTTAATGCTACTAAGATTTAGTTTATAGTCTTATTGTGATAGGCTTCCACGTTGTGGGACAGACAGGTGCGGTCAACCGGCTTCCTGTTGTCTCAGAGACTCTAATCGACTGTAAGAGAAATGGACACAATAGCCTGCCCCTATTGTTCAAAGGTACTGTATTGCATAATTCAGCCTCCATTTCTATAGGCCTATAATGGCTGTTCAACAAACACAATGTCGGAGATATAACCCAAACTGAAGACTTGGTTTACTGAACATTGTTGATAAAATGGAGCAAAGAGACCACACTAACTTCTTGAGAATTGTGAACACAAATGATTTGTCTGTTAGAAATTGCTTCTATATTACATTATAGAGTAAACATAAACCATCGAATATAGATTTAGGCATTAGGAAGTCATTTTCGAAAGCCTTGGTCTGGAGCGTGGCACTCCATTGAAATGAAACTTGGACTATTGGTTCAGCAGAAAAGAGGAGAATTGAAGCGTTTGAATTGAGGTGTTACAGGTGAATGATGAAGATCAGATGGGTAGATAGGGTTACAAACGAAGAGGTATTAAGACGAGTGGGAGAGGAGAGATGTTTCTGGCGACTGCTAATGAAGAGAAGAGATAGGTTGGTAGGACACATACTAAGACCCCCAGAAATAGCAAGCTTAGTTATGGAAGGAAGGGTTGAGGACAAGAACTATACGGGTAGACCAAGGTTAGAATATGTTAAACAGATTGCCTCGGATGTAGGGTGTGGTAGCTATGTAGAGATGAAACGATTTGCTCAGGACAGGGAGGCATGGATTTTTGCATCAAACCAGTCAATAGACAGAAGACTCAAACAACAACAAACCATCAGCCAAGATCCTCGCCATATTAATAATAAATACAATAGTTTTATATGCTCCATAAATGGTGATTTTGGTTATTAGAAATTTTAGTAGTTCAAAGTGTTTCACATTAAGGTTAGAGTTAGAATAAAACATCAAATCTATTGTTAATAATAATTATAATAATAATAATAATAATAATAGTGTTGGAAACCATTTTCAGCGTTACCTTATTAAACAAAATGTATGGTCCCACGATAGAAAATGGAATGTGGATTACGAAGAGAAGAGCAGACCGTTATTCCTTAACTGACAGGTTCACCGATGACGTACGCATCTGACATCTGCAATTCTATGTCCAGATTTATAGAATGGACAGTGAAAGACCAACTAAAATATTATTTAAAGTAATCAACTCAAAGAATGTCAAAATGAACTGGCTGGAAGAAACTAAGGCGGACCTCCAAGAAATAAATATCGCAAACTACATCACATAAAATCGTGGGGTATTTAGTACAATAGTACGCAAACTCAAAATCCGGAGGGGCATTAAAGCCGGCGGTCCCATGTCATAAATTTATGGCATTTTAAAGAACCTTCCACTAATTGCACCTAATTGGATAGGTTAAGAATGTAAACAACGCTCTTAGGTTTCTACGTTCGTTGCCAAGAGCCGACTGCGATGACGTCTAGTAGCTAAGTTCCGAACTTGGCCTAGTAGTCGTTGACGGTGGCGCTCGGCGGCAAAAGTAGGAACTATTTGAAAAATTCTAAGATGCAGTACTTACATTAGAAAACAGATAACACACATTAATACAATCATCACAATTAACACCGGTTATCAGACAGATTCTACACACACCCAAAGTACACGGAGCTACATGACCGCGTTGTCGCAGCCCCTAAACTTAAGAACCAACCAACCAACTATCTCAACGCCTACATTGAGTTCTTTGGCATTTTTTTTGGAGTGATTCCGCTTTGTCCAGTCTTCGTAGCATTGCTAATTATTCATTTAATGAAAGAGTAAACGTGTTTACGTTTCACTCCTAACATGTTGCAAAAAAAGCACAACAGTACAGTACACACAACAATGTACATAAAACAAATTACTGTAGAGTACTGTATCGAACACAGAAGAATAATGGCGTTAAACCAACGAATAGTAAGAACTAGAACCTTCACAGTGCAGAACGTACTGTACAAAACACGACGACCGAAACGATAGGAGAGAATGACGGAGTACTAAAACGGACAAGCGATAACAAGTAGGCCTACCTGGAAACAACAATGGCGCGACGGGTTATGAGCCGAGAGGGAAATCCTTGAGCCTTAGAATACTCATTTCATTCTCAAAGAACATGCACATTTAAATTTTCCTATTTTTCATTGGCATAGGCAAATTAAATCTCTTGTTTTAGGTATTATTCTCCGTAGCAACGGTGGAATTGACGCCAGCTTCTCAGCGCGGGACTGGGCAGCCAGTGAGTCTCCTTCTAAAAAGGCTCAAGTCTCTGTGGGTAGAGAAGGCGTTTGCGCATGCGACAAGCAGAAAGTCGATGGCTGAATGCGTGAGCAGAGAGCCCAGGCTCCAAGCAAAGTGGGCGGTATCTCAGCGCGTGCATGTTCGTTTGTGTGTTTTAAAACATGGATCATTGTAGTGATTTAATAGTATATTTTAAAACCAAGACCATTAAGTTCGTTGTCCTATGAAGAGAATATTTTTTGAACAACGGTCTAGAAACAATATGTTCAGTAAAGAACATATAGCCTACTTCCTCCTAAATGCATGGGTATTCTTATAACTCTTTGTCCTTTTCGAGGAGTATAATTGAATGTTGGTTGTAGTAGCTTGTTGAAATCCAATGTGCTATACGGATATTAAACATGAATATGAGGTGCCTTTTGCTAGTGCTACCACTGTACCAAATTTCTTTCAATTCGGTTTTACCGTATTTGAATACATAGGGGGAAACGATTTGCACACATACATGGCTGCCATATGCAAACTCTTGGACTGATGATCTTGTAGCTTGGTCAAAGAACGCTACTCACATAGAGGTATGTTGTTGAAATATTTGGTAGAGATCAGATGATCAGATTGGTCGAAATTTAATTTAAGCTTTTTACATTTGGATGGCCACCATTACGTTCCGTCAAGATGGCGGTGATATAAAACATGACACTGAGATGCCCTTTGCTAGTGCTACCTCTGTATCAAATTTCGTTCAATTAGGTCTCACCGTGTTTGAATTGATAGGGAGAATCGATTTGCACACATACATGGGCGCCATCTGCACACTATTGGGCTGATGACCTTGTAGTTTAGTCAAAAGATTCTTCGTATATTATGGTATAATGTTGCAATCTTTGGTAGAGATCAGATGATTAGGTTGGTCGTAATTTCATTTAAGCTTTTAACATTTGGGTGGCCGCCATTACGTTTCTTTGAAGATGGCGGTAATATGAAACATGACATTAAGGTACCCTTTGCTAGTGCTACCTCTGTACTAAATTTTCTTCAATTCGGTTTCACCGTGTTTGAATAGATAGGGGGAATCGATTTGCACACATACATGGCCGCCATCCGCAAAGTATTGGGCTGATGACCTTGTAGTTTGGTCAAATATTTTTCATAGATAAAGGTATATTGTTGCTAAATTTGGTAGAGATATGATGACTAGGTTGGTCGTAATTTGATTTAAGCTTTTAACATTTGGGTGGCCGCCATTACGTCTTTGTCAAGATGGCGGCTATATAAACATGACACTGTGGTGTCCTTTGCTAGTGCTACCTCTGTACCAAATTTCGTTCAATTTGGTTTCACCGTATTTAAATTGATAGGGGGAATCGACTTGCACACATACATGGCCACCATCAGCAAATTATTGCGCTGATGACTTCGTAGTTTAGTCAAAAGACGCTTGCCATACAATTATATGTTGTTGCAAAATTTCGTAGAGATCGGATGATTACGTTATTCGTAATTTGATTTAAGCTTTGCACATTCGGGTGGCCGCCATTACGTTTCCGTCAAGATGGCGGCGATGTAAAACATGAGACTGAGGTGCCCTTTGCTAGTTTTACATCTGTACCAAATTTCGTTCAATTTGGTTCAACGTTTTCGAATTGATAGGGGGGGGGGGCACAGACATTCAAAGTTCACACACTCACACACTCACACACACACACACAGACACACAATTTTTTGACCCTGTTTGGATCTAATTATTTTTGCAAAAATCGAAAGTAGGCTAAAAATATAGACTATCAAGAAACAGTGCACCTCGTATGACTGAATCTTACCTTTTCTGTTCCTACTGCTCCGAGGGAACGAAGTATGAGTGCATTGAAGAGAGTTAAGACATTTTTAAGGAACTCTAGACTGAGCAATTTGAGTACTCTGGCTATTGAGAATAGTTAGGTGAACTCTTTCCAGGGATTACATCTTCAAAGAACGCATCATTGATATCTTTGTTGAGTGTCAAACACGACGACTGGGGTTTATCCACAAAGAAACTACAGGGACTTTGTTTTGTATGCCGCGGGTTTTTTCGCTCGCCCACTCGCGCGTGTTGCACGTCTGTCTCCCGCCACGCACTTTGCCGTTATGCGGCGCCGCGCGGCACCGAGTCATTGAGTATAGGAATGTGTACTTACCTAGTTCACAGCTGGTGCTGAAAATGTTCGCCATTCACTGCTACACATCGCTGGCAGCTCTTTATCAAATTGGCATTTACTTTCTGAAGTTCCTCTGCACCGATTGACTGTATTTTGGCTGTAATATAGTCTTCAAGCGCGTTTATATTGTGAGGGTTTCTCGCATACACTCTATTTTTAAGCGTCCCCCACAAATAAAAGTCACATGGTGATAAGTCTGGGCTTCACGGGCTCCACACGTTCCGACTTATAAACCTCGTACCGAAAATGCAACGCAATTCTGTCATGGATGCTTCGGCAGTGTGAACAGTGGCAGAATCTTGTTGAAAATAATTTGACAATTGCTCTCAGTAAGACAGTTTGTCAAAAAATTGGTCAAGAATCACATTTACGTAACAAATTCCTATACTCAATGACTCAGTGCTGCGAGCCGCATAACGGTAAAGTGTCTGGCGGGAGACAGACGCGCAAGGCAGGCGAGCGGGCGAGCGGAAACCCCGCGGCATATAAAATTAAGTCCCTGTATAAGGTATGAACTTTATAATACCCAGTTGCATGAATGTAGCAGCGCCATTGGTAATGAGTCACCACCAAGGAGGATGTATGGCTAGAGCTGCATCTAAATGCAAAATTTTGACACCAATCTATTGCTCGGCGCAAGTAGTTCCAACTGACGATATGAGATGGCGCGACGATGCACTTTCGAGCGCGGTCCGTCCCTGACCTGGCCTACTGGCACCTCTCCCCTCCCGGCCCGTGCCTACTCGACCCCTTCCCCAATTCTATCCCCCTACCTCTACTTTATATTCCTTCCTTTCTTTCTTTCCCCTGCCTTATAATGGTCATATTTTAGTAATTGGTCTAATAATAGGCGATTTCTTCCCCCTGTGATATCAGGTATAGAAGAAAACATAGGCTCTATCAGAATAATTGTGGATGTTTCCACAAAGCACATAGCATGACATAGGCCTACCCCACAGATATGTACAAATAGAAAGAGTGGGCTACTATAGGCCTACTACAATATTAAAAATGAATTATAAGACAAAATTACAGCTGCACTTATCACACACCAGTATTATTTGTCAGTGCGGTACTTCCTATCAATCGAATTAAGAAATGTCACGTTTGAATTACAGGAAGCGATGGAACAACCAGCTCTTATTTTGAATTATATCGATAGTATCTGATATCGTTTTCGAGCGCAGTGTATCGACTAAAATCGATGTGTCATTCAATATAATTCAATTTCTTCGTATAATATTGTTCGAAACCGATTGTATTCTTTTCTAAGCCCTGAAATATGTATTTACTATTGATATATATTCAAATATTAATTAAATATACAACATTAACAATAATACTCAGCAATTTTCCGATTTTGCTGCAAACTATAGAAGTACAACTCAACTACATCGTCGTACCCGATGACTGCTAGCGTTTTTAACGTTGTCAGCAGGTACTACTACAAGGCAAGCTAGTGTTGGAACCAAACCACCCTATAAAGTTTCACCCACTCGGTCACCACTACGAGTCGGGACAAATTCGGTCGAGCACGGTCGGATCAACCGGAGCGACGGACCAGCGGAGCGCGGACAATAGGGGTTCTACTGTATACGCATTAGTTTAGTCTCCAAACTAACACAGGTTAACAAACAGCTCACACTGACATTCAAGCTCAAGGGGATGAGTGTAGTGGCTAGCACTCTTTGCTGTCACCGCGGAGGCCCGGGTTCAATTCCCAGCTCTGCCAAGAAATTTAATTCTTGCCTGAGGGCTGGAATGGGGTATACTCTGAGGCAAAACTGAGAAGAGGTGGGTTCGATTCCTACCTCAGTCATCCAGGAAGTGGTTTTCCGTGGTTTCCCACTTCTACTCCAGGTGATTGCCGGGATGGTTACTAACTTAATGCCACGGCCACCTCCTTCGCAATCATCATCTGGATAACAAATACACACACTTCACACTAACAAAGGTTATGAGACAAATTACCACACACACCCACGTACACGGGGCCATATGACCGGGGGAAATCTCAGGCATGGACGTCATATAAATATGACATCCAGAATGTGGGGACCTGGTGCTCTTAATGAGCTCGTTATTAAGATGAATTAACTTTTAATTGAAATATAAATTTAATTTTATTTGTATGTAATATATTTGCACTTACCGTGAATTGAATATATTCATCGGTAAGTGTTTTGCATGAGGTGTGGTTTTGGATGACTATATATTGAAAATGAGATTACACTCGCAATCCGGCAGCAGTGCTCAGTTATGCCAACCAGGGAGACAAATAAATGCGGCCTTGTTGACCATTTGCCCCCGGAGGGCATCTTTGTAGAGGCCATGCAGCAGCAGCTTCAGTATTCTAATAGGTATAATAATAATAATAATAATAATAATAATAATAATGAAAAATGAAAATCCACAGTCTGCTTCCAGTCTCCGACCGGGTCAGGAATGGAATAAATGAAGCCCCCATCTAGAGGCGAGGATATGAACTGTGCCGGCTGCCGAGGCCTGATGCACTCCCCTTAGGCAACGATTAAATGAATGACAGATGAAATGAAATGATAGTGGAGAGTGTTGCTGGAATGAAATTTTGACATGGAAAACCGGAGTACCCGGAGAAAAACCTGTCTGCCTCCGTTTTGTCCAGCACAGATCTCACATGGAGTGACCGGGATTTGAACCACGGACCCAGCGGTGAGAGGCCAGCGTGCTGCCACCTAAACCACGGAGGCTTCTAGGTATAATAATAATAATAATAATAATAATAATAATAATAATAATAATAATAACTCAAGTTGTTAAATAGTTAAAATAATTCGTTATGAAGAAGGAAGTAAAGGTATCTAGTGGGCAGATTGTTGGAAGAATGAAAGTCGTTATAGACCTGTAGTAGGTGTTTTATTAAGCCTCAGTTTGGATGAAAATTTACAATGTCGCAAAGCCCCTAACTGAATCGACAACAACATGAAGGGGCTTATGACCACAATTTCCAAACTGCTAAATGAAACAATAACAACACTTCAGACTGGAGGACGATAGTAAATCAGTTATCATTGTTTAGTTCTCTTTTGACAAAAATGTTAACCAATGCAATCAATGTGATTGCACAGCACTGGTTCAATTGTTTTCATTTTATAATATTCTCATAGTTTGTTCATCGTAACTTTAGGAAAAATACTCTCGTATTTATTGTTACAGTTGATACATATTTGTATTTTAACCAATTACATAACATACGTAAAGCGCAATGTTATATATTGAATCTAAATACAACATATTTATATATTGACCACTGTCGCATTGTCCATATGGTACAGCAAACAATACCTTTATTAACGAACGCAAACAGAAAAGCACATTTCTCTTGTAAATCCCGATATCAACTTGTTTTGAGTGATCCTTTTTTTACTGTTCTTGACTATTTTGGGAGTTTCATTTCCATCTAAATATTTACTGTTATATTTTTTCATAGTACGAGTGATGTAAAGAAGTATTCTTCACTAACCAAATACCTTCAGTATCTATTGACTTCATTTAATTACAATATGACTGTTCTATACGCATAGAGTTACAGTCGAGTTCCGAAATTTCGAGTCTTGATATTTCAATATTCCCATACATCAGAGTTGAAAAAGAAATAGGTCGCTTCGGTGGCGTAGTTGGTAGCATCATGAGCTTCTATGCCCAAAGTCGCCGGTTGGAACCCGGCTGAAGTTGTCGGATTTGTTAAGAGCGTTAAAAATCCCTCAGTATGCCTTCTTTCGGAGGGGAAGTACCTGATCCTGAACCCATGCGTGCATTTTAGCCTCTCAGTCCATCTAGGGGCCTTTAGTGCTGTGTCAAGGGTTGGAAAGTAAAGCCGGCGGTTCCATGTTATAGACTTATGGAATGAAAACGAACCTTCCCCTAACTACAGTACACTAGTGTGAAGCCAAAATTTTGCAGGTTAGAATTATTGATAAGCGGCTTCGGTGGCGTAGTTGGTAGCATGCTGAACTACTGTGTCCAAGATCGCGGGTTCAAGCCCGGACGAAGTCATCGGTTTTTTTAAGACCGTTAAAATCCTTCAGTATGCCTTCCTTTAGAGGGGAAGTAAAGCCGGCGGTCCCAGGTCATAGATTTATGGCATGTAAAAGATCCTTCCATATACTAAACTTGTGTGAAGCTAAATATCTAGGTTAGATTTCGTTGGGACGCTCTATCAAAGTTCCAACGTCACAACTAGGTATCATTGATATCTGGTAGCGAAATTTGGAACTACTTGAAATTGAACGGAATTGTAGCTCACCCTATGGGTGTCTGCTAGAAGCAGCTACAGCCTCTGGTGAGCCTAACATGTCCTCGGACACTGCCGGCACTAAAAGCCATACGATAAGTAAATAAATAATAAAATAATTATTGATAAGGGTCTATTAAGTTCCAACGTTCGCCGCCAGGTGCTGAATGCGATGCCATCTAGTAGATGCCAAGACCACAAGCATTTGGTAGCAAAAGTAGGAACTACTTCAAATTATTGTCTGTAGTCCTTACCTGAATTCAGATAACACACACTAATACAGCCATCACAATTAACACCGGCTATCGGACAGATTCTATATACACCCAAAGTACACGGGGCTACATGACCGCGTTGTCGCAGCCCCTAAACTAAGGAACCAACCAACCAGAGTTGAAAAATTTGATTTAACAAAAGTCCCCATCTTACCCCCATCCACCACTCCGTCAATCTCAGCTACAATATAGTTCTCTCTAATTCCTCGTTAACAACCGGTCACTCAAACATTACGCAGTACCACGCGCTGACAATAAGTATATTTATGACTGTTCACTGTTGACCACGTGTCAGTCCACGTGGAGTCGAGATTCCGGTCCTGAATGCCGACTCGCTTGTCGCGTCTCCAGTGTTGCACATGTCCACGCAGTTCTGTCCAGTCTCGCAGCGTGCTCTCAGTATAGAGGCCGAAAAACCAGGTGGTATCCTCTTAATGGGTTTATCTGCATATGTGCCTTAATCTGACCTAGAATAATGGCTGACGCATTTATGTATGTAAATTGTGAAAGAATGCATTGCTTCAATACTTTTTAATCTTTTCAAAGAAAATTTTACAAATAAAACATTTGAAGCACTAGAATCATGATTGTAATTTCAATTGCAAGCCATGAAATCTTCTTCAATAGTGTTAAGTTTCAACTCCCTAACTTGAATGGTTAGGTAATAAATCTACCGATTTCTTAATATTTTGTTTTCGCTATTACAAAGATATTACATTTAGCTGCTAATAGTTTTAGGTTTGACTTTATTACTAATTACCAATACTAATCATTAATGCCAACCTTACATCTTTCATTGCTATTATGTTCGACCCTGACTATTACGTGTCAGAAAACTGTATCATAATGAGGCTCATTATAACACTATTTTTCATTATGAAACAGTTTCTCCCGCCAATCAGAGCTCAAAAAACAGTTGTGTGACCAATTAGATAAGGATACCTTCGCGCATGCGCTCAAAATCCAACATGTCTATATAAATTACCGAAAGTGCACCGTCCATATGTTCGCGTAAATAAACTGGTGAAAATGAGACAAGAAATAGCACTGTACCTTAATATCCCCAAAACCAATTTCTACACAGCGCGTTGTTTTGAAACGACTTCGGTGATAGTTTTACTGAATACTGGTGCACAATCTGAACATATAGCATTGAAGCACACAGAGCGCGTGCGTCGGTTGGCCAGAGAGCTAGGAAAACAGAGATATACTACCCAGCGCAGCACCCGATCACAAAATTCTAGTGAATGAACAGATATTCATGATTATTTATGTCAAAACATATAATAAAGTTATAATTATCGTCGAACATAAACAGTCGTATGCAACTCGCCTATAATGGTAATTAAGACACTCGTATGAAAATTATAAAACTCGCATACGCTCGTTTTATAAACATACTCGTAACTTAATTATAACCATTATAGGCTCGTTGCATAATATACTATTGTATTAGTACCTAAAAATATGAATCTAGTTTTACATTAGGCCAATGTGACCAAATATTAGAAATAATGCTTATTGCGACTAGAACTTGTGTCGTCGGCTGTAACTCGATTCCGAGTACACCTATTTCTTCCTGCATAGAGCTTTTCAAACTAGCTTGTGGATGTGCTTCTGATGACTAAACAGGCCAATCATAGAACTTGTGTATCTTCCCTGTTAACAATTTTTTAATTTATTTTAATTTTTAATTTTCAATTTTTATTTAGTATTTTAATGTATTATCTGTGTGTAAACAATTGTTTGCTACTGTAATTGGGGCACTGCCTTGTTGTGGCAATCAACCCCCCCCCCCCCCCCCTGGCACTATCCAGCCCATGACGGGCTAAGGCCGACCAAGCGACCGCTGCCCAGCCATTTGGCCTGCAGATATTGGGGTGACGCGTGATCAGCGCGTCGGGTCCCCTCGGCCGTTAATCTTGGTATTCGTGATCGGGGCGCTGTATCACTGTCAGACAGCTACTCAATTGTCCTCACGAGGCTGAGTGCATCCCGTTCCAAACCTCACGTCAGTTTTAAAATCCCTGACGGAGCCGGGGATCGAACCCGGGGCCTCCGGGTGAGAGGCAGGCGCGCTACCCCAACACCACGGGGCCGGCTCCCTGTTGTGGCAATACATAAATAAATAAATTAATAAAAAATGACGAGCCTTACAGTAGTCGCATATGATGTGTAACATCTGACAAAGAAAAACGTCACGTGAAATTGTTGATACACCGGTATTTTATAGTATTATTGGCACAAATATTAATCTATTGTAAAAGGGAGTGTTTTACAGATATTGTAGTTTATAATACGGAACTCATTTTATTAGATGATTTGTAGCTTCCACCAGCACTAGCCTAAATAAAGATTACGATAAGGATCAACTAGATTAATAGACGCGACACCGCTCATAACCTTAAATTCCTTATAAACAGGTCCTCTTCATTCACAGACCAAAACGTAATTTCATATGGATTCTGTTAAAATGAGTCATATTGATATGATAAATATCGTTTAAAATTATAATCTGGTAGCAAAAATATCTACCCCATCCGGGTTTCGAACCTGAGATCTCTATATTCACAGTCATAGGCGCTAACCCCACGGCTATTTCGACTACGCAAATTTTGTGCACAAGATGGTGACTTATTTCCACGTTCCAATAATACTGCATTACGGAATTAAGTTTCATTTATATTTTGCTTGTTTCGATAATGTTCCTGAGTGACATTGAGTTTAAAATGCCTTATGCCAATGCAGTGCCGACTACTTACAATGTTTGATATTAAGGCATTTTACCATTTAAATACTGATACGAAGACTTCGAACATGTACCATGTCATTTGTTTCAATTACTTGACACCAGAGTTCGCATGAGCGTTTTCCGTTCAGTATGTCATATACATTCCACATGGCCGAGAGTACGTCATGGTATCAATTTCCGACACCGCGCGCTCATTATTTCTCTTGCCACTGCCAGCTGGATCTTACCACTGCCAGCTGGATCGATCGAACGGAAGTGTGCCAGCTGGTGCCACCTCGATCGTTCCGATCCACTTCCGTCCCATCAATAAATAAATAAATAAAAAATCATCAATTGTAATGTTGTTATCAGTGAATGATAATGCCTTTTAAGTAGCTTAACTATTTGATTTTAAGAAGGTAGATGTTGATAAATTTTCATTACATTGATTCAGTAGTCTGTGAGGTAGGGCATATTAAGAATCTGAACAGTTTTGTTCAACTCTTCAGTTAGCACCACCTTAAAACAATAATCATCAACATGCTCTCAGTGGCCATGGTGGAGAGTTGAAAACGCTGTGCCTCGAGTTGGGAAAGCACACATCTAATGTAAACATGGCCGCTCAGCTAGGTATCAAAAGCGAGGAAAATTAGAGAAATTGCCGTCACTTTATAAATATAAACCAGCCCAGTCTTGGATCGTATTGTTTGTGCACGTTGTAGTAAGCCATGTTGAAACACCGGATGCCATGAGAACTCCACAGTTAAGCAGCATTGGGCGTGGTTGGATCTTGGATGGAATGCCGAAATTTGGTAGAGATCGGATGATTAGTTTAGTCGTAATTTGATTTCAAGTTTTAAACGTTTGGGTGGCCGCCATTCTGTTTTGGTAAAGATAGCGGCGATATAAACCATGACACTGAGGTGCCCTTTGCTAGTGCTACGTCTGTACCAAATTTGGTTCAATTTGGTTTGAATTGATACACACACTCACACACACACAGACAGACACACGATGTTTTGGCTCTGTGTAGATCTCATAAGTCAACTTTCATTTTTTTTGCAAGCATCGAAAGTTTGCTAATAAGGCGAGGAGTAAAGCTTACTCACGTATACATACACTTCTCGCATAAAGAAATGTATAATATTATTAATCTATGTAATTTTTCCCAGGTTAGAAGGTGTGAGCAAATACATATTACTCCCCACCCAGTTTAAATGTGTACCGTACACTAAAGTGTTGACCGACTGAAGAGCAATTCTTTCACTAAATTATCAATTTATTCTGTCCAATTAAAAGAAAACTCAAGAATCATAATTACAAGAGAAGTAATGTGTACGCATAAGCGGAGAGCGGAAGTAATTGCGACGTGCGCACCGTTCATGGAAGAGCACAAACCCAGGTTGGAAGAAGTATATCCTCTTAATCTCACAAATTATTATTATTATTGAAACAGCGCACAATGTGCAAAATACAAAACTGAGTAACCTATTGTGCATTAATCCAATCCCAATTGGGTTATTGATATACGTCTTTGTCAGCAATGTTTTGAATGATATCGAGAACAACATTCACTGCATAGATCACACACACATTCTTCAGTTGGTTGGTGGAATCGCCTGTTTTGGCAGAACTTGTAGTGAAAGCCATGTGTAGCGTATCGTGTCATTATTAGGGCTCGGATTTTTTGGTAAATAAATATTTTTAATGTAAATACATATTTTAAGAATTTTTTCTATAAATACATAAATTCCTGCTTTTCACTTATTAGCACATAAAAATACATAATATTTACAATTTTTAAAATCAGTATGCTTGATCTTTCAGTTTATTGCAATTTTTTTCTGTGTTACTTCAACGGGGAAGAACCTGTGAGCTGTCTATTCTTCATGCAGAGCGTATGTCAGCTTGCAACTGTGTTATTCTTAACTTGTCGCCCCGTGCCACTCACTGTGGAAGCCGGGGATTTCCTTGTCCATAGCCATATTGCACCACGTGCTAGACCTCCTCCTCCCCAGCTACCTGGAACCAGTGTCACTCACATGGAGTTCATTTCTGGCACTGTGAAGTGTAAGGCAGTTCTACGATGCCTAAAGTAAAAACAACTACAAGTTATCATCTGTTGCAGAATTTTAAGATAATTTTACTTCTGATGGGGGCGTTCTGTTCTGCCGACCATGTGGGAAAGCAATCAAGGCTGAACAGCGATCTCAAGTTACACAACACCTCAAGGGGAAAAGCATATTGCTGCAGTTTCGCGCCTTCAGAATAAGTGTTTCCCGATAATCGTCGGTCATTTGTGATGGACACCCTGAAGATGTATCTCGTTGTGTATTGTAATGCTTCAGCGGTTAGTGAGACATAGAATAAATTGCATTCGTCAGTGCTTCATATTGTTTATATTCACATTAATAAACTAAATTATAATTAAATATTTTTACTTTTTTGTCATATATTTCAGGTATTTTTAATACATAAAAAATAAATATTTTCCCGATTTTTTGCACCTAAAAATCTGAGCCCTAGTCTTTATGTTTCGGAGTTCATAGTTTGCCTGTTTCCATTCGTCAGTCATTATGGCGTCAGTTGAGTAGAAATCCTCCCAGATAGCGTTTTGCTTTCCTTTGAGTATTTGAAGGACACTCTCATAGTCCTCGGTGCGCGGCAGTAGCATCTGCAGGCTTATGCCTTCTATGAAGAAGACACGTAGAAGGTTAGCAACATTCATCTTTCAGCAATACGTTTGTGAAAATTCAACTTGTTTAGTTTTATTCGTATGCTAGTTAAATATCTCGCAGGCTGTTGTAGAGGACGACAGCACAATACTCACAAAGTAGCATTTTCAGCCGTGCCTGGAGCGACACACGAGTCAGAGACAACATCTGTGTTTGCATCTCTATCTGCGTGAGGAGACATTGAAGTGTAAGCTTCGGGCAAGGAATGGGGAACGCTCAACGCTGTTCGCACACGCGCAAGACTCCATGTTCGCTGGGAGATGTAAATATGATTATTAGAGCTCGCGTTTGTAGACGTTCAGTAACCCCCAGGCTAGGGATTACTCCTCCGTTCCTGCCGATATCGCCGTTATCACCCAAAACTTAAGATTTTCTTTAATAAAGAACCATTCCATATGTGACTGATATTTACAATACACCTCAGCAACAAAAGGTGAACTCAAAGTGATCGAGCAGGTTAAATCCACCTTCATAAAGAAGCTGTTGTGTGTGTCTAAATACGCACACTCCGTCTAGGCTCACGTACGAATTGGCTAGAGAATCTTTCTTTATAGATCAATTAGGGATGGGTATGCTGCTCTAATCGACTGGATCCTACCACGCCTTGTTGTTGGAAATACAATCCAAGAAGACAGAAACATGGGAAGATTTTTATGGGACGGAAGCAATGTTTATACAACCAAGAATGGGTGAGGGAAGGATACGGCCTGCGCCACTCAGTGACTCGTTTTGCTGTTCACGGTTTTCACTTCCGAGTATTTGTGTGTAAGTTGTGTGATGATATCTGTGAACGATATCACGTACTACATTGCAACAGAGGCGCGATATCAGGTACTACATTGCAACAGAGGCCTAAGTCCCTAACAGAATTTTGTGGTGAATGATGTACTTTTTTTTGCGAATGGCCATTGGCTGCAATTAAATCTATTATATATAATCCAAAATTGACTCATCAACGCAGGGCTCAAGCCACTAGACCTAGAAAGCTGAAATTTTGCATGTTGGTTGATCAGAGGTTGTAGAAGCTCACTAAGAAACAGTTTTTGAAAATTCAATTTGTAAGTGAGTTTTTTCGGCCCTTTAACACTGATAATCCAAAATTGACTCATCAACGCAGGGCTCAAACCACTAGACCTAGAAAGCTGAAAGTTTGCATGTAGGTTGATCCGAGGTTGTAGAGGCTCACTGAGAAACGGTTTTTGAAAATTCAATTTGTAATTGAGTTTTTTCGGCCCTTAACACTGAGCTTGGGCAAAAGGTACAAAGACCGGATTTAGCTCTTTTTTAGCCGCCGTATACGAGAAACAATACTCGGAGGTCCTGTAGGGACCCCGAAACACACTTTTTAAGGTCTTAAAATGAACGGTTTCGGAGATATTCCCAAAAAACTGTGTTCCCTCTGAGAAACAGATCAACGTTACTATGGCAACCGCTGCAATTTCGCAGACCAGGGATAGTTTTTTGGCAATATCTCGAAAACCGTTCGTTTTAGGGCCTTAAAAATTAAAAATATACTAAATACAGTAAAATTTGCTCAAAGCGGAACATCTACAAAGCGGGAACTTGTCCATTGTGAACGAAAGTTATGGTCCCAATGCACTGGTATGGCTTTCCATGTTATTTATGTTGTATAAAGCGGAACCTGTCCAACGCGGAAACGCAAATAAATTATGAATATAATTGTTCAAATCTTATTGTATAATACGGAACTTAAGCGCTAGCTGTTTAATTTATTTTGGTATATCCGGTACTGCAGTAAAATTCCTACATAAATATTCGCCAGGGGAAGAGCCAGGTGTTTACGTACCGTATCACGCTGTTCTAATGAGGTCCGGGTTTCCAAAATTCCTTGAAGAATGGGATTTAAATCTCAACTAATTGAACGACTCTTGCCATGATTTGTAGAGATCCATATCTCGATGTACGCATTGAGCCCATTCTAATATAAACAGTTTAGTGACTTTGTGTTCTTTCAGTAAATTTGGGTGATACCGAGCTGCGCTAATGAGTTGTGTTCATGGGGGTCGATTAGGAAAATCCTAACAGTGGAAGTTGCCCGAGGCGTGTTTCACTGTCCCCCCGCCCCCATTCCAAACTGGACGTGAGGGTAAGTATATTTTGGAATGTGTCAACCTGCGCTGATCTTCACTATCTAATGTTGCTATTTCAAACATGTATTCGATACTCCTCATCACCAACTTTCGGTATTATTCCAGATTCCTGGATTTCTTTAACCTTGCACTTGATAAAGATAAGGTTCGGTCATTATCTTTGTGTTTCACTGTTACTATTCACATCTGCACATTTTAATTTTTATGTTGTAGCTACGTAAACATGCAAGTTACAGCCTGCACTATGAGCTTTAAAACGATATCGTAGGAACCGAAATGCTTATATGTATTCTGCTACAAAATAAGGTGTATTCGTAAATGAATTCCATGTTGGAACACCTCCAATTTTGGCCCCGTTGTGACAACTCAAACTTACAACATTTATAGTTGCCTATAACTCGCAATCCTCCACTTTTTTGACTGTACATGGATGACATGTTAGCTACACTGATTATATCTACGGAAACTCCAGAGGGTCCAGGTTTACGTAGCTGTCAATCAACTCATGGCTCAACTAACATTTCAGGAGAGGTTGCCTACCCCCACTAGTAGTGGAGTAGTGGGTGTTCTAACGCACAAGGTGCTCAAAAAGTTAGTACACACTTTTTGCTTATTCATATCTCTCGAACGCATGGTCCGATTTTGACAAATGAGGTATCGTTGGACTCGGGCTGACGTCTTCTTTGCTATGGACCACTCGTTATATTTTTCAAATTTTTTTGAAAATTTTTGTTTTCGAAACTAGGTGATAGTTTGAAAACTAAACATGATAGAACGTTGTGCCATGGCTCAAACGAATGGTCTTTATGCCCTTTATTTTCTATAATGAAACTTTTTTACTTTTATGTTTTTTTTGAAAACACTCGAATTTTGAAAATCCTATATTTTGGAAACTAGGAACTCTACAAAACCGTTTATTTGACATAAATGAAAGGTCCCTATGCCCTCTACCCCCAAAATAAATTTCAAGTCGCTAGAGCAAAAATTTGTGTTTTGTAAGTGTAGTAGTGGGATGATGACAGAGCTGTCTACTAACTTATTGAGCCCTCCTCGTATTTGCCCCGAAGCTGATATCTCGCTAACCAATGGTCAGATTTGAACATACAGGATGTCCTAGCACTCGTAGTGATGCCCCCTACTTTCCTTTAGGCTCTTAATTTAATGAAAAGACCAAAACTAAAAGGTCATGTGCTTTTAATATCTCGCGAACCAATCATGCTAGAGGCATGTTCGACAGGTCCAAGGACTCGGGGTGACGTCCTCTTTGCTATGGACCGCTCGTTATAATTTAAAAAAAAATGGAAACTCGATTTTGGGGTAAACACGTGTTTTTGTGATTTTGCCGATATCTCACGAAGCAATAACGCTAGAGGCATGTACGATGGGTCCAAGGATTCGGCCAGACGTCCTCATTGCTATGGACCACACGTTATATTTTTTTTTAAAAATTTGGAAACTCGATTTTGGGGTAAACACGTGTTTTTTTGTGATTTTTGCCGATATCTCATGAACCAATAACGCTAGAGACGTGTACGAGGTGTCCTAGGACTCGGGCTTTCGCCCCCTTTCAAATGTGGTAGATATTTTTTTTCCAAAAAATAATTCACAAAGGGCCTAACGCCATACATGTTGAAATAACGTTTTCTTTTTCTTTACTTGTTTATAATGTTTATGAAGCGCGGTGGTTGAGAGAGACGATACGGCTGGGTGTGTGTGTTTCAACGAACCTTTCGCTAACCACAAGGACCATGCTTAATAGAACAATCGCTATTTCGGCTGGTCGGTGTGTGACAGAACGAGCATGCGTTTTCTGATATTTTACCTTTAACGTGTAAACGGTGATGAGAACTTGATTCTATGTTGGTCGAAGCGAGTACAGAAAACAAACGAGCAGGAGGTGAATGTCATTTGAGCTTATTGGAAGGCGTTGATCTGACTTGACAACAGGTGACGCTTGAAGGTGAAATAATCTGACCATTGTAGTGGCAGGGAAGAGCGAAAGGCATGTGAACACATGTGTGAAACCACAGGCAAGCTAAACCAGTGACATCCTGTTTTGCTTCGTACGTGACAAAATGCAAGTTCATGTGAAATTTGATCTTCCACAGGTGTTCGCTTGGGTGTTATCTGTCCACGTGCGCGATAACTGTTAACAAGTCACATCCTGTCTTGCTTCGTACGTGACAAAATGCAAGTTCATGTGAAATTTGATTCGCCACAGGTGTTCGCCTGGGACGTTAGCTGTCCACGTGCCTGATAAGAGAATGGTCAAAGCATGGGAAAAAAAAAGATTATACATGCAACGTAGCATATATAAAGACATATCGTTATTATTTCCACGCTCACTTAGGTGACTACCTTTGAACACACTGCGTTGCATGATACCCCTGGTCTTGTTTATCAGTTTTGGTGTTGGTGGAAAATACTTAACCTTGTTGTGGGGTAGGTATATATTTATTCATTTATATATTTATTGATTAATATATATATTTACAAGCAATTATTTATTGATTAGGTAATTAATGATTTTATTTATTTATTTGTTTGCAGATAACCGGCATACCTTACATGACTGAGGGAGAAGAAACCATTGCACTTTTGAGCCCACTAGAAGGGAAGAACAACAAGTCACTGCAAGTAAAGGTGAGATGATTTTTTTAAACTAACTTGTTTCATTTTTTTGTTTTATGTTTTATTTTATGAAATGTATGTATTAACTTGAATTTAGGTATTTATAGCGGTTTATTTTATTTATTTTTAGAAACTTGGAAAGAATAGTCTTACCGACGTAGTAGTCGCTGAAAAAAAAAACCGAAACGCACTAAAGCGAAACCACTGCCAAAGAGTGAACTGTTTAAAACTCAGGTAAGTCCAACTTAAAAATGCTATTCCATTTTACCACTACTGAAAACTCGTAGACAAAAAAAATTCATTACCTGTACATGACTGGGACAATGATTGCTTTCTTGATTAATGGCTATGTTGTTGTTGTTGACTGGGAAAAGTACAAGGCCATGTTGGATTTTCTAAAAATAAAAATAATAAATTTAATTTATGGGTGGTTCCCTATGGACTCAACGAATATCCACAGGTTTGAACATGATAATGTGAACAAAATGACATGACACTCATTTTTGTTTATATATTGGTTAAAGGGAGGGTGGGGGAATGTAAATGACTGTAGCTTTATAAAAAAAGAAAATAAGTACATGGGTTACTGTTAGTGCCAACATACAGTTTATTTTTAATGGTGTTTTGATATATTAATGCCAATTAACGTTAACGTTTTATTTACAAGTATTGATTGATTGATTGATTGATTGAGTGATGGGTTATTTTGTTTGCTTTTAGGTGTCGTCATGTGCCATTAACGTAATGAAGAGACAGTGAACAAGCATGCATTATGCTTTAAAGTACTCTGTGCTCTTGTGCAATGTTAATAACTTACAATAAGAAAAAGTTTTATTATAACACATGGCGTTAGTACCAAATACAACAAGTGAGCAAGTTGGTTTACCACGTGGGTTAAATTTGAAATCAGAACATGATCGATGGTTAACATTTGAATCCTGGCCTGTAGGCTTTTTGTCGACGCATGAACTTGCAAAAGCCGTTTTTTTTACTTGAACCGAGAAGATGTGGTGCGCTGTGTGTTTTGTCGTATTGAACTTTCACACTGGGAAGAAGGGGATGATCCCTTTAGAGACCATTTGCGATGATCTCCTCACTGTCCTTACATGCTTGGAAAGCAAGTGGGTAACCTACCCGTGCATTCATTTTACCGAACCACAAGGCCTTTGGCCGCTACTTACGTTGCTGAATCACAAATAATAAATAATAATAATGATGTATTACCAGTCAACGGTAGTGTCGATATATGTGGTCCATATGCCATAGACAGTGTTGAATTGGCGTGTGCTTTTGAAAAATTGGGAGTTTGCAAGACTAAAGCACTAGCACACCCAGAGTACAGCTCTGTTGAAAAACGTTTCGAATCTTATAAAAATGTTTGGCCATTAATATTAAAACACCTTACCAAACAGCTAAGTGAAGCTGGATTTTTTTATACTGGTGAAGGGGATAAAACAATATGTTTTTATTGCGGATTTGCTTTAAAGGATTGGCAAATGAATGATGACCCTTTAGTGCAACATGCTCGTTGGTTACCAAACTGTAAATACATGGTGTTGCTTAAAGGTCAGGAATTTGTGAACACTATTCGTAAAGAAAAAGTGATTGCAGCACAAGACATAAAAGTGCCTTTAGAGTTAGAGCACGCGGAGCAAATACACAAGGCTGAAAGAAAAGACTTGTCTCACGAACAGATACAAAAGTGTGACCAACAATTATGTAAAATTTGTTATCAAGATGAACTAGGTGTTGTATTTTTACCCTGTGGACACATGATAGCCTGTGTCAAATGTGCATTAGAACTTAACACTTGTGCTATATGCAGAAAAGTAGTATCTGCAACAGTTAGGGCATTTCTTGCATAACTAGTATAATTTATTCGCCATGCATAGTGCAAAATCCCTAATTGCACAATATTATTAAAACTGTTTTAGAGTGTAATAGATATGCTTTTGTTTTGTTTATAGACTACTACAATGAATGTTTTGAATGCTGTGGGACAATCATGTGGCTTAGAGACAAAGAAGCTCAGCGAATTGCCAACGCATATTCCATTCCGCATTATCAAGATTCGGAAATTGAAAACAGCATATGGTGATCGTGTACTTTGTGTATGTGGAAACTTTGAGACATTTCTGCCTATACGGTTTAATGATATGTCGGAGAGTGTTTTTGATGAAGTCAATAATGCTGTGCAACCTGTACACTTAATTTATGAAGGTTTTAAAAACAATAGGTGCATGGTTCGTTTTAATTAAATAAATAAATAATGTGAAATAATAATGGAAAATATAAGTAATGACAATATACTGAAAAAGAAAGAAAATATGTGCATAGAATAGTAATGTTTTAGTGTTTAGTGTTGTCTTTAAAAATATTATGATGAAACCAAAAAAAATGTATATAAAGTTTGTAAATAAATGCAAAATGATGTTACAATGCTGTTTTATTTTATACAAAGTTAGTATATTTAACATTGCAGAGTATACATGATTATGACAATAAATGCATACTGAATACAAGCCTTTCTCACTTTACAATAGTCTGTTATAGTTTTAAACACAAGGCTTGTTGTAGATCATTTTATAGCAATGTCCCTTCAATGTTGTTTTCGAAAAGTGGGGAAGCCGCAATGGTTGTATTGACATAAAAACCTTATGGTTATTACTATTTAGTCACTTTGATCCCCTTGCATATCAAGAGCAGATGACCTAGTTGTTCCACTCTTTAAAACGACAACAACAACACTACCTCTTGCATAGTTTGTGATGTTGATGGCTCTTGCGACGTGGAAGATGGATTAAAAATAACTTTGAGAACAGGGGTTAAACGTTGATCATTAAACAATGCACTATTTTGAGTAGCAATATAGTTTTCTTGATTTTTTGTCGACGGCAACTGTGTTTCATGCGGTACACTACATTGATGATCACTGACACTTAAAACCTCACTATTTTTACTTTTTAGGTCACCACGACAATGTTTGGAACGTTGCTTTGAACAACGCCAAATAACAGTTCCATTTTTATTGGTTCGTTTCACAATATATGAATATCCTTTATAGTATGCGTAAGGCTTACCATACCTAGTCACTGATACTTCCATATCAACTGTCAAGCATAGACTAAGCTCTAGTAAAGTCAACTTGGTAATAAGAATACTAGTTTAATGTGAGAGCAAATATGGATCCAAAGAGTTCAGGTAAAAGTGAACGCAAATAAGCAAATATTAGAAACAAGAGTTGGGGTGAAAGTGGTCGCAAAGTGGTAGACCCATTACACAATAATTTCAGCACGACGAAGTTTTTGTTCAATTTCTTTGATTTCCCAATCGTGACCAGTATGGCCAGCTTGACGTGAGGCATGCAACAACTGTAGCCGCTGGACGAGCTTATTGGGATTGTGCCAGTATACAAATTTAACAAATGGATTTTTAGGTGTAAACAAAGCATTACCATTATCATGATCATTATCATCATCATCATCATCATTATCATCATCATGATCACCATTATCATCATGACCATCATCACTGTTACTATATAGTCCTTTTTGATCCTCTTGCAATACCACTTTATTTATAGTCTGAGTTGATTTTGATAGTGTTGAAGGTTTCTTGGACGTTGACAACTGTCCTAACATGACGTTTTGAGGACATGATAAGTCCTTTTGAACAAACACTGCACTATCTTTAGCCACAATATCGTTTTCTTGAACTTGCTTTTTAGCATTTTGATAATTGTTTGTAAACAGTAAGCGTGGTTCGTTTCGAGCACTACATTGATGAACACTAACACTTAAAACCTTTCCATTTTTACTTTTCAGATTGCCTCGACATTTTGTTGACCTCTCTTTTGAGCATTGCCAGAATATTATTCCATTTACATTCTGGCGATTATAGTTATAGGAGTAGCCTTGATAGAGTGCACGTAGCCTACCTTTGTTGGTTGTAATAAGTTCCATAGTAGTAACTGACCTGTCAGTACGATGTTCACACTACAAAGGTTACAACTGTTTTGCTGATGGAGTGACCTACCATAAGCTTATATATTGGCTTTTCGTGTTGGCTTTAGTGTTGGCTTTTTGTGTTGGCTTTTTGTGTTGGCATTTCGTGTTGGCATTTCGTGTTGGCTTTTGTGTTGGCTTTTCGTGTTGGCTTTTTGTGTTGGCTTTTCGTGTAGGCATTTCGTGTTGACTTTTGTGTTGGCTTTTCATGTTGGCTTTTTGTGTTGGCTTTTCGTGTTGGCATTTCGTGTTGGCTTTTCGTGTTGGCTTTTGTTGGCATTTTGTGTTGGCTTTTCGTGTTGGCTTTTTTGTATTGGCCTTTCATGTTGGCTTTTTGTATTGGCTTTTCGTGTTGGCTTTTTTGTATTGGCCTTTCATGTTGGCTTTTTGTATTGGCTTTTCGTGTTGGCTTTTTGTGTAGGCTTTTTGTGTTGGCTTTAGTATTGGCTTTTGTATTGGCTTATTTGACAAGTTATTTGTGTCAATGTATTTAGTGGATTTTTTTCTTGCTGTTGGAAAGTAGTTGAAAGAGAGGGAATATTTAAAGACTTAACCTCAGTTCACTAACCTAACCTAACCTAACCTAACTTTACCTAACCTAACCTAACCTTTCAACTCTCAGATGTTAATTAAATTCTGTACATAGTCAAGTTGGATACCAAGACCTCAGGGGTAAAAAAACAATTATTTTTGACGGCTTATTTTGGTAACTTATTTTAATGGCTAACCTAACTTTACCTAACCTAACCTAACCTCAGCTCACTTTGGATATTACTAGTAAGTGTTCATATCCTCTGCTAGGTAGCATGCTAGTAGTACAGGTAGTGCTCATATTTACCGCTAGGTAGCGGAAACATACTTTGCATGTTGCATGTGACACTTGTGAAGTTTAACCACATGCAAGACGTGCTTGTATAAGTTCTCTATTTAAACTCAATATACAATTAACCACTAAATGTTCAGAACTAACTTGTATAGCCATGTTAAGGTATATAGGAGACCCTTAGCAAGAAAGGCTGTCTAACCCACGAGTGTACAGCCTTGTCATACGCAGTAAGCACCTGTTGGCAGAAAACAACAACAACAACAATTTGAGAAAGCCAACAGGTGCTTACTGCGTATGGCAAGGCTGTACACTCGTGGGTTAGACAGCCTTTCTTGCTAAGGGTCTCCTATATACCCTAAACATGGCTATACATGTTAGTTCTGAACATTTAGTGGTTAATTGTATATTGAGTTTAAATAGAGAACTTATACAAGCACGTCTTGCATGTGGTTAAACTTCACAAGTGTCACATGCAACATGCAAAGTATGTTTCCGCTACCTAGCGGTAAATATGAGCACTACCTGTACTACTAGCATGCTACCTAGCAGAGGATATGAACACTTACTAGTAATATCCAAAGTGAGCTGAGGTTAGGTTAGGTTAGGTAAAGTTAGGTTAGCCATTAAAATAAGTTACCAAAATAAGCCGTCAAAAATAATTGTTTTTTTTTACCACTGAGGTCTTGGTATCCAACTTGACTATGTACAGAATTTAATTAACATCTGAGAGTTGAAAGGTTAGGTTAGGTTAGGTAAAGTTAGGTTAGGTTAGGTTAGTGAACTGAGGTTAAGTCTTTAAATAATCCCTCTCTTTCAACTACTTTCCAACAGCAAGAAAAAAATCCGCTAAATACATTGACACAAATAACTTGTCAAATAAGCCAATACAAAAGCCAATACTAAAGCCAACACAAAAAGCCCACACAAAAAGCCAACACGAAAAGCCAATACAAAAAGCCAACATGAAAGGCCAATACAAAAAAGCCAACACGAAAAGCCAATACAAAAAGCCAACATGAAAGGCCAATACAAAAAAGCCAACACGAAAAGCCAACACAAAATGCCAACAAAAGCCAACACGAAAAGCCAACACGAAATGCCAACACGAAAAGCCAACACAAAAAGCCAACATGAAAAGCCAACACAAAAGCCAACACGAAATGCCTACACGAAAAGCCAACACAAAAAGCCAACACGAAAAGCCAACACAAAAGCCAACACGAAATGCCAACACGAAATGCCAACACAAAAAGCCAACACAAAAAGCCAACACTAAAGCCAACACGAAAAGCCAATATATAAGCTTATGGTAGGTCACTCCATCAGCAAAACAGTTGTAACCTTTGTAGTGTGAACATCGTACTGACAGGTCAGTTACTACTATGGAACTTATTACAACCAACAAAGGTAGGCTACGTGCACTCTATCAAGGCTACTCCTATAACTATAATCGCCAGAATGTAAATGGAATAATATTCTGGCGATGCTCAAAAGAGAGGTCAACAAAATGTCGAGGCAATCTGAAAAGTAAAAATGGAAAGGTTTTAAGTGTTAGTGTTCATCAATGTAGTGCTCGAAACGAACCACGCTTACTGTTTACAAACAATTATCAAAATGCTAAAAAGCAAGTTCAAGAAAACGATATTGCGGCTAAAGATAGTGCAGTGTTTGTTCAAAAGGACTTATCATGTCCTCAAAACGTCATGTTAGGACAGTTGTCAACGTCCAAGAAACCTTCAACACTATCAAAATCAACTCAGACTATAAATAAAGTGGTATTGCAAGAGGATCAAAAAGGACTATATAGTAACAGTGATGATGGTCATGATGATAATTGTGATCATGATGATGATAATGATGATGATGATGATAATGATCATGATAATGGTAATGCTTTGTTTACACCTAAAAATCCATTTGTTAAATTTGTATACTGGCACAATCCCAATAAGCTCGTCCAGCGGCTACAGTTGTTGCATGCCTCACGTCAAGCTGGCCATACTGGTCACGATTGGGAAATCAAAGAAATTGAACAAGAGCTTCGTCGTGCTGAAATTATTGTGTAATGGGTCTACCACTTTGCGACCACTTTCACCCCAACTCTTGTTTCTAATATTTGCTTATTTGCTTTCACTTTTACCTGAACTCTTTGGATCCATATTTGCTCTCACATTAAACTAGTATTCTTATTACCAAGTTGACTTTACTAGAGCTTAGTCTATGCTTGACAGTTGATATGGAAGTATCATTGACTAGGTATGGTAAGCCTTACGCATACTATAAAGGATATTCATATATTGTGAAACGAACCAATAAAAATGGAACTGTTATTTGGCGTTGTTCAAAGCAACGTTCCAAACATTGTCGTGGTGACCTAAAAAGTAAAAATAGTGAGGTTTTAAGTGTCAGTGATCATCAATGTAGTGTACCGCATGAAACACAGTTGCCGTCGACAAAAAATCAAGAAAACTATATTGCTACTCAAAATAGTGCATTGTTTAATGATCAACGTTTAACCCCTGTTCTCAAAGTTATTTTTAATCCATCTTCCACGTCGCAAGAGCCATCAACATCACAAACTATGCAAGAGGTAGTGTTGTTGTTGTCGTTTTAAAGAGTGGAACAACTAGGTCATCTGCTCTTGATATGCAAGGGGATCAAAGTGACTAAATAGTAATAACCATAAGGTTTTTATGTCAATACAACCATTGCGGCTTCCCCACTTTTCGAAAACAACATTGAAGGGACATTGCTATAAAATGATCTACAACAAGCCTTGTGTTTAAAACTATAACAGACTATTGTAAAGTGGGAAAGGCTTGTATTCAGTATGCATTTATTGTCATAATCATGTATACTCTGCAATGTTAAATATACTAACTTTGTATAAAATAAAACAGCATTGTAACATCATTTTGCATTTATTTACAAACTTTATATACATTTTTTTTTGGTTTCATCATAATATTTTTAAAGACAACACTAAACACTAAAACATTACTATTCTATGCACATATTTTCTTTCTTTTTCAGTATATTGTCATTACTTATATTTTCCATTATTATTTCACATTATTTATTTATTTAATTAAAACAAACCATGCACCTATTGTTTTTAAAACCTTCATAAATTAAGTGTACAGGTTGCACAGCATTATTGACTTCATCAAAAACACTCTCCGACATATCATTAAACCGTATAGGCAGAAATGTCTCAAAGTTTTCACATACACAAAGTACACGATCACCATATGCTGTTTTCAATTTCCGAATCTTGATAATGCGGAATGGAATATGCGTTGGCAATTCGCTGAGCTTCTTTGTCTCTAAGCCACATGATTGTCCCACAGCATTCAAAACATTCATTGTAGTAGTCTATAAACAAAACAAAAGCATATCTATTACACTCTAAAACAGTTTTAATAATATTGTGCAATTAGGGATTTTGCACTATGCATGGCGAATAAATTATACTAGTTATGCAAGAAATGCCCTAACTGTTGCAGATACTACTTTTCTGCATATAGCACAAGTGTTAAGTTCTAATGCACATTTGACACAGGCTATCATGTGTCCACAGGGTAAAAATACAACACCTAGTTCATCTTGATAACAAATTTTACATAATTGTTGGTCACACTTTTGTATCTGTTCGTGAGACAAGTCTTTTCTTTCAGCCTTGTGTATTTGCTCCGCGTGCTCTAACTCTAAAGGCACTTTTATGTCTTGTGCTGCAATCACTTTTTCTTTACGAATAGTGTTCACAAATTCCTGACCTTTAAGCAACACCATGTATTTACAGTTTGGTAACCAACGAGCATGTTGCACTAAAGGGTCATCATTCATTTGCCAATCCTTTAAAGCAAATCCGCAATAAAAACATATTGTTTTATCCCCTTCACCAGTATAAAAAAAATCCAGCTTCACTTAGCTGTTTGGTAAGGTGTTTTAATATTAATGGCCAAACATTTTTATAAGATTCGAAACGTTTTTCAACAGAGCTGTACTCTGGGTGTGCTAGTGCTTTAGTCTTGCAAACTCCCAATTTTTCAAAAGCACACGCCAATTCAACACTGTCTATGGCATATGGACCACATATATCGACACTACCGTTGACTGGTAATACATCATTATTATTATTTATTTGTGATTCATCAACGTAAGTAGCGGCCAAAGGCCTTGTGGTTCGGTAAAATGAATGCACGGGTAGGTTACCCACTTGCTTTCCAAGCATGTAAGGACAGTGAGGAGATCATCGCAAATGGTCTCTAAAGGGATCATCCCCTTCTTCCCAGTGTGAAAGTTCAATACGACAAAACACACAGCGCACCACATCTTCTCGGTTCAAGTAAAAAAAACGGCTTTTGCAAGTTCATGCGTCGACAAAAAGCCTACAGGCCAGGATTCAAATGTTAACCATCGATCATGTTCTGATTTTAAATTTAACCCACGTGGTAAACCAACTTGCTCACTTGTTGTATTTGGTACTAACGCCATGTGTTATAATAAAACTTTTTCTTATTGTAAGTTATTAACATTGCACAAGAGCACAGAGTACTTTAAAGCATAATGCATGCTTGTTCACTGTCTCTTCATTACGTTAATGGCACATGACGACACCTAAAAGCAAACAAAATAACCCATCACTCAATCAATCAATCAATCAATCAATACTTGTAAATAAAACGTTAACGTTAATTGGCATTAATATATCAAAACACCATTAAAAATAAACTGTATGTTGGCACTAACAGTAACCCATGTACTTATTTTCTTTTTTTATAAAGCTACAGTCATTTACATTCCCCCACCCTCCCTTTAACCAATATATAAACAAAAATGAGTGTCATGTCATTTTGTTCACATTATCATGTTCAAACCTGTGGATATTCGTTGAATCCATAGGGAACCACCCATAAATTAAATTTATTATTTTTATTTTTAGAAAATCCAACATGGCCTTGTACTTTTCCCAGTCAACAACAACAACATAGCCATTAATCAAGAAAGCAATCATTGTCCCAGTCATGTACAGGTAATGAATTTTTTTTGTCTACGAGTTTTCAGTAGTGGTAAAATGGAATAGCATTTTTAAGTTGGACTTACCTGAGTTTTAAACAGTTGACTTTTTGGCAGTGGTTTCGCTTTAGTGCGTTTCGTTTTTTTTTTCAGCGACTACTACGTCGGTAAGACTATTCTTTCCAAGTTTCTAAAAATAAATAAAATAAACCGCTATAAATACCTAAATTCAAGTTAATACATACATTTCATAAAATAAAACATAAAACAAAAAAATGAAACAAGTTAGTTTAAAAAAATCATCTCACCTTTACTTGCAGTGACTTGTTGTTCTTCCCTTCTAGTGGGCTCAAAAGTGCAATGGTTTCTTCTTCCTCAGTCATGTAAGGTATGCCGGTTATCTGCAAACAAATAAATAAATAAAATCATTAATTACCTAATCAATAAATAATTGCTTGTAAATATATATATATTAATCAATAAATATATAAATGAATAAATATATACCTACCCCACAACAAGGTTAAGTATTTTCCACCAACACCAAAACTGATAAACAAGACCAGGGGTATCATGCAACGCAGTGTGTTCAAAGGTAGTCACATAAGTGAGCGTGGAAATAATAACGATATGTCTTTATATATGCTACGTTGCATGTATAATCTTTTTTTTTCCCATGCTTTGACCATTCTCTTATCAGGCACGTGGACAGCTAACGTCCCAGGCGAACACCTGTGGCGAATCAAATTTCACATAAACTTGCATTTTGTCACGTACGAAGCAAGACAGGATGTGACTTGTTAACAGTTATCGCGCACGTGGACAGATAACACCCAAGCGAACACCTGTGGAAGATCAAATTTCACATGAACTTGCATTTTGTCACGTACGAAGCAAAACAGGATGTCACTGGTTTAGCTTGCCTGTGGTTTCACACATGTGTTCACATGCCTTTCGCTCTTCCCTGCCACTACAATGGTCAGATTATTTCACCTTCAAGCGTCACCTGTTGTCAAGTCAGATCAACGCCTTCCAATAAGCTCAAATGACATTCACCTCCTGCTCGTTTGTTTTCTGTACTCGCTTCGACCAACATAGAATCAAGTTCTCATCACCGTTTACACGTTAAAGGTAAAATATCAGAAAACGCATGCTCGTTCTGTCATACACCGACCAGCCGAAATAGCGATTGTTCTATTAAGCATGGTCCTTGTGGTTAGCGACAGGTTCGTTGAAACACACACACCCAGCCGTATCGTCTCTCTCAACCACCACGCTTCATAAACATTATAAACAAGTAAAGAAAAAGAAAACGTTATTTCAACATGTATGGCGTTAGGCCCTTTGTGAATTATTTTTTGGAAAAAAAATATCTACCACATTTGAAAGGGGGCGAAAGCCCGAGTCCTAGGACACCTCGTACACGTCTCTAGCGTTATTGGTTCATGAGATATCGGCAAAAATCACAAAAAAAACACGTGTTTACCCCAAAATCGAGTTTCCAAATTTTTTAAAAAAATATAACGTGTGGTCCATAGCAAAGAGGACGTCTGACCGAATCCTTGGACCCATCGTACATGCCTCTAGCGTTATTGCTTCGTGAGATATCGGCAAAATCACAAAAACACGTGTTTACCCCAAAATCGAGTTTCCATTTCTTTTTAAATTATAACGAGCGGTCCATAGAAAAGAGGACGTCACCCCGAGTCCTTGGACCTGTCGAACATTCCTCTAGCATGATTGGTTCGCGAGATATTAAAAGCACATGACCTTTTAGTTTTGGTCTTTTCATTAAATTAAGAGCCTATAGGAAAGTAGGGGGCATCACTACGAGTGCTAGGACATCCTGTATGTTCAAATCCGACCATTGGTTAGCGAGATATCAGCTTCGTGGCAAATACGAGGAGGGCTCAATAAGTTAGTAGACAGCTCTGTCATCATCCCACTACTACACTTACAAAACACAAATTTTTGCTCTAGCGACTTGTAATTTATTTTGGGGGTAGAGGGCATAGGGACCTTTCATTTATGTCAAATAAACGGTTTTGTAGAGTTCCTAGTTTCCAAAATATAGGATTTTCAAAATTCGAGTGTTTTCAAAAAAAACATAAAAGTAAAAAAGTTTCATTATAGAAAATAAAGGGCATAAAGACCATTCGTTTGAGCCATGGCACAACGTTCTATCATGTTTAGTTTTCAAACTATCACCTAGTTTCGAAAACAAAAATTTTCAAAAAAATTTGAAAAATATAACGAGTGGTCCATAGCAAAGAAGACGTCAGCCCGAGTCCAACGATACCTCATTTGTCAAAATCGGACCATGCGTTCGAGAGATATGAATAAGCAAAAAGTGTGTACTAACTTTTTGAGCACCTTGTGCGTTAGAACACCCACTACTCCACTACTCCCACTCTCTTCCCAAACTCATTAGCGTGAGCTGACAATACTATTTGGGTTTAATCACTAGCGCTTAGAGACAGCCCAGCGGGGCTTACGAAGTGACCCGAATGCTCACGAATATAACCGATCAGCCAACCTCTTCCACCCAAGCGGGGCATGATCCTTGGGCGGACATTTTTCTTTCGTTTATCGACGGGCTATTTGCTCTGGAATAATCGCTTGATTTGTTATTCTGGACGTTAATTCTTTGAGTCTCAGGCACTCACTGGACAACTGCAATAAACTCAAGTCCAGCCGATGAGACTGCGCCAGGGTGTCCCTACCATTATCTCCACTAATATCTTCCCTGGCCCTTTCTCAACAGCTTATGCATTGCTTGGAAAATACGTTTCATGGAGTTTCAAGTGAACAAATATATTTCGCTTGCGAAAATATATTTTTCTTTTACAGTAAGAGACAGAATATGTAATTTTAAATAAATCAAGTAAAGTTATGTTAAAACAAGATGTTCAGTGAATAACATATAGCCTACTTTCTCCTAAATGTATGAGTATAGTTATAACTCGTTGTTTTTATCAAAGAGTATAATAGAATCATTTCTTGGTTGAAGACCTTAGAAACTATTTACCTCTACCAAACACCACAACCTCGAAAAAACTGCTACCATCATTGAAGAAAGAAAGATAAGAAGTTTCTCAAGAATGTTATGGATTTGGAGACATAATCGACCGGACTGGCTGCGTGGCTCAACGGTAACGTTCTCGCTTGCTGGGCCCTAGGTTGCAGGTTCGTATCATGGCTCAGTCAGCTGGCATTTGAGGGTGCACAAATGCGAGGGAGCCGTGTCAGTAGATTTACTGGCACGTTAAAGATCCCCTTCTGGGCAAAATTCTGGCACCCCGGCGTCTCTAAAAGCAACAGTAGTTAAAACGGACGTAAAACCAATAACAGTATTATTATTATTATTATTATTATTATTATTATTATTATTATTATTATTATTATTATTATTAGATAATCGACCTGACGTGGGCAACATCCAACTTTGAGTTGAGGCATGTCTTTACACGTCTGGCTGTGCATGGTTTTCACATCCCTAATTGTATTAACAAATCTTCCCATTACCTTACAGAGACGTGTGATTACCAACTATGTGACCGACAGCAGTGGCTACGCTGGCTAAAAGCGCAGCATTAGGTCATGGGGCCAAGCTCTCTGCTGACTCGGTAGACGCGTGGGTTCGAGCCCCACCGTCGGCCGTCCTTGAAATGGTTTCCCGTGGTTTCCCATTTTCAACACCAGGAAAATGCTGGGACGGTACCTTCTGACAGGCCACGGCCGCTTCCTTCCACATCCTTGGCCAGTTTCATTCATCTTCATCCATTCCATCTCTCATCCCGACGCGCAGGTCGCCAACGGGCGTCGACTTGAAAGACCTGCACTCGGCCTCTCAGGAGGCTACTCGACCAAAAAAAAACAACTTTGTGGATATTTTCGATTGCTAGCTGCAATAAAAGTGTTAATTAATATCCTGAACTAGCACCGACGGATAGAGGTCAGGTACTATGTGAAATCGTTTTGTTCTTTACTTCAAATAACTTTCTCAAATAACGCACAATAGGCTGTTACAAACCCTTTAAAATAAAAAGTATAATAATAATATCGTATGGCCCTGGGTGCCAGGTGCAAGCTTTGTTATCTGACACCCAAAGGGTAGCTTGCATGTCAAATTTCGCTGCTCCTTTAAGCGCTATGAAAGTCAAGGAGGTTAGATATCTAAGCTCCTTGAACTCTATAGCGCTTTCTAGTAAAGAAATGAGGAACTTTGTGTTGGCGGTAACTCCCGAGATTAATTTTGCCATTATGAACCCGGCCTACTGTATTCAAATGGGTCTTTGACATGCCAACATCGCATGACATGGTGTCGCAATTTTTGCCGCCTTTCAAAAATCACTTACCACGGCCAGGGGCGAACCTGCAAGTTTGGGGTTAGTAGACCGACACGTTGACCACTCACCCACCGTGGCAAGCAAATAAAAAGTAAAACTGTACCATAGGATCATCTTGTCATTCTTAAAATTCGATGCGCATAGAATGCCAATGGTATACTAATCAATGGAGTCCCACGTAGACCAGTCGTGACACCTAGTGGAGAAGTATCGAACAAGATAATCCTAACAGGGCGAGTGCATTCTAGCGGCCATAAAAGTAAACTTTTCAATAAAATTTGTAAGTTAATCTGTAGGCCGGCGTGCATTTCGCCGCCAGTTGGACATGATAATTCACTTTTTTGCCGCTAGATGTCTCGTGCAAATCTGCTGGCGAATTTTGTTTTAATTAAATATATAATATCCATCGTAATATGCGCAATATAACGCTTAATTTTAAAACCTCTGAGTCATTACAAAACAATAAATATAACAAATTTCAAGCAAAAAACCTAACTCTGATGGGGTTTGAACCATTGCCATAAGATTGATTGGCTAACGCTTTACCACGGAGCCAAACGTGCCAACGAAAATCGTCCGATATCAAATGAGTTACATGGAACGTAGTAGCAAATAATGATTTAGAATAAACGATTTCATCAGTGGAGTATATTATTTATATATAAAGCATTTCATAAAAAGTTTATTTATTTTGTATCAGTACGCTATATTGCGTGCAATACTTAAATAGGTGAAATATAAGTCAGGAACAAGATATCCGCTGCCATCTAAATGAGAAGGCTCAGCTTTTTAAAATCACTTCTGCACTTTAGTATTACAAAATAAACTTTTAATTTCGAACGTGTCTCTTCCTTTAGAACAGTTAAAACGATTATCGGCTCTATAATCGGACCTGGTGGGTCCCATGATATGGATTATAAAGTTTGCATAATTCGCACGGCCGCCATCCTACAATGGTCCGGCGGATGACCTTGTAGATTGGTCACAAGACGCATCCTATATGAAGGTATGTTGTTACCAAATTTGGTAGAGATAGGATGATTTGGTTAGTCGTTATTTGATTTTACGTTTTGAACGTTTGAGTGGCCGCCATTCAGTTTTGGTAAAGATGGCGGCGATATAAAACATGCCACTGAGATGCCCTTTGCTAGTTCTAGATCTGTACCAAATTTCGTTCGAATCGGTTTCACCGTGTTTGAATTGATAGGGGGGGGCAGACATTCAGAGTACACACACTCACACACACACACACAGACTTGCCCCCCCCCCACACACACACACAGACAGACACACAATTTTTGGCCTAGTGTAGATCTCATAAGTCTACTTTCATTTTTTGAAAAAATCGAAAGTAGGCTAAAAAATGTCATTTTGATCAAATGAAAAAATGAAAATCCACAGCCTGCTTCCAGTCTCCGACCGGGTCAGGAATGGAATGAATGAAGCCCCCATCTAGCGGCGAGGATATGAATTGTGCCGGCTGCCGAGGCCTGACGCACTCCTCTGGGGCAATGATTAAATGAATGACAGATGAAATGAAATTATAGTGGAGAGTGCTGCTGGAATGAAATTTTGACAGGGAAAACCGGAGTACCCGGAGAAAAACCTGTCTGCCTCCGTTTTGTCCAGCGCAGATCTCACATGGAGTGACCGAGATTTTAACCACGGACCCAGCGGTGAGAGGCCGGCGTGCTGCCGCCTAAGCCACGGAGGCTTCCATTTTGATCAAATACCGTATGTAAAATAAAAACACAGAACATTAATTTTGAAGTAAAAATATCTAAATCAAATGTCATTATGATCAAATATGTAACAATAAAATGTAATTAGATGATAGCTAAGGTTCTAATTCATGGATATTTATAATTTTAAGTTATGTATAAGCAAAGGGAAGGAATGTGTATTTATATAAAAATCCTAGCCCTAATGATCGGTCTAGGTTGTGAAGTTTCGGGTACGTTCGGTTTTCCCCGTTGCCATGGTCTGACTCGGTGCGTGTCAAAAGATCGTGAAGGGGGATGGATGATCGGTTGCGGTCGTGAGTATTCGGGTCGCTTCGTTAGCCCCGCTGGGCTGTCTCTAAGCGCTAGTGTTTAATCTAATTAGCGCAGTTCGACTAGTTGTGGAGACGGCACGATGCCGTGAGTAATAAAGAAATTCTTCCTCTTCTTAAGACGCCGTCACCAAACGAAGGTTGGCGATCCACATAGCCAGCTCTGACCTTGACATTGCAGTATGAAATGCTTCCTCCGATGTACACCGGTGCCACCTTCAAATGTCCTTCAACCATGAATTTCTGCGTCCCCCAATGGATCATTTTCCTTGTATCTTTCCTTCAATAATTAGCTGTGATAATTGGTACCTCTTGTTTCGTATGATGTGACCTACTGTAGGTATTGTGTCTTTGTTTGCTTTATAACATGCAGCAGTTGCTTTTTCATCCGATGTAGGACCTCGATATTTGAAATTTTCAATATCCAAGGTATGCGCAGCAAACGACGTTACAGATACATTTCTAAGGTATCGATTCGTTTTTCAATAGAAGGATCCATGGTCCAGCATTCGCAACCATATAGAAGAACAGAAAATATGTAACTACGGATCATGCGGATTCGCAACTGTAGACTGAGATCTGATCGTACAAAGAATTTCCGCAAGGTAAAGAATTGTTTCCTGGCCTGTTCAATTCTAGATTTTATTTCTTGTTTGGAGTCACATTGTTCGTTCAATATGGTGCCCAAGTATTTGAAGGAGGACACTTGTCCAACTATATTATTATTTATTGTGAGATTTGCTCTTATTGTCCTTCTAGAGAACACCATCATTTTTAGCCTACTTTCGATTTTTGCAAAAAATGAAAGTAGACTTATGAGATCAACACAGGGCGAAAAAAGTGTGTCTGTCTGTGTGTGTGTATGTGTGTGTGTGAGTCTGTGTGTGTGTGTGTATGTGTGTGTGTGAGTCTGTGTGTGTGTGTGTGTGTGTGTGTCTGTGTGTGTGTGAGTGTGTGTACTCTGAATGTCTGTCCCCCCCTATCAATTCGAACACGGTGAAACCGAATTGAACGAAATTTGGTACAGAGGTAGCACTGTAAAGGACACCTCAGTAACATACTTTATATCGCCGCCATCTTTACCAAAACAGAATGGCGGCCACTCAAATGTTCAAAACGTAAAATCAAATTACGGCTAAACTAATCATCCGATCTCTACCAAATTTGGTGACAACATACCTTTTCATAGGACGCGTCTTTCACCCAAAATTTAAGGTCATCGGCCATGCCATTTCAGGATGGCGGCCGTGTGAATTATGCAACCATTTTAATAAATAGCTTAAGACCCACCAATTCCGATTATCGAGCCTAGGGGGGTTTAAGCTATCCTGAAGGTCGTGATCCGTTATTTATTATAATTTAATATTATAATATTATACAGTATGAGTGGCTTAAAAGAGCTGAGCCGTTTGTGTCACACGACAAGATGGCAGCTGTCCTCATGTGCCTGTCTTATATTTCAGTAGTTTTAGTATGTTGTATGTGATATACCGTACTGATACAATAATATAAACTTTGTATGAAATGATCTTTAATGAAGATGTACTGCAGTGAAGAAATGGTTTATTTAAAGTCATTATTTGCCAACAGTTTGTATCTAATATATCAGTTAAGAACACCTGACGTCATGGATACGGTTAGCTCTGGGCTAGCATGTTAGTCTGACACGCAGTTGACTGGGGATCGAGTACTGCTACAGTTAGTTTTTTTTTTCTTGAATTCTTTTACAAATGATGTGCACGAGCTTTTTCCACAGATACTGAATAAAATGTCATTTAGCTCAAAGGAGAGGATAAAGTATACACTCGTATATTAATAAAATCACAGTCCCAGCATCGCACATAAACAGAAGACAATAGGAAAAGGAGAATAGAAGAACTAGATACACGTTGTCATTAACCACAGCCTTCTTAATGCCTCTGTACGGTGCTGTCCTCTTGTGGGTTATGTGGGTAATATTGTTCCAAACATAACGCTGTGTAAATGCCTGAGATGGCCTCCTGAAGTATGGCAATTTTGTAATACTGGTAGTTCAACTATTAGCCACGATCGCGCTCCGAATACCTTTAAACACTGCCAGCTGGATCGCCTCCCTCTTGGCTACTTTAAACTGCCTACTCATTCAACACCCATAGAACACTGCCATCGTAGTACATTACGATGGCAGTGCATAGGCGTACAAGATAAAGATTAATTCACTGATAGGTCGCAGCACCACCTACTGCGGAGGATTCTTAATTTTGCAGGCTGGCTTAATATAGAGATTCGATAGAGATTAACGGACGTGAATGTATTACAATAAGTTAGTAGTTTTGTTATTCAATCATCATAAAGTATATAATATTGATTTTGACACTTACTGGTTTATTATCAATATAAAAGAAAACAAACAATACATTGTGGTAGGGGTGATTGTGTTAGGGATGAGGACAAAGAGTCATAAAGATACCCATACATTTAGGAGAAAGTAGGCTATATGTTCTTTGCTGAACATCTTGTTTGTTTTTAACGCGTTCACACACAAGCCGAATTCTTCACTGTGTTGTACTAAGCAATTTACCATGTGATGAAGGGTAGATAATTTATCTGCTATGACAACAGTATCATCCGCATATCTAATGTTATTAATAAATTTTCCATTTATATTGATCCCTCCACCTTCTATCAGCGATTCTTTAAATATTGTCTCAGAATAAATGTTGAACAAAAGCGGTGACAGTACACAACCCTGACGAACACCTTTTCTGATTGAAGCCGTTTCTGAAGTTCCTTGACCTGTTTTAAGATCCGCAGTCTGATTCCAATATAGATTAATTATGATGCGTAAATCATTGCGGTCAATACCAGTTGAAAGCAGAAAGAAATTACAACAAGATATTGTGTTACGGTACTGAGAAAGTCTATCACCAAAACTATACTAACGAGTACGGCACGGGTGAGTAATTTGTGCATCTTTTTGCATAATTTTGTACAATTCGAAAACAACTCGCACCCTTGCGATTCCTTTTTGAGCATGTTTTACTGTACTAGGGTCCAAAGTTTCCGTGACTGACATAAATGTCAACTCTCTATTCCCGTGAACGTATTTCCTTGTATATTTCTCTCAAAGTTTATTTTGGATACAGCTTTCCAAAATATTGCTTGGAGAGGAAGGTTTAAGGTGCTCCTTCATAAAAATAACATATCTGACACTCAATTTATAGGGATGAGACAGGTACAAATTTGGGGTGTGACTGACTGACATCTCTGAAATCATACATTTCATACTCAATTAGTTTACTTATTATAATTCTGTAAAGGAGGCTTCGGTGGCGTAGTTGGTAGCATGCTGAGCTTCTATGGCCAAGATCGCCGGTTCAAACCCAGCCAAAGTCGTCGGATTTTTTAAGAGCGTTAAAATTCTTCTGTTTTACTTCTTTCGGAGGGGAAGTAAAGCCGGCGGGCCCATGTCATAGATTTATAGTATGTAAAAAAACCTTTCACTAACTAAACTTTTGTGAAGCAAAAATTTTTAGGTTAGGTTTGATTATTGCTCTTAAGTTCCAACGTTCGTCACCAGGTGCTGGTTGCGATAGCCAAGTTCACAGCTAGGTGTCGTGGAAGGAAGCATTTGGTAGCGAAAGTAGGATCCTCTTCAAACTATCGTCTGCAGTCCTTACTTGAATTAAAAACAGATAACACACACTAATACAGTCATCAGGATTAACACCGGTTATCAGACAGATTCTAAACACACCCAAAGTACACGGGGCAACATGACCACGTTGTCGCAGCCCCTAAACTAAGGAACCAACCAACCATAATTCTGTAATCACTTGGATAGAATTTTATAGGTATCGGTTTATTGCCTAAAGGAAAAAAGATCAATACACTGTCGATAATATAAATGCAGTTCACTCACTTTAAATTACATAATCAAAAACAAGATGTTCAGTAAAGAACATATAGCCTACTTTCTCCTAAATGCATGGGTATTGTTATAAATCTTTGTCCTTTTCAAGGAGTATAATTGAATGTTGGTTGTAGTACCTTGTTGAAATACAACGTGCTATCGGGATATTAAACATGAATATGAGGTGCCCTTTGCTAGTGCTACCTCTGTAAAAAAATCATTCAATTCGGTTTCACCGTGTCTGAATTGATATGGGGAATGGATTTGCACACATACATGGCCGCTATTTACAAACTATCGGGCTGATGACCTTGTAGTCAGTCATAAGATGCTTTCCACAAAAAGGCATGTTGTTGCAAAATCTGGTACAGATCAAATTATTAGGATGGTCGTAATTTGATTTAAGCTTTTAACATTTGGGTGGCCGTCATTCCGTTTCCGTCAAGATGGCGGCGATATAAAACATGACACTGAGGTGCCCTTTGCTAGTGCCACCTCTGTACCAAATTCCGTTCAATGCGGTTTCACCGTGTTTGAATTGATAGGGGGAATCGGTTTGCACACATTCTTGGCCACCATCTGCAAACTATTAGGCTGATAATCTTGCAGTTTGGTCAGAATATGCTTCCCACATAAAGATATGTTGTTGCAAAATTTGGTAGAGACTAGATTATTAGGTTGGTCGTAATTACTTTTAGCTTTTAACATTTGGGTGGCAGCGATTACGTTTTCGTCAAGACGGCGGTGATATAAAACATGAAACTGAGGTGTCCTTTGCTAGTGCTACCTCTGTACCAAATTTCGTTCCATTCGGTTTCACCGTGTTCGAATTGATAGGGGGAATCGATTTTCACACAACGATGGCCGCCATCCGGAAAATATTGGGCTAATGACCTATTAGTTTGGTCAAAGGATGCTCCCTCCATAAAGGTATGTTGTTGCAAAATTTGGTAGAGATCGGATGATTAGGTTAATCGTAATTTGATTTATGCTTTGAACATTTGTGTGGCCGCCATTACGTTTTAGTCAAGATGGCGGTGATATAAATATGAAACTGAGATGCCCTTTGCTAGTGGTACCTCTGTACCAAATTTCGTTCAATTCGGTTTCACCGTGTTCGAATTAATAGGGGGAATCGATTTTGACACAAAGATGGCCGCCATCCGCAAACTATTAGGCTAATGACCTATTAGATTGGTCAAAGGATGCTCCCTCCATAAAGGTATGTTGTTTGAAAAATTTGGTAGAGATCGGATGATTAGGTTAGTCGTAATTTGATTTAAGCTTTGATCATTTGTGTGGCGGCCAACACGTTTCCGTCAAGATAGCGGCGATATAAAACATGACACTGAGGTGCCCTTTGCTAGTGCTACCTCTGTACCAAATTTGAACATTTGTGTGGCCGCCATCACCTTTCCGTCAAGATGGCAGCGATATAAAACATGACACTGAGGTGCCCTTTGCTAGTACTACCTCTGTACCAAATTTCGTTTCATTCGGTTTCACCGTGTTCGAATTAATATGGGGAATCGATTTTCACACAAAGATGGCCGCCATCCGCAAACTATTACGCTGATGACCTATTAGTTTGGTCAAAGGATGCTCCCCCCATAAAGGTATGTTGTTGCAAAATTTGGTAGAGGTCGGATGATTAGGTTAGTCGTAATTTGATTTAAGCTTTTAACATTTGGGTGGGCGCCTTTACGTATTTGTCAAGATGGCGGCAATATAAAAACATGACACTGAGGTGCCCTTTGCTAGTGCTACCTTTGTACTAAATTTCGTTCAATTCAGATTCACGGTGTTCGAATTGACAGGGGGGGGGGGGACAGACTCTCAGAGTACACACACTCACACAGCCACATACACACAGACAGACACACGTTTTTTCGCCCTGTGTTGATCTCATAATGCTACTTTAATTTTTTGCAAAAATCGAAAGTAGGCTAATATGATGAATGAATAACATAAAATATAATTATTTTGTAATATCAACACATACATTAATACAGCTGGTATTGACAGCAGACGAGCATAATACTGCATTTTATTTGTTGTTGGTAACTTCCGTCATAACCTTCTGTACCATTTGTGCATATGGGTCGAACACATAATGGTTTTTCGATACTGCCTTCTGTAATAACCTTTTTGAAACTTAAAATAAACAAAACAAATGTAATATCAATTTGAAACTTTATGCCTCGGTATCACATTTCCGTGGAAGTACTAGGGGCGTACTATATTGTTTTACACTTTATTTTTAGCCTACTTTCGATTTTTGCAAAATATGAAAGTAGACTACACTACAGATCACTACAGGGCGAAAAAAGTGTGTCTGTCTGTGTGTGTGTATGTGTGTGTGTGAGTCTGTGTGTGTGTGTGTGTGTACTCTGAATGTCTGTCCCCCCTATCAATTCGAACACGGTGAGCGCAAATTGAACGAAATTTGGTACAAAGGTAGCACTAGCAAAATACACCTCAGTGTCATGTTTTATTTCGCCGCCATCTTGACGGTAACGTAATGGCGGCCACACAAATGTTCAAAGCTAAAATCAAATTACGACTAACATAATCATCCGATCTCTACCAAATTTTGCAACAACATACCTTTATGGGGGCAGCATCCTTTGACCAAACTAATAGGTCATCAGCCTGATAGTTTGCGGATGGTGGCCATCTTTGTGTGAAAATCGATTGCCCCTATTAATTCGAACACGGTGAAACCGAATGGAACGAAATTTGGTACAGAGGTAGTACTAGCAAAGGGCACCCCAGTGTCTTGTTTTATATCGCCGCCATCTTGACGGAAACGTAATGGCGGCCACACAAATGTTCAAAGCTTAAATCAAATTACGACTAACCTAATCATCCGATCTCTACCAAATTTTGCAACAACATACCTTTATGGGGGGAGCATCCTTTGACCAAACTAATAGGTCATCAGCGTAATAGTTTGCGGATGGCGGCCATCTTTGTGTCAGAATCGATTCCTCCTATTAATTCAAACACGGTGAAACCGAATGGAACGAAATTTGGTACAGAGATAGCACTAGCAAAGGACATCTCAGTGTCATGATTAATATCGCCGCCATATTTACAGAAACATAATGGCGGCCACACAAATGTTTAAAGCTTAAATCAAATTACGACTAGCATAACCATCCGATCTCTACCAAACTTTTCAACAACATACCTTTATGGAGGGAGCATCCTTTGACAAATCGAATAGGTCATTAGCCTAATAGTTTGCGGATGGCGGCCATCTTTGTGTCAACATCGATTACCTCCTATTAATTCGAACACGGTGAAACCGAATGGAATGAAATTTGGTGCAGAGGTAGCACTAGCAAAGGGCACCCCAGTGTCATGTTTTATATCACCGCCATCTTGACGGAAACGTAATGGCGGCCACACAAATGTTCAAAGCTTAAATCAAATTACGACTAACCTAATCATCCGATCTCTACCAAATTTTTCAACAACATACCTTTATGAAGGGAGCATCCTTTGACAAATCTAATAGGTCATTAGCCTAATAGTTTGCGGATGGCGGCCATCTTTGTGTCAAAATCGATTACCCCTATCAATTCGAACACGGTGAAACCGAATGGAACGAAATTTGGTACAGAGGTAGCACTAGAAAAGGCCACCTCAGTGTCATGTTTTATATCACTGCCTTCTTGACGGAAACGTAATCGCGGCCACCCAAATGTTAAAGGCTAAAATGTAATTACGACCAACCTAATAATCTAGTCTCTACCAAATTTTGCAACAACAAATCTTTATGTGGGAAGCATATTCTGACCAAACGGCTAGATCATCAGCCCAATAGTTTGCAGATGGTGGCCAAGTATTTGTGCAAATCGATTCCCCCTATCAATTCAAACACGGTGAAACCGAATTGAACGAAATTTGGTACAGAGGTAGCACTAGCAAAAGGCACCTCAGTGTCATGTTTTATATCGCCGCCATCTTGACGGAAACGGAATGACGGCCACCCAAATGTTAAAAGCTGAAATCAAATTTCGACCATCCTAATAATTTGATCTCTACCGGATTTTGCAACAACATGCCTTTTTGTGGAAAGCATCTTATGACTGACTACAAGGTCATCAGCCCAATAGTTTGCAAATAGTGGCCATGTATGTGTGCAAATCCATTCCCCGGATCAATTCAAACACGGTGAAACCGAATTGAATGAATTTTTTTACAGAGGTAGCACTAGCAAAGGGCACCTCATATTCATGTTTAATATCCCTATAGCACGTTGTATTTCAACAAGCTACTACAACCAATATTCAATTATACTCCTTGAAAAGGACAAAGAGTTATAACAATACCCATGCATTTAGGAGAAAGTAGGCTATATGTTCTTTACTGAACATCTTGTTTTCTACCCAAATGAAATACATTACACATCAGTTGTTACGCCTACCTTCTCAACATAATATCCTTGTAACTTTATGCACTTTTGCCATCGATGTGTCAGTCTCTCCAGACCTTCCTGAAACCATTCTTTTGGAGTGCTGTGTACCCAAGCCTTGACAGCTGTGTCCAGAAGTTTCTTCATGTTCCCAAACAGGTGATGATCACACAGTGGTCTGGATTCGAAAAAATGCGGACAAAAATATTTTTCGTTAAAAGAAATGAAATACTTTTGAGTAAAACTTTAAATTAGATGTTACTATGAGGCAAATTTGTCGTGGTGCATAAAATTACTTACTTATTCATCCTCTGATCTGGATGAGTCGACTTCTTCTTCTTCTTCCCCTTCCTGCTCTGCTCGTCTTCGGGTATTGACAATAAGTTACACACCTCATGAGGCAACTGTCTTCTTTTCTTCTTCAGTATACCTCCCGTGCTTGAAATTACTGGATCAGAGCTTAGCAATAGTCTATGGAACAAGTCAAAATTATTGGAAATTCTTGAGGATTTTCTGGTATGGTCTTTATTTATTTATTTATTTATTTATTTATTTGTTGATGGTACACAACAGGGCTCAGTGTGCGCCCCAATAATAGTGCACCTACACAGTAAGATACATTTCCTGATATGTCTGCATTAAGTATTAATATCTTAATGTAATTCTTAAAACTAAGAAGTTCACACAGATCAAAATGCATAGTAGTAAAAAGATAATATAAAAACTAAATCTAAATATGATCTAATGCCAAATATAAAAACAGGTTTTGAAATTATTGCATAATAAACTAAAAGGTAACATCAATAACTAGGGAACAGGCCTATCCACATATATACATTGTTGATTCTGTTATGTGTGATAATTTTATTTCAAGTGTGAATTAGAGTGACTGGGTTATAATTTCCAAGATCGGTCTGATTGAGAGACAGAAATCTAGTTTCCAGTTTACACGAACCGCATCGTTGTAAATACTGCAAAGCCTCCATACAGGTGAATTGTTATGTGAAGTGGTATTGGTTATATCAGTTTTGAATGTTATGGTTGATCTTGTAGTTAAGCTAGGGATGTTAGGTCTTTGTTTCTAGACTCTAAGGCCTCCTCTTAAAGTTCTCTAATCGGCAAAATAGCTGCTTCTATAATGGAAGATCCATGGATAAGTATTTTATGGAGGGTTGGAGGCATGTAATACCACGGATATAGCCTGACATTTAAGCTTGCTGTTTCGCTGCAGTAGGAATTGAACTCTAAACTAGCAATTTCATGACCAGATGAAATTGCTTTTAAAATTATTCCAAAACGAGTTATTAACTCACAGTCTACCCCTGTTATTTCGGATGTTACTTGAGGTTATTCAAAAAACCTTCGGGCAGTGTTGTCATCATTGGTTGTTCCATATCCAGGCTTCGGAATATCAACTAGAAGACCTAATCACTTCTGAATGAGTCTTGCACATTTCTTTCTTTCTTTCTTTCTTTCTTTCTTTCTTTCTTTCTTTCTTTGGAATAAGTCTCGATTGCCATCTTTCACGCTCACTTTCCACTTTTTAAAACCCAGGCGGAATGAAATTTGCAGGAGACTTTCAAAAAATCGGATGTGGGCGTGCAGAACTGAAATTCCAAATTCAAGCTGTAAATTGTCGACGGGCTTTTGTGCCATTTTTTGTAGATTGTTCATTTCTGAAATTTTCTCACCACAAATATAGAATTTCCTGCTTGAAGACTGTGCTAAAGCATTGCATATTTTTCCATCTATCATTGACAATATTAAGGAATACTGCACTTCGGTGTTGTTTATGACCAAATTATGTAAATTCTCAATTTGATAATTTAGATACATCCTTCCGTCCGTGTAATTTCCGATGTTTCATGAACCCGCTGCATTCGAATAGGCCTGCAGAATCGTGTAGATGAGGTTCTTGGATTTTTCCACGCAATAATTCCTGTTTTACTGTCAACGAGGTGCAGAGGCACGACAGATGACATAAATAAGCTCTGGTCACTCTTTTTAGCTTCTGACCAGGTTTTTTTTAATATTGGGAATGACCGGAGCTGCCATCATAGCCCCATTTACAATATAACGTATAGCTCTTATCACTCATATCTGGTAACATTGATACAATTCTGGAGGAAGTGTGGTCCAGCAAGTCTTGTATTTTATCTTCAAATTCATTTTCCTTAATTATTACATTTTGTGGATAAGTAGCCTTTTTAGCATTCAAAATAGCATAATAGCTAGGGTATAAATCATGGTTATGTTTATTAGCTAATCTTCTCATTGTCACATACTGGTCCTTGGATAACTTTGCTTTAATTATTCATGATAGGGTTTCTTCCACTGACATTTTTGTAGATCGTTGACCCCACATTCTCCATGCATCCCGTATTCGTTTTCCCCTGGTTGGTGTAGTCGTGGTAGCTTCTTTTAATAGCTTGTCTGATGAATCGTCTCCCTCTGCCCTTAAATTCATAGCGGTCGCTTAGGCAAGCTCTGATGAAGTGATACTCTCCCTTAGGTCCTTAATTTTTCTTGTTTTGCTTCTCTCCGTTAGCTCTTCAAATTCATTTGAAGGACGACCTCGATCTTCTGATTTTGCGGAGCCAGGCATGCTCGGAATTGAAATCACATTTTTTTTAACCGGTCTGAATATTTCTTCAAAAAACATGTTCTAAGAAGTGACAATTTCTCCACCGGCCAAAATAAGGCAAAAAGAAAAAGGTTCTTATATTATTATACACTGTTTTCTCGACACTCTCATCAACATTTAATTGGAATTTGTTAATGAGATATGTTACCACAAACTTTTCTTTGCGAGCGCGAGACTGATATTTGTTCTCTCGAATCTTGTTATGAAGTTCACTGCGACTAACAACGAAATTCATTTTTCACACTACACAACACACACAACTACCACTAATCAATTACTTCTTGCAACTGAAGATTATTTTGGCTTCCTGACCTCGAGATATCCCTTGCGTAGCATAAACAAATGTCTCAACAGGCCCTTATCTCGCGCGAGTGTTTATCCTCTGAGCGCGCAGTAATGTTCTCTCCCTCCTCAATCACGCATCTGGCGTGTTCTGGCTATGAAACCTTTAAGGATGTATTCTCCAGTATTCATTATAAATCTTGCATAAGTTTCATGCTATACATATGTATACACTTTTTTGTAGGCCAAGCAAAATTTATTTTTCTTGAAAAAATTAATGCACTATAAAAGTAAGTATAAGAGTCCTTATAAGTGATCTGAAATTGAAAATCATGCTATAAACACATATTTCAGACCCCAAAATACATACAGATACCGTATAAAAGACCCCGAGTTTCATTTTGAAGTTAGAATGATATTTGAAAGTTTACTTAACGGAGTGCGGAGTTCAGAAACGAAGAGTTGTATCACTTTTGCAGTAATATATCGGAGAAACACAGAAGCAATTTCCAAAGAAAAAGTGAAATTAAAGTACACTGATTAACATACTTCACTTGGAAGGTGGTTTGGCGTTTCTAAAGTAAAGTAGAAAAATCGATTTTTGACCGCTTTTTTACGGATCCGGACCACTGTGGATCACTTAGGGCCAAGTCGGGAGAGTATGGTGGATTTGGCAGCACCGTGAATCGCATTTGCTCAATGGCAGCGGTGGTCTCTCGGCTAGTATGGGGGCGGGCATTGTCATGTTGCAGAAGCACACCTTTAGCCCATTTTTCTGGCCGCTTAGTTTGAATGGCTTGACATGAGCGCTTAAGGGTTGCCACATATGCTGTACTTCCAGCCAGTCAATGAGGATGATGCACTTTGTGTTCCAGAACACTGTCGCCATTCGCCTGCCAACTGATGGCACGGTTCGACATTTCTTTGGCGCTGGACTGTTCCTATTGTTCCATTCCAGGGTCGCCGTTTTGCGGATTTTGCAGAACTGGACACAGCTGTCAGGCCATGGGTACGCAGCACTCATTATCCACTTTGAAGCAGCGTCTTCTACAGGGCACCCGAGAATGTTCTCCGCAGTGGGTACGTGCAGCTGCAAGTGGTTGAGACATAAGTATAGTTGGCCGCACTGCACTGTGTCCTTGAAAGGGGGACTCCCGCGTGTGGGCTGTCAGTGTGTATTGCGATAAGCGAGCGAGCCTGCATGTCTTCAGTGTGTATTGCAGTAAGCGAGCGTTCTGATAGATTATTAGAAGAGTGCAACAGTATACAGGCGGTAATGTTTACTACTGAAGAGAGAGTTTTTTTTTGGGTGGAATACATTTTTCGCGAAGGCGATCGGTTTACAGAAAATGTAAAATTAAGATTTCAGGCGCGGTTTCCTAATTCAAAGTGTCCAAACCGTGATACCGTTCGTGTGACTGGCTCAGTTCACGATGTACCGGGAACAGGCAGGCCTACGCTTTTAACAGACGAAAAACTTGTTGAAATATCCGATATAATGCGGCGTAGTCCAAGTAAATCAACACGAAAATTAGCTCAACAAACAGGAATCTCTAAGTCGACAGCACATAAAGCTGTAAGAGACAAGCGTCAGTTGTTCCCTTATAAAGTTACCGTGGTTCATGAATTAAAACAAACTGATTACGGAAAAAGAGTGATGTACTGTGACGGGTTCCAGTATATGTTATGAATGCCTGAGGTGAGTACAAAGTTTACTGTTTATTTGTTATGATACAAGCGGCAGCCGTGCAACCAACGTAACTGCTGTAGCTAGCTCTCGCAGACGTATGTAGGCGCTGCGGAGAACATTCCCGGACTCACTGTACTACTGCGTTAATAACCGGGTGAGTTAGCCGTGGTGGTTACGGCATGACTGCTGGCAGTCGCTCACATCCGGGAGGCGAGGAGGTTCGAATCCCCCCCGCCGGCAACCTTAAAGATGGTCTTCTGTGGTTTCCCACCTTCCTTCCAGGCAAATGCCGGGGTTGGTCCCTAACTATAGGCCACAGCTGCTACCTTCCAACTCCTCGTCCTTACATCCAACTTCCCTCCTTCCCTCCCCAACGGTACTTGTAGCTCACCCATTGGGTGTCCGTCTCGAAGCAGCTACAAAAACTGGCGAGCCGAACATGTCCTCGGACACTCCCGGCACTAAAAGCCATACGCTAAAAAAACTGCGTTGATAAACAAAATTAAAGAAGTGTGACTTGGGCAGTTTCGTAAGGTACATTTCTAAAATAATCATTCATACATTTCACCAGTATTATTAGTAACTTTAGTAACAACTTCCTGCTAGAGTGTAAAATTTAAATTGCATGTGAACTTTTCATTTTATTTTAAATCAAAATTTTGTTAGGATACCCATTTCACTTTATCATGTTAAACTATCAAACTATCAACGCTGATGAAGATATTATTGTAATATCGAAGCATGCAGGCTACGTTTAAAATATTTTATGTTCGACCCTGACTATTATATGTCAGAAAACTGTACTATAATGAGGCTCATTATAACACTATTTTTCATTATAAAACAGTTTCTTCCACCAATCAGATCTCAATAAATAGTTGTTTGACCAATTAGATAATTAGATGCGGTGAGTTCCACGGCCTTCGAAATTAAATTTCACTGTCTGGCCTAGTGTCATAGAATGGTAATCGAGGAGGCCATGGTCAAATACAAGGCATTCTCTGCGTCTCATGCGCTCTGTTCAGTACATAAAACTGGCGAAATCTCGACAGATATTTATGAATATTTTTGTTCGAACATAAAATAGTTATAATAATTATCGTCAAATATAAACAGTCGTATGCAACTCGCCTATAATGGTAATTAAGACACTCGTATGGAAATTATAAAACTCGCATACGCCCGGTTTATAAACATACTCGTGTCTTAATTATTGCCATTATAGGCTCGTTGCATAATGTACTAGCCTATAAATAAACGTCATTTCATAGTATTGATAAGGTGGATTGCATAATACATATTAACACTGGGGAAGACGATTTCTGGTGTTTAAGATGTTAGTACCTTTTTGGGGTGTTCGTGGCTTGTAGATACTGAAAATGGTATCAGTTTTTAGCCTATTTTCAATTATGAAAACAATAGCCTTATGAGATGACCTTTTGTCCGTGTGTGTGTGTGTGTGTGTGTGTGTGTGTGTGTGTGTGTGTGTCTAATAAAATATAAACAGCCGGAGCGATTTCAATGAAACTCAGTAAGTGTATACTGCTACCTCGTCCAATCTCAACCGTCCCTTTCAAATTTTAATACGTTTCACCAATCCAACGTAGTGGCCGCGCGAAATATTTCACTGGCATTCTATATCTCGGCAACAGTAACAGATATCAACCTTAAATTTTGTACGGTGATAAAGGGTACTACTAGAAGCTCATCTAAGTAACTTTCATAAACCTGTTAATTACAAAACTAACATGGCGGTCAAGCAAATTTGGAACATTTAAATTGATTTACATCGCAATTTAACCACCCGAGCGCAGTGAAACATGTTACAGCAAATGATGATACACTTTGTAATGCACTGACATTTAATTTAGTTCAATTGTTTACATAACCACAAGATGGCGGCTGTTCAAAAGTTTAAAATTAAGTTTTTACTCGTATTTCTTGTGTCCTAATCATGCGATCGAAGTGAAAGTTTGAATAATCCTACTGTAATGGTACATAACTGTATGGTCTACACATATAACAATCCAAAATGGCGACCATCATAAATATTTTATGAGAACATGAAAATGGCGGCTGTGCAATTTTTTATTTAAAATTTTGGTTTCATTTCTCGTGTTCTAAGTAAGACTAGTAGGATATATGAAAATAGGCTATTTAGTTGTTCACAGAACTACATGTTTGCATACCAGTTCTGCCTCTCACAAGATTGCATAACAGATTATCCAATTGAGCCGAAATCATAGGCAAATAAAAACCAGTAAAACAAGTATTTTTGGTACAAATTTTCAAATTTCAAGTTAGTTGTTATCTATTTATTGTTCACTATGTCATAATGCCCCGCAGGAAGATAACAATACAGTGGAACGTGGCTAATTCGAACTTCTATAATTCGAATTTTTCTCTTGGTCTCGAGCATTTTATATACAATCAATGCTAAAAAATCGTGGTTAATTCCGATTTTATTTTGGATAATTCGAAGTTTTTACGTGTAAAAAGCCGATCGGAAGCCAAACAGTTGGGTCAGGAATTTCCAAAAAACGACGTTGTATCATTGGCATGCGGCCCCTACTCGATTGTTTTGCCTACGATCCTGCCATCTCGTACGAGGACTTTGTCAACGTGGACGGAAATGTCTCAGTTTGTGGTGAGCTGACCGACGCAGAAATCATCGCCGATGTACTGAACTCCGAAAAACAAGATGGGGACGACGCATCTGGCGATGAACTCGTGGAGAAAGTTCCGGAAAAATCTGTTCCGAGTGCAGCCCAAGCAACAAACGACATTTGAACTTAGGCGGATTTTTTAAAAGTAGAAATGACGTAAGTAATTCCGTTTTCCTTTCCTTAAATTTGTTAGATCCTTTTGTGATGGCCGAGAGTCGTAATTATTGTATGAGACAGGTAAAAATCTCAAACTTTTTTGAAAAACAGTAGATTTCTCTAAGACTAAATTAGATTGCTGGATTACTGCTGTCGTTAAATAGGTGAATAGTACATTTTGGTTTTATTTTATCATTTGAAACTTTTGAGGTTATTCACGATACAGTCATTATACAGTAGCCTATCGATGTCTGTTAATCTGCTTTGTTGAACGTAAATCATTATGTAAACGTAATACAATATATTTTCTCTACCATTTTCAAAGAACTTTCATAATTCGAATATTTGGAAAATTCGATTTTTTTTTTGGTCCCTTGAGGTTCGAATTATCCAAGTTCGTCTATACTTTCAATTTGACACATCGCTGAATCCACGTTCCTGGGATTTTCTGCGATGTGATATTTCAGGATATTTTTGATGGATGCTGCACCAACAGGCTTATGTCATCGTATGCACATCCCATCGTCTACAGTACTGTTCTTCTATGATCCTAATTTCTAGATTACACCAATAAATTATCACAAAATTAACAATGTATTTTTTTAAAACAAGAGCTGTTAGAACAAAATGGGCAGCAGGTTTGGAATCAGCCACGTAAAAACCCATGATCAGTTTTCAAATTCCAGACACCACACAAATTGATTTTGTTTGTTCCCCAGTCCAATCAGTGTTTCTGTGACGGCTGTGGTTGGTTGGTTCCTTAGTTTAGGGGCTGCGACAACGCGGTCTTGTAGCCCTGTGTACTTTGGGTGTGTGTAGAATCATTTGACAACTGGTGTTAATATTGTGATGACTGTATTAGTGTGTGTTATCTCTTCTTTTTTTATTCAGGTAGGGACAGCAGACGATAATTTCAAGCAGTTCCTACTTTCACTACCAAATGCTACCGTCCACGACACCTAGCTGTAAACTTGGCTACTACTAGATGCCATTACAACCAGCGCCTGGAGACGAGCGTTCGAACTTAAGAGCATTAATCAAATCAAACGGACAAATTTTGCTACACACAAGATTAGTTAGTGGATGGTTCTTTTACATGCCATAACTATGACATGGGCCCGCCGGCTTTACTTCCCCTCCAAAGGAAGACATACTGAGGGTTTTTTAACGCTCTTAAAATCTCCGACGACTACGGCCGGCATTGACGGCTGTGGTAGTGTGTATATTTAATTGAGGCTGGGATTGGAAGGAGGCAGCTGTGGCTTCGAAGTAGGGAAAAAAGAAAGGGAGCCTGTAGTTATGCGTGACCGTTAACCTCCTCGCGATCATGAGCCAAGGAACCTCCATATTTCACTCTGAAAATCTCACATGCATTGATCGTGAATCGAATCTGGTCCACGTTGGTGAGAGGCAAGCAGCCTGACCACTGCACCATCACGCCCCCTGTGAGTTAGAAACCATCATGGCATTCACCTGGAGTAAAAGTTGGAAACCATGGTAAACCACTTTCAGGATGACTGAGGAGGGAATCAAACCCAGCTCTTGTCAGTTTTGCCAGAAGAGGCTAAGCATACCTCTTTGCAACTCTCAGACTAGAATTAAATTTCTTGGCAAAACCCGGCCGAAGTCGTCGGATCTTTTAAGAGCATTAAAAATCCCTCAGTAAGTCTTCCTTTGGATGGGAAGTAAAGCCGGCGGACCCATGTCATAGATTTATGCCATTACACTTGTGTCAAGCTAAATTATAGGTTATATTTGACTAACGCTCTTAGGTCCCAACGTTCGTCGCCAGGAGCCGACTGCAGTGGCATCTAGTAATAAACTTCATAACTAATTGGTCGTTGACGGTGGCATTTGGAAGCAAAAGTTGGAACTACTTAAAACTCGAATGTCTGCAGTCCTTACTTGAATTAAAACCGATATCACACACTAATACAACCATCACAATTAACACAGGTTATCAGACAGATTCTACACACACCCAAAGTACACGGGGCTACATGACCGCATTGTCGCAGCCTCTAAACTGAGGAACCAACCAACCAAATTTATTGGCAGAGGCGGGAATCTAACCCAGGGCCTTTGAAATCTGAGTCTCAATACCACAGAAGGCGGACTTCAATATAGCGCAGTTTCTTTTATCTACATTCATTTAATCTCACATCTAATGGACTTCCTGCCTGGCATCCCACTACCGAGGAAAACATGAGGAAGTTAAGTGCAGTCCAACGTAGAGCAGAGCGACTCATTTACAAACAGGGCAACAATGTTTTGACAAAACCATTAACTGTAGATCTCACCTTTCTTCGAAAATCTCTGGATGGCACCGTTGGTTAAACTGTCCCCATTTCACCGTCTTCAGCTGTCATATCACTCAGTCCGTAGAGCACAGGGTGTCACCCTCGTTCCTCCATTTGCTAGGACAAAAGATTATCAAACTGGGTTCTACAATCGCTCTGCTCGACTCTGGAATGATCTGCCTCTTGCGATAAGAGACCTTCCTCCACGACAATTTTGCCGCAAAGTAAAGGCTCTAAAGCAGGGTCATCCAGTCATTACGCTCTGGGAGCGCGGCCGCGCTCGGGGAACACTGTGCAGTCAGACTAGCGCTCCTTCCCCTACCACGGTGGCAGCGAGGAAACGGACCACGCTGACTAGATACGTACAGTACGTGCCGACACTGTGCGGCCGACGGCTTATGTGGTATTGTTGACATCATATTGAGAGGGCTGTTTTGCCATAACAAATATACCGGATATACACATCGAATGGTACTCCGATGTGTGGAATGTGCAGGAAACGAACACAACTGTTAAGTAAAGGATGTTGTGATTTATTCCAAACTGAAATGTGACATATTAGAGAGGAAAATTCAACAACAAATTGTGTTCTTTTTAACACATTACATCTCTGTGGCACACTAAACATTTGGCATACTCTTTATAAGCAGTACAGAAAAATTACATTTCCCATTCTGCTTTAAAGACTGCTGCTTCACCACTCTTCCCTTTTTGTACGTAGTTCAGTCTTGACCACTGCGAAACTGATTTACTTACACGGTGCCAACAAAGAGCATTGGACTGGGCTAGTGACTGCGGGATCAGCTGCTCACTTCGGCGTGGCGGGCAGACCGCGTGCTTAGTCAGCCTAGCTCCTCCCACCACTACCTTCCACCAAGGCGCTCGGAGCACTGACTTGGAGCGCAGCTGGAGCGCTGTGTAGATGGCGCTGCTCTAAAGGGACTAAAACCCCATGTAAAATGAATCCATATACAGTAAAACCAGCCTAAACCAGTCCCTTCATATACCAGAAACCTGGACAAACGGAAAACAAAATTCGGAAAGGAGGTATTTCCTATGTAAAATGACACTGTAATCAGGAAAACTGTCCAACGCGGAAACGGAAAGAAATTCCGGAACTGTAGGCGTAAATTACCTGACTAAAGACGGATTATCTTATATATAATACAATGCTTACTAATTTTTGAGCGCGCCTGTACTTGCACCAAAGTTCTAGGAAACATTAGCTCTAATTTTCCCTTAAGGATGCAGCAGGTTTGTGACATTTGACAACATCTCTATGTGAATGGAATCTACCGTTACTTCCTCCAACCCTCTTCTGACAAATGAGAGTAGATATACGAGTAGAAGAAAACAGTGACCTTGAGTGATATTACTGTGTACTGCATTTATTTACTTCTGTAATTCAGTGACACACTTACACTGGAGAAGAGTTATTGAAGAACACGAGAAAAACAAACGTCCGGCTAAAGAATTAACTGTGTTGATGAAAGTGGGAAAAACTCAAATAATTACATAGTAATCCTATGCGAGTATACAGCATTTCCTTGTAGTGTATTTTGTCTGATTTAAACTCAACCCTGTGTAAAACGGAAACCTGTGAAAACGGAAAAATGAATCTGGAAATATTGCGTTCCACTTTAGGCAGGTTTTACTGTCCAATGTAACTTTGTGTGCGCGTGTGTGTGCGTGTGCGTGTGTGTATCTTCCCTTTTATTTAAGAATGGTATGTTATAGAAGTCATGTACAGCAGATCACAGTAGGCTATTTGTTTATAGCAATGTAAAGTTCTAAATTGTATATATGTAAAATATTCAGATTTGTGTAGATTTAATGAACGAAGATGGAGACACTGCTGCGTATGTGGGGCTTGGCCTTTCTCTATCTGCCGTCCATAAATTAATAATAATAATGTTATTGGTTTTACGTCCCTTTTAACTACACTGGCTTTTAGAGACGCCGGAGTGCCGGAATTTTGCCCCGAAGGGGATCTTTAACGTGCCAGTAAATGTACTGACACGGCTCCCTCGCATTTGCGCACCCTCAAATGCCAGCTGACCGCGCCAGGTTTCGTCCATAAATTGTAGGCACAATTTTTGGAAAATAATAACAAAATATTCAGAAGTATGGCCTGAAAATCAGTATAGAGAAAAGCAAGACCATGGTGATGACAAGATGGGAAAGACAAGGAAAGGGCACTGTGAAAATTGGAAGTCAGAGTTTGGAAATTGTGGACACGTTCAAATACCTAGGAAGTGAATTGATGCAAACTGGTAGGTTGGACATGGAGATTGGCAGGAGGGTACAGCAGAGCAATGCATTCTATCAAAGTATAAGAAAACTTGTTTGGGATAAGGAAGTACCAAGGAAAAGCAAGGAGGTAATGTATAAAATGTACTATGTACCCATATTAACTTATGCAGCTGAGACTTGGACCCTGACAAGCAGGCAAGAGAGTAAAATCCAAGCCAGTGAAATGAAATTCCTAAGAAGTACAGTATGATAGGTAAGACAAGGAAAGACAGAGTGAGGAATGAAGATGTTAGGAAGGAAGTTGGGATGGGAAAACTAAATGAGAGAATTGAGAAGAATAAACTAAGGTGGTTTGGACATGTAAAGAGGATGGAGGAAAATAGAATACCAAGACAGGTGCTGGAGGCCAAGTGCAAGGGTAAGAGAGCAAGGGGAAGACCTAGAACAAGGTGGATCGATTCAGTGAAGAACAGCGTGAGAAAAAGGAATCTGGACTGGGACAAGATCGTGGAAGAAGAATTGTGGAAGGAAAGAGGAAAGTGGAGAAGTGCCATAAATACCCCGACCCGGCAGGAGCTGGATAAGGGGAAATGATGATGATGATGAATAACAAAATAATAATAATAATCTGTACGCAGCGGAATGCCTCACCATGAACAAGAAAGGCCTGGTAGAATAATTGGAGATCAAGGAAAGAAAGAAAGTTCTTGAGGAAAATTCTTGGCCCGATTAAAGACAACGGTGAATATAGACGGCGGCATAACTATGAGCTGTATATTCATGTCCAGAAGATCTCTGATGTAATGAGGAAAAGGACGATTGCATTTTATGGCCACTTGCTTAGAATGAAACCCACACGATTGACGAACCGGATCTTTAACTATTTTAAAAATAAGAAGACCAAGCTAGCCTGGTTCGAAGAGGTGGAAAGTGACCTGCAAGAGATGGAAATTACTTGTGGGGATATTCAAGAACGCAATTCCCTCAGGAAGAAACTACACGACCACCAGGGTTTTCAGGAAAAACCGAAGTTGAAGACGGGAAAGATGTGGACGGAAGAAAGAAAAGAGCAACACCGGCAACGTATGAAGGAACACTGGGCAAAGATCAAAGCCCAGAGAAGCCAGTTGAAATAACGTGGACCTTAGTTGGCCGATACGATTAAAGAAGAATAATAATCTAATGACCTTATTTTCTGGAAGTGCATCCGGACGAAAAATACAATTGAAATATTAGAAGCCGTTTTTCAGTTTAGCCAAAGTAATTTATTAATAGAATCGCTCTTCAGTCTGTCAACATGAGTGTACTCAATGAGATTTGGGTGGTGCCTGAAATAAATACCACGATTATATTTTATACACGTAGTAAAACATTTCTCATATAGAAAATCGCCTCATACCCTGTATCAACTTTCAGATTAGAATTAAAATTCTTCGCAGAAATAACGAGTCGACCCCCTGGAGGGCTACTAGATACAAGCAGCGTCTGACATAGCAGCGATGCGAGTAGGTCTCATGACATTGGGGTTTACGCAAACCAACAACTTGGTCAGATGGCAAGGGATTATTCACACCTTCAAATCTCCCGCTGATATTGAAAAATCTAGAGGATTTTTCAGAGCCCCTGGATTAGCAATTCTGCTGGGATTTCCCCTCCTGGCGTCAAGGAGAGCGCCAAAATTCAAATCTGGGAGATTTGGGGATATTTCACTGCCCTAAGTTGACAACCCTCATAGGAAATCCCCATAGTGATGACCTCGGTCACGAGATAGGGATTCCTCTGCCGCCATCTTGAATCTGTTGCGTTAGATTCTGCTTGTAGCCTATCTAGTAGTCTTCCAGGTGGTCTACTAGAACGTCCCATTTGTGTGAGAGGTTTTTAATTAACCCTCTACTTGTGAGGTCCGGTCAAGGAGACGACAAGAATATTTTGAACTGTAATTTTTAGCCTACTTTCGATTTTTGCAAAAAATGAAAGTAGACTTATGAGATCTACACAGGGCGAAAAATTGTGTGTCTGTCTGTATGTGTGTGTGTGAGTGTGTGAGGGTGTGTACTCTGAATGTCTGTCCCCCCTATCAATTCGAACACGGTGAAACCGAATTGAACGAAATTTGGTACAAAGGTAGAACTATCAAAGCGCACCTCAGTGTCTTGTTTTACATCGCAGCCATCTTGACGGAAACGTAATGGCGACCACCCAAATGTTCAAAGCTTAAAACAAATTACGACTAACCTAATTATCCGATCTGTACCAAATTTTGCAACAACATATATCAATATGGCAAGCGTCTTTAGACTAAACTACAAGGTCATCTGCCCAATAGTTTGCAGATGGCGGCCATGCATGTGTGCAAATCGATTCCCCCGATCAATTCAAACACTGTGAAACCGAATTGAACGAAATTTGGTACAGAGGTAGAACTAGCAAAGGGCACTCCAGTGTCATGAATTATATTGCCACCATCTTGACGAAAGCGTAATGGCGGCCACCCAAATGTTAAAAGCTTCAATCAAATTACGACCAACCTAATCATCTGATCTCTACGAACTTTTGCAACATTATACCTTTATGTATAAAGAATCGTTTGACCAAACTACAAGGTCATCAGCCCAATAATTTGCGGATGGAGGCCATATATGTGTGCAAATCGATTCCCCATATCTATTCAAACACGGTGAAAACGAATTGAATGATTTTTTTTTACAGGGGTAGCACTAGCAAAGACACCTCATATTCATGTTAATATCCGTATAGCACGTTGTATTTCAACAAGCTACTACAACCAACATTCAATTATACTCCTTGAAAAGGACAAAGAGTTATAACAATACCCATGCATTTAGGAGAAAGTAGGCTATATGTTCTTTACTGAATATATTGTTATCCCTTCTATTGCTACTTCCCGCCTTTTCGTTTGTGTACCTTACGAGCACAAGGCCTTGAGTCACTGCATAGCTCACAATCAGCGCAGCCCTAGCTACTGTTGCGTGCGGGCGATTGCGTTGTCACGTTCTCGAACGGTATCAGTGAACGCACCTCACAGTAATTAACGTTTACGTTGATCATGCAGGCGGGAGATATACAGTACTTGCAGCTGAAGAAGAATGTTTTGCTGTTTCATTGTGTCAATCCTTACCGTATATTTGTTTCTAAATAATAATTGTATAGACTAATGGTATTTTGATAAGTTTTGATTTTTAAAAATAATTAAAGCTATTGATCAGAGACCATTATTTTTTTTGCATTACAAACATAATATGAGTACGAAAGACCTATGCTTTGAATTTAAGAAATGTTTATATTTGCATCGTGTGTTATAGTAGTTGAAGTACCGACACGACAAATTTCAAGTAAATAGTTTTATTGTGTGTGCCGATGACAAGCAACATTAATCGCCGGTCACTGACACCTCACCTCACAATGTACGTCACAGTAATACCACCTCACAAGCGGAGGGTTAAATGTAGAAATAATTCATGTCCATATTTCAGGCACTAGGCGACTAAATTAATTGATACTCTCCACCCAATATAACTGAGTGCACTCCTGTTAACCGACTGGAAACAATTCAATTCATAGATTACGAAAATTAATTTATGTTCAACCCTGACATTATATGTCAGAAAAGTGTACTATAATGAGGCTCATTATAACACTATTTTTCATTATGAAACAGCTTCTCCTACCAATCAGAGCTCAAGAAACAGTTGTTTGACCAATTAGATAATTAGATGCGGTGAGTTCCACGGCCTTCTAATTTAAATATCACTGCTTGCCTAGTGTCATAGTAGGGTAATCGAGGAGGCCATGGTCAAATACAAGGCATTCTCTGCGTCTCATGCGCTCTGTTCAGTACATAAAACTGGCCAAATCTCGACAGATATTTATGAATATTTTTGTTCCAACATAAAATAGTTATAATAATTATCGTCGAACATAAACAGTCGTATGCAACTCGCCTATAATGGTAATTAAGACACGCGTATTGAAATTATAAAACTCGCATACGCTCGTTTTATAAACATACTCGTGTCTTAATAATTGCCATTATAGGCTCGTTGCATAATGTACATCCCCGACCCCGTAGAAACGGTGTTGAAATACATGCATTTATTAAGAAAGACGTCAAATTCAGTAGTTAGGTCAAATATTGTGAAAATATTTATCTATAATAACTTGGGCTCGTCTGTACACAACCCACGCTTGGTCGCGGAATGAGCTACAGTACATTAGTCTGTCCCATATTCGTCACTGCAGCATTCAAGCTGCCCTCAAAATATTGGCTGGAATGTTTTGCGGTATTTCAAACCACAATGGTGGTTACACAATTGCAGGGTTTACATATTTGAAATATTTCGCGTGGATTGCTACAGCCATCACCCACAGAGGTACATCAATTATATTAAACACATCCATACGCGAGTGTGCGATGAGTAAACCTCTACATTTCCACGCCACAACTCTTTTATTTTTTTCACTATTACTCGGTAATGAATACGCTCAACTCACCTGCTTCCCTGCAGGGTACTTAAACTAATGGAACCAATTACACATTTCGTATAATTACGAGCTAAGAGAGTAGAATGTTTTACAATATTAACATTTCCAGTTAGAATTTGTCTCTTAATATACGAGGGATGTTTTTTTTTTTCAAGTTCCGATGGACTGTATAAAAATAACAGATTGACATACCAAACCGATTTTACTACTAATTTTTGCTTGTTTTATTCTTATGTCTAAACATAATCGCCAAAACGATTGAAACATTTGTCGTATCGTTACACCAGCTTTCCAGCTTGCCACGGTGGGTGAGTGGATAGCGTGACGGTCTACTAACCCCAAGATTGCAGGTTCGCTCCTGGCCGTGGTAAGTGATTTTTGAAAGGTGGCAAAAATACGACACGCATGTCATACGGTGTTGGCATGTCAAAGAACCCATTTGAATTCAGTAGGTCGTGTTCATAATGGAAAAATTAACCTCGGGATTTTCCGCCAACACAAAGTTCCTCATTTCTCTACTAGAAAGCGCTATAGTGTTTAAGGAGCTTAGATATCTAACCTCCTTGACTTTCATAGTGATTCAAGGAACAACGAAATTTCGACATGCAAGCTACCCTCTGGGTGTCAAATTACAAAGCTTGCACCCAGCACCCGAGGCCATACGATATTATTATTATTATTATTATTATTATTATTATTATTATTATTATTATTACTATTATTATTATTATTATTATTATTATTATTATTATTATTATTATACTACTAGCTTTCCAATGTCCTCGGCAAAAGAGTCTGCCACCACTGACATGGGTACGTCTGGAGAATCTATTGCACTAGTAATTAATTAATTAAACCAACAATATATTGTAACCTTTATGCATCTGTGATTGCATAAATTCTACATATTTATTTCAACAAGATTTTATTCATGTTCCAAAGCTGATGTAAGAAAGACGTTGCCTGTAGACCAGAGGGTAACAAAGGAAGACCCGTACGTGCTTTTTCTACAACTTTCACCGAGCGCGGACAATGGAGAGAGCAGGAGAAGGCCAACATCTGGTAACCACATTGGCTTAGACAACGCCAAACGGTCATTCAACCAAGCGGGTAAATACGAAAATTTCAACGATCACTTACTAGATAAACCCCGCCCATTTGAGAGAAATTGCAGCAGTAATTAAGATGCAGAAACAGGAATTACACCATCGTATAGGGGACAATCCCAGCCTCTCAGAAGTATCTTCAAAATTTAAATTGAGTCATTCTGTGATTTTTGCCAGAATTAAAACGAAATTAGGGGGTGGATTTGAAACTACCAATAGCAGCGAGGGACGCGAGACGCGACCAAATACCACCGAAATTAAGGAACAATGAAGGGAATTACGGAGCTGATTATCTATGGTTCCAGCGATCGGATTTTGGATTAAAAGAAGCCATGAGACATTGAAATTGAGGACGTTCGAAGGAGCTAATTTGCATATTCATGCGAGTGTTTTTATAGAAATAAATTCTAAAAGATCCCCACTCCGAGTACTCCTACGACAAATCATATAAATAATAGCTGGAGACGCAGCGAATACAGTTTCTACTCGGGGCGCTGCAGAGGCGCAAGCCCACGCTCGTGGCGGTCTGAAATATTAAAATTTTGACAAGTCGTACAGTTTCTATTTGGGGCGCTGCTGAGGCGCAAGCCCACGACCGTTGCGTTAGAACATTAACAGAAATTTTACAAGTTCTACTTTGAGCATTGCAGAGACGCGAGCCTATGATCGCCGCGTTCTGAAATTAAGAAAATTTTATAAGGATAAGCAGTTCTATCTTGGGACATTTTGAATATCGCTAAGCATTCGCGAGTGCGAATCGGAACAGTATCGCGAGTGTGCATACCGTGACAGTACGAAACAGTGTATGGTAGAGATAGCCACACGTGCTATTAGCAGCAAAGTCAGTGAGATAGGAAGCTATGAACTATCAGCTGAATTGAGTAGGTTGATGATAGCTATAGAAAGTAGGAGCTACACACGCGAGAACCGTGCATTGTAATAATAATAATAATAATTCACAGTGGACCTTTGCTTTGGTGAATTTTTTTTGGAAACCGTGTGTAAAATTCTCCTCCTTGCAAGATGAACCAATTGATCCAGAAGACTGATATCAAGGACCAGATCATCACCAACATGATGTATACGAGATAAGTAGATATTGCATGGGGCATGTTTGCCATAGCATATCCCATCATGGGAATCGGATAAGTCTATCTCGATCATAAGCAATTATGATAAAATTGATATTTTGGGCACAGAAGGCATGTTTTGTGTAAATTTGTGTATATTTGTCATTTATGATTTTTTTGTGTGTTTTATAATGTAAGATTCGTATATGAGCATCGAATCTTGTTTTAATTGTGTTTTGTTTGAGGGTGTCAGCAACTTTGCTGAATACACATTTAAGGTGATAATTGGTTGATAGTGCTTACACACGACCATAACGTAAAAGCTAGTATGGGGGAGATAGCTTGACATTGTGACAAAGACCGGTAGTGACACTGAAATTAGGTGAACAGTAAGTAAGGTATTGAAGACCACACCAAGGTAAAGAAAGGTAAGATGGAATGGCTGGATGATAATATAATATTCAGAAAAGGCTGAAAGTGGATCCTTGGTTGAGCTGAAATTAAAACGGAAGTGGTATTCCCGTGTTCTACGATGATATAAAATGGTAAGTGAATTTAATGGCGGAGGCGAAATTCCCGCGAGTCTACGATGATATAAAATGGTAAGTGAATCTAATGGTGGAGGCGAAATTCCCGCGAGTCTACGATGATATAAATGGTAAGTGAATTAATAGCGGAGGCGAAATTCCCGCAAGTCTACGATGATATAATTGGTAACTGAAATGATTGAATTCATTGTCTGATGAGAGTGCACTATAGCTCCGTCGGAAAGGTAACTGTACAGCTCGAACCCAAGGCAGTCATAGGAAGCAGGTATAAAGATTGTGGTCAGCCGTCTGAATTCTGAAAGGAGCAGCGAAGGTCGTTGGTTGCCCAGCTGGTTTATTATGGTGTGAGGGTGTCTGTCACAAGGTCGGGAAACCACGTTGGATGGTATTGTTTTCTTTTGAGAGGGAATGTAGTCGAGCTTCCCAGGGTTTGTTTCTTTTTGTACCGCTTCAGGAAGCGAAGTATTGTGATATCATTTTGAGTGAATTCATTATAGTTGTTTGTTTATTAAAAGTAACGGGGCATCGGCCACCGAAGTGTGTTTATTTGATGCTTTATGTATTTGACTTGTTTTGGAGTACCGTAATCAGCAGAGTCATAGCTCTGAGTGAGTTATTTGTTTATAAGCTAGAACATGCACACATGCCTGTGGCCTAGAATACGTCTATTGCCGTCATCAGTTGACTCTTGTGAGGAAGAATGATGATTGTACGAGAAAGCATGTCCGAATCCAAAAAAAACCAATTTTGCAATTATAAACATGAGTGCGCATTTTTTTGACAGAATGGCTGGGTTATTCAGACCAGAGTTTTGATGAATTAAGTCTGTTGACGTTTTATTTTTGAACTTGCAGCAATGGACTGCAGTGAATTAGATTATTTTCTTTTCCTGGTTTCAGCCAATGTGATTATAATTTACCTTTTACAATTTGATTTTGTGTTCAGAATAATTTAAGGGAGTATATTTTGTTGTTTTATTGTCTATGGATGGGAGCAAGTGGGAGATGATGTTTTGTGAATAAATTATTTTATATTAGGAGTTATCTGACATACTGATTTTAAGTTAAGCCTCCTGTGATCCTTGACGATATCCCTAGGGTGTTTAAATTAAGTTAGAGCCACACCGGACAGACCATTACCCCGAGCTAGAGTCGGCATCCTAGGAACCATTGAAGGGTACAATATTATCCTAGCAAAATTCAAATCACGCACTGTAAATACTCTGGCCATAAGTCACTCATTAGACTAAAGCCAGAGGTAACTTCTAAATCTATAATTATTATTATCATTACCTCCACACTTCTTACCTTCAAACTAGAGTGAAAGGAGCCCGGTTCACGGGCACCAGACTCTTAATTTTCGTCCTGCATTCACCTGTCAATGTGCTATGCTTGTCCCAGTCTGAGAGTAGCTGAAGTATCCAATTGCGATGAAACTTAGGTGAGTTGTTGTGTACACTCCAAGGAAAGTTCTGGCTTAGTAAATCCATTTCACATTAGGTAGCGCACGAGTAGATTCAACAAATGGGTGACGACGCGCGAATCGTTTCAACAAAGTCCTGTATGCGTTCATATGCCATTCAATCGATTGCGATGAAATTTAGGTGAGTTGTTGTGCACACTGCCGCAAAGGCTTCTGAATTAGAAAAAACATTTGATAGTAGGTAGCATACGAGTAGTTTCAACAAATGAGTGTTGGTCAGCGAATCGTTTCAGGAGAGTCCCGTAGGCGTTCATATACAATTCCGCCAATTGTAAAGAAACTTTGGTGAGTTGTTGTGCACACTCCCACCAATGTTTCTGAGTAAGTAAATCCATTTTACATTAGATGGCGCACGAGTAGTGTCAACAAATGCTCACATGGGCAGCTGTATGTGGCGTGCTCACGCGTCGAAAAGCCTTCGGATTTATTTATATACGCACCAGACAGATAAATAAAGAATAATGTTTATTCAAAGGCAATTCAGTAAACGAAATTAGAATTGTTGTGCACACTCCAGGAAAGGTATTTACAATAGGTAGTGCACGAGTAGAAGTTTTCCGAGTTAGAAAATCCATTTTACAATAAATGGCGTGTCAATAAATGATTTTCGGTGAACATTTGTGCACGCCCCTATGTATTTGATCTGTTACTACGCAAGGACTGGAAACCCCACATGTCTGTCATCATAGGCTATATCATCATCCATGCGATCCACATTCCTCTCAGATTCACGGAGCTGGGACCTGAGCTGTACACCAACAGCTCATTCTCTAGATGCAACGAGTACCGTACCGGTCTAAGCCAGCAAATAAGGTTGAACCTAGGAAGATATCAAAGGTAGAAATCTGAAATACCTATATTACACACATCAAAAAAAGTTTTGCATCACCTCGGTTCCAAGAGTTCCGGAACCTTTAAATACAAAGGGAATAGAGATCAACACAAACAACATTTCAGCTCGTTTTATTGCTCATGAGACCCACACATTGCATGTTGTACCATCATACAGCTAGACTTTCAGCATTTGTGGTCCAGATTGCAGTACACACCACTACCTCTAATACCCAGTAGCACGTCCTCTTGCATTGATGCATGCCTGTATTCGTCGTGGCATACTATCCACAAGTTCATCAAGACACTGTTGGTCCAAATTGTCCCACTCCTCAACGACAATTCGGCGTAAATCTCTCAGAGTGGTTGGTGGGTCAAGACGTCCATAAACAGCCCTTTTCAACATATCCCAGGCATGTTCGATAGGGTTCATGTCTGGCGAACATGCTGGCCACTGTAGTCGAGCGATGTCGTTATCTTGAAGGAACGCATTCACAAGATGTGCACGATGAGGTCGAGAATTGTCGTCCATGAAGACAAATGCCTCTCCAATATTCTGCCGATATGGTTGCACTATGGGTCGGAGGATGTCATTCAGGTATCGTAAAGCCGTTTCGGAGCCTTCCATGACCACCAGTGGCGTACGTCGGCCCCACATAATGCCACCCCAAAACATCAGGGAACCACCACCTTGCTGCACTCGCTGGACAGTGTGTCTAAGCCGTTCAGCCTGACCAGGGTGCCTCCAAACACGTCTCCGACGATTTGTCTGGTTGAAGGCATATGCGACACTCATCGGTGAAGAGAACGTGATGCCAATTCCGTGGGGTCCATTCAGCATGTTGTTGGGCCCATCTGTACCGCGCTGCATGGTGTCGGGGTTGCAAAGCTGGACCTCGCCATGGACGTCGGGAGTGAAGTTGCGCATCATGCAGCCTATTGCGCACAGTTTGAGTTGAAACACGACGTCCTGTGGCTGAACGAAACGCATTATTCAACATGGTGGCATTGCTGTCAGGGTTCCTCCGAGCGGCAATCCGTAAGTAGCGGTCATCCACTACAGTAGTAGCCCTTGGGCGGCCTGAGCGAGGCCTGTCATCGACAGTTCCTGTATCTCTGTACCTCCTCCATGTCCGAACAACATCGCTTTGGTTCACTCTGAGACGCCTGGAAACTTCCCTTGTTGAGAGCCCTTCTTGACACAAAGTAACAATGCGGACGCGATCGAACTGCGGTATTGACCTTCTAGGCATGGTAGAACTACAGACAACATGAGCAGCGTACCTTCGTCCTGGTGGAATGACTGGAACTGATCGGCTGTCGTACCCCCTCCGTCTAATAGGCCCTGCTCATGCATGGTTGTTTACATCTTTGAGCAGTTTTAGTGACATCAATGAACAGTCAAAGGGACTGTATCTTGGATACAATATACACAGTCAACGTCTATATGCCGGAGATCTGGGAACCGAGGTGATGCAAAACTTTTTTTGATGTGTGTAGTTTTAAAAATTCACCATGTTAGTTGAGTAATCGTTTCTGTTTTCATTGGCCTAGAAATGCTAGACTACAATCTTGGAAAGCTAAAGGTCTTCTTCCTGGTGGCTGTACAACACCATCTGAGACTTTACCACCGGGTCATAACGAGGCATGGATGACATGGAAATCCCTAAATAGGTTGAGATCAGGAGTCGGCAAATCAAGAGCTAATATGTTTTATTTTTTTGTCGTGTGGCCTCCTGAGAGGCCAAGTGCAGGTCTTTCTATTCGACGCCCGTGGGTGACCTGCGCGTCGGGATGAGAGATGGAATGGATGAAGATGAATGAAACTGGATAAGGATGTGGAAGGAATCGGCCGTGACTATCAGAAGGTACCGTCCCAGCATTTGCCTGGTGTTGAAAATGGGGGAAACCACGGAAAACCATTTCAAGGACGGCCGACGGTGGGGCTCGAACCCACTCGTCTACCGAGTAAGCAGAGAGCTTGGTCCCATGGCCTAACGCTGCGCTTTAACCAGCTGAGCCACTGCTGTCGATTAGCTAATATGGTAAGATGGAACTACCCTAATGACGGAAACATCAAGTGTGATTGCGGAGAAGATCAGACTGTCGACCACATGATGCAATGTCGTATGTGTCCAACCACTTGCACAACGGAGGATCTACACCTAGCCTCAGAGAATGCACTACAAGTCGCCAAGTTCTGGTGTAATTGTATTTAGTGAAATGTTTTCTATTGTGTAACATGTTTCTGATACGAGAATAATAATAACCTAGATGTTACAAAATTACAATTCAAACACTTCTTTTCATTCTTTCTTTCTTTCTTTCTTTCTTGGGCTGGCTGCGTGGCTCTGCGGAAACGTTCTCGCCTGCTGTGACCAAGGTTCCAGGATCGAATCCTGGCGCAACCAGCTGGCATTTGAGAGTGCGCAAATGCGAGGAGGCCGTGTCAGTCGATTTACTGACACGGATCTCCTTCGGGCAAAAATTCCGTCACCCCGGCGTCTCTAAAAGTCGCAGTTGGTAAAACGGACGTATAACCCATAACTTTATCATTATCTACCTTTCTTTCATCTATCTATCTGTCTTTGATTGGCATCGCAAAGCATGCCGGGTATAGCTAGTTGAACATAAAAATAACCTTTTAACATAATGCCGTAAACAGATGAGAAGGAGGAAAGACGACTTTTGAGAGCTGCAGTGGCTGCAAATTTGACAAACTTATATACAGTAAATCGAATGTGAATGGCTTCAACCGGCAACAGACACATTCCGCAATTCTACAATCTCACATTCTGGCCCTGAGCTGCTGTGTGCCTGGGGGTTAGCTCGTGGTCCATCCTGCGCGTGCGATGGCCGCGGGAGGCTGCGATCGGAGGAACGGGCAAGGCGATGCGGTACGTGTGATGCGCCCCCAAGCGGAACCGGGCCTGACAGGCGCTAAATGAGCGGCTCGAGCATGTAAATTATTGACTAATGGCCCAAGCACGGGGATCGGGACGCAAACAAATGAGCACAGACATAACTAACCGTGGAAAGTGTTCCTTCAACGTAAATCGATCATTACCACTGGCGTGCAGATCAATACAACAATCAGACATCTCAAACCCGCAGTCTGACAAGGGGTGACAAAACGATTTCCGAGAGGTCATTACAACCCCGTGTACTTGGCTGTCTGATAACCTGCATCAATGTGATGGCTGCACTATTATGCATATTTGATATTGGCGGGTAGGATTATGGTAGTAGGCAGCCGCGGCCATATTAAGGGGGAACATATAGCATAAGGAGTCAAAGCAATAACGGTTTTAATATTATAAAAATTATATACATTTCCAAGGAAGCACACACATCTTGCTATTAGAAGCAAAGTTTTAAAGTTTCAAAATTCAATCGTAACTAATTTTATCCAGTTTTCACAATTGTATTCTTGCTTTTTGCTGATCTCCGTCGTTCCCCTCATATCTCCCTTGTTTATTGGCATTTTTTGACTTTTCTTTTTGTAAAGTGCGTGTAATACCTTCAGCTAAAAATGAATCACCCTCATTTCCACATTCTTCTTCTTCTTTCCTCGATGTTGGCCATCTTTGGACAGAGTAAAATAACCCATTGCATTCACTGTCTCATATTTCCTTTATCCTTTGTTACTTCCAGTAGTTCTTCATTACTTCACTTTGTCTCCTTCTGCTGTCTACCGTCCAGATGTTAACCACCTGATTCTTTTCCTTCTCCTGGAAACCCTTGAAATTTATGATCATATTTCTGAAAAGTGGTCTGTCCTGAATAATATTTATTGTTACTTCCATCTCTTCTATATCCCTTTTTATACTTTGTACCCATTGATTACCATTCTTGCTTTTGCATACATGACTGAAACTTTGTTTTGCGAGTCTGGTGTTTTTCATCCTCATTACGTGTCTAAAGAAATCAACCCTCCTTTTCCTGATCGTATTGTAGATTTTTTCAATTTCTTTATTTTTATAGAGGTCGTCATTTTTTCTGTATCTGAAATCTCCACTTTCTGTTTATAATGGTCCCAATAATTTTCTAAGTATCCTCCTTTCTTTTTTCTCTAACTCTTCTATTTCGCCCTTTTTAATGGAAAACATACATTCTGAAGCAGAGAGACTTTCCGGCTTAATTACTGTATTATAATGTCGGATTTTAGTTGCAATAGAAAGATTTTTCTTATTGCAGGTATCCTTCGTCAGTTGAGAAGTTTGTTCCAATGTTCGTATTCTTGCTCTATTTGCATCTTTGTCTAGTCCATTAATTTGAATGATTTCTCCCAAATACTTAAACTTTTCTACCTTGCATATCCATATTATTAATTAATTAAGCGTTATATTTTCATTCCTAATCCAAGCAAACTCAAAAAATAGTTTTAACGTTTAATAGAAAGACTAATTAAATCCACAGATGTTTGACTGAGATTCGTTTTGTAGCTGAAGGTTTAACATACACTTAAAAAAAGTCCAAAAATTCCTCTAAATGTGGGAAATATCAGGGAAATGGTGAAGATCAGCGCAAAATCAGGCCCACTTTTTGAAAAATGAATAAAAATAGTTCAGTTACGATTTGAATTTTGAAAATTTAGAACATTGCTTTAAATAGCAATATGTGAATGTTTCCTTGGTAGTGTATATAATTGTTGTACAAGAATTATGACAGGCACAGTTATAATATTAAAATCGTTATTGATTTGGCTCCTTAAGCTGTATGTTCCTCCTACAGGGGCTCTGGAATATCCTACATTGTCCACGCGCTACATGGAAATGTATCCCATCTTATCCGCGACTCATTTGAAACTGGAATAATAATAATAATATCGTATGGCCCGGTGCCGGGTGAAAGCTTTGTAATTTGACACCCAGAGGGTAGCTTGCATGTCGAATTTCGTTGTTCCTTGAAGCACTATGAAAGTCAAGGAGGTTAGATATAAGGGGTGCATATACGATACGTATTTACAATATATGCCACCGATTCCTGCCGCTGGCCCCTGGATGCACAATGGGATACAATACAGTTTGCGAGCCTCAAGTTATGGAGCATGCGCGCTTGAACGTATTGTTTGCGTGCCAAGAGAAGTCCGCTGAGTTTTGAACCAAGGAGTAATAAGGAGGCGCCCTGTCAGCTCTCTAGCACGCTGTGAGTTGAAGCATTGACCACGCTCCCGTAAATGCTCTAGCTGTTCATACCTCTGTCTTCAATAGCAAATAATACGCCGTACAGATAGGGACGTTAAAACAATTATGCATTTCCGTGGACTAATTAAGCAACATAAGAGATCATTTACATACATGAAATGAAAATCCACAGCCTGCTTCCAGTCGACCAACCGGGTCAGGAATGGAATGAATGAAGCCGCAATCTAGCGGCGAGGATATGAACTGTGGATGATGGTGAATTTTCTCTGTAAACATCCTGTCACACTATATTTGTATATTTCAGTAGCCTAATGAAAAATAATGAACAGTGACTAATAAGGGAACCGCCTGCAGTACCTATAGCGGTTCACATTGTACGAAGGGCGCACTATATTATTTGACACTTTATTTCCCCCCCCCCCAAATGAAGTACATTGCATAACAGTTGCTGCCGCCACCTTCTCAACATAATCTCCTTGTAGTTTTATGCACTTTTGTGTCAGTCTCTCCGGACCTTCCTGACACTCTGTACTGGGGAAAATCGGTTTGACATCAATTTCATGGGACCACCCCGTGGTGTAGCAACTAGCGTCCTTGGGTGTCACCCCGGAGATCCAGGTTCGATTCCCGGCTCTGCTAAGAAATTATAATTCTGGGGTGAGCGCTGAAACGAGCAAAACTCAGCCCCATGAGGCAAAACAGAGAAGAGGAGGGTTCAATTCCCACCTCAGCCATCCTGGAAATGACTTTCCGAGGTTTCCCCTCATCTACTACAGGCAACTTGAGGTCACTACCGCCAATCCTATCCCCAATTTATAAATACATACTCTAGTACAGCCAGATAGGTAATCGATGATGTTGATGATAATTACTCTTTTAAGGGGCCTAACATCTAGGTTATCGGCCCCTAATGGTTTGGGTGATAGTGAAAGATGAGAATGTAATGAAAACTATGACTAATACCACAACAAACTTGCATACCAGAAGAAGAAATGGAAAACAAAGGAGAATAAGGCAAATAAAGGACAGGAGGAAAAGAAATGCCCTCAACCCTCGAAGAATGAGGATTGAGGGACTTGGAAGGAAGGAGAGCTATGAAAGGCAGATAGGAAAGTGAAAGAGGAGAGGATCCGCCCCAGAGGCAATGGAAAGAGGGGGAAAAACCGGACCCAGTTCAGGAATCAATCAGGTTCGCCGACCAGCCGTGAACCCTTGAGGGTGTAGCACTATGCAGGGTGCACCAGAAGTGGTGGGGCTACACACACCCTGCCTCCTTAAGGGCCTTGAGCAGACGGCAGGAGATATGAAGAGAACAGAAAGGTCTGACCCCTCGAAGAATGAGGGATCAGAAAAGATGAGACAAGGACCCATCAAGGCGGGAAAGTGAAATACTCCCAAGGCCTCGGATACCCTAATACCGTCGGGGTTGGAAAAGAACAAGAGTTGACCAAGGAAGGTCGATAAGAAAAATGGCAGAGAGGAGCCCGACACAAGTAAGTGGAATTAATGCCGAACTCAGCTGGGGACCCGTGGTTGCCAACCCACGTCCCACTAGTCGTGAGCCCCTGGCGGAGAAACAGGTTATCAGATAAATTCCATACGCACCTATGTACACGGGGCTACATGACCACAAAAGCATCACTGTCTCTATTCCCTACCTCAAAATATCAATAAATCAATCAGCCTGGAAAGTTTCAAGGGTAGAATACGAGGTGCATCATGAAAGTAAGTGAGGACTGACAGGTGGATGAACAAACAGCTCCCAGCCAAACTTCTGCAGAACAGTTGCTGTCCTGATCTTGCTCCCAGCGATTTCCACCTTCCCTTTCACTCCTAAAAATTCCTGGCCTACGGTCAGCATTTTCACACTGACGAAGAACTAAAGACGACAGGCATACACAGGTTCCATTCACAGGCAGCAGACTTATGTAACACAGGAATACAAAAGTTGATACCACGGTATGGCAAGTGTCGCAACTCGTTTAGTGCCTATGTCAAAAAGTAGCTGACACATTGCTGTATGTGTAACAAATAAAGTTTTGCATATAGCTATGTCTTTCTTCTTCTTTTTTTGATAGTTATACTTACTTCCTGGATGCACCTCGTAATATGTTTACTTACTTACTTACTTACTTACTTACTTACTTACTTACTCCTTGGCGCTACAGCCCTTGTAGGGCCTTGGCCTTCCGGACAATCTCCACCCTTTCTTCCCTGTTGACTGCTTTCTTTCTCCATCTTCTGACTCCCATCTTTCTCAGATCCTCCTCAACGTTATCCAGTCATCTTGTCCCAGGTCTTCCCCTTACACGCCGTCCTCCTGGCTTCCCATTGAAGACCTTCCTTACCACCCTGTTCTTCGTCATTCTTTCTACATGTCCCAACCAACGCGGTCTACTACTTCTTATTTCCACTACTATATCTGGCTTACCATACAGCACAACTCTCTTATCTCCATATTATTTCTTATTCGCCAGAATTCACCCTCTTTTACTGGTCCATATACTTTTTGGAGTATCTTGCTTCCCTATCTCCTTAACAATTCCTCATCACCTTGTGTCATGGTCCAAGTCTCCGAACCATACATCGCCACAGGTCTCACTACCGTAAAATATGCAGTCAGCTTCAGATTTCTACTAAGACTTCTTACTTTAAAAACTTTGCTTAGCAAAATAACTGCTATCCTTGCATGTATTTCATCTCACATATCATTGTTTTCAGCTATCATCGACCCTAAATATTTACAATTTTTACAGCGTCCGTATTATTTCTCATTCAGTTTCACTTTTTTCTCTAATTCATTATATTTTCTCCTAGATGTTAGCATATAGGCCTATTTTGTTTTCGACTGATTAATCGTCAGACCAATCTCTGCCCCGTATTCCTCTAATTTCTTTAGCTTCTCTTTCAAATCCTGTTTCCTCCTAGATAATAAATCAATATCATCTGCATAATATGTGGAAACTTTGCTATAGCCTAGTTTCTAGTATATTCCGTCGTGAATGAACTTGGGTTTGTCCCACGGACGCCTACTGTATGAGTTGAAGAACTTTTCACGCTGACTGGTGGCAACAAAACCTTATTCATGGTTTGAAATATCGTTCGTCTCATCGACAAGTGGAACTACAAGAAGTGTGCTGGGTGAGCTGATGCGTGCTACTGAAAGATATATTGCATGACAGTTTCAATTAGCGCCATATCTCACTGCAAGTGCAGCTATAAATTATGAAACGCGAGTAATTATGTGATAAAATCTATCAAATTATGGTTTTCAAATGTCAAGTGCGCGCTCAGGCTGCATTTCTACAGGCGTACAGAGAAACATTGATAGTGCTCTAAAAACTATAATTAGGGACAGTCTGGAGAGAAAAATATATGTTACTGAATATATGGATATTTACGAAATTTTGTGTAAATGGCACGTAACAGTAAAAGTAAAGGCATTCCAAAAACTAATTTGTTATCTTCTTCTTCTACTTCTTTTTCGCGAATGGATCGCTTAGGACCATGCGAAATCAACACAGAGGCCTTCCTGTTGGACCAGTATTCCTTCATTCGCAACGAGTGGGTCTGTTTCCGTTGCTCTGACCATTGATGTAGTGTAGTCTTCTTCTCTTCTTCCTCGAAAACCCGCGTCTCAGTAATTTTCCTGATTTCCTTCCGGTCATGTAAGTTTGGTGATCCTAATTCCTTTAAGTCTTTTTCTGTAAATTTATACCAATTTGGTCTAGTAGCCTTGTTCTTTAAGAAAGTATGTATTTTGTGTGTCAGTCTGTTCGGGTCCATTCTTTCTATGTGTCCCGTAAATTGGATTCTTCGCATTCGCATTGTGTCTGTAATTTTTTTTTTTGTAAATTTCTGTCTAAGGCTTTGGATAATGTACACCTTCTTTTGTTCTTGGTCCAAGGATGTTTCTCATTATTCTACGTTCTTTCACTTCTATTCGGTGTTTTAGTGATTCGTGTGGAAGATTGAGTGTCTCTGAAACACAGAGTGCTTCAGGTTTGATTGCAGTTGTATAGTGGTGAATTTTGCAGTTCCAGGAGAGACTCATTTTGTTATAAATAGTTTTTGTTGATTGAAAATCAGTTTCCATTTTCTGAAACCACGATTCAATTGATTTCCTTTCGTTACAGTTTGCTGTAATCCATTCACCAATATATTTAAATTCGTTTACTCGAAAGATTTTGTTGTTGCCAATTTGAAGTTCATTTTATGCGGTTTTGATGTCAGTCATAAATTTTGTTTAAAAAAAAGTTTTTCTTTTTTTAAGATCCTTTCTTTCTTTTCCAATGATATTGAAACTTTGGAAATTGGGAGAGATTAATATGTATATCAATTTTTCAGTATGTAATTTATTTTCTTATATGCGAGTACGTTTTTTTTAATTGACTTTATTTTTATGAAAAAGATAGCTTTGAAGTCATTTTTCTGTGTTGCCTTATTAACAATAAATATTGTGTTGATGGACCGAAAGATACAATATTAATTATTTGTATGTCCTAACATTTGGGAATTAAAAATCCCTACTGCCTGAAAAAATCCTGCAATCAAAACTTCCATACACAGGTTTCCTAATATAACTTGGATTGACATACCATTCAATGTTGGTTACATTTGGCACAATATTACAGGAGAACTAATATGGAATTCAATACGTAAATTTGGAATTTTTTGAAAAATGGAAACAAAGTTCAGATGAAATTGTACCACGGATACATTACCTAAATGTCCTCAAATTCATATGTTTTCCATCCGTTTTACTCGTAGCATCTTCTGCACGAATATTTGCGACTCTGGAAGTATATATCTCTGCTTCTTCAATTGTTGAAAAAGTGTGTCGTGCAACAATCGGTAGATTGTCTCCAAGGCAATAGAAATATGGGGAAACATAAATGAACCATATCTAAGCAACAAAAGGCCAAACATACGATAGCAAAGATACAGAAATAAGTTTCTATTGCTGTACAAGATTCTCCAAGTTGAAATGTTAGTCAGTTAGAGTAGTAGGTTGCACATGAGTTCATAAAACACTACTGCAAGTCCTACAGCTAAATTTGTTATAAAGGAATATTTTGGAGGGGAGGAGACCTATGGGCCCTATCTTGCTACGGCATTGCAAGGAAAATGCATATTTGAACGAATTGAAACATGGAAGCAGACATCCGATGGCGCGTAACCAAGCCAAAGAAGAAAGCTTGTAGTTCAACGTGACCGTTAATCTTGCATTCATGAGCCACGGACCTACTTTTTACGTGGAATCCGAACCACAGGACGTGGCATTTCACATCAAAAATCTCACATGCATTGACCGGGAATCGAACCCGGTCCACCTTGGTGAGAGGCAAAAAGCAATCTTCTAAGTTTATCCTGTGCTGTGCGGTTTCGCCCTGGTGTACGAAATTGGAATCAAATTTGGGATTTTGATACACTCTGCCTGGACCCTGGTGGGATAGCTTTCGCCCTGAAAGCTAATAGTCCATTATTATTATTATTATTATTATTATTATTATTATTATTATTATTATTATTGATTCGTTATGTCCAACCAAGGAGAGCGTTAGAACTTATTCAGCACAATGTTCACCCTATTTTTCTCCGTATCTCATCATCCGTTCACTGTGTTCTCTTTGCGTTCTTCTGTCCATCCTGTATTCTTCCGTGCAGGATTTTTCGGCAAATATGTATCTGTTTATTAGGGTTCTAAATTTCTTCGGTGATACCAATTTCTTGTAGGTCTTGTATTATTTCTACCAGCCAATTACTGTGGTTTTTCAGATAGTGCCAGGTTTAAAATTTTCTTTGTTAGCCTCTTATCATCCATTCTGTATGTGTGGCCATAAGATTTCAGTCTACTTTTAGGTAGATTTCATTAGAAAGCTAACTATTGCAATGGGTACCATGTTTCGACTTCCGGAAAATTTCGACATATCTTCGCGTTTCACAACCCCCAGACCCCAAAACCACCGTCAGTTCAAAAGTTTATATATAATTTATGTATATATATCTTATATATAAAAGTGAAAGTCTGTATGTATGTATGTGGGTGGGTGGGTTGGTTCCGTATACAAATCTACACCGTTCCACCAATCTGAACCAAAGTTTGCATACACATAGTTTAGGACACAGAAGGAACCGCTGGCTACATGAATTTTCGATAGTCTTTCTCATTCTTCTGATTTCGGCCCTTTTGCACTCAAGCACAGGCTAATCAAATCATAAAATATACTCATGAAGGAATGGCAAGGCAGAGAGTTTCCATGGCAACATAGCTCAAGTCGAGACACGGCCGACTGGATGCGAATTGCGCTCAGCACTACCGGTATAGAAAATGAGGATCTTTACTAGAAATCCCGTTAGTTACTCAACTGCTCACACAGCACTGTCAACTGAGTTTAGCATAAGAATGACTTGACACTATCTATCTACTATATATTTGTCAAATACCACTCACTCACTCACTCATTCATTCATCACGAAATCTCAGAAACCACCGAACGGATTGGAACGAAATTTGGTATGCAGCTTCCTCAAGGGCCGCAAATGCCAACTAAGAGAGGATTTTTGGATATTCAGGTTATAAAGGGGTGTTAAGGGGGTAGATCTGCATTTCATTGAATAGCAATATCTCCCGATTGGTTTCATTGGGGGATGTGATACTCGGCATATAAACTCATCTTTAAAAATAAGAAGACGCGTGTCTGAGGGTTTTTCGATGTGGATATATTAGGAGGTGAAAGGGGTGAAAAGTGGGGATAGAAAGATTCCTAACGGAGCGTGTATCTCTTAAAGGACATAGGCGAGGAGTTTGAAACTCAGCGAAAAAAAACATTAAAAAGAAGTAAATATGTGTTTGACCGTTTTTTTTTTCATAAATCCAATTTAAGGGGCCCATGGAGGGGTCAAATTCTGGAGGGGGGGGGGGCGGGAACAGGAAAGAAAATGTCCTAACTGATTAACTGACTGACTCACTCATCAAACTCAGGGGGAAAAACTGCTTTAAAGTAAGTAAATAGCTGTTCGACAGTTTTTTTCATTAATCAAATTTAAGGGGTTCATGGGGAGGGGTGAAATTCTGAAAAAAGAAAATTGAAAAAAAATGTCCTGACTCACTCACTCACTCATCATCGCCCAGCCAAAATTATTGAAGTTAGAAACATGACAGTTTGGGGATATGTTCATTGTATGTCAAAACTGTCTACAAAGGGAGGATTTTTGGATATTCAGGTTCTAAAGGGGTGTTAAGGGGGTAGACCTGCATTTCATTGAATAGCAATATCTCCCGATTGGTTTCATTGGGGGATGTGATACACGGCATATAAACTCATCATTAAAAAGTAAGAAGACACGTGTCTAAGGGTATTTCGATGTGGTGTATTATTATGAGGTGAAAGGGATGAAAAGTGGGGGTTGAAGGATTCCTAACGGAGCGTGTAGGCCAATCTCTAAAACGACATAGGCGAGAAATTTGAAACCCAGCGAAAAAAAAATCCGCTTAAAAAGTAAGTAAATCGGTGTTCGGCCGTTTTTTCATAAATTAATTTAAGGGGCCAATGGGGTGGGGTGAAATTCTGGGGGGAAAAGGAGAGAAAGTGTCCTAACTGACTGACTATCTCACTCACTCATCAAACTCAGGGGAAAAAGACAGCTTAAAAAATAAGTTAATAGGTGTTCAAGCGTTCTTTCATCAATCCAATTTAAGGGGCCCATGGGGAGGGGTGAAATTCTGGTAAAATAATTGAAAGAAAATGTCCTGTCTGACTCACTCACTCATCACACCCAGCGAAAACTATTAAAGTTGGAAACATGACATTTTGGGAATATGTTCGCTGTATGTCGAAAACGTCAACTAAGGAATGAATTTTGTTTATTCGGGTTTTAAAGAGGTGTTAAGGGGGTAAACGTGCATTTCATTGAATAACGATATCTCATGAGTTGTTTCTTTGGGGATGTGATATTCGGTATATAAACTAATCATTAAAAATAATCAGACATATGTCTAAGGGATTATCGATGTGGTGTATATTATGAGGTGAAAGGGGTGAAAATTGGGGGTTGAGGGATTCTTAACGGAGAGTGTATCTCTGAAACGACATAGGCGAGAAGTTTCAAATTCGGCGAAAAAAAACCAGCTTAAAATATAAGTAAATAGGTGTTCGACCGTTTTTCCATCAATCCAATTAAGGAACCCTTGGAGAGGGGTGAAATTCTGGGGGAAAAGAAACCAGGAAAGAAAGTGTCCTAACTAATTGACTCACTTACTCACTCATCAAACTCAGGGGGAAAACAGCTTTAAATAAGTAAATAGGTGTTCGACCGTTTGTTTCATAAATCCAATTTAAGGGGTTCTTGGGGAGGGGTGAAATTATCAAAAATAAATGAAAGAAAATGTCTTGACTGACTCACTCACTCATCATCGCCCAGCCAAAATTATTGAAGTTAGAAACATGAAATGTTGGGGATATGTTAGTTGTATGACGAAAACGTCCACTAAGGAAAGAGTTTTGGATATTCAGGTTCTAAAGAGGTGTTAAGGGGGTAAACGTGTATTTCATTGAATAATAATATCTCACGAGTGGTTTCATTTGGGGATGTGATACTTGGCATATATACTAATCATTAAAGATAAGCTGACACATGTCTAATGGTTTTTCGATGCAGTGTATATTATGAGGTGAAAGGGATGAAAAGTGGTGGTTGAAAGATTCCTAACGGAGCGTGTATCTCTTAAACGACATAGGCGAGGAGTTTGAAACTCGGAGGAAATCAATCAGCTTAAAAAAAAAAAATAGATGTTCGACAGTTTTTTCAAAAATGCAATTTAAGTGGCCTATGAGGAGGGGTGAAATTCTGGAAGAAAAACGTCCTCTAAGTTAGGATTTTTGGATGTTCACTCTCATCGACCAACCAAAACTATTAAAGTTAGAAGAATGATATTTTGGGGATATGTTTATTGTGTGTCGAAAACGTCTACTAAGGAGGGATTTTTGGATATTCAGGTTCTAAAGGGGTGTTAACGGGGTTAAACCTACATTTCATTGAATAACAATATGACACGACTATGACGCGAGCGAAGCGAGGCTAAAAATGAGATGGTGTGTGTCTGTGTATTACTCAATCACGCAAGTACCACTGGTCCGATTATATGAATTTTACATGGAAGTAGCTAATTTACCAGGTTAACATATAGGTTACTTTTGATTTCAATACTTTGCACTATTTAAAGATGGCGACCATTTTAGTGACGTCACTACACCCTTTGGTTTCAAACTTTCATATTTCCATTTCAAATAAAAAGAGAACACTAAGAAATAGCAAACATTTGATGGCATATACGAGGTTTAAAATTACATTTTCTATCCGAAAGGTATCTCCAACGGTTAGCGAGTAAAACCTAAATATGTGCTATAAAACACGGTCAAAGCCGAGCATTGTAGTTGGAAAAAATGTTCCATCCTTAATCTCCCTCTGCGCAGAACCTCGCCTATCCCCTGTTTTAACTGTCACCATCACATTTTAATTTATTTATGACGCGTAGCGAAGCACGGGTACTTTAGCTAGTATATATATTTATATATCAGTTTCTTGTGGACACGATAACTGCCGTAATTTTGCACCAATCACTTTGATTTTTTTCCCGAATATGTATACCTATAAAGTCTCGGTCGAGTTCGTTACTGGGCTAAATCGGTCGAAGGGGGTGAAAATGTGGAGCTTTTTTCGAAAAAGTGAAATTTTGCTGTAACTCTCTTAATATGTGAAATATCGAAGCCGTTCAAAGTTCATAATATGTGTCGGATAAAGCCCAAAAATTAATGTTTGAAGAGTTTTTTTTATAGCATTGACCAAAGGGGTGGGAAAAAGTGGGTTTTTCGGGAAACATTAATCATATCTCTCTTAATAGGCACACTATCAAAACCGTACAGAATGGACAATAATCCCCTAATAATTACCTAAAACTTTTGTCTGAAAGAATTTTTGATATGATCCATCATTATGCCAAGGGATGAGAAAAATGATTTCGGAATTTTAAGAAAATGCCAACAGCTATCAGAGGTTGCCATGGCAACACTACTAAATTGATGAGGGATGAGCCATCAGTCGTCGCCATGACAACGCACTTGCACGAGATTAGATTCAGATTTCCATCTGACTAAGTGTGAAGCGGCTTCGGTGACGTAACTGGTAGCATGCTGAACTTCTATGCCCAAGGTCGCGGGTTCAAACCCGGCTGAAGTCGTCGGATTTTCTAAGAGCGCTAAAAATCCCTGAGTATGCTTTCTTTCGGAGGGAAAGTTCCAACGTTCGTTGCGAGTTGCTGGTTCCGGTGGAATCTAGTAGCCAAGTTCAGAGCTAGGTGTCGTTGATGGTAGTATTTGGTAGCAAAATTAGGAACTACTACTTGAAATTGACCGTCTGCAGTCCTTACCTGAATTACAGACTAATACAGCCATCACAATTAACACCGTTTATTAGACAGATTCTACACACACCCAAAGTACAGGGGGCTAAATGACCGCGTTGTCGCAGCCCCAAAACTGAGGAACCAACCAACATCTCTGCGGGTGATAAAATTTTGCGTGAAGAAGTAACAGACCGTTAGATATTTACATAGTTACACATCAGTGTCGAAACCTTGCATAAGGACAGTGTGACCACAAGTATAAAAATGGACTCCAAATGACAAGAAGGTTACCGTCATCATAAGACAATAAAATGTTTAAAATATGCATAAAATGACGAAAAACAAAGTTAATTAATCTCCAATTTTAAAATACTTTCTCGCAATAAATGAGGTCTGATCCTTCTACGAAAACGTGCATATTCTGCCTATTTTCGCCTATCCCCAAGTTTGTCCGGTGAAATCTACCTCCGCCTTCCGGCGTGCCGAGAGGACTTTTTCTAATGGAATCGGAGAGTTTTTCAATACTTTAATAGATGTATTATTATTATTATTATTTGTAATATTATATCTACTTACTATAAAACAAAGTCCCCGATTCTTAGATGTCACGGGTAATCTCGAGAACCACTGGATGGTATTTGATGCGGTTTTCACCATTCTGTAAAGGATATTTCGATGAAGGTTTCTGTAGAAAATAATTTATTTTTGATCAAAGGAAGCCAAGCAGAAACGATTTCAGTGAGAAAGTCGAAAAATAAACATGGCGTCCATGCACTTTTTAAGCTTACGCTGGGCAAGCCGTTAAAAATATCTATATACTATGAGTGTAAGAATTGTTCAGTATGAAAAGTTCTACAAAAAAAGTCCGCGAGAGCATATCTCTTATCTTCAATACATCATCCACTGTTAGTGTTTTTACGTTTTCATTTCTTCCAACTATCTCCATTCAATTACTGAGGCGACAGTTTACGTGCTAGCTACGGGCGAGCCTATTACCCCAGATACAGCCAGCAGTAAACTGTCGAGTCGTGTAGAGTTAAGACTTCAGAGAAGAGTGGTTGTGTTTGGAGTTTTCCTGGAAGTGCAACTCGGCGTTTCTTCATTTCACCTGTGAACTTTTCGTTCCGCAAAATACTCAGTCAATTTAAGATTGGACGGAAGGGGGATTTGTGTTTCATGCACCTCACCGTTCTTAAATATCGTCTGACAAGAATTCGTTGCACATGCATCTCCATGATAATATAATTAATAAGAGTTTAGTGCTTTTCAGTCGGTCAACACGAATGTACCCAAAAGAGATGGGTTATGCCCTAATCCTGAAATAAATTACATGAGATTAATAAAACACTAGGATGACCAGTTTCGATCGTCAAGCGATCATCATCAGATCCAATACACTTAGGCTATAAAATCTATGTTTGAAATACAGGTGAAAATATTTACAATATGTACAATTATTTAGTTGCAGTATTGGTACTGCAACTGTCAGTGTATGCTAAATGCAGTATATATGTTAGGTGAAATGCTAAATGGTGATGGCTATCCGGAGATTGTACTTTAGAGAGATTATATGGTTGTAAACTATGGTTAAACTATACAATTTTAGGCTAACTACTTATCTGATTGTCTTCCGTACTACAGCTATTCGCAGTTTCCGTGCTCACTTGAACTCGCTGTGCGGCCGACTGCGGTGGTTATCTTAACGACTGGTTTTTCCCTGCCTTCCCCCCCTGTCCCTACGTGCTGTGGGGAGTGATCGCGATGTGTTTATGTGAGGTGTTGCCAACCTAGATAAGATGTATGTTATTGAATGAGGTGGATCTACAACTATTAAAGACCGTGGATTAGTCCTCGCCACGCGTGGAGCATAACCCATTCGAACTAAGCTTTGACGGTCTTATGAGGACGTCCCGGCACCTTTAATACTGCCTCTAATATGGGCCTTGGTTTATTGCAGAAGAAAAAGTACATCGTACACCTGATCCAGATAACATTTACCTATTAAAAACCCCCTAATTTCCCCCCTTTTTTTATCTAGCTTGGCTGTGTCGCTAAATTGAGTTTTGTTTCCGACAGGGTGTGTTTTTTAGTAGCGTGAAGAGGGGTGAGCTCTCCATGAACGTGTGTTCATTTAGATTGTTGGGATTGTTTCGTTTGGCTAGGTGTATCTCGATTGCTTCCTTTATGTCAAGAGCTCTGCCTTTCGATTCGTGATGGATTATTTTAAGGTCCGACTCTATGTTGGTAAAGCTATGCCCTGCGTCACACATATGTTCGCACACGGCTGAATGTGTTCCGTATCTTATCGCATTTCTATGTTCATTATAACGTGTGTCTACTCGCCTTCCACTCTGCCCGATGTAATTAGCTTGACAATCGGTGTCTTGGCACGTTATAGAATATACCCCTGACCTTGAATACGGGTCACGTTTATTTAGATTACTATTTAGGAGGTGCCTAGCGGTTGTGTTTTTCGTTGTGAAAGCTATCTTTATGCCTTGCTTTTTGAATAGGTTAGTGATTTTATATGTATTCGCATTCACATAGTTGAAACGCGCAATTTTTTTCTCATTACTGTCCGGTTTGGGAATCGTTTTATCTTTATTTTTATGTTTGGCTATAATTTGATTTATTTTGCTTGGCGAGAAGTTGTTTTCCCTTGCTATTTGCATAATAGTTCTTATTTCCTTATTATAGTTGTCTTTTGACATGGGTATGTTTAAAGCCCTGTGCACCATTGAATTGAAACCCGCTAGTTTGTGCGTACTGGGGTGATTAGACTGATTGTCGATTGCATGCGAGGTTTGTGTTGCTTTCCGGAATATAGAATATGAAAGGTCGTTGTCTTTACGTTCAATAGTTATATCGAGATAATTTATTTTCCGGTCTATTTCGGATTCCTTAGTGAATTTGATAGAATGGTGAAGGCTATTAATGGATTGGAGAATTGTTTCTTCGCTAGTTAGTTCAGTATCGTAGATGCAAATTACATCATCTACGTATCTTTTCCATATTACTATTCCCTTTGTTGAAGTCTTTTCTAAGAACGCATTTTCTAGTGCATTGATGAAGATGTCAGCGATTAACCCACTTAGTGGCGATCCCATTGCTAGGCCTTCTCTCTGTGTGTATATTTTATTGTCGAATTGAAACACGATTTGGGTGAGAACGACCCTCAGTAATCTCACAATCTCTTCAATTTCTTTTGCCCAACAATCTAAATGAACACACGTTCATGGAGAGCTCACCCCTCTTCACGCTACTAAAAAACACACCCTGTCGGAAACAAAACTCAATTTAGCGACACAGCCAAGCTAGATAAAAAAAGGGGGGAAATTAGGGGGTTTTTAATAGGTAAATGTTATCTGGATCAGGTGTACGATGTACTTTTTCTTCTGCAATAAACCAAGGCCCATATTAGAGGCAGTATTAAAGGTGCCGGGACGTCCTCATAAGACCGTCAACGCTTAGTTCGAATGGGTTATGCTCCACGCGTGGCGAGGACTAATCCACGGTCTTTAATAGTTGTAGATCCACCTCATTCAATAACATACATCTTATCTAGGTTGGCAACACCTCACATAAACACATCGCGATCACTCCCCACAGCACGTAGGGACAGGGGGGGAAGGCAGGGAAAAACCAGTCGTTAAGATAACCACCGCAGTCGGCCGCACAGCGAGTTCAAGTGAGCACGGAAACTGCGAATAGCTGTAGTACGGAAGACAATCAGATAAGTAGTTAGCCTAAAATTGTATAGTTTAACCATAGTTTACAACCATATAATCTCTCTAAAGTACAATCTCCGGATAGCCATCACCATTTAGCATTTCACCTAACATATATACTGCATTTAGCATACACTGACAGTTGCAGTACCAATACTGCAACTAAATAATTGTACATATTGTAAATATTTTCACCTGTATTTCAAACATAGATTTTATAGCCTAAGTGTATTGGATCTGATGATGATCGCTTGACGATCGAAACTGGTCATCCTAGTGTTTTATTAATCTCATGTAATTTATTTCAGGATTAGGGCATAACCCATCTCTTTTGGGTACATTCGTGTTGACCGACTGAAAAGCACTAAACTCTTGTTTACTAAGGCAACACTGAAAATATGGCTTCAAACACCACAAATATAATTAATGCCGAGACGTATAACGGATATAGGTCGTAGTTCATTGACTTCGAAAAAAAAAACGCTAAACACGTAATGCATTCATAACTGTTCCCGGGCGAAACCGGAGTGGGTTGCTAGTTATACATATAACACATAGCTGGTACATCACAACATTACTATACGAGATTCAGGGAACAAAATTATAGTTACTGAAACAACCACTTCTAAGCTCGAAAGTCGAAATCGCTGCCCATGAACTTCCGGACGATTCGGGTTGTTGATGGAACTAGTACCTTCTGCATTAGTTTGTACAGTTGAGTTGAGTATCCAGATCCAGTTCTTTAAGGCTTTGGTGCAAGATAGGCTACTTATTATTTATTTTAAGCGAATTCTTGCAATAAATGGAAGACGTTAAGCAAATAACTAAATCAACTTTTTTTCGGTTCTTGACTGTTCCAATAGACTTTCATTCTTCCCGAGAAGGCTCGTTTCGTTCTTTGGACCACTTTGGTCCGTACTGCTTTTGTTTTGTTTGCCCATTTGTTTACTTGTGTCTGAAGGTGTCACTTTCTGAAATGTCTGTTGAACTTATGTTTGTGGTTTTGTGGTCGTTTCAAAGTTCTTGTAGCCGAGGTGTTGAGTTCTTGAGTGAGCTTACATAATCTATTATCCTTTTCGCCAGTCGATTTTCTGGTAGTTTAGTGAGATGACCAAAGAATTCCATTCCTCTTTTCTTAATATCAATTTCGATGTTTGAATACTGTTCTGTTGTTTTGATTGATTGTAGCCTGTAACCGTCTTGGGTATTTCTTGCTCCAAAGATTTTCCTAATGATCTTCCTCTCTACTTTTTCGATTTCTTCAAGTTCATGTTTATTGTTAAGTGTCAGAGTTTTGCTTGCGTAAAGGACTGTTGGGTCTATGACTGTGTTGTAGTGCCAAATTATTATGACTATTATTTTCCTACATTACCCTTTAAGGAGAGCGCTAAAAACACAAATATCTAGCTTTTGGTGGTGACTCTTTTCCGCTTTTTATCTTCCCAAACACCTTTCATCCGTTCACTGTGTGCCTTCTTCTCTTCATCTGTCCATTTACGCCCATTTCTTTTGGGTTGTCTTTCTGTGGCTTCCAAGCCACATGGGAATTGCGGGAAATGAGTTAGTGGATCAAGCTGCAAAAGAGGCGGTATCACTACCACCTCGACCAAAGGGGGTACCCTCTCAGTTACGCCTACAAGTTCTGGCATTTGGGGAGAGTCAGTGGCTAGCTGACCCACTGCCCAGTAAGCTGAGAGCGATCAAGGGAACTACTCGCGTGTGACGGAGCTCTTTCCGGTCACGGAGAGAGTCCGTCATTTTGTGTAGGCTAAGGATAGGTCATACAAGATCCACCCACTCGTATCTGATGAGAAGGGAAGACCCCCCACTTTGTAACTGTGGAGCCGTTTTCACCGTGGCCCACATTTTCACCGAGTGTGTGGATCTTGCTGACTTACGAAGAAACTTTGGTTTGCAGTTGACACTCAAACTTATATTAGCCGATGACGCGGAGGCTGCTGATCGCGTTATCCGCTTTATAAGTGAGAGCGAGTTAGGGCCAGCAATCTAAATTCTCCAGTGAACATTTACTCAACGACTTGTTCGTTTTTGAATGATAATGTTTTGTTTCCTGTAAATTTTGTTTAAGTTTATTTAAATTTTGTTTTTGTTTTATTAATTTTTGGTCTTTTTAAATTTAGGTGTCCACCTCAAAATTTTAAATTCAATTTCAAATCTGTATTCTTTAATCTGTGTTAAGAGGGGCAGATGACCTCGTAGTTCCACCCCTTAAAACAACAATAATTAACTAACTAACGAACTAACTAACTAACTGTGTAAAGAACTTCACTATGCGTTTTCTGATGAGTGTCGTGATAGATTCAGTATTTCTGTATAATTATTCTGTGAGTATTTATTATTATTATTATTATTATTATTATTATTATTATTATTGAATACGAGACCAGCGATGATGATAATGATAATGACAGCCATATAGCTTGATGTGAACTCGGGAGGGAGGGTTTTGATTTACAGATGAGTGGATGCTTCTTGCTAACGCATGTTACTATTCAAACACTTCATTAGGGTAATTGATAGGGAAGCGGTCATTGTATGTAGCTTCATAAATCACACGAATATTGCGCCAGGGCAGACAATACCGTCATATGTGACACTGCTCTCGAACACCACCGAACCGGCCTGTCCTTATAGAGCACTGCCTGCCTTGCGCAAGGTGAGCTGCTACACTTCCCAACTACCGATGTTATGAAGAGAGGTGTTTTGAAATGCCCAACACCTTAAATGTATAGGTGCCAACTGGTCAGTTGTGACGTGGATAAGAAACACGCGTGGCCTGCGATTGTAAGCCATGATACCTGCCTTTTACATGCAAGGGCACCATCAAATAGACCACCTGTTGGTATAGTGGCTAGCATTCTTAGCTGTCGTCCTGAAGGTCCAAGTTCGATTCCCAGCTCTGCCGATTCTGGTCTGAGGGCTGCAACGGGGTACACTCATCGTCGTGAGGCAAAACTGAGAAGACGTGGGTTCGATTCCTACCTCAGCCATCCCGGAAATGGTTTTCCATAGTTTCCCATTTCTACTCAGGCCAAATGCCGGGATGGATATTAACTTAACGCCACGGCCACCTCTCCCCAATCCTTATTTATACAGGGTGTCTTTTATGTACCTTTGGAGAATGATAGGTCGTGTAGGGGACGGGTATAGAAGTAATTTCAGATAGGGAACTTGGGGTCGGAGCGGCCTCCTTAACCCCTAATATAAGGGTTGATTCAGGTAAGTTACGCAACCGACCCAAGCCTCTATTACCTTTCACAATCCTTTAACTCTTGGCAAGATTCGTTTCACCATGTGACGCTGGCGTGATAGATAGCGTTGCGGTGCGAAAGGCCGATAGTCCCGGGTTCGATTCCGGGCATGGGCAATTTTTATAATGTTATTTTAGGTGTAAGGTTATTAAGCTTGATATCTACGTTAAATTAAACCCATCTTTGTACACTTCGTAGCATTAAATTGTTTAAGTCCGTTATTACGTTTAAATCGCGTTGATTTGCAACCCTTATTTTAGAGGTTAACGAGGCCGCTCCGACACCAAGTCCCCTATCTGAAATTACTTCTACACCCGTCCACTTCAAGACCTCTCATTCTCCAAAGGTACATAGAAGACACCCTGTATTACATATGCACACACTATTATAGTCATCACAATAACACAGATTGAAAATGAAAATCCACAGACAGCTTCCAGTCGACCGACCGGGCCAGGGAATGGAATGAATGAAGCCCCCATTTAGTGGCGAGTATATGAACTGTGCCGGCTGCCGATGCCTATCGCACTCCCCTGGGACAAATGCCAGATGAAATGAAATGATAGTGGAGAGTGTTGCTGGAATGAAATATGTGACTGGGTGAACGGGAGTACCCGAGAAAAACCTGTTTGCCTCCGATTTGTCCAGCACAAATCTCACATGAGGTGACCGGGATTTGAACGATGGACCCAGCGGTGAGAGGCCGACGTGCTGCCACCTAAGCAACGGAGGATCCATATAACATAGACAATCCCACACTCAGCGAAGAACACGGGACTAAATGATCCTGATGTCTAAGACACTCAAATGAAAACAGCAAAAGCACTTTGACCGATTCACATGCGTTAAACAGGAATGGAACTCGGTCCACCGTGGTTAGACGATGGAGCAGTCTCATCGCAGCGTAGCTGAGTGTGTTACGTCATACCCGTACAATTGCAATGGGGAGGTTCAATTATCTGAACTTTAATTAATTACTATGACCTCCACTCTTGAATACAAATTTGTTCAATTTTATTTTATTTTAAATTACACGATACATGTTTCGGCACTTCTATTCCTTCATCAGTCGTTCATAGTTTGCTAACATATTACATACACACTTGACAACATCTTATTACACCACGGCCGTGATTAGACTAATATCCTTTTACAAACATAAAATATCGGATTTTCGTCATGACTAGCGTTAGATATAAAATTCTTAAAAATACAGTTCCTTTATTAAAATCCGGAGTTAAAATCCTTCGTCTTTAAAATACTTGATGATAACCTTCTGCTATAAACTGCTATTTCACGATTCCCAGAACTGTGGAAGACAAAATAAAATGAATCCCATTAGTAACTGCGTAAACACATAACTGAAAATGTATCGAAAAGCTAGTTCACTTCCTTCCACTCACCCTCATGTTTTGATGACTGGAAAATTTGCCAGGTATGTAAAAGTATTTTAGTTATTTTATTAAGATGTTGTAAGCCTCCGTGGCTTAGGCGGCAGCACGCCGGCCTCTCACCGCTGGGTCCGTGGTTCAAATCCCGATCACTCCATGTGAGATCTGTGCTGGACAAAACGGAGGCAGTCAGGTTTTTCTCCGGGTACTCCGGTTTTCCCTGTCAAAAATTTCATTCCAGCAGCACTCACCACTATCATTTCATTTCATCTGTCATTCATTTAATCATTGCCCCAGAGGAGTGCGTCAGGCCTCGGCAGCCGGCACAGTCCATATCCTCGCCGCTAGATCGGGGCTTCATTCATTCCATTCCTGACCTGGTCGGAGACTGGAAGCAGGCTGTGGATTTTCATTTTCATTAAGATGTTGTCAAATGTGTATGTAATATTTTAGCAAACTATGAACGACAGATGAGGGAATAGATGTGCCGAAATATGTATCGTGGAATTTAAAGAAAAATAATATAAAAAATGTATTGAAGAGTGGAGGCCATAGTTAGTAATTTTAGATTGCAATACGAACCAAAAATGGTAATTATGATGAAAGTCATAGATATACATCTGAGCTTTAATCTCAGGGCTGACGGTGGTCATCTTCAGTTTGGTTTCTCTCCGGTGATTTTTCCACATCTATGTCCGAATGCTATGATGGTGGTTGGTTCTTAAGTTTAGGGGTTGCGACAACGCGGCCATGTGGCCCCGTGTACTTTGGGTGTGTATAGAATCAGTCTAATAACCGGTGTTAATTGTGATGACTGTATTAGCGAATGTTATGACTTAAGGACAATGACATGACCAAAATTATGTCGCAAAGAGTATCCGAACGTCAAGGTGATTGTTGTAGTTTCAGTTAGGGGGTTAGTGACTTCGTGTACTTGGGTGTACTGTGATGGCTGTGCAAGTGTGTGTATTGGTAATTGGTGCTAGGATTTGGGTTGAAAATGACCGTGGCCTTATGCCCATGTTGCATGGACCGAAGGAACGTGGCCGAATTTCGGCGCTGAGACCGGCCAATTTTGATCATGTTATACGTGCCGAAAGTTAACGATCGAAACGCGTAGTGCTTGTTACACGGGCTGAATTAAGACCGAAACAAGTAGTTCTGTGAAGAACTATACAGCCTATTTTCATATATCCTACTAATGTTAACTGCCACTATTAACATAGGCTACTAAATTTCAGTTTGATTGCTGTAATATATTTGTAGATATTGAGAACCGTCTTAATATTTTGGATGGTCGCCATGTTGGACTTTTATATATGTAGGTCTTAGAGTTGTGTACTGTTACATGAAGATTATTGTGTGCGTGTAGTACTCAAACTTCAATCACATGATTAGGACACAAGAAGTAAAAACGAGATTTTGAAATTTCGCATAGCTGCCATCTTGTGGTTATAGAAACAATTGAAATAGATTAGATGCCAGTGGATTAACATTTGTATAAGGATTTACTGTACCAAGTTTCACTGCACTTGGATGGTTAAATTGCGAGAAACGACCATGTGAATATTTATATTTCGCGTCGCCACCATGTTGGATTTGTGATCACCAGGTTATTGAAAGTCCTATAGGTGAACTTATGTCCATAACCCCTATGAACATAAAAATAATCAGTTTGATTGCTGTAGTAGATTCGTAGATATTGAGAAGTGTGTAAATATTCCTGATGGTCGCCATGTTGGATTGTTATATGTATAGGCCATAGAGTCATGTACCTTTAAAGGAAAATTATTGCGTAGGTTCATTATCCAAACTTTCACTTCGATCGCATGATTACGACACAAGAAACAAAAACTTAATTGAAAAATTCGTACAGCCGCCATCTTGAGGTTATGTAAACAATTGAACTAAAGTACATACCAGTGCATTACAGCGTGTATAAACATTCGCTGTACCAAGTTTCATTGCGTTTTGATCATTAAATCGCGAGAAAAGTCTATTTAAAACTTTCAAATTCGCTTGGCCGCCATGTTCGTTTTGTAGTTGACCCGTTTCATAAAAGTCTCATAGATGAACTTCTAGTGGTGCCCCTTATCTCCTTACAAAATTTCAGGGTGATACCGGTAATAGTTTCAAAGATATAGAATATCGGTGATATATTTCGCACAGCCGCCATATTGAGGTTATGTAAACAATTGAACGAAGTTAGATGTCGGTGCATTACAATGTATATGAACATATACTGTACCGAGTTTCATTGCGTTTGGTTGGTTAAATCACGAGAAACGTCTATTTAAAAGTCGCAAATTCGCTTGGCCGCCATGTTGGTTTTGTAGTCACCAGGTTTTCAAAGGTCACATAAGTGAACATCTAGTAGTTCCCTTTATCACCATACAAAACTCCAGGGTGATATCGGTAATAGTTTCGGAGATATTGAATGCTGGTGAAATATTTCGCACAGCCGCCATGTTGGATTAGTGAGACGTAACACAATTTGAAGGGCACGGTCGGGGTCGCCCGTAATAGTGTTGTGAATTTACCGAGTTTCATTGAAATCGCTCGAGCCGTTTAGATTTTATTAGCGGGGGACACACACACGAATCACACACACACGCACACACACACGGACAAAAGGTGATCTCATAAGCCTATTTTTTCAAAATTGAAAATAGGCTAAAAACGCAAGCTGTTCGAGGGTAACATTCATTTCAAAATGGATGATAAACAAGTAGTTCCGTGAAGAACTATACAGCCTATTTTCATATATCCTGCTCATGTTAATTGCCTCTATCAACATACAAAATTTCAGTTTAATTGCTGTAACAGATTCGTAGATATTGAGAACCGTCTAAATATTTCAGATGGTCACCAGGTTGGATTTTTATTTTTGTACTATTACATTAAGATTATTGTGTACGTGTGGTATTCAAACTTCTATCGCATGATTAGAACACAAGAAGTAAAAACGAGATTTTAAAATTACGCACAGCAGCCATCTTGTGATTATGCAAACAATTGAAATAAATTAGATGCCAGTGGATCAACATTTGTATAAGCATTTAACGTGCAACGTTTCACGGCACTCGGATAGTTAATTCGCGAGAAACGTCCATTTAAATATTTATTCTTCGCGTCACCGCCATGTTGGATTTGTGCTCACCAGGTTACTCAAAGTCCAATAGGTGAACATATGTTCATAGTCTCTATGAACATAACAAAAATCTGTTTGGTTGCTGTAAGAGATTCATAGATATTGAGAACCGTCTAAATATTTCGGAAGCTCGCCATTTAGGATTGTTATATGTATAGGCCATAGAGTTATGTACCATTCAAGGACAATTATTGCCTAGGTTCATTATTCAAACTTTCACTTCGATCGCATGATTACGACACAAGAAATAAAAACATAATTTTAAAATTTCACACAGCCGCCATCTTGAGGTTAAGTAAACAATTGAATTAAATTAGATGGCAGTGCATTACAATCTGCAAAATCATTTACTGTACCACATTTCACTGCGTTCAGAGAGTTAAATCACGAGAAAAGTCTATTAAAATATTTCAAATTCGCTTGGTCGCCATGTTCGTTTTGTACTTTACAAGTTTATGAAATATACATAGGTAAACTTGTATCAGTATCCTTTATCACCGTACAAAATTGCAGGGTGATATCTGTAATAGTTTCGGAGATATAGAATGTCAGTGAAATATTTCGCACAGCCGCCATTTTGAGGTTATGTAAACAATTGAACTAAATTAGACTCCAGTGCTTTACAATGTGTATAAACAATTGCTGTACCCAGTTTCATTACGTTTGGGTAGTTAAATCGCGAGAAAAGTCTATTTAAAAGTCTCAACTTCGCTTGGCCGCATGTTGGTTTTGTAGTCACCAGGTTTTTGAAAGTCTCATAGGTGAACTTCTAGTAGTGCCCTTTATCACCGTACACAATTTCAGGGCGATATCGGTAATAGTTTCGGAGATATTGAATGCTAGTGAAATATTTCGCACAGCCGCCATGTTGGATTGGTGAGACGTAACAAAATTTTAAGGGCACGGTCGAGGTCGCCGGGAATAGCGCCATGAACTTACCGAGTTTCATTGAAATCGCTCCAGCCGTTTAGATTTTATTAGGGGACACACACACACACACGCGCGCGCACACACACACGGACAAAAGGTGATCTCATAAGCCTATTTTTTCAAAATTGAAAATAGGCTGAAAAAGTAGTCTAGGTTGTGTTGGTACAGTGCATTTGTTAAATTGCCTTCGTGGAGTGATATTTCCTGAAAGGAAATGGGTGCTGCCATTCAATCTTATCAAATCGTTTGACAACTGGGCAGTCCCACATGTTCTGCGACCACATGTCATATGGATCTATTTACGAACGGTTAACTTAAGTTGCTCGCATTTTTTTTTTTCGTGTGATCTCTTGATAGGCAGAGTGCAGGTCTTACTAGTCGACGCCCGTGGGCGACCTGCGCGTCGGGATGAGAGATGGAATGGATGAAGATGAATGAAACTGGGCAAGGATGTGGAAGGAATCGGCCGTGGCCTGTCAGAAGGTATCGTCCCAGTATTTGCCTGGTGTTGAAATTGGGATACCACGGAAAACCATTTCAAGGACGCCCAACGGTGGGGCTCGAACCCACGCGTCTCCCGAGTTAGCAGAGAGCTAGGCCCCATGACCTAACGCTGCGCTTTGCGAGCGTAGACACTGCTTGCAAAATAACAAAGCAGGATACAAATATCGCCGTACACAAACACTACGACATAACCTACATTCAATGTTTGATTTGTAGTTCCAATTTTTCCCAGCCTGCATGCTGTTGTTCTTCCGCATTAGGGGCATTCGGTCTACTTATATATTCTGTTGTTGTTGTTGATTATTTAGGGGTTTTGCGACATTGTGGTCATGTAGCGTCGTATTCGTGCGTGTTTAATAACCTGTGTCACTGTGATGTGTGTACTAGTGTGTGTACTTGTAATGGAGGAAGGATTTGGGTTGGAAGCTGCCATGGCATTAAGTTAATCCCAGCAATTGCCGGAAGTACAAATGGGGAAAACACGGAAAACATGTTCCAGGATAGCTGAGTTTGGAAATGAGCCCGTGTCTCCTCAGTTTTGCTTCACGAGGCTGGGTGCACCCCGTTCCAGCCTTCGCACCAGAATTACATTCCTTGGCAGAGCCGGGAATCGAACCTGGGCCTCCGCGGTGTGTTGTATATCCATATTTTGGAGGTATAAACAAAATATTTTGAACACCTCCTGCTCACATGGGAACTACAGTAAATGGCGTGTTATGACTAGGGAGTGGTTTTTAGTTTTTATAATTGTCATTTTAGGTTTTCAAAAATATAAAAAAATTGTTTTGGTTTATAATAGGAAGAATAGATTTTTAAATAGGTTTGTATTGTTACGGCTGTGAGTTTGTTTCATCGCTCGCCGCATGAGTCACAACTGCCCCAGGGCTGGGCTGTGCTCTGCCTCAGTGTATTGCGTGCGCTTATGCTACAGGACTATTAGGACAAAGGGATGGTCCAGAATATTCGTGACCCAGCCAGCGATGGAAACCTCGAGAAGCCGTGAACCCTGGATGGGTCTAGAAGCATTTATTGAGTCACCGGCCTGCTATATAAGAGCGACCTGTCAAGCAGTGAGTCTGTGTTTTTCGAGCTAGTGCGAGCGTTTATCCTGAGCGACAGAAGTGTGGTGACTTGCGAAACCCCTAGTGAAGCCGATTCTCTTGACAGCGAGGGAGTGAGAAGCATACAGGGGACTGCCTGTGTTTTGAGCGAGTGTGATTTCACTGAGGGACAGAGGTATTGTGGCGAAGTGCCGTGCGAGTTACGAAATCCAGTGACATTGTTTCCCAGCTTGTGGACAGCGAATCAGCGTGTAGCAGGTTATCGTAAGTAACTGTAGTTTGTGTACATAAGGAAGAGGTGCAGGTATTCCACGGGTCTCATTAGTGGAGGATTAGCTGCATGACTAAGTGAAAGGGGCAAGAGCGCTCCATAAGGAAGAGACTTGAGGAAACTGGAGTAAGGTTCTAATTGCTTGTATTTGCTGTTGAGTGGTGTATCTTTCTGGCCGCAATAAAGTTAATTATTTCTTTAAAGAAACAATCTGTGTTGTGCTTCAACCCACCGTAATCCAGTGCAGCAAAAGTTGTCATGAACTGCAAAGCTTAACACTAATGCCTAATTGTCAGTATAAAATTTGATTTCAACGAGAGTGAACTTTTTACATAATGATACGTCTTTTGTCAAATTATGACCGAGAACTTCACCTCACTTTTAGCCAATATTTGCTCTCCTTCAATATTTTAATAACAAATTCAATGCAACTATGGATGTCAGAGGTGATTTTCTCATTCTAGTCCGTTTAATTAACTTTGTTGATTTATAATACAGGGAACTTGGAAACAATAAGAGATTTATCCTCACTTTACTGATCGTAAATAACCAAACAATAAGATATAAACTGAAAATAGCTGCAAGTATTTCAATTCACTGGCAGGTAGGATTTCTCTTAATCAACTAGAGCTAGGAATAAACACAGTCTTGTGGTTTACTTTTACAAATTATGGACTAAAATTTCAATACTGCAATAAATGGAACAAAACTGCAACTAGGATTTTTTAGGTACTCACATATCATTTTTTTTTTTTTTAGGTACTACAGAATTCACGAATATGGCTCTTTTGAGTGTGATTCGGAAGAGTATTTTTGTATTTAGAAGTAAGGACAAAAAAAATTAGGCGGCTTCGGTGGCGTAGTCGGCAGCATGCTGAGCTTCTATGCCCAAGATAGCGGGTTCAAACCCGGCCGAAGCCGTCGGATTTTTTTAAGAGCGTTAAAAATCCCTCAGTATGCCTTCCTTCGGAGGGGAAGTAAAGCCAGCGGTCCCAAGTCATAGATTGATGGCATGTTAAAGAACCTTCCACTAATTGCACCTGTGTGAAGCTAAATTGGATAGGTTAAGAATTTAAACAACGCTCTTAGGTTTCTACGTTCGTTGCCAAGAGCCGACTGCGGTGGTGTCTAGTAGCTAAGTTCTGAACTTGGCCTAGTAGTCGTTGACGGTGGCGCTAGGCGGCAAAAGTAGGAAATATATTAAAAATTCTAAGTTGCAGTACTTAAATATAAAAAAACAGATAACACACACTAATACAGTCATCACAATTAACACCGGTTATCAGACAGATTCTACACACACCCAAAGTACACGGGGCTACATGACCGCGTTGTCGCAGTCCCTAAACTTAAGAACCAACCAAGGAAAAAAATTGGTTGAAACCTAAGGATCCGGTCCCAGTCATGACTGAACTCCACCATCACCGAGCTACAGTAATGAGGAATATCCACATATTGTACCACGTTCATCAGCCAGATGAGGTGCATCGGTATGGAGCCCATTATCCCTTATTACAACTCCAAATACCACCTCCAGGAAATAGCTGTAATGGGCTAATGGATGGAGTACAGAGTACCGCACATCGCAAGTCGCCCATACAGAGAGAGGTATATAAAAATGTATTCACCAAACTTCTTCGAGAGGAGCCATTAGATCAGCGATTTCCAAGCTGTCTTCATTGGCGATACCCCCAGCAAACTGCGCGTCACGCTGTCATTTCCATTAGTTTGTCTACACGCACCTATTAATATATAATTACACGCGTGGTGAATATTATACACCAAGAGAATAATGTCAAGAAATCACTTAAGCCGCGTTTACACCGGAGTTGACAACAGAGTTGCCAACAAGTGTTGACAACATTTACAAAAATCGTACTAAAATTTTTGTCAACATTGCTGCCAACAATGCTGTCAACACCGAAGAAGTGTTGGCAACATTACCCACCAGCAGTCGGTAAAGATCAAAGAGTGTTAACATTTGTTGGCAGCAATGTTGACAGGACTTAAAGTGACCCACAACAATGTTGGCAACAATTCCCCTTCAACTGTCCAGCGCACGTGGTTGGCCGACGCAGCTTCACTCTAGTCATGGCTGTTGCTGGTAGTACTGGACTTCTGTTTGTGGTGTCGAACTGTCGAAGTGCAAGTCAATTGGCAACTCCAGCTATCTGATATGACATCTAGCGGTAAAAATGCGAAACTTACGAAGTAGGGTACATTTGCCACGTGGTGACTGTTTGTATATGGTTTCTTGTATTGGTAAGCAGATCGTGATAAATTCTTCGTGATTATACATAAGTAATAAGTTTTACTCGTTGATAAGAGTGCAAAATGAGTACAAGCAAAGTAAATTGCTCAGTTTACGGCTGTAAGTCGATGTAAAAGAGGGCTGCGGATATACGTTTTCATCACTTTCCAAAAGATGCAAATAGCAATAGCCGAAAGGTGACGATACCAAATAAAGACGGGGGGGGCAAGAGCGGGTTGGACCCCTCACCACTACACTCACTGACGACAGGACGGATTGTTCACTTACGCCGTGCCAAGCCGCACCTATATAGACAGCCAAGCACAGTCTCGCCAAGCCTAGGCCTACACCAGTCGAGGACAGCCAAGCTTCATCAGTCAGGTATCCTTCCCCGCTCCCTAGTTCATTTCCAATAACCCTACCAACCGTCATCACCTCGGTATGCGATATCCGAGCCATTCCACTACGAGTCATATAGGCCTAATTTGACTTCGCAGGGTAAATACCATCCAAATCAAGCAATTCCTGTCTACCCCGAGTTTTAATACAAGTTAAACTCATCCCTTCGCCCTAGCAAGCAGCAAATAATTTCTCGAGTCTATGGTACAGTGAGCAAACTCAAATATAGCTTTTAAACGTAACAGCGCCATGGCTCGAACTGCACTAAAACAAATACCAGCAGACAACCAATGCTTGATAATATGCAATTGACACATAAAATCCAGTGGAACACACAAATTAGATCACGTGTATCGCACAGTTATACATATATACAATTGAAAATAACACTGTCATTATTTTAGTAACCACATTTACTGATTATAACCGAAAAATAAAAAGTGTTCTATATCAAACGCGTGTTATTGAGTAATTTTACCCTACTTATCCAGACGACCGCAGCGCCCCAAGTGCTAGTTTGAGTTGCCAATATGGACAACCTTTTAAGTGATTTTGATTGGTCGCAGGATAATGTCCTAAATTTCATCGAGCTCTATCGTGAGCAATCAGTTCTCTGGAACCCGATGGACCCAGACTTTAAAAACAAAAACCTGAAGAACTAGGATGCCTGGAATGACATTTCGCGGGAAATGAAAACCACAAATTCTGAAGTTCAAGCAAAAGTTAGATCTTTAGTCGCACAGTTCCAAGGGGAGCTTAAGAAGAAGAAAAGTGGTTCGGGGGCTAAAGAGTACAACAGCAAGTGGTATTATTTTAACGCCATACAGTTTTTAAAGGATAAAACAACCGCACGAAAAACCTAGGAAGCTGGGATTGCCGTTGTCGAAAGAGAGAATTCAACTGGCGAAACTCGCCAAAAATGAGGTAAATTGTTGTCAACAAATCTTACCTTTCTCGAAATTCGCCAACATTGTTGCCAGCATTTGTTGCCAACTTTTGTTGTCAACATGTTGTCAACGAAAGTTGGCAACAATTTGTTGGCAGCATTTGGTGTAAACGTAGCTTTAGCCTGAACATTTTATTTTATAAAATCAACTGTTCTTCAAGCAGAATAATTAAGGCTAGCCATAGTTTGCTCTGTATCCTGATAATTTTCCTCTATAAATTCTTCCTCGAAAGTATCTGCGTCTCCTCCAACTTCATCTGATTTCCTCTTCTGTAAGTCGTTACAGATATTTAGCTCGAATACAAGTCCTAATCACAATGTCGTCCGACACACAGTTAACTGAATCATTATTGTACATCATCATCGTCTAAATTCAGCTACAACCACATTTGTCTCTCCCTTGCTGAACATTTTAAGTCAGCATACTGTTTAAATTGAAGAATAAAGACAGATACTGTTGATGTAGGTAAATACGCTCCCTAATTCCTGTTCACTTCACATTTTGGCCGCAGTGACGCCTGTTTCGTGTCATTTTAACATTCTGAGGTATTTCACTTATTATTTTGCATGAATTTCAGAAACAGTGAATTAAAGGAATGAGTAGGCCTAATCAAATCGTATATAATTTTATAAATATCGAATAACCGGTGATTGTTACAGCTAAACTTTCAATCAATGGACTCAGCACTCAAATGACGTTAGCAGTAACGAATTGCATTCTAATTTCATAAACATTGATTTTTTTTAAGGAGTGTATGATTTGCAAATATTGATGCTCTGTGGAAAGTGTAGTTTATGAACATGCGAGATTTCTCGCACGGGTTCGCTAGTAATATTAAAATCGTTATTATATTAGCTCCTTTGTTCCCCCTTAGTAAGCTATTTACACTTAACAGTAGTTTCAATAATGGCACACATAACAGCAAATGCATTGTTGACACATGCAGTAATGTTGGCAATACCGTAGCATTGTTATTTGAAATAAGACCGGCAATACAATGTCACTTTATACAGTATGGTACTTACGAATGCAGCATTGCCAAGGTATGAGCAATGAGCATAGCAGCTTATTGAAGGCCTAACATAAATATATTTTCACCTTACCAATACCAATTTATGGCGATGCAAGAAACCTAGTGAAAATGAAAATCCACAGCCTGCTTCCAGTCTCCGACCGGGTCAGGAATGGAATGAACGAAGCCCCCATCTAGCGGCGAGGATATGAACTGTGCCGGCTGCCGAGGCCTGACGCACTCCTCTGGGGCAATGATTAAATGAATGACAGATGAAATAAAATGATAGTGGAGAGTGTTGCTGGAATGAAATTTTGACAGGGAAAACCGGAGTACCCGGAGAAAAACCTGTCTGCCTCCGTTTTGTCCAGCACAGATCTCACATGGAGTGACCGGGATTTTAACCACGGACCCAGCGGTGAGAGGCCGGCGTGCTGCCGCCTAAGCCACGGAGGCTCTGATGCAAGAAACCTAGTACATGTTGCAAATCATAGTAGACTCTTCATCAGCTAGGACGTACTAAAAATCAAACATTAAAAAATTGTGAGTATAGTTTTCATAGAAAAACTTCTAATTTATGATTTTCTAATTCTAAAGAAATATATATTAAAACTAAGGATTACTTAAGAAACTGAATGTTCAAAGAACGTTGATTTCTATATTAGGTTAAAAGCTACTTAAAACTGAACTTCAATCAACGTTCAATTTATCTACTTCAACCTTTTAAAACTACGAATAAAGTAACTTATTTATTTCCGTTCAAGATTTTCCATTTCTAAGTGACTATCTATACAGTTATTAAACAAAACAAACCTCATTTTGACGCTGGATGTGACTACCTTATTCAGAAATGGAAGATTCTTATGCCGTGTCAAATGAATTGACCAAATACTGTATGCACCCTTCATAAGATGGATAAAGGAAACAGGTATATTTCCAGCATTATGCTATTCACATTTTAAATGAGGTTAAAGGAAATTAACATTGAGCTTTAACGAGGGAACTGAACGAAGTTGGGCTTCAAATAAAAATAAAACAAGATGTTCAGTAAAGAACATATAGCCTACTTTCTCCTAAATGCATGGGTATTTTTATAACTCTTTGTCCTTTTCAAGGAGTATAATTGAATGTTGGTTGTAGTAGATTGTTGAAATACGCAGATATTAAACATGAATATGAGTTGCCCTTTGCTAGTGCTACCTCTGTAAAAAAAAAAACATTCAATTCGGTTTCACCGTGTTTGAATTGATATGGTGAATCAATTTGCACACATACATGGCCGCTATCTGCAAACTATTGCGCTGATGACCTTGTAGTTCAGTCAAAAGATGCTTCCCACAAAAAGGTATGTTGTTGAAAAATTTGGTAGAGATCAAATGAATAGGATGGTCGTAATTTGATTTAATCTTTTAACATTTGGGTGGCCGCCATTCCGTTTCCGTCAAGATGGCGGCGATATAAAACATGACACTGAGGTGCCCTTAGCTAGTGCTACCTCTGTGCCAAATTTCGGTCAATTTGATTTTACCGTGTCTGAATTGATAGGGGGAATAGATTTGCACACATACATGGCCACCATATGCAAAGTATTGGACTGATGATCTTGTATCTTGATGAAAGAACGCTTCCTACATGCAGGTATGTTGCTGCAAAATTTGGTAGAGATCAAATGATTAGGTTGGTCGTAATTTCATTTAAGCTTTTAACATTCGGGTGGCCGCCATTACGTTTCCGTCAAGATGGCGGCGATATAAAACATGACACTGAGGTGCCCTTAGCTAGTGCTACCTCTGTGCCAAATTTCGGTCAATTTGATTTTACCGTGTCTGAATTGATAGGGGGAATAGATTTGCACACATACATGGCCACCATATGCAAAGTATTGGACTGATGATCTTGTATCTTGATGAAAGAACGCTTCCCACATGCAGGTATGTTGCTGCAAAATTTGGTAGAGATCAAATGATTAGGTTGGTCGTAATTTCATTTAAGCTTTTAACATTCGGGTGGCCGCCATTACGTTTCCGTCAAGATGGCGACGATATAAAACATGACACTGAGTTACCTTTTGCAAGTGCTACCTCTGTACCAAATTTCGTTCAATTCGGTTTCACCGTGTTTGAATTTATAGGGGGAATCGATTTGCACACATACATGGCCGCTATCTGTAAACTATTGGGCTGATAACCTTGTCGTTTGGTCAAAAGATGCTCACCACATAAAGTTATGCTGTTGGAAGATTTAGTAGAGATCAGATGATTAGGGTGGACGTAATTTGATTTAAGCTTTTAACATTTGGTTGGCCACCATTACGTTTCCGTCAAGATGGTGGCTATATAAAACATGACACTGAGGTGCCCTTTGCTAGTGCTACCTCTGTACGGAATTTCGTTCAATTCGGATTAACCGTGCTTGAATTGATGGGGGGGGACATACATTCAGAGTACACACACTCACACACAGACTCACTCACACACACACATACACACACACACACACACAGACACACAATTTTTCGCCCTGTGTTGAAATTTTTTGCAAAAATCGAAAGTAGGCTAAAAACACCTTCTCACGACATCCCAGTTTGACAATTGAGGTGCCACATTAACAGCCATATGCTTGTCAGCAATTGCTTGAATTTAATTTCAAAGATATGCCTATAAACAAGATATTCTTTAGGTTTATGCTGTGTCAGATAAAAACTTTTCACATTGAATTTATATTCCGCATTGTTAACGACCGGATCTGGAATTCAATCTTACTGGTATCTTCTAGAAATTGATTTAGTAGTTAAACGGTTTGATTCAATGAGCATGGGGATCTACATTAATAATGTTTGTATTTTGGGGCCATAAGCTACGCTTTTTTGCAGTAGTTCCTCATTACTTCGGGGTTCAAACTCTTGTTCAACTTGGTCAGATGTTTAGCATGTGACTGTGAGAGTTGTGTATCTTGGCTGTGAAACTGAAATTGCCTTGTCAAAATGTCAGAGGAGGAAGGCAGCTTTCTCACAATTTCATCAGCAATCTTGGAGCAAATCCATGAGTAATCCTCCCTCTCTGCTTGTGGATCATATTTCTTGGCAAGCCTTCTAATTTAGGGAAGAAAGAAGAGAACATTTGTGATTGAACAACATATCAATTAAAATGCAGTGCTAATTTATCTCAGATGATAGGGTTCGTGGCTCCGGGCTGCAGTGTCCAGCCTTCTATTCCCGGCGGGAAAATATGCATTCTCCTGTTCTAAGGCTTTAAGTTCCCCCCAAGAGGCTCATCTCTCCCTCTCATTGCGCGAACCAGTCTCAACGGGCCTGAACAGTGGCACACACCACACATTCCATTGTAACAAAATGCCACTTACAAATCTCTACCTTCATCAATCAGCCATTTTCTTGCGTTTATCTGGGATTTTACTTAGGATTTCTTACTTTTGATTTAAGCCTCTATGAGCGCTAATGACTACTCCTTTTGAAGGTTTGCATTTGTTCCCAATATTTCTTGAGCCCGGCAAACTATATCTTTCTTTTCCTCTTGTGAGTTATACAGTTTAAAAAGAAAGTTTATATTTCCGCCTGAATCAATACTTTAATGACAAAATTATTAACAAAGTTGTTCTTGGAAACGGTACTTGTTTCAGGCACTAATGAACAATTTTTGTCCCTTCATCACCCAAATACGAGGGCTGTATTTTAAGTAAGGGCCGTTTTTTTTAAGCCCGTAGTTAGTACCCACGCTGCAACAAGCGTGCGCGCTACCTCCCGGCATCCTTTGCGAACAAGCAGGCGTCAGTTGCAGTTGTGTAGCTAACCTGTACGCTGAACTGTGCATCTTTACAATGTTCAAGATTATTGATTCGCCCGCCGCGTGTGAGGTACGATCAGTGATACGTTTTTGAGTGCAAGAAACATGTCGGCTGCAGACATTCATCGTCAGCTTCGTGAGGTGAATGGTAATAATGCAATGACGGAAGGTAAAGTGCGAAAATGGGTACGCAAATTCAAAAGTGGCCGTGAAAATGTTCATGACGATGAACGCTCAGGTCTGTGATCACAGATGACTTGGTGACTGCAATTGACACAAAAATTCACGAGGACCGAAGATTTTCTTGCGTGATTTTCCTCAAGTGTGAATTCTTGGTTGTCAGAGCAGGCGGCAGAGGGATTTCAGAACTTAGTTTTAATGTATGACGAGTTCCTAAATAAACAAGGCAACTATGTAGAAAAATAGAGGAAGGTATGTAAAACCTAAAAATAAATGTAGTTTCAAAATAACATGTTCGGTTAATTTAAAAAACGGCCCTTACTTAAAAACAGCCCTCATTTAAAGCATTAAATGAACGAAATTATTATTTCGTTCATTTAATGAAATTATTATATCGTTCATTTAATGCTTTAAATTTGACTGATGAAGGAACTCAAATTGTTCATTTGTCCATGAAGCATGTACCGTTCCCAAGAACAACTTTGTTAATAATTTTTTCATTAAAGTATTGATTCAGGCGGAAATATAAACATTTTTTAAAACTGTATAAGCACATCAATACGGAACCATTACGAGTGATTTAAATCATAGACTCTTGTGAGTTGGTTGGTTGGTTCTTCAGTTTAGGTGCTGCGACAACCCGGTCATGCAGCCCCGTGTGCTTTGGGTGTGTGTAGAATCTGTATGATAACCGGTGTTAATTGTGATGGCTGTATTCGTATGTGTTATCTGTTTTAATTGAAGTAAGGACTGCAGACATTCGATTTTTCAAGTAGCTCCAACTTTTGCTACCAAACGCCACCGTCAACGACCAACTAGTTCTGAACTTTGTTACTAGATGCCACCGCAGTCGGCTCCTGGCGACGAACGTTGCAACCTAAGAGCGTTAGTCAAAGATAACCTATAATTTAGCTTCACCCAAGAGTAATAGTGGAAGGTCCTTTATCATGCCATAAATCTATGACATGGGACCGCCGGCTTTACTTCCCCTCCGAAGGAAGGCATTCTGAGGGATTTTTAACGCTCTTAAAAAATCTGACGACTTCGGCCTCAGCATGCTACCGACTACGCCACCGAAGCCGCCCTCTTCTTGTGAGTTGGTTTTCCAAGGCTAAGTATCGTTGGGTGGAGGGAACTAAGAATTAAATTTAAATTTAAATCGGTCTAGGACATGATGGTCAGATATTCCAGCAGTATCCATGTCTTTTCGGACTTCGTTGAGCCAAAGACTTCCAGCCTCATAACTTTTAATCAATGAGAAGATTTGCTTGGTATATTATAGTTCACTAGCAACCCGCCCCGGCTTCCCCCGGGAACAGTTATGAATGCATTACGTGATATGATAAACACTTTTTTTCGATATCAATGAACTACGACAATATGTAACGTGTTTTTCGAGGGGTTTTATGCAACTGGCATAAGTCAGTAGGAAGCCATTCTATATTTATTTACGCGGCAAATTGTTCAGCCAAGATAATTTTTCATGTTAATTTATTATTATTATTAATTTATTATAATTATTATTTAGATATTTTCGGAGCATTTTATAAAAATTATAAGCATACAGATAGGTTTTCTATGTCTTAGAAAACGCTATCAAGCAAATTATTACGAACGACGATATCATAGAAAATTATCTGATTACGGAATTTTACGGAGTTTTGTCAGTTAGGGTATTTGAGAGACATGACTCACTGGGAATTCTAATACAAGCTGATTCCTGTCGAGAAGTATTACGCAAGGTCTAGAAAAGACGAATTGTTGAAACGGAATACGACTTCTCCCTCTCGCCCGCGGAGTGTAATGAACCGGAGGAGGGGAAGTGGCGGCGTGCTCAGCCAATCAGGGGAGACGACGTAAGCTAGTTGGGACTGAAGAGTGGGGAGCCGGCGTGTGGATATATCGTTCGACGCGCCGTGAGACGCGGACAATCTGTGAAATACTTGCGGAGGATGGTTATACGCGGGGGACGCTCCGATGTTCAGTGGAGTTAGGACAATCTGTGTAGAACTTGCAGTGTACGGTCGCAAGTGCGTGTCGCTCCGATGCTCAGTGGAGTTAGCGACGAACTTTTGTAAAACGTAACCAGTGCGGTTTTACGAGAGTTTGGGTCCGATGTACGGACCATAGAATTATCTAATCTACCAGAATATCAACAAATAACGAAGAAGATGGCGACGTCCAGGAGACTGTGGGAAGCACACAGCATCATCAAGAACGAGGGAAATGCTTTGGCAATTTCCAGGGGTAAGCGCTAATGACGCAGAAATACGCAATCTCTCATTTTTCTTTGTTTTATATTTCATAATTCAGTAACTTCATAGCTTGGAAATAAGAGTAAAATCAATTTATCAGACTCCGTTTTCACGTAATTTTCTATCGGTAATATTAAAATCACAACGCTCCAATTTAAATTTTATAGTTATTATTATTATTATTAATTTTGCTATACTTGTTTTATACAATAAACTCATTTCTTTTACAATGCAATCTTTGCTTTCAGTAGGTAGCATTAGATATAGACCAATTCCTTCTCCTGATACAATTGTTTGTTGGGTTAATGATCAAATCATACCACGATCTGAGTGAATAGAGTCTTGAATGTGTTCTGCCAGAGCTAGACGTTGTTAAATACAAATTTAGATTTCAACATTGCATTGAGGTCTTGGCGCCCATTAAAACAACATAGCTTAGGCAAAGGTAAACAGTTACATTTCTCACCCAACAGTGTGGGCTAGCAAAAACGTTTCATTTCGCTACCAACATGGGGCACTAATTACCGTTTCATTTGTACGCTCAACGTGGAGCAAAGTAAATACCGTTTCACTTGTCATCCCAGCCTAAGTAAGATAACGTTTCATTTGGCGCCCAACGTGGGGCTGAAAACCTAATAACATTTGTGGAAGGAGAAGGGTATATATTTCTGTGCCTGTATTTTGGGGGTTATTTGTCTGTATCAGTGTATATCATTATGGGGGATGAGAAAGAAAGACAGATGAGGTTACGTAGTGGTCATCAACGGGAGAGTGATGATACGAGCAGTATGTCGAGTGATGGTAGTACCGGGGTAGCGGAGGTAAATCCCGATACTGAAACAGGGAGTGTAGGCGGCCAACCAGAATTAAAAACTTTACTTCTCGAGTTTATGTATCAGAACAAAGTTAGTAGTGATGCCTTAAATGCTAAATTAGAACAAAATAGTAGGGAAAATAAAGAAAGTACAGAAGCTTTAAATGCAAAGTTAGAACAGAATAACGCTAAACTAGAACAAAACAGTAGGGAAAATAAAGAGAGTAATAGGGAATTGAGCGATAGTTTAAACGCCAGATTAGAACAAAACAGTAAGGAAAATAGAGAGAGTACTGAAACTTTAAATGCTAAATTAGAACAAAACAGTAGGGAAATGAGTGACAAATTCGAACTGATTAGAGGTGAGATCAGGGGGGTGATGGAAGAAAAGGCTAAAGAGATTATTGCAGATGTAGACAGAAAATTAGGAAAAGTACAGGAGGAGTTGGAAATTAGAATCAGTACACAGGCTGAAAATTTAAAAGAACTAGTGCAACTGGAAACACAGCAGGTCAAAAAGCAATTGGGGGGAGAAATTGACAAAATTCAGGTAGCTACTAAAGAGGTTAAGGAACAGCTGGGGGGTAGAATTGAGAAAGTTCACTCACAAATAGTTGCAGAAGTAAATGATCTAAGAGAGAGTAATAGGGAGAGCATTAGCAAGATTGAGGAGAAACAAGCAAAGCTATATGATAAAGTAGAAGAATCAGAAGGAAACATTAAATTAACAGTAAACAGTATTGAGAGGAAGGCTGAGGAGAAAATCGCAGAATTAGAATTAAAATTAAAAGCTAGGATCAGGCAAGAAAATAGTCAGAATAGGCCAGTTTTTGTGAATAGCACACACAGGGAGGTAGAACTGGGTAAGTTCAGCAATCGACAGGGGTGCCCAATGGAGTTCATGAACACTATAGAAAATAAATTCGGGGAAAGGTTGGAAAATGGTAGTATTGAGTGGTGCCAGGTAGTTGAAATTTTAGAACAAGTGTTTGTGGGGGAAACGAGGAATTGGTTTGCTGTCTACAGAGACAAGTTTACTGATATTAATGATTTTAAAATGAAATTCTGTGAAAAGTTCTGGAATGAGGTTATTCAGTCGCAGCATCGTGAGGGAGTAGTGTGTGGTAAATATCACCCTAAAGGAAGCTCCACCATGACCGAATACTTTTTAGGGCAGGTATTAGTGTGTAAATATCTGGATGGCTTGAAGGAGGAAAGTGATGTGGTGAGGTTGCTACTTAGGCACTTTCCCTATAGGATCAAGGAGGCTGCTTGTATCCAGAATGTAAAGACTATATCACAAGTAGAAAATTTGTTAAGCACATTTGATGCACTAGGGAGAGGGGGTTATGAGGACAATTTCAATCGGAACCAGGGTAATAATAATAATAGACCTAATGAAGCCAGGCATCAGGAAGTTCAAGGGAACGGTGGCGAAGGGGCCAACGCTCAAAATAGAAATAATAATAATCAGCTAAATCAGAACAGAGGAAATGGCTATGGTAGTCAGTATCAAGGGAGGAACAATGATTTCAGGGGAAATCAAGGGAGGAACAATGATTACAGGGGAAATCAAGGGAGAAACAATGATTTCAGGGGAAATCAAGGGAGAAATTATAATGACAATAATTACAACCAGAATAGGGGTCAAGGAAGAGGACAGCCTAGTGGTAGTAATATACAGCCAAACAATAACAACACAGCCCAGAACATCCAGACCAGTTCAGTAGTTAGTAGTACTACGGCCAGCTGTAGCGGTTCTTTAAACGCGAACCAGGCTGCGAAGTAAGGTCAGAATCTCAGTCTGTAGCATGCCCTGTCCATACAATTATACAGGAACCCTATGACCTAAATGTAAGAAATGAATTATTACATGAACTAAATGATGAAGGTATTATTCAGGAAGTGGTTAGTAAGAGCCCCATAGTTAAATTTAACGTGTCCGAGGCGTACACAGATGTTTTAATTGATAGTGGTTGTATGAAGAGTTGCATAAGTAGTGCATTTTATGATAAAATGAAAGGAACTGGAGTAAATTTTGAGGAGATGCCAATTAAAAGCACTTTTGTTATCACAGCTGTTGGGAAGAGGTCTAAAGTAATTTCTAAGCAAGTTTTAGTAGACATTAAAATTAATAATCATGTAGAGAAGCAGATTTGTCTTGTAATTCCAAATTTAGTATTCAGTGTTATCTTGGGTTCAGAGTGGCTAAGTAGAGTGTCTGGTAACTTATGTTATGATGTAGGGAGTTTGAAATTTAAATGGGGAGATTCTGAAGTAGAAGTAGCGTTCAATGACCATATTCAGAGGAGTAGTATTGTAGGTGTGATTTGTACTTTAAATGAGATATCGCCAGCCGTAGAGCGGGGTTCTCCATGTTTTGTGGGCAGTGTGATTACGAACGGAAGTCTAGAGGACTCGTTACGTGAGGCTGCATTTCAGGGAAATATAGAGGATGAACAGTGTGTTCTGCTCTATGATGTGTTATGGTGTAATAGGAGAGTTTTTGAGGATCGCATTGGTATGGCCAATTGCTATACACATTCATTGAACGTTATTGATAGGTCAGTATTCACAGGACATAGATATCCTGTACCTTTCGCTTATCAGAGTGCAGTTGAGGCACAAATTAACCAGATGCTTGAAGATGGGATTATTGAGCACTCGAACAGTCCATATGTTAATTCTTTGATAACGGTACCCAAGACCGACGGCACTGTTCGTATTTGTTTGGACGCTCGTTTGGTTAACAGTAGAATTAGTTCAGATCAGCTGAAATCTATGTCAATAGAAGAATTAATGCAAACATTTGAGGGGAAGAAGTATTTCACTTGTGTAGATTTGAGTTCCAGTTTTTGGCAAGTGCCACTTATGTACGAAGATAGACCATTTACAGCTTTTAGTCATAAATATAACCTTTATCAATTTTGTAGAACACCTTATGGGTTAAAGAGTAGTTCAGCAGCTTTAATTAGGGCTTTAAACATCGCATTAGGGGATGACACAGGAGAGTTTGTAACCATTTACATAGATGATATGGTAATTAGTTCACGCAGTTTTGAGGAGCATCTATGTCATTTAGATATAGTTTTTCAGAAGTTAGATCAGGCAGGGTTCACTTTGAAGCTGTCTAAGTCGTCATTCTGTCAGTCAGAAGTGACATTTTTAGGTCATAGAGTGTCGAGTAGAGGTGTAACACCAGAAGAAAGTAGGGTTAATAAGATACTTAACGCAGAGGTGCCACAGAATGTTAAACAGTTAAAAACTTACCTGGGAATTTGCAACTTTTCCAGGAGGTTCGTTCTTAAATACTCAGGGTTGGTAGAACCATTCAGGGAATTGCTTAAAAGTGGGACTCGGTGGAGATGGGAGTCCAAGCATGATCAGGCTTTTAGAGCGCTAAAGGAAGGTTTTGAGAAAGCTGTAGTGCTGAAATATCCTTTAAAAGATAAGGAATATGTGGTTATGACAGATGCTTCACATATAGGCATTGCTGGAGTATTATGTCAGAGAGATGATGAGGGTAATCTGTGCATTGTATCTTTAGCCTCGCGAGGACTGACAGCAGCAGAGAAAAGATACACGATTACTGAGTTAGAGCTTTTAGGTATTGTTTTCAGTTTAGGGAAATTTAGAATGTATTTAGTAGGGGGGAAATTTGAGATCCACACAGATCACCATGCATTACTGTATATGAGAACTTGTAAACTCAGTTCTAACAGAGTTAGTAGGTGGATTCTTGCTCTGCAGGAATACGAATTCACAGTAAAATATATTAAAGGTAAAGATAACATTCTCGCAGACATGCTATCGAGGGACACTAATTTATGTAGGGATTATCCTGTGGTTAAAGCAGAGGACGGTATTTTAATATGTGCATGTGTGGACAGTAGCAACAGGGCATCGTTACAGACACTGAGAAATATGCTAGTGGACCAACGTGATGACGTTAAGTTAAAGGGAGCCACTTGCAAGGTTGGAAGCAGGTGACGCAGTAACATTTATTGAGTCCAAACGTATTGGAAAAACAGCATATGTGCTGGAGGATAGTAAGGGAAACAGATTATACGGGACGTATAATATACATAGCCTACGAAAATATGTGTCATAAAGTGAGTGTGTTTAGCTGGCGAGCCAGCCTATTAAATGAGTAAGTGTGGTATTTGGTGCGTGGGAGGAGATGGTCTTCCAGGCAGGCGTATCAGAAGTCACACAGGGGGGTAGTATGTAAGTAAATGAGAGTTTTTAAGGTACAGGGAAATATGACGGGATTGTCGGATGCTCTTGAGCACTAAATTGTCTCGATGCACCAAGGCCATTTTTGGCAGCGCTGATGGGTTCCCATTTATCTCCAAGAGATGGGGGAGCGCTTGTATAGGGCTTGTTAGCTTAAGGCGTCCACGAGATAAAAGATGGGCCATCAGAATGCGAGACAGTCCTTCATGAAACTCATACATATCAGCACACGTGATTTCTGTTTACGGCCTCGCCATGTAAGATTTGTAAGTGTGTAATTTAAGATAATTTGTACAATGGTATTATTTGTGTGAGGAGAAATGGTCTGTGTTGAGAACTAGTATTAAGTAGAATATGGTTAACGGAAACTTAACAAGACAGGGCGATTACGGCACAGAAATATTTGGTGTTATATGTAATGCGCATTTACTGTGTTTTTTTTTTCAGAAGTCAATATTAATTTAATCTACTTCAAAGAGAGATTAAGTATTATGGTCACGAGGCGCTGCCACAATAGTGTGATCGTGTGCTCAGTGATAAGTGGAATTAAATGTCACCATAAGGAGGGGACCTCCAGTGAAATTAGGAAGTTCTATGGTGATATAAATATATCAGAACACCTTCAATGCGTGTGATATGACATCATAAATACATAGTGCTCACACATTAATTATGTCTATTTCTCCAACATAGAGAAATTTGAGAGGCGGAAATATCCGTGGAACACTATTCCATATGTAAAACATTGGACTGGTTGCAAAGTGCAATCCATAGTGACAACAAACTTTGACGCAAAGTGCATGAAGATAAAATATGAGTGTATATATCTGTAATTTAGGGTGATTTCATTTATGTAATATGTATTTTGGATGGGGTTTATTAACGTGTCTGGGATAATCGGATAATGGACCGTCGTCACGGTAAATCATCCGATGATCCGAGGCGAATATGTAACGTGTTTTTCGAGGGGTTTTATGCAACTGGCATAAGTCAGTAGGAAGCCATTCTATATTTATTTACGCGGCAAATTGTTCAGCCAAGATAATTTTTCATGTTAATTTATTATTATTATTAATTTATTATAATTATTATTTAGATATTTTCGGAGCATTTTATAAAAATTATAAGCATACAGATAGGTTTTCTATGTCTTAGAAAACGCTATCAAGCAAATTATTACGAACGACGATATCATAGAAAATTATCTGATTACGGAATTTTACGGAGTTTTGTCAGTTAGGGTATTTGAGAGACATGACTCACTGGGAATTCTAATACAAGCTGATTCCTGTCGAGAAGTATTACGCAAGGTCTAGAAAAGACGAATTGTTGAAACGGAATACGACTTCTCCCTCTCGCCCGCGGAGTGTAATGAACCGGAGGAGGGGAAGTGGCGGCGTGCTCAGCCAATCAGGGGAGACGACGTAAGCTAGTTGGGACTGAAGAGTGGGGAGCCGGCGTGTGGATATATCGTTCGACGCGCCGTGAGACGCGGACAATCTGTGAAATACTTGCGGAGGATGGTTATACGCGGGGGACGCTCCGATGTTCAGTGGAGTTAGGACAATCTGTGTAGAACTTGCAGTGTACGGTCGCAAGTGCGTGTCGCTCCGATGCTCAGTGGAGTTAGCGACGAACTTTTGTAAAACGTAACCAGTGCGGTTTTACGAGAGTTTGGGTCCGATGTACGGACCATAGAATTATCTAATCTACCAGAATATCAACAAATAACGAAGAAGATGGCGACGTCCAGGAGACTGTGGGAAGCACACAGCATCATCAAGAACGAGGGAAATGCTTTGGCAATTTCCAGGGGTAAGCGCTAATGACGCAGAAATACGCAATCTCTCATTTTTCTTTGTTTTATATTTCATAATTCAGTAACTTCATAGCTTGGAAATAAGAGTAAAATCAATTTATCAGACTCCGTTTTCACGTAATTTTCTATCGGTAATATTAAAATCACAACGCTCCAATTTAAATTTTATAGTTATTATTATTATTATTATTAATTTTGCTATACTTGTTTTATACAATAAACTCATTTCTTTTACAATGCAATCTTTGCTTTCAGTAGGTAGCATTAGATATAGACCAATTCCTTCTCCTGATACAATTGTTTGTTGGGTTAATGATCAAATCATACCACGATCTGAGTGAATAGAGTCTTGAATGTGTTCTGCCAGAGCTAGACGTTGTTAAATACAAATTTAGATTTCAACATTGCATTGAGGTCTTGGCGCCCATTAAAACAACATAGCTTAGGCAAAGGTAAACAGTTACATTTCTCACCCAACAGTGTGGGCTAGCAAAAACGTTTCATTTCGCTACCAACATGGGGCACTAATTACCGTTTCATTTGTACGCTCAACGTGGAGCAAAGTAAATACCGTTTCACTTGTCATCCCAGCCTAAGTAAGATAACGTTTCACTATATCCGTTTTACGTCTCGGCACGATGGGTTAAAATCACGGACTGGACTATTATAATTATGTTATCATGGAGATGCATGTGAAAAAAATTCTTGTCAGACGTAATTTAAGAATTGCGAGGTGCATGAAACACAAATCCGTCCAATCTAAAAACACTTGTATTGGGCGATGTATTGAAGATAGAAATATGCTCTCCTGGACTTTTTGTAGAACGTTTCATGCTGAACAATTCTTACACTCATAGTATATTGATATTTTAACGGGTAAGCTTAAAAAGCGCACGGATGCCAGTTTTCTTTCGACTTTTTCACTGAAATCGTTACTGCTTGGCTTCCTTTGATTATAAATAAATTATTTTCTACAGAATGGTGAAAACCGCATCAAAATCCATCCAGCGTTCTCGAGATTACCCGTGATATCTAAGAATCGGTGACTTTGTTTTATACTCAGTAGAGATTCGTAGAATGTGCCCTTAGAATCAGAGCCACCTACTGTACGTCATATGCCGGTATCGGCCGTTTCTAATTGTCGGTATTGTTCGGAGTTTGCTTTCAGTATATAGTTCTCGTCTGTGATTATTCTGTTTCCCTTGAATTTTCCGGAGAATACGTCTTCCGACGTTGCCAAGTCGCCCGTAGTAGCTTTCATGTTTATCAGTAGACTCAATGCTGTGATTATTAACTGGGTTCTTATTACTAGGGCTCGGATTTTTAGGTGCAAAAAATCGGGAAAATATTTATTTTTTATGTATTAAAAATACCTGAAATATGTGACAAAAAAGTAAAAATATTTAATTATAATTTAGTTTATTAATGTCATTATAAACAATATGTAGCACTGGCGAATGCAATTTATTCTATGTCTCACTAATCACTGAAGCATTACAATACACAACGAGATACATCTTCAGGTTGTCCATCACAAATGACCGACGATTATCGCGAAACACTTATTCTGAAGGCAGGAAACTGCAGCAATATGTTTTTCCCCTTGAGGTGTTGTGTAACTTGAGATCGCTGTTCAGCCTTGATTGCTTTCCCACATGGTCGGCAGAACAGAACGCCCCCATCAGAGGTAAAATTATCTTAAAATTCTGCAACAGAATGATGATAACTTGTAGTTGTTTTTACTTTAGGCATCCCAGAACTGCCTTACACTTCACACTGCCAGAAATGAACTCCATGTGAGTGACAGTGGTTCCAGGTAGCTGGGGAGGAGGAGGTCTAGCACGTGGTGCTATGGACAAGGAAATTCCCGGCTTCCACAGAGAGTGGCACGGGGCGACAAGTTAAGAATAACACAGTTGCAAGCTGACATACGCTCTGCATGAAGAATAGACAGCTCACAGGTTCTTCCCCGTTGAAGTAACACAGAACAAAATTGCAATAAACTGATTGAACAAGCATACTGATTTTAAAAATTGTAAATATTATTAATTTTTATGTGCTAATAAATGAAAAGCAGGAATTTATGTATTTATAGAAAAAATGCTTAAAATATGTATTTACATTGAAAAATATTTATTTACCTAAAAATCCGAGCCCTACTTATTACAGTTCTATAGTGACTGATCTTAGAAATGCACTTCCTCACGTATCGGCTTCGCGATAGTTGTTACTCTGCGTTGAGTTTTGTATTTCTTTCCGAGATGGGTCCTTACCATTGGGGTGGACTCATTCAACGAGATGTCGGAAGCGATGTTTCCTAACTAATACTGTTAATAATGCAACGAAAATTCAATTAAGGAATCTATCAGTAAAATTAAGTATAAAAGAAAACTTCCAAACAATTATTAAAATATGCAAACAGGAAATTCGAAAAATTGTTTTATTTTATTCCAGTTTCTAAATGTTTTAGGTTTTTATTAGCTGTAAAATTTTGTTTTTCATCGCATTAGTTATAATATTTATTTATGTTCTTGTAATATGATGATGATGATGATGATGATGATGATGATAATGATAATTGTTGTTTTAAGGGGCCTAACATCTAGGTTATTGGCCCCTGATGGTTTGGGTGATCGTGAAGATGAAAATGAAATGCAGACTTAAAACTAAAACTAACTACTAACTTACATACTAGAAGAAGAAATGGAAAACTAAAGGAGAATAAGGCAAATAAAAGACAGGAGGAAAAGGAATGCCCTCAACCCTCGAAGAATGCGGATTGAGGGACTTGGAAGGAAGGAGAGCCATGAAAGGCAGATAGGAAAGTGAAAGAGGAGAGGGTCCGCCCCAAAGGTAAGGGCCAAAAGGGAAAACGGACCCAGCTCAGGAATCCCTCGGGGTCGCCAACTCCCGAACTCACCAGCCGTGAGCCCCTGAGGGTGTAGCAATGTCCAGGGTGCACCAGAAGTGGTGGGGCTACATACACCCTGCCTCCTTGAGGGCCTTGAGCAGAAGGCAGGAGATAACATGAAAAGAAAAAGATGGCTGACCCCTCGCAGAAGGAGGGAATCAGAAAAGATGAGAAAAGGGCCAATTAAGGCGGGAAAGGAAGATACTCCCTAGGCCTCGGATACCCTAATACCGTCGGGGTCGGAAGAGAACAAGAGTTGACCAAGTGAGGTCGACAGGAAAGAAGACATATAGGAGCCCGGCACAAGTAAGTGGAAGCAATGCCGGACTCAGCTGGGGCCCCAGCTCAAGAATCCCTCGGGGTCGCCAACCCACGTCCCACTAGATGTGAGTCCCTGGGGGATGTTGTAGTAATACAAATGCTGAAGAACTAACCTAGATCGAAACATGTCCAAAGTTTTTTCTAACATTTTTGGAACATTGAACAAACTATTTGTTCAGAATGTAAGTCAACACGGAGTTGGTTGGTTGGTTTCTTAGTTTAGGGGCTGAGAAAACGCGGTCATGTTGCCCCGTGTACTTTGGGTGTGTGTGTAGAATTTGTCTGATAACCGGTGTTAATTGTGATGGCTGTATTAGTGTGTGTTATCTGTGATTCAGGTAGAAGGTATGCAGACAATTAATTTTTTGAAGTAGTTCCTACTTTTGCTACTAAATGTTACCGTCCACGACACCTAGCTGCGGGCGTGGCTATTAAATGCCATCGCAGTCAGCACCTTGCGGTGAACGTGGGGACTAATATAGCGTTATCAAACTAATTTACAAATTATTTAGCTTCCACAACTGTAGTTAGTGGAATGTTCTTTTTCAAGCCGTAAATCTAAGACATGGGACCACCGGCTTTACTTTCCCTCCGAAAGAAGGCATTCTGAGGGGTTTTTAACGCTCTTAAAAAATCCGACGACTTCGGCCAGGTTTGAAACCACGACCTTGGGCATAGAAGCTTAGCACCTACTATGCCACCGAAGCCGCTGGTCAACACGGATTATTCATTATTAACGAATATGGTTATTACTCAAGCTTAGTCTACTATTTCCATCATATTTCTGGGGAAGTCGCCTCCGTAGCGTAGCGGTCAGCATGGTTAGCTGCCGTCCCGGAGGTCCTGGATTCGATTCCCGGCTCTGCCACGAAGTTTGGAAAGTGGTATGAGGACTGGAACGGGGTCTACTCAGCCTCGGGTGGTCCAAATGAGTAGAGGGGGTTCGATTCCCACCTCAGCCATCCTCGAAGTGGTTTTCCGTGGTTTCCCACTTCGTCTTCGGGAAAATGCCGGGATGGTACCTACTGTAAGGCCACGGCCGCCTCCTCCCCTCTTCCTCGCCTATCCATCCCAATCTTCCATCCCTTCCCATCCCTCATGAGGTCCCTGTTCGCTTTGCAGGCGAGGCCGCCCGGGCGAGGTGCTGATCACACCTCCCCAGTTGTATCCCTCCCGACCAGATGTTCCAGGCTCCAGGACACTGCCCATAGAGGCGGTAGTGGTGAGTTCCCTCGCTGAGTCCGTGGGAACCACCAACCTAGAGGGTAAATTGACTAAATAAAAAAATAAAATAAAATATTTCTGGGGAAAAAATCCGTCATGAGTAACTTAACAGATGCCTCTCTGACTTTCTAAGACTAAAAACAACTTCTATTCAATTTCTACTTAGCGTCGTATATTGCGAATAGTAGCCCATGGCTGTGAACATGGACTGTTGCGCCCTTTCAAGTCTCTGCTATCGAGTTTGAAACTTGATGTATATGAGGCTTGAACTAAAGGTCAGAATTCCCTTTAGGTATTCAATTCAGCAAGTGAGATGCCCCTTGATAAAGCGCAGTTACGAAGGGGGTCTTTGTATTGTGCCGTGACACCATGCAAGTCAAGGACACGGTGTAGCCTACCCGAGATCAATGCAGCTTTATTCATTCCAGGAACAATGTATTCTGGTCAGAGGTTCGTATGTAGAGAAAGTGGATAAGGGAGAGCACTTCAAACAATATTTACGGCAGTTTGAAACATACTCTATTTATTCAAAAGTTTATCATTGTTTTTTGAATTATCATGTGTAAATCACATGAGACGTGATCGAAATAATAAGACACCAAAGCAATTTCAACGGAGAAAGATTTCAATCTCACATTTATGTTCATTGCCCAATGAACTTCCACGGTGAATTAGAGCAAGAACATTCATTTACCTCTCGATTCCGGGATCATGGTTCGATTCCTGGCCAAGTATTTGATATTTGAATGCCGAAGAAAATCCACAGCACTCGATGTAGGTTCTCAAGATATCTGTTTGGATGTACCGGTATAAAATCCTTACCTGAAACACAAATACACACACTCCTACAGTCATCACAATAACGCAGGTTATCAGATAAAAATCACACACACACATTCCCAAAGACACCCGGATACATGACCACGATGTCCATGCCCTTCAATTGAAACAATTATAACTGCATACAAAATTACTAAATAACCAGTAGAGATACATTTTAGAAAACAATATGCGAAAAATCAATAATTTAGTGACCAAGATAGGACCATTTCCTCTTAATTAGGATTAAAATGATACTTTCATAATTTTAGTTCTTTCATGTCAACCTTCGTTTATTATCGATCACAATAATATGTTTCTTCAAGTTCCTAGCGTTACCACAAGTACAACCGACGTACTAATTTCTGAGAAATTCGTAAAACATGTGAACGCTATTTTCACTAATCGAAAAAAAAAAAAGATACGAGCCTTACAGTAGTCGCATATGATGTGTAACATCTGACATGTCATCCTACTCGTATACTACACAGCTTGGACATTCTTAAAATGTTAATTTACACTCCATTTTCATACTGGTACTATGATGAATGTATAGATTGAATTGGAGATATGCTACTGTCACATTTGTACCGCAGCGGTCAACCTGTTAGTCTCTCACCAAGGTAGACCGGGTTTGATTCCCGGTCAATACATGTGAGATTTTCGAATTGAAATGCCATGCCCTGTGATTCGCATTCCACGTAAAAGGGAGGTACCGTGGATCATGATCGTGAGATTAACAGACACGCAAAACTACAAGCTTCCTTCCTTCCTTTTACATTAATAATTCATAATAACAAAGTGACCCACAACGTCGACAGTACTCTCAAATACTGTGAGCACATTCCTCAGTAACTATAACATTCAGTATTCTCAAGACTCTCATACAGTTAGTCGTAAACAATCAAAACATGGCTTCCTACAATCATGAAATGACCTAGTCTCACATATGATGAAAATACAGCTTTTATTCCACTCATATAACAACATTCTGTTATGCATTTAATATTTGACTACTCACCCACAGCTTGACAATAATGCCGCTTACTTACATGTCATTTGTCGTCTTTGTCCTACCCCATGTGATATTCAACCTTGAACGTGAAGCTTCATAAACTGCTCAATAACAAATGAAAGTCGGTAAAATATTTGCCACTGTACTCGTCAAACCAGTGCCTGCTAAATGCACTGCCTACTGTATTGCCATAACATTCTCGCGCTACAGAGCACACATTGCCCTGTTTCCAATACACACATTTTCAATTGTACATCCAGCTGGCAGTGCGTCTTCACTTCCGTCCGATCTACTTCCGTTCGATCCACTTCCGCCCGATTCACTTACGTGCCCAATTTTCAAAATCACTCCCACAAAACTATCCAGCAACCGAGCGGAAAGATGTTACACATCAACAAAAAAAACTCTTTCATTTTCTCCGTTACATACGCCCATGTATATGTTTACGACTTTACGAATTTGTGACTTCAGAGCTTATTTTTACTATTTGAAACGCTTTGCACGTTTCTGTCCGCAATGAAGTTTAATCTTCTCAACGTTCAGCATTCTAGGAAACAAATAATACGTAACTGAGACACATAACCAAGAGTTAGCGTTCTTATAGCAACGTATAGATGACTGGTTGATTGGACTAAACTGTTTGACATTTTGAAAACTATTGGAATAAAGTACAGGGATAGGAGGGTGATCTACAATCTATACAGAAACAAGACAGCAGTCATTCGAGCTGTAGGACTCGAGAGGTGTAAGGTGTAAGGCAAGGCTGCAACGTATCACCCATACTTTTCAATCTTCTCATTGAACAAGCAATGGAGGAAATTGGAGAAAAATTTAAAGTGGGAGTGAAGATTCAAGGAGAAATGATTTCAACTCTGAGATTTGCCGATGACATAGTCATCTTGGCCGATACGCCTGAAGATTTGAATGAGATTTTGAATGGTATGGACTCCATCTTGAGGAAAGAATTGTGATGAAAATTAATAAATGTATTGGAAGTATTGGAATGCTGCCGAAATAAATCAGAAACCTCTATGGACATCAAATTGGAAGTTGAAACGCTGAAGGAAGTAGGAGACCTCTGTTACTTAGGAAGCAAAATAACCAAAGCAAAAAGATATAAAAAGTAGGTTGGCTCAGGCAAGGAAAGCATTTCTACAAAAAAGGAATCTGTTGACATCGAATATAGATTTAGGTATTAGGAAGTCATTTTTGAAAGCCTTTGTCTGGAGCGTGGCACTCTAAGGAAGTGAAACTTGTACTATTGGTTCAGCAGAAAAGAGGAGAATTGAAGCGTTCGAAATGTGGCGTTACAGGAGAATGATGAAGATCAGATGGGTAGATTGGGTTACAAACGAGGAGGTATTAAAGCGCGTGGGAGAGGAGATATGTATGTTTCTGGCGACTGTTAATGAAGAGAAGAGAATGATAGATTGGTTAGTCACATACTAAGACACCCAGGAATAGCAAGCTTAGTTATGGAAGGAAGGGTCGAGGACAAGAACTGTAGGGGTAGACCAAGGTTAGAATATGTTGAACAGATTGCCTCGGATGTAGGGACTGGTAGCTATGTAGAGATGAAACGATTAGCTCAGGACAGAGAGGCATGGATAGCTGCATCAAACCAGTCAAAAGACTGAAGACTCAAACAACAACAACAACAGATGACGTTACTGACCTAGCACACAGAGATGGTTATTGTTGATTTAAGGGACGGAACAGGGAGGTCAGCTGACCCTCTATTACACATAGTTAAACGAACAACACATAAGTAAGACACGCAAGGAAGTGCTTGCGTTCTTATTACAACGTATGGATGTACTGATCGGTATATACAGACGAACAATCATGCAACTAAGACACGCAACTAAGAGCTTGTGTTCTTATAGCAACGTGCTTGCCACGGTGGGTGAATGATTAACGTGTCGGACTACCAACCCCAAGCTTGCAGGATAGCTCCTGGCCGTGGTAAGTGACTTTTGAAAGGCGAATACTGGTTGCCATGGCTGCCATAGCTTCGAGAAATAAATGACGTCAATTCCAGGTCGACCCGCTGACCAAAACCCATTCATGTTAATAAAAAGCGTCCGAAAGTTTTTTGAAAAGTTTCTTTTTGCTCAATAAATATCAGAAATATCAATAGGACTAAAATTTTTAAAATAAATATCACAAATCGGCAATTAGGCCTATGTGTCCAAAAGTGATCATGTAAATGAGTTAATCCCCCTTAATTGGGATTAAAAAGCGGTGTTGACATGATTCTATACGCATCGAATTTGAAGAATAAGTAGTTGATTATAACTTACTATACATTTTAATTTTAAAGCGATTGGAACAGCATATTTTGTGTAATTTGACCAAAATAACAAAATGATCCCACATAGTACCCGTGCGCTATCTGTTGGTGCTTCTTCAGGATAAACAATGTTTCAAGGCTTTGGAATTAGTTATTGGGTAGAGTGCCAAAGCTGAGTCCACAAAATTTTCAAGACGAAGAAGAAGTCAACGAACAGAATCTCGACGGATATTTATGAATATTTATGTTAGAACATATATAAAAGTTATAATTATCTTCGAACATAAACAGTCATATACAACTCGCCTTTTATATAATGGTAATTAAGACATTCGTATGGAAATTATAAAACTGCCTTCGCTTGTTTTATAGATCTACTAGTGCCATAATTATTGCCATTATAGGCTCGTTGCATAATGTACTATTACGTCATCCTATATTATTATGGATCGTCGTGTAAAATTTCAAGTTTCTATCTGTATCCAAGTACCACTAGCTGATGAAAAAATCTTGGTTTTGTTTTAATAGAAGTAGCATTTACATCAAGCGTTCTTAACCTATTTGCGACTGTGAGCTCCACCCGTATGCCGTATCAAGTATCCGAACACCATAAATCGAATATAATAATAATAATGCAACAAGTTTGCGCCTGTCTTTCATTTTCCTCTCTCTCTCTCTCTCTCTCTCTCTCATAGTACTCTGACAGCCCTTATTAAAGTCACAGACGACATTCGTCTTGCAATGGACCGGAAGGAAATAACTATATTATCTCTATTCGATTTCAGCAAAGCTTTTGACAGAGTTCACCATGAGATCCTACTAGTTAAATTAAGAAATCTAGGCCTTTCAAAGTCAGTAACGAACTGGTTTAGGTCATACCTAACAGGCAGATGTCAGAGAGTAGTCCTAGCAGATGACAATGTTTCAGAATGGTGTGAAGTAACAACAGGTGTGCCGCAGGGTTCGGTCCTTGGTCCACTCCTGTTCTCCGTGTATATAAATGACCTTCCATCTGTCCTTAAATTCTGTCAACATCATATGTACGCAGATGACCCTCAGCTATATCTACACACGGATCTGAAATCCATTCATTTGAAGGTAGCTCTAATTAACAGTGACATTCAAAGCCTATCTCAGTACGCACTCGATCATAATCTAATACTTAACTTCGAAAAAACGCAACCGATCATCATCGGCTATACCAAATTACTCAGTTCCCTACCTGACCCAGTACCACCTTTACAGCTTGCATCCCAAACAGTTCCGTACCAGTCAGCAGTAAGAAATCTGGGAGTTATTTTTGACTCTCGATTATCGTGGCAGGATCACACAAACATGATTCTGAAAAGGGTTGCATCGTCATTATATCAAATTAGGCGAACTTGCTTCTATTTGCCCCAAAATGTACGAACGATACTGATACAGAGTTTGATATTACCAATATTTGACTATGGATCTATAATTTACCATGATATGGGAGAGGTCCTCAATACAAAATTGCAAAGAATGCAAAATGCTTGCTTGCGGTTTGTTCTCAATGTACCAAGAGAGTCTCATATAACTCCATTTTACGTCCAGATTGGATGGCTAAAGTTAAAGGAACGAAGACAGTATGCCATGGCTCTGACTGTGATAAAAATTCTAAAATTCAAAATTCCGTCTTATATTTACTGCACACTAACTCCCATGCAATCAGTGCATAACCGTGCGAATAGACACACTGCACAAATGCTCCAGATACCTCATCACAGAACCGAAAAATGCAAAGGTTCATTCCGTATTTCAGCTGGTATTCTCTGGAATAAATATAAATTGCACCAGTATTCAGGACTTCCTATCAGAGCGATAAAACACTCCCTTCATTGTAATCTATCAGCTATACAATTATCATGTTCAAGGTGAACGGATGTAATAACAAGAACTTCTATTGTCAACTGTATGTATAGGTTAAGTTTTTCTTTTCTTTCTTCATTTATTCTATTGTATATAACCGCCCTCTGAATGAAGAGAGCTGCATAAAGAGGCTTTGTAGCCTCAGTGGCCTGTATAAGAGAAACAATAAATTCAAATTCAAATTCAAATTCTCTCTGAAGTTCTGAAATAGCTAGGGATTCACCGTTCACCAGGCATGCTGTAACTGCTTACTTAACATGCAGATAAGATACTGTACATATGGATAGTCGAGTCCAATCAGCAGCTTTCGTATCTCTACTTAGTATAAAACTTAAGTCCCCGATTCTTGGATGTAACGGGTAATCCCGAGAACCACTGGATGGATTTATGTGCGTTTTACACCATTCTGTAAAGGATTCCTCAAGGAAGGTGTCTGTACAAAATAATTTATTTTTGACCTAAGGTAGCCGTGCAGTAACGATTACAGTCAAAAAGGCGAAGAAAAACTATCATCCGTGCTCCTTTTGAGCTTATGCTGGGTAAACTGTTAAAATATCTATATAGGCCTACTATGAGTGTAAGAATTGTTCAGCACGAAAAGTTCTACAAAAACGTCCGGGACAGCATATCTCTGTTTTCAATACATCGCCCACGGTAAGTGTTTTTACGTTTTCATTTCTTCCAACAATCTCTATTCAATTACTAGCCTCTGCGACAGTTTACGAGCTAGCTAGCCGGTGAGCCTATTGCCCCAGTTACAGCCAGCAGCAAACTTTCGAGTTGTGTCGAGTTAAGATTTCAGAGAAGAGTGGATGTGTTTGGAGTTTCCCTGGAAGTGCAACTCGGCTTTCATAATTTCACCTATGAACTTTACGATCCGGAGAATACACAGTCAAGTTTAGATTGGTTGGAAGGGGGATTTGTGTTTCACGCACCTCGTCAGTCTTAAATTACGTCTGACAAAAATTCGTTGCTTATGCTATCTCCATGATAATATAATTAATAGTCCAGTCAGTGATTTTAACCCGTGATGCAGAGACGGAAAATTGATATAGCTCGTAGTTCATTGAAATCGAAAAAATACGCCTTTTAAGCTTCTTCTTCAAGTGCCTCGTCCTCCAAGAACATTGGCGATCAGTAGTGTCGAATACATAGAATACGATGTGGTGGACTGTATAAAGAAATATATTTTACACTGTATGTACATGATTAAACACTGAACAAATACAGTAGATATTACATGCGTGCTATGACACCATGTCCGGTAGCCACTGCTACCTGCTTGCAAGTGAGTCCTGCTTGACGCAGGTAAGAAAACGACCCTTCCTCTTAATGGGTCAACAACCCTCCAGCAGGGGGACCAACTGTCATTAGAGTATGTACAGTGCCAGAGTTGCCAACATACTCCCCCCCTTGAAATAGCAAATATTTCAAACAACAATTAAATACTGTCACTTTGTTCTATTAACTGGAATAAGAGTTGAAATAAACACTATGTACACAAACATTTAAACAATTCACTTCTCTTCACTCAACAATGGGCAAAGTCTTGACACTGCTCTTTTCAAAAGAGCTCCGCTGGGTGTTTTGATGGTAACAACCCTCGTAACTCCGTCGGTTCCTGGATGCACTGCTGCGACACGGCCCAGTTTCCAATGAAGTGGAGGCACGCCCTCTTCCTTCAGAACAACCAGAGTGTCGATTTGTGGGGATTGTCCGGGCGACCGCCATTTAGAACGCTGTTGGAGTTGTCCGAGATATTCCTTGGACCATCGACGCCAAAATTGCTGGAACATAGCCTGAAGCAGTTGCCAGCGCTTCAGTCTATTCAAGGGAGTCTGAGACACATCTTCTTCCACAGGAAGATGAAATGAGCCACCGATCAGGAAGTGGGATGGGGTTAATACTTCCGGATCATTGGGATCAGAGGATAGTGGGCAGAGGGGGCGCGAATTCAAAACTGCCTCTATCTGTACAAGCACTGTAGTCATTTCTTCAAACGACAATGCAGCATTTCCTACTATTCTCTTAAGGTGATACTTAGCTGATTTAACTGCAGCCTCCCACAACCCTCCGAAGTGAGGTGAGCCAGGAGGACTAAAATGCCACTGAATCCCCTTCTCAGTAGCAAAGCTTATGAGTGACTGTTTGGTATTCATATCATTAAAGAATTTCTTTAGCTCACGTGATGCACCTACGAAATTAGTTGCGTTGTCAGTGAATATGTGGGTGCAAGTTCCTCGTCTAGCCATGAATCTTTTCAGTGATGCTAAAAAAGCAGCTGTAGACAGATCGCTTACAAGTTCAATATGTACAGCCTTTGTGGCAAAACAAACAAACAAACATAGCTATATATGCCTTAATCCGAGCGCCCTTCCTGGAGGAAGGCCGTAAATATACTGGGCCACACAAATCTATTCCTGAAGATGCAAATGGTCGACTGGGAACTACTCTCCTTTCAGGTAGCGATCCCATTATCGGTTGATACGGCCGAGACGAGAATTGAAAACACGTCTTACATCGATACACTGCCTTTCGAGCACCGTTCCTCCCACATAGAGGCCAGTATTGCTGTCGCATCATTGTCAATAAAGTCTGAGCTCCAGCATGAAGAAAAACAAAATGAAAATGATCAAATAACATTATTGTAATGCGATGATTGCCAGGTAATAAAATAGGATGTCTTCTGTTGACCGATAGTTTAGTATTTTGCAGACGGCCTCCTACCCGTAATAGACCCTGCTCATCCAACTACGGTGCTAATCCATGTAATTTGCTTCCCTTGGGTAGTGGCAAATTTTGTTTGAGAGCCTTTATGTCTTGTGAAAATTCAGAACCTTGCGCAATTTTACACCATAAATACTTAGCCTGCTCTAGTTCTACCGGATTAAGAGCACCTGTTTGTCTGTCTGTTTTAGTTTTAAGATTTTTGATAAATCTGAGCACGAGAGCTGTTATTCTAATCAGCTTGCTCCAGGAAGAGTATCTGTTAATCAGATTCGATCCAAGGGATTCTGTAGATGACACTAGAACGATTTTAGTTTTCCTAACTTCAGGTAATTCTTGAGAGCTATGCCTCTGCTGTGAAGGCCATTCGTCTTTATTATCTGAAAGCCAAGATGGTCCCGATAACCAAAATGATGAATTTAACAGCTTCTCCGCGGTAACTCCTCTCGAGATCATATCTGCTGGGTTATGATGAGTAGAGACGTGCTGCCAACAATCAATATTTGTCAACTGTTGAATCTGCGACACTCGATTAGCGACGTATGTTTTCCACTGGTGTGGATGGCCCGACTTCCATGCTAATGCTATTGTGGAGTCAGTCCAACAAAAACACTTGTCTTTAGTTACGTTTATGGATCTCATGACTCTTTCGACCAACTGAGCAAGTAATACAGCACTGCATAGTTCTAATCTTGGTAAAGTTACTGAGCCTAATGACGCAACGCGAGACTTGGAACACAATAAGTGAACTGTTATTTTACCATCTCCTGTCTGAGATCTTACATAAACACAAGCGCCGTAAGCAATCTGAGATGCGTCACAAAATCCATGAATTTCATACTCCACAAATTCTACTGCCCTAACATGACGAGGCACTTTGAACTCCTTCAATTTAGCAATATCCTGCATATAACGAATCCATTTAATTTGAAGTTCTATTGTGAGAACGTCGTCCCAATTTAAGTTCATTTGCCACAGTTGCTGGACGAAAATCTTACCCTTAATCAATACTGGGGCCAAAAGCCCTAAGGGGTCAAATATTTTAGCCAGGTCTGATAGAATTATTCTTTTGTTTATCTGTGTCGAACTGAAATCACTTCTCAACTCAAACTGAAAAGTGTCTGTGATGGGTTTCCAAGATAGCCCCAACAACTTCAAGTCTTCACCCTCATCTACCTTAATAATGTACTTGGGATCTGTTTCGTGGTTAGAAATGCTCGATAGTACATTGGGCTCATTCGAACACCATTTTCTTAAGGTAAAACCCGCACTGGATAAAATATCTGAAACACACTTGTGAGTGGTTCTTAAGCCGTCAGTTGATTCACAACCTGTCATTAAATCGTCAACATAAAAATCCCGCCGTATTACATTCGAAGCTTCAGGAAATTCCTCCTTAGTGTCATTCGCCAATTGAAAGAGGCATCTTGTGGCCAGGAAGGGTGCACATGACGTGCCATATGTGACTGTTTTGAGACGATAATGTTTAAGCTCGTCCTTAGGGGACTCCCTCCACACGATACGCTGAAAGTCAGTATGTGCAGGTTCTATGAGGACCTGCCGATACATTTTTTCTATGTCAGCGGTCAATACATAGCGATGCATGCGAAATCTAGCCAATATTGAAAATAAATCATCTTGAACGATCGGTCCTACTAATAACAAATCATTGAGGGATAATACAGAATCGCCCTTCGAGCTGCCATCAAATACCACGCGAGTGCGCGTTGTCAATGAATTACCCTTAAATACACAATGATGCGGAAGGTAGTACTGTAATGGTTTGTTTATCTCATTACTGGGAATTTCCTCCATATGATCCAGGTCAGTGTACTCTCTCATAAACTGTACGTACTCCGACTTGACTTGGGGCTGCCTTTCAAAACGCTTCTCTAGGCTGTGAAACCGTCTAATTGCCTCATTAACATTGCTACCTAGCTGACTCGGGTCCTCTTTAAGGAGTAGTGGGACTATGAACCTACCCTGTGGATTCCTTCTGTGACCGTCAGTAAATAGCCTCTCACTAATCTCTTGCTCAGAATGTCCTTGGCCAAGCAGTGCTTTCCCCGGCTCATTGAATATCTTACCTGACACAAAGAGGCAGGAAGAACTGTTATCTGCGTGCTTTTCAGACAAACCAACACTACCTGCTGCTACCCAGCCAAGAGCCGTGTTGCGAAACAACGGTAGTTTGTTTGAGAAACTGTCGAGCTGAAATTGTTCTGCGCCGATAAGATCGTAAAAGAATTCTGCTCCAATGAGAATGTCTATGGATGATGACACATTAAATTGAGTATCTGCAAGGTTTTCTAATATAAACTCTGGAATACTCCAATCTGTGATGTTGATATTTTTAGTGGGTAAGCACTGACCAGTAATTGAAGGTATTACGTGAAATGTCATGATTCGTTCAAAGGAACCGAACCGCGAAGAAATCTTTGTTCTTACCACCGACCCCACCTTGATGGTAGTGTTATGCAACCCATGTATCGGAATATTAGTCATTGTCTTTAACAATCGTAATTGATGAGCTAATTCCCTGGTTATGAAGTTGAGTTGCGAGCCGCTGTCTAACAAAACCCGAGCATGACGGGTTTTTCCCTCTGAATTGTTGACATTCACTACTGCTGTCGACAACAATACATGAGAGGAAACATCATTGTTGTGATTGTGCAATGAAACAGCATTACTACTATGTTGCTCATTAAGGGGAGACAATGAAGTATTATTGGACACAATACTCTTGTTTGAAGTTTGACTATTATTGTGGTTCGGTGACCCTTGGTCCCTGTGAAGCAAGGTGTTGTGTTTATCCTTGCACAGCTTACAACATGAACGAGTGCACTCGTTAGCGAAGTGATTTCCAGACAGGCAATTAACACAGAGCTTATGCTTCTTGATCTCCCGCCATCTGTCATAAACACCCATAGAAGTGAAGGTTCTGCATCTAAATATGGGATGTTCCTCCGTGCAAAGCGGGCATTTCTGATTTTTCTGTGAAAGGAAACAATTTTTTCCTGGGTTCGTGAATGGCCTCGGTTTGAAACCAGATGCATTCGGTTTAGATGAAACGCCTACCTGCTTCAGCTGTTTTGTGCGATCACAATTCTTAGTTTCGATCGATTCCAATGCATTACATGTTTCGAGTAAAAATTTGTCCAGTGTCTGATACGATGGAAGATCAAAGGTTGGTAACGAGGTCTCCCATTTTTTTAATGTTTCAGCGTCAAATCTGCTTGTTATTAAATGTATCAAAATGGCATCTAATTGTTCTTCACAAGACAGACCAAGCGCTGATAGCGACTGTATGTGCCTTCTGAAGCCGTCATACAAGTCTCTTAATGCCTTGGAAGATTCTACTTCTATTTTGTTAATCTGAAGGACCGAATTAATGTGGGTGGAAACAATTGCTCGCCGGTTATTGAACCTTTCATTTAACAGGTTCCACGCTATGTCGTAATTCGCTGCAGATATTTCTAGAGACTCTAACACGTCTGCCGCCCTGCCTGATACCACTGATTTTAGGTAATGAAATTTCTGTATTTTTGACAAATTTGCATCTTCATGAATGAGATTCTTAAAGGTATCGGCAAAATTGGGCCATTCTAAATAATCACCTGCGAATGTAGGTAAACTTATTTGAGGCAGTTTAACTGAACGTGTTTGCGAACTGGAAGTTGATTCACCAATAGAATCACTTAGCGAAGTTGCTGACTTGGAAATTGCACCATTTATGGATCTTATAAGACCAGATGTTTTAAAGTATTGCTCCTCAAAGTCGGAGCGATAAGATTCTTGTTCTGCTTGAAATGATTCATCCTCTTTCAAATCCTCTATTTGTGATTGAACTGTTTCATATTCTTCCCAGATTTTTGATAAGTGAGCCCGTCGATCTTCCAACTGATCTACGTCCTTAGATTGAGAATCTAATTTCTCTACGAAGCCTTGTATGCGAGATAAGCTAGCTTTTAATCTACCCCTTTTGCTACAAAGTGATTTCATTTTTTGTTCCATTTTTCACTAGCAATTCCCAATAAACTGCTGAATTATATAAAATCACAATAGACCAAATGCATATACGTAAGAGAATGACAAAACGAAAAGACAAATACCTAACATATTTACATAATACAAAGATGAACTCCTGGTTTTGTTTCAAAGAGTTGCGTGAAAACTGCGTACAAATAACATACAGTTTTACGGGCGAAATCATGTGTGATCACTAGCAATACCAATACATTGCAAGTACAAACGAACAGTTTTGAATGGAGAAACAAAGGAATGCATATGAGTCACAAGGAATAATTAAGGATGATCGGTGACTTACCAGGATGATGAATTCTGTTGTCCAGTAGTCGCCATGCCGCCAGCAACCCACGGCATTCGTGCGAAGCCATGCTGTCTTGGGATCACAGAGTTCAATTTTCACTGTTTTCCTTGCCATCTAATCGTGCCCGGAGGACCAAAACTTATGTCGAATACATAGAATACGATGTGGTGGACTGTATAAAGAAATATATTTTACACTGTATGTACATGATTAAACACTGAACAAGTACAGTAGATATTACATGCGTGCTATGACACCATGTCCGGTAGCCACTGCTACCTGCTTGCAAGTGAGTCCTGCTTGACGCAGGTAAGAAAACGACCCTTCCTCTTAATGGGTCAACAACCCTCCAGCAGGGGGACCAACTATCATTAGAGTATGTACAGTGCCAGAGTTGCCAACAAGTAGCATGATCTGCTGTTTGTCCATAGCTATTCTAAACAGCGACACCGTATTAAGTCCAAACCACTGGCTTAAGTTCTTCAGCCACGATATTCGTCTGCGTCCTGGACCCCAAATAACATCAATCTTCCCTTGGATAATTAATTGCAAGATGTGGTATTTGTTGTTGCGAATAAAATGACCAAAGTATTCTAGTTTTCTCCTTTTGATGATATTGAGAATTTTCAAGTCTTTGTTCATACGCCGCAGTACTTCCACATTTGTGACTTGAGCTGTTCATGATATCCTTAAAATCCTGCGATACGTCCACATTTCAAATGCTATCAGTTTCTTACTTAAAACCTCGGTAAGTGTCTATGATTCAACTCCATAGAGCAGGACACTAAAAACGTAGCATCGAAGCAGTTGGGTGCGTAGCTTAATGACAGACTTAAATCACGGCCGATCAAAACTTTTCTCATTTTCATGAAAGAACTTCTGGCCTGCTCAATTCTACAGCGAATTTCTTGACTTAAGTCCCAGTTATCATTGATTTGTCATCCCAACTATTTATATGATGAAACACTTTCAATTCTTGGTAAACCGTTGAAGACACCGGGCGAAGACGGGGTGGGTTGCTAGTTACTTATGAAACAGCGATATGAAAAAGAAAATCCACAGCCTGTTCCAGTCGACTGACCGGGTCAGGGAATGGAATGAATGAAGCCCCCATCTAGCGGCGAGGATATGAACTGTGCCGGCTGCCGAAGCCTGTCGCACTCCCCTGGAGCAATGATTAAATTAATGACAGATTGTTGTGAGGTTTGGCGCGGCAGTATTAAAGGTGCCGGGACGTCTTCAATAGACCGTGTACCGCTTAGTTTAAATGGCTTTTTAGTCCACGCGTGGCGAAGATAGTTCCACGGTCTTTAATAGTTGTAGATCATCCTGTATTCGATAACATACATTCTTATCTAGACTTGGCAACGTGACACAAATAAACATGGCACTGACCTCAGAACGAACATAGTAACAAAAGGGGGAGAAAGGAAAAAAACAGTCTCGTCCAGTTAGCACTATAACTGGTACCAGAGTGAACACGAAACTGCTTGAAGTCCCAGGTAGGAAGACAACCGGATAAGTATCAGCCTGTATTATTACAGTATAACCATAGTTGTTTTGTATAATCATATAATCACCCCAAACAGACAAATTCCGGATTTTTATCACCATTTTAGATTTTCACCTAACATTAGATATACCACATTTAGCATACACAGACAGTTGCATTACCAACACTGCAACTAAATAATTGTACATATTCTAAATATATTTTTCACCTGTATTCTCAAACATAGATGCTATAGCCTAAGTGTAATGGATCTGATGATGATCGCTTGACGATCGAAACAGGTCATCCTAGTCTATTTATTAATCGTATGTAATTTATTTCAGGATTAGGGCACAACCCAGCTCTTTTTGGGTACATTCGTGTTGACCGACTGAAAAGCGTTAAACTCTTGTTTACTAAGGCAACACTGAAAAAATGGCTGCAAACCCCACAATGAATGACAGATGAAATGAAAGAAGAAATGTTAGATTTGTGCTGGACAAAGCGGATGTAGACAGGTTTTTCTCCGGGTACTCCGGTTTTCCCTGTCACGATTTCATTCCAGCAACACTCTCACACAGAGATGTCCAATTATTGTAATTACTGTAGATTAAAAGTACTGCTCGGGTCCAAGCTGTGTGAACTTGCGGGTTGAGGTGAAGTAGTGGACGGGGAAAGAAGGGTCTGTCAACAGCCCCCTGTTTTATCTGGAATTCTTGTCTATTCCAATACTGCTAACATAGGGTCGTTGCTCTAACGGTGTATTCCTGATGGCGGTCATTCCAGATTGCGTTCACCTCATTAGCAGTCCAGATTGCGGTCACTTTCATTTTAGGGAAGAACTATAAACATTCCAGCGTCCAGATTGCGATCATTTTTCTTGGGAGACTGGTCCTTGGTTCTTGGTTCTTCCCAACTGACTCATACCTTCCGTAAGTTTTGTGGATAACAAGGAGAAACTGATATTTCACCACCTAACCAAAGAATACAGTTCAGTGTTTAGCTGAGCACACCCCATAAAACTTCGCTTCAAATCTGGAATGTTAATAAACCTAAAACTTCAAATGTTTGATTTTGTGTGTAAGAGGGGGCGGGGACAAAATTGATTACAATGGGGATTTAGAATCAAATACAGAACAAATTACTATTACGAGACGAATTTTTCGAGTTAATGAAAATAATGTTTTTCACATAATGCAGTACCTATTATAAAAATAGATATCTCGCGCCTCAAATGGGAGAGGAGGGGCAGAAATTAAGAATTAATATTTATGTATTTATTATTTACAAGCTGTACCCGGCATGCGTTGCAATGCCAATCAAAGAAAGTGTTGGCGTTGAAATTCTGTTTCTTGAAGTGCTTTTGGATACACAACATGTTAACTGCCTCTAAGATATCGTAAAATGGATGTTCTAATTTAGAACCATTCGTGGGAGCGTGCACAACAACTTTCAAAAGTTTCATCGCTGTCACTCATTTGTTGAATCTACTCGTACGCTACCTATTGTGAAATGGATTTACTAAGTCGAAACCCTTCCCTGGCGTGTACACAATAACTCATCAATGATTCATCGCAATCGGATGGGTTGTATATGCACGTATACGGGGTTTTGTTTAAACGATTCGTGCGCTGTCACTCATTTGTTGAATCTACTCGTGCGCTACCTATTGAGAAATGTATTACTAAGTCGAAGCCCTTCCCTGGCGTGTACACAATAACTCATCAAGGTTTCATCGCAATCGAAGAATGTTATATGAACGCAATAGGGGATTTTGTTGAAACGCTTCGCGCGTCGTCACCCATTTGTTGCATCTACTCTTGCGCTACTTATTGTGAAATGGATTTACTAAGTCCCCTTCCCTGGCGGGTACACAATAACTGATCAATGTTTCATCGCAATCGGATGAATAGTATATGAACGCATACCTGATTTTGTTTAAACGATTCGCGCTCCGTCACTCATTTGTTGAATCTACTCGAGCGCTACCTACTGTAAAATGTATTTACTAAGTTAGAAACCGTCACGTAAGTGTCCACAACATCTCACCCAAATTTCATCGCTATCGGACTAATGGGATATGAAGACATAGGGGACTGTATTGAAACGCTCCGCGTGTCGTCGTTCATTTGTCGAATCTACTCGTGTGCTTCCTACTGTGAAATGTATTTACTAAGCCAGAAACCTTCCTTGGAGTGTCCACCATATTTCACCCAAGTTTCACCGCTAACGGCAGAATGGTATATGACCTTATACGGGACTTTGTTGAAACGCTTCGCGCGTCGTCCCTCATTTGTTGAATCAACTTGTGCGCTGCATATTGTATAGTGGATTTACTAAGCAAGAAATTTTTCATGACATGTACACAACATCTTACCCAAGTTTCATAGCTACGGACGAATGGTACATGAATGCATACGGGACTTGGTTGAAACGCTTCGCGTGTCGTCGCTCATTTGTTGATTCTACTCTTGCGCTACATATTGTAATATGGATGTACTCAGCCAGAAAACTTCCCTGGAGTGTACACAACATCTCACCCAAGTTTCATCGCAATCGGATGAATGTATGTGAACGTATACGGGACGTTGTCGAAACGCTTCGCGCGTAGTCACACACTTGTTGAATATAAACGTGCGCTTCGTATTGTAAAATGGATTTACTTAGCCAGAAACCTTTCCTGGAGTGTACACAACAATTCACCAAACATGTATCACTATCAGACGAATGGTATATGACTTTATACGGGACTTTGTTGAAACGCTTCGCGTGTCATCGCTCATTTGTTGAATCTACTGGTGCGCTACCTATTGTAAAATGTATGTACTAAGCCAGAAACCTTCCCTGGAGTGTACACAACATCTCACCCAAGTTTCATCGCTATCGGATGAATGGTATATGAAATTATATGGGACTTTGTTGAAACGTTTCGCGCGTCGTCGCTCATTTGTTGATTCTACTTGTGCTCTACCTATTTTTAAAGGGATTTACTAAGCTAGAAACCTTCCCTGGAGTGCACACAAAATCTCAGCCTAGTTTCATCACTATCGGACGAATGGTATATGAACGCAAACGTGACTTTGTTGAAATGCTTCGCGCGTCGTAGCTCATTTGTTGAATCTACTCGTGCGCTGCCTATTGTAAAGTGGATGTACTAAGCCAGAAAATTTCCCTGTAGTGTACACAACATTTTACGCAAGTTTCATAGCTATCGGACGAATGGTATATGAATGTATACGGGACTTTGTTGAAACGCTTTGCGTGTCGTCGCTTATTTGTTGAATCTACTCGTGCGCTATCTACTGTGAAATGTATTCACTAATTTTGAAACCTTCACGTAAGTGTACACAACATCTCACTCAAGTTTCATCGCTATCGGACGAATTGTATATGAACATATACGGGACTTGGTTGAAATGCTTCGCGCATCGTCGCTCATTTGTTGAATCTTCGCGTGCGCTACCTATTGTAAAATGGATTTTCTAAGTCAGAAACCTTCCATGGAGTGTACTCAACATCTCACCCAAGTTTCATCGCAATCGGACGAATGGTATATGAACGCATAGGAGACATACCCACAGACAGACAGACAGACAGACAAACTATCACGTAACATTGATTTATATATATATAGATTTATCGTATGGCTTTTAGTGCCGGGAGTGTCCGAGGACATGTTCGGCTCGCCTGAGTCTGTAGCTGCTTCCAGCGGAGACCCTAAAGGGTGAGCTACAAGTTCCGTTCAATTTCAAGTAGTTCCAACTTTCGCCACCAGATATCAATGATACCTAGTGGTGAACGTTGGAACTTTGATAGAGCTTTCTGACGAAATCTGACCTAACAATTTTGCTTTACACAAGTTTAGTCTGTGAAAGGATCTTTTACATGCCATAAATCTATGTCATGGGACCGCCGGCTTTACTTCCCCTCCGAAGGAAGGCATACTGAAGGATTTTTAACGCTCTTAAAACATCCGACGACTTCGGCCGGGTTTGAACCCGCTATCTTGGGCATAGCAGTTCAGCATGCTACCGACTACGACACCGAAGAATTATACCCTTTAAGTATAAAATTTCCCGTTACAACAATTTTGTTGAAAGTGAAGGTCGTTGATTCCGATCCTGAAACGTGTCTATTCTTAAGACTGAAGATGTTATAATCATTGCTTTACAAGGTGCTGTCAGATTGGGAGGGGACTTGATTTTTAAGCGAAGTTTTATGGGGTGTGCTCAGCTGAACACTGAACTGGATTCTTTGGTTAGGTAGTGAAATATCAGTTTCCCCTTGTTATCCACGAAACACGGAAGGTATGAGTCAGTCGGGAAGAACTAAGAACCAAGAACCGGTCTCCCAATAAAAGTGATCGTAATCTGGACGCTGGAATGTTTATAGTTCTTCCCTAAAATGAAAGTGACCACAATCGGGACTGCTAATGAGGTGAACGCAATCTGGTATGACCGCAATCAGGACACAACCGCTCTAACCACTGGGGTGTTGCGAAAGAGTGAGTGAGTCACCGACCAATGTATTTGGTACTGTTACTACTCACGGACCGGGAACCGTAATCACTCGTCACCATCACTTCTCATAGTCCGCGATCCAGGTTCGCGGAACTAGGACACGAGCAGTACTGTTTTACAAAATGATTCACTATTTCACAAACACTATTATTCCGGTTTGTGCAACAGAATTTGAATTGAAGACTGGATCTCAGGGGAGCTTTTGCGCGCTAGCACTCTTTGTCTCGTATGTCGAGAGTACCAAATTTCATTTAAGGAGCACAGTGGTGCTCACGAGCATCCGGTTGATAATGCCTGCTTTACATAGGCGTATTTACGTCAATATTTAATCTTTAGATTCACCAGTAAACGAAGTGAAAACTACTGAATACAAGATCGGGAATGGGATACAGAAGGCGCTTCGTGGGAAGTTTCCACATGAGTTGGACCAGCCTCACATCGACAAGTTAGCGTCGCAAGCTTGGCTGACCCACTCGGTTCTCTTTCCGGAAACAGAGGGATTTGTTGCAGCTATCCAAGACCAAGTTATCGGAAATTTATCATAAAAGATCCAGCAACAGAGAGTGAGAAGTGTCGCCGCTGTGGCAAATGTAGTGAGACCATTCAACACATAATATCAGGTTGTTCCCTCCTTGCCAACACTGACTACAAACATCGACACGATCAAGTTGCCAACATTATCCACCAGAAACTGGCCTTGAAGTACAAACTTCTTCAAAGCTCCGTCTCCTATTTGAAATACATACCATCCGCAGTACTCGAAAATGCCACACACAAGCTCTATTGGGACAGAGGAGTTGTGACAGATGTCGCAGTCATTAACAACTGGCCAGATATCATTTTCATCAATAAAGAACACGGAGAGGCATTACTGATAGATATCGCATGTCCCAACACTCAAAACATTCAAACATCAGCTGCTACTAAAATATCTAAGTACACAGAGCTGGCAATTGAGATAAAGGAGATGTGGAAACTTGAGTCGGTGACTACCATCCCAATAATTGTGTCGTTTACTGGTGTCGTACCCAAAACTCTCCACAGTAGTCTATCAATATTGAATCTACACCCACAGATATATATTGAACTTCAGAAGGCAGTTCTGTTAAACACCTGCCATATTGTCAGAAAGTTCCTTAGTGCCAATACCCTCGCCGAACACTCAGCAAGGCTCGAAGATGATTCAGAAGGAATTTTAGCTCATTCTATAAATGAGGGAGACTCGTGAAGAGTCCGGACACGAAATTAATGTAATGTGAGGTTCCTATAATTTACATACATTGTATTTCAGTACTGAGACCGTCGGTGGAGCTGCCAGGATAGCCAACAACCGCAATGACTTCCCTATCATCTCATCCGTCGGACATAATTGCCGTGAGGATCAGGTAAACTTCCTAATAGGCCAAAGCGGCACGATAATCTGTAGTCCACAGGGATCGTGATACATGGTGACGATGGTCATAGACTGCCTAAGGAAAGGTTCACCTTAAAAACTAGACTGAGAAAATAAACATCCAGACTTATGTAAAACACCGTGAAAATTTATTGTTAAAATTCACAAGCCCCTATCCTAGTTCGGAGGGTTTCAATCGGCTAGTCCGCAAGCTTATAAACAAACAAAAATAAAGAGCAGGTCCCTACCTGAGAAGTTACGGAAAGCCCTCGCGAAAGATCTATCTCACAATAATAAAGCAACAACAGCAACACTAGGAAAATGGTACGGCGCAAATCCCTAGGTCAAGTTACAAGATCAAGCTAATATCAGAATTTACATTTAACAGGGTAGCAAAACAAATCTAAGTTAGGATGATACCATCTCCACATTTACATTTAACGTTAATTCATCTAGCTAAGTCCTATCAATTAATAACAAAGTTTACGGCGATGACGTCCGTAACAGAAAATAATTACATTCAAAGCTAAGTGAACAGCCATGTAAAAAAAAACATTTAATTATTCTTAGTAACTACGTGCTAACAGCACACAAGAAGATAACATGTAGGATTCATACACTTGTACATCATTAATAATTAACAAGAGACAACAGTTTTATTAAAAATGCCTGCCTGCACCTTGGTTTACTCTTTGTAAGCCATAGTCATCTAATGTGTGTAGTTACGGTGACGACTGCGTAGTTAAGACTACGTCTAACATCGCATGGCCTGCGCTCCACAAGCTACGAACTCAAGGTTCGAGCAAGCTTCAGGTCGCTTCAAAAGTGTCAGCTGTTCTAGTCATTTTCTCAAAAGGAAATACCTTCATTAGCACGGCCATGTCAGCAGTTTCCAAATGCAAAAGAACAAAGTTAGATAGAAAGAAATCGTTAGTTAGCTTTTGTTTTACCAAAATTATGCGTTTTATTATTAAGATGTCGGTTTAGGTTATCGTTGGTTTATGGCGAATAATACTGACAATAGCCTGGGCACGGAGTGTCTCCACTGAGATCAATCTCCACCAAAATCCTCGACTCAAAAGTCGGAATATAATCAACGAGCAATAACAACTCGGACACACAATAACACAAGTTACCAGCGGCGCACAGCTCGCGTTCAATAACTCTGGGATGGGCCTGCACACAACAGTCACCCCCCAATAACATCTGGTCAACGGGAACAATCCCGGACAAGGTACACACAAATACCTTCATACAATAAATATCTCCTTTAACAGGGCAGCCTACAACGTACTATAGAAACCTGACTTAACTGTACACGTCAAACGACGGTACACGCAAAAGTGCGTTTAACTAACAAAAAACAATCTATAAAAACATGTGATCAGATACAAGAATGGACACTGGGTTCCATGAGCTAAATTGCAATGAAAGGAAAAGCGAATACAACAAGCATTCTGTCCTTCGTCAAAGTAATTCTGTCTCATAATACAAGCGTGCTCTCAAGGGCACTGGGTCACAAACCAGTTTGTGTCGCTGCAGACTACAACATTCCTGCGTGGTCTGACACAACACACACTAACTATCAAGGCCGGCGATTTAACCAAAATAAAAACTGTACAACTGGCCTCATTATAAACACTTTACCATAGGTTATAAACCTCGAAGAATACGTGTATAAAACACGCTATAAATCTGAATACAATAATATAATTCCGTCTTTCTAACCAAAGACGTCTAAATGGTAGCAATGTCACATTGCTGGAGCTCTTTGCTCTCAAAGATATAATACTTCAATAGTTGCTTGTACAACATCAAATAAATACGTGTCTTCACATGACACTAACAAAATAATAATTGTGACGCAGATTCCACACTCTGGATCTGCTTAATGATACGTTGGGAACTGGGTTCGATGCTAGACAACGAAACATTCCTCTTACTTATAAGGTCCACACTTGACCAGATGGCTTCTGAGCAACATCTCAAATGAAATATAATGCAGTTACAAAACTGGTAATTCCAGTCGATTACCTAAATGATACGACTGCTCTAACGAAGTCAGGGGTGTAACAAAGACTGGTTGCAAAAAATGCAGTTAAAGAAATATAACCATGGCATCTGATTGCCATAACTAAAGTCAGCAAAGACTTGGAAAATCACCCCAAATAGGGTTAAACAAAGTAGCCTCAAATGACTACGGTCACGTTTAGCAAAAGATAGGCATTGACGCTCTACGACGTCCATCAAGCTGCGCCAGGGTTGACCAAAATGTCTGAACCAAGGGTGACTCACTCTAACTGAAATAAACGACATCTAATTAGACTAGTTACATTTCCTACCTATAAAAATGGCTGACACTGAGATCGGTTGGTTCACAAACTACATTAAACCTACTATACCACCAGAAACTAGAACGAGAAAGGGTGTACAAAAACTCACGAAATGGAGGAGCTCTCACTCAGCCCTCTGTTCAACGACAAGGGTTGTACAAATTCATCCCTGGCTCTCCGGAACGGCATCGTCCTCATCAGGACTCCCATCTGGACTCTCCCAAAGACCAGGGTTCGATCTGTCCCTGTCGATAACCTCGTGGATGTACTGGACTTGCCTGGGAATGGCATCCTGGGTTCCTTCCTCCTCGTTCGCTGTTCTGGAAGCTCCACCATCATGCTGGTTCCAATAGATACATCACCCTCATACCATGATGGTTTTAGCCCAAGATGTTGGTCTCAAACATGGTGTAGAATAGTCTGATCACGTGGGTGGTAAAATAAATCGTGTAGTAGTTCATTCTTTCACTTCAAAACCACAATGTTCTTTGAAAATGTTACAGGCTTTAATTGCAATTGATAACACAGCCTTTACTTCGCAGATATCGAATAATACGTGAGCAAGCACTGTTCTGTGGTTCTTCACGTGTACTGACGCCACTTTTACATCACGTAGCATCCGTGAAATGTGCGTCGTTTTGTAATTGAAAAATTCACTGTGGCAATTCAAATATGTTATACATTCATAATCACAATTATTTAAAGTAGTTATAACACGTTTACCTCTATATTTTTCACCAGGCTCTCGGCCCTCCACAAACACGTGGGTATAAAAATATGGTGTTACGGTAGCGTTAGAATTTTCACTATACTTGCCAATTATTTCACAATATGCTTCTTGTTGTTCACTGTGCATAAATAACAGTGATTTGCAGTATATTCGTGCACGATGGCACCTGATAATAACTTCCACGCTAAACAGCGGATACTTTTCCACGTCTGATACGACGGATACAACTTCACGCCCACACGGGGCGGATTCTCCAGACGTAGTGCAAGGCACAGGGTTACTCGAGGAAGTTGGTCGTCAAACCAAAGTCGTTGAGCGACTACTTACATTCCTGTTTGCGTATCTGCAAGGGTATTACCTTACCTTAAGCGAAAATAACATTCTCCAAAATGTTTTAATAATGCGGCATGACGAAATGGAATATTCTGAGTCTCGTGGAAAGATACAATTAATTAATAAGACCTCAGATAAATAATTAGCAGACTTCACCAAAGTCAAAAGTGCGATTCACCGCTACTTCAAAGAGTATAGCATGAGCTCTCAGCTCCACGTGGCTTTCTGGGTGTGTTCAAAGGTACTACATCCCATCATAAATGTGCTGTTATAAAAAAAATATCACATGAACCTTAGCTCAGCGGGTTCAGTACAGATGGTTCCTTGCTAAGGCCGAACCAGGCTGTTATATAAAATGCAACCTGTATCTGCCGTGTTAATGATGCCAAAAAATAAACAATAATAATATAAATGGTTGGAACCCAATCTCTCCGAAGGAACAGCATTGTCAATTCGAGTAAGTAAGCTAGAACTGTCACACCAACTGACTAAGAACACTTACAATAAGAAGTGTCTCTCCCGCAACACCAAAATGAAGCACTATCAAACGGTCATCCGCCCTGAAGCTTTATATGCCTCCGAATGCCTCATATTTAACAGGAAACGATTTACGGACAAACTAGAAATCCAAGAGAGAAAGATAATGAGGAAGATATTGGGACTAATCAAGGAAGGGAGTAAGTACACAAGACGACCCAACCAGGTGCTCTATAATTACACTGAAAGAATTACAGACGTCGCCAGGAAGAGACGTCTAGCATTTTATGGACACATCTGCAGGATGCATCCAACCAGGCTGACCAACCAGCTACTCACATACTGGCAGAGAAGGAAGACCAAGTCTCCATGGCTGACAGAAGTGTAGCCTGCAAAGATCTCCTGGAACTGGAAGTTACGGAAAAAGACACAAAAGTTCGAACGTCTCTCAGGACTAAATTAACCGCCAGGGAAGAAGACAGGTGCCCTCTGGATAAAGGAGAGAAAGGAACAACACTGCCAGAGGATGCGTGACTACTGAGCAAACATCAAGACCCACTCCAAGCAAAATAGTTGGATATCGTGGTCCGTAGTTGGCTTATACAGAACAAGAAGAATATAAATATTATATTTGTTTACTAGTGATATTCAAATCGCAGCCTGCTCATGACTCAGAGAGGCTGGTATTTACGGCCAAGACACCCAGGCATGTTTTTTATTGTTCTATTGCAAGTGAAATTCCTCTGTACTGAAATGAAGTCCATTATTAATGTCCTTGTGTGCCCCCAATTACCATGTTCAAGGTCCCACGGCCATAACGCTATAATCTCACTCCATAACAGGTTTCTCTCACTCTGTCTATTGGGAACTACCGCAGAGACGGGCGCTTCCTGGGGTACCATTGCCTTAAATGAGCCATGGAATGTGAGACCAAAATATGATGATGATGATAATTGTTGTTTTAATGGGCCTAACACCCAGGTTATCGGCCCCAAGAGTTGAAAATAAAGCTGGATAATTTTAAGAAGTCTCTGAGTGTCAAAGGCATATTACTGTAGTCATCTTGTCCTGAACAATATAGGCCTACAACAGTGCTTTTATTATAAACAAAATTTAAGGGGTACTCTCAGTTGTAGACGACAAAATAGCAATTTTCGGCAATTTGCAGAGTCCGGTTATTACTTCATGGGCTGACATGTTAAATTAAAGGTTGAATTGGGTTAAAAGATGGTATATTGGCTTTCACTGCCTGTGAATTAAAACTCAGCAATTCTTCTAGGTTTGTGCCGTGTCTTGTGTGGGGTTTCGTCTAGGACACCAAGCTGGCTCATCGGCGGGCTCTTGGTGTCCCCGCCCGGACCCCACAGGAGTGACGAACTGCGCGCCACCTCCCTTTATATTAGGTGAAACTGCACCACTTGACTGCGAGAACTAAAAGCTCAATCAGCCTTAACCTCCCTATGAAGGCTTCCAAAAAGATGGTATATTGGCTTTCACGGCCGGTGAATTAAAACTCAGCAATTCTTCTAGGTTTGTGCCGTGTCTTTTGTGGGGCTTCGCTTAGGACACCAAGCTGGCTCATCGGCGGGCTCTTGTTGTCCCCGCCCGGACCCCACAGAAGTGACGAACTGCGCGCCACCTCCCTTTATATTAGGTGAAACTGCACCACTTGACTGCGAGAACTAAAAGCTCAAGCAGCCTTAACCTCCCTATGAAGGCTTCCAAAAAGATGGTATATTGGCTTTCACGGCCGGTGAATTAAAACTCAGCAATTCTTCTAGGTTTGTGCCGTGTCTTTTGTGGGGCTTCGCTTAGGACACCAAGCTGGCTCATCGGCGGGCTCTTGTTGTCCCCGCCAGGACCCCCACAGGAGTGACGAACTGCGCGCCACCTCCCTTTATATTAGGTGCAACTGCACCACTTGACTGCGAGAACTAAAAGCTCAAGCAGCCTTAACCTCCCTGAGGTTAACAACGTAGGACACCAAGAGCCCGCCGATGAGCCAGCTTGGTGTCCTAGGCGAAACCCCACACAAGACACGGCACAAACCTAGAAGAATTGCTGAGTTTGAATTGCGTTAATTTATTAAATTTATTAACTAACAACCTACCCTACCTCCAAACACTAACAGCTATGTACAGATAAAACGATTAGCTCAAGACAGGGAGGTCTTGATTCTATATTAAACCAGTCAAAAGACTGAAAACTCAAACAACAACAACAACAACAGGCTATCCTCACGAAATGCCGCAATTCTTCCTCCAACCCCTCGGTAGAAAGTTAAATTAACATCCTTCATCTTATGACGCCAGATGGTATTGCAGGTTGTTGTTGTTTGAGTCTTCAGTCTTTTGACTGGTTTGATGCAGCTCTCCATGCCTCCCTGTCCTGAGCTAATCGTTTCATCTCTACATAGCTACCACACCCTACATCCGAGGCAATCTGTTTAATATATTCTAACCTTGGTCTACCCCTACAGTTCTTGTCCTCGACCCTTCCTTCCATAACTAAGCTTGCTATTCCTGGGTGTCTTAGTAGTGTCCTACCAACCTATCTCTTCTCTTCATTAGCAGTCGCCAGAAACATCTCTCCTTTCCCACTCGTCTTAATACCTCTTCGTTTGTAACCCTATCTACCCATCTGATCTTCATCATTCTCCTGTAACACCACATTTCAAATGCTTCAATTCTCCTCTTTTGTGCTGCACCAATAGTCCAAGTTTCACTTCCATAGAGCGCCACGCTCCAGACAAAGGCTTTCAAAAATGACTTCCTAATACCTAAATCTGTATTCGATGTCAACAGATTCCTTTTTTGTAGAAAAGCTTTCCTTGCCTGAGCCAACCTACTTTTTATATCCTCTTTGCTTCGTCCATCACAGGTTATTTTGCTTCCTAAGTAACATAAGTCTCCTACTTCCTTCAGCTTTTCACCTGCCAATTTGATGTCCATAGAGGTTTCTGATTTATTTCGACTGCATTCTAGTATTTTTGTTTTACAATTATTAATTTTCATCATGAATTCTTTCCGTAAGACGGAGTCCATACCATTCAAAAACTCATTCAAATCCTCAGGCTTATCGGCCAAGATGACGATGTAATCAGCAAATCTCAGAGTTGGAATTATTTCTCCTTGAATCTTCACTCCCACTTTACATTTTTCTCTAATTTCCTTCATTGCTTGTTCAATGTAAAGATTGAAAAGTATGGGTGATAAGTTGCAGCCTTGCCTAACACCTTTCTGAATATCAGCTTCTCTCTCATATCCTTAAGCTCGAATGACTGCTGTCTGGTTTCTGTATAGATTGTAGATTGCCCTCCTATCCCTGTACTTTATTCCAATAGATTTCAAAATGTCAAACAATTTAGTCCAATCAACGTTATCAAAAGCCTTTTCTAAGTCTACACTAACAGGTGAAACTAGCAACAAAAAAAAAACAACGAAGGGCCACCAACAGCGGCAGCAGCTCGTATCCGATTTATCACTGCTGTTAAATGCATACAGCCGGAAAGTGCGGGAATAAACATCACGTTGGTTAAATTCACACAACAATTTCCTGTGTAAGACTCACTTCCTGTGTTATTAACATTTACCGTTTCCCGTCAATATATTGGATCATTGTTCCCGCGGTCTCTTTACATTTCCTCGCAATTTATGTACTTTCGAACAATTATACCTTGCGTGTTTATCTGTGGAAATTCATACTGCGTAATGAATAACATTCGAGAACATCCCTTCTATAGCCTACGTACCTTTAATTACGCCATCCATACCCATGCGCCATCTACATGGTGGCTCACGAATAGTTGACACATTTGAAAAGCAAATATAGCCTAAACTGCATAATATGTTCTATGTCAGTGGTCTGCAACCTTATATTAATGTGTGTGTGTTAGGTAGTCAGCCCGAAGGCTGGTTGGATCCTCAAAAAGTACTGCCGTTACGTTATGTGAGTAGATACCCACAAAAACCCAAGGCAGCGCTATTTTGAGGCGTTCTAGGCAAGAAGAGGAGTGAGGTAGTTTGCCATTGCTTTCCTCACTGAGTCAGAACAGTAGTCCTAACCCTATGAGTAGAACCTTTCACAGCATTCACAGGCACTGACTGTGCCCCGAATGCCATTACTAAGCACCACCCATACCTCAGTAGCTTCCATATAATCACAGCCATGAGTGAGACTGAGACATCGGTGAAAAGCCACCTTTTACCCTAGCCTGTGCCAACTGACAAATGCAAATGTACTGTATTCATTTATATTAATGAAGGGCCAAATTTTTGTTATGGGAGGGCTTGAGGGCCGCATTAATCATATTACATATATATATATATTGTCTTTCAAATTGGAAGAAAAAACATCATTTTTTAAAATAAGTTTTTATTTAGTTTTAAAATTACTTTAAATTGTACTCTTTCATAACGGAGACAGATTCATTACGAATTTTAAACAAGATGTTCAGCAAAGAACATATAGCCTACTTTCTCCTAAATGTATGGGTATCTTTATGACTCTTTGTCCTCATCCCTAACACAATCACCCCAACCACAATGTATTGTTTGTTTTCTTTTATATTGATAATAAGCCAGTAAGTGTCAAGATCAATATTATATACTTTATGATGATTGAATAACAAAACTACTAACTTATTGTAATGCATTCACGTCCGTTAATCTCTATATTAAGCCAGCCTGCAAAATTAAGAATCTTCCGCCCCAATCACAGTAGGTGGTGCTGCGACCTATCAGTGAATTAATCTTTATCTTGTACGCCTATGCACTGCCATCGTAATGTACTACGATGGCTGTGTTCTATGGGTGTTGAATGAGTAGGCAGTTTAAAGTAGCCAAGAGGGAGGCGATCCAGCTGGCAGTGTTTAAAGGTATTCGGAGCGCGATCGTGGCTAATAGTTGAACTACCAGTATTACAAAATTGCCATACTTCAGGAGGCCAGCTCAGGCATTTACACAGCGTTATGTTTGGAACAATATTACCCACATAACCCACAAGAGGACAGCACCGTACAGAGGCATTAAGAAGGCTGTGGTTAATGACAACGTGTATCTAGTTCTTCTATTCTCCTTTTTCTAATGTCTTCTGTTTATGTGCGATGCTGGGGCTGTGATTTTATTAATATACGAGTGTATACTTTATCCTCTCCTTTGAGCTAAATGACATTTTATTCAGTATCTGTGGAAAAAGCTCGTGCACATCATTTGTAAAAGAATTCAAGAAAAAAAAAACCTAACTGTAGCAGTACTCGATCCCCAGTCAACTGCGTGTTAGACTAACATGCTAGCCCAGAGCTAACCGTATCCATGACGTCAGGTGTTCTTAACTGAGATATTAGATACAAACTGTTGGCAAATAATGACTTTAAATAAACGATTTCTTCACTGCAGTACATCTTCATTAAAGATCATTTCATACAAAGTTTATATTATTGTATCAGTACGGTATATCACATACAACATACTTAAACTACTGAAATATAAGACAGGCACATGAGGACAGCTGCCATCTTGTGTGTGACACAAACGGCTCAGCTCTTTTAAGCCACTCATACTGTATAATATTATAATATTAAATTATAATAAATAACGGATCACGACCTTCAGGATAGCTTAAACCCCCCTAGGCTCGATAATCGGAATTGGTGGGTCTTAAGCTATTTATTAAAATGGTTGCATAATTCACACGGCCGCCATCCTGAAATGGCATGGCCGATGACCTTGAATTTTGGGTGAAAAACGCGTCCTATATAAAGGTATGTTGTCACCAAATTTGGTAGAGATCGGATGATTAGTTTAGCCGTAATTTGATTTTACGTTTTGAACATTTGAGAGGCCGCCATTCTGTTTTGGTAAAGATGGCGGCGATATAAAGTATGACACTGAGGTGTCCTTTACTAGTGCTACCTCTGTACCAAATTTCGTTCAATTCGGTTTCACCGTGTTCGAATTGATAGGGGGGGACAGACATTCAGAGTACACACACTCACACACACACAGACACACACACACACACACACACACAGACTCACACACACACATACACACACACACACAGACTCACACACACACATACACACACACAGACAGACACACTTTTTTCGCCCTGTGTTGATCTCATAAGTCTTCTTTCATTTTTTGCAAAAATCGAAAGTAGGCTAAAAATGGTTTAATTTGTATACAGTATTTGCGAAACAGCAGAGGTCAGTCCACTTTCCTTGGAACACTCGGTACTCATCAGCAATTTTCCGTTTGTTACTACTCATAGCCATTATTCACAAAACATAAACAAGCGTTCACTCGCTAGGAGAGATCAGGTGATACTGATCAAAGAATATGGGTACTGATTAAATACTGATTAGTGCACCGGGGAAAGCAGTCTCGGTTGACTGACCTTGCGTCACAAGGTTGCCACTCTTGCTTCGCCGCTAACAAAATTCCCTACTACGGCCTACGAAGTATGATAACATTTAAAAATCAACAAAATGATGCAATCTTCTGAATTCCTTGTTCCTTTTATCATCGGTCCATCAACATAACACTGGTGTGGCTATCGAAATACCATTAAATATGAATTATTGAAACTAAATCATTTTGTGGGCCACTGAAATATAAGCGGCGGGCCGCGGGTTGAAGATCGCTGTTCTATGTTGTGCAAATTTCGCGCACACCTTCCCCGTTTCATGGAAATCACTGTAGAATTGACACTGCTACTTTGTCTCCGATTGCTTACATTCCTGTGAGCTTTCTGCCATGGCCGAGCACGGCCGACTCTTCGTTAGCGCGCCAAAAACAGCAATCTTTTATGCTTCTAGTCAACTGACCGGGTCAGGGAATGGAATGAATGAAGCCCACATCTAGCGGCGAGGATACGAACGGAGCCGGCTGCCGAAGCCTGTCGCACTCCCCTGGGGCAATAATTAAATGGATGACAGATGAAATGAAATAATGGTTGGTTGGTTCTTAAGTTTAGGGGCTGCGATAACGCGGTCATGTAGCCCCGTGTACTTTGGGTGTGTGTAGAATCTGTCTGATAACCGGTGTTAATTGTGATGACTGTATTAGTGTCTAGTGTGTGTTATGAATGAAAATCCACAGCCTGCTTCCAGTCTCCGACCGGGTCAGGAATGGAATGAATGAAGCCCCCATCTAGCGGCGAGGATATGAACTGTGCCGGCTGCCGAGGCCTGACGCGCTCCTCTGGGGCAATGATTAAATGAATGACTGATGAAAGGAAATGATAGTGGAGAGTGTTGCTGGAATGAAATTTTGACAGGGAAAACCGGAATACCCGGAGAAAAACCTGTCTGCCTCCGCTTTATCCACCACCAATCTCAAATGGAGTGACTGGGATTTGAAGCACGGACCCAGCGGTGAGAGGCCAGCGTGCTGCCTCCTAAGCCACGGCGGCTCTAGTTATCTTTTATAGTGAATCAAAAAGTGATACGGCGACTCAAAGAAAATTTCGAGCTGTATTTCAGACTACGTGGGCACCAGCAAGGAACACCATCCCTCGCTTATACAGAAACTTTGAAGAACAAGGCAGTGTGAAGGAAGAAAAGCGACCACGTGCACCAGCTCTCCTGAAAACGTCGCTGTGCTGAGGGACGCCATGCCCCATGCAGCCCACGCAAGTCAACACGGCGAGCTTCAAGATGAAGCGGAATATCGCGCCGTTCAGTTTAAAGAATATTGCAAGGTGACCTTAAATTGTAATTGTATCCGTACAAACTGACTGTAATACACAAGCTAACGGATGTTCACAGGCGGACAAGATTGCAGTACGCCTTATGGACGCAAGATAAAGATGCGTACTCGTTTCGAAGAGGTTGCAATGGAGGCCACATTGATCATGTGATATAGTGAAATGTCTTTCCAGGGTCCAAGCTACCCCTGTCTAAAATTTAATTAGTGTTTTGTGAAAAATAAAGTTGTTATTCTAAAATTAAATGCGTCATCTTATCGTGCGCCACCCTAGAGTTGGGTACCGTAATTAGGTTTCAAACCGGACAATATTGCTTCGGTCAAAGGAGTTCATTGTTGTTTCTTTTAGGGGCTGGCATCGTGATCATTTCAGCCCCGAGCACTTGGATATGTGTGTAAAATTTATTTGATAACCTGTGTTATTATAGTGTCTATAGTTGTGTAGGCGGCTTCGGTGGCGTAGTTGGTAGCATGCTGAGCTTCTATGCCCAAGATCGTGGGTTCAAACCCGGCCGAAGTCGTCAGATTTTTAAGAACGTTAAAAATCCCTCAGTATGCCTTCCTTCGGAGGGGAAGTAAAGCCGGCGGACCATGTCATAGATTTATGGCATGTTAGAGAACCTTCCACTAATTACACCTGTGTGAAGCTAAATTATATATAGGTTAAACATTTGACTAACGTTCTTAGGTTCCTACGTTCGTCGTCAAGAGCCGACTGCGGTGGCATCTGGTAACTAAGTTCTGAACTAGATGGTCGTTGACGGTGGCGTTTGGCGGCAAAAGTAGGAACTATTTAAAAAAATGCAATGTCTGCAGTCCTTACTTGAATTAAAACAGATACACACACTAATACAGCCATTACAATTAACACCGGTTATCAGACAGATTCTACACACACCCAAAGTACACGGGGCTACATGACCGCGTTGTCGCAGCCCCTAAACTGAGGAACCAACCAACCAACCAACCAACCATAGTTGTGTATGTATTTGAAATTGCGGTGGGGTTGAGGAGGAGACTATGGCCAAAAGTTAAGAGCCATCCCGACGTTTGCCTGGAGTAGAAGTGGGAGCCACGGAAAACCACTTCTGAAATAGCTGAGATGGGAATTGAGCCCCGTTTTGCCTCGCAAGGTTGTACTCCATTCCAACCCTCAGACCAGATATAGACTTCTTGGCAGAGCCAGGAATCGAATTTGAGGGGTATCACCGATGATTAATATTTTTGGAAAAACAGGTCTCGCAGGGCTAATGACACTAGTTCAAAACATATTCTTTCCACTTTTTTTTTCGCGGCATTCACTTTTTTCTATCAATACTTTTTCTTCGAGTTATTGCATAATATGGAAAATATACTGTATGTAATATAATTTGAGACTGGAGGTGAAATATTCAGCAGACTAATGAGTGTTGTAACGATTATTTGAGGGTAGTACGGTTTTGTTTACAAAAACCAGTCATTCGTAAATTAATAACCTAATTACGGCCGAACTAATTAGTATAATGCGCGCTTTATTACTACTGGATTTGTAGTTACCATGCCTACAAATATTTATATCAACACCAACATCGCTTTCTATTGACACGGCAATGTAGACTACGCAAAGTTATACAAAATAATATCGACACATTTGAAGACTATTTAAAAACACAAAACGATTCATTCCCTTAAATAAACTTTCCGACCAGGGTAGCTAGACAAGTTCAGATGCAAGGCTATCTCCGAACTTGGTAAACGAGTGGTTTCGAACCTCACTGTCGTCCGTCTTTGGGATGCTTTTTTGTGGTTTATCAATTCCTACTTTACTAGAAACCCACCCCGACTTCGCCTGGCATCTTTAATGGTTTACCCAGCGTAAGTTTAAAAGGCGCACTGACGGCAGGTCCCAGACGCAATTCAGAAAAGCCGAGGTGAACAGTGAAACTCCAAACACATACTCTTCTCTGGAGTCTTAACTCGACACGACTCGACAGTTTGATGCTGGCTGAAGCTGGGGTGATAGGCTCGTTCGCTAGCTCGTAAACTCGCTTCGAAGCTAGTATTGTAATTTAAATTTCCACTGTATGGATATTGTTGGAAAAATGAACACGTAAAAGCACTTATAGTGGGCGAAGTATTGAAGATAGAGATATGCTGTCCCGGACTTTTTTGTAGAAATATTTTATGCTGAACAATTCTTACAGTCATAGTATATAGATATTTTTAACGGTTTACCCTGCGTAAGTTTAAAATGCGCACGGACGGCAGGTTTTTCTTCTACTCGATGCACTGAAATCGTTACTGCTCTGCTTCCCTTGGTCATAAATGAATGATTTTCTACAGAAACCTCCCTCGAGAACCCTTGACAGAATGGTGAAGACCGCATCAAAATCCATCCAGTGGTTTCCGAGATTACCCTTTACATCCAAGAATCGGGGACTTTGTTTAAGTACTACGTATAGCAAGGGATTCGTGACATCGTGGTCATGTAGCCCCGTGTACTCGGGTGTGTGTGGAATTTATCTCATAACGTGTGTTATCGTGATGGCTGTATTAGTATGTTTATTTGTAATTCAAGTGGGGTTGGGAAAGAAGCGGTGATTGCATTCAACCCGATCCTACGGGGGTGATAGCCAACACCGCTTAGCCCGTACACCAAGAGGTGGTTGGTCATCACACTTTTGCCCAATTAGTTTAGGCGGGGTAACTACAGTATATACATTTTATAACCACACTATACCTGAAAAATATTATATGTAACTTATTAATATTATTCACTGGTTGAGGGGGAATTAAGGATTACGCGTTTCGACAGTCACGTGGTCATCTTCAGATCTTGATCACTAGGGTTGGAGATACATTTTATATAGCGTAATATTATTTTAAAATATGTTGTTGTTATATTATTTGAGTAGTATAGATCCCTCCTGCGGCGCTCACAAGCGACCGATCGTGACAAATGAGCATTCAAATGAAAGAGAATAGACATTAGCAGTGACGAATTGCACTCTAACTTCATAAATATCTATAATTTCTTTAAAAAATGACTTTCGAAACAATGTACGAAGTGTGCGATTTGCAGATACTGTTGCTGTAGGAAAATGCGCTCCATAATGGCTGTCCACTTCACATTTTGGCCGCTGTGACGCCTGTTTCAAGTCATTTTAACATTCTGTGGTCTTTCCTTGATCATTTTGCATGGATTTTAGAAACAGTAAATCAAAGGAATGAGTACTCAAATCGTATAAATTCATAAATATCGAATAACCGGTGAGTGTCATGATGATCCAATTTTCAGTGATTGCCTTCTGAAGTTAGGGAACGTAGAACTTGGAATTCTAACTGAAATGTCAAGAGTGTTCCATAATCATTTGGTTGAAATAAAAACATAACAACCTTTCTACTTAAGTCTCTCATTATAAGCCTATTGAGGAAAGTGCTTGCATATTAATCACGTGTAAATAGTTCAGGGATATAGCAATACGATATATTAGAGAAAGCACACTAGTTCTTACAATGATTATCATTACTTATCCGTCCAGATCAGGCACAGTCGTTGCACAGGAGTTCGATTGTAACTAAAGACTGTTCGCCGAGTCGAGATATTGTGCCTAAATACTTGCACGTGGTCACTTTTCTGCCTGGACAAGGAAACACGCCCAGTTCACGTCATCGGCTCTGCCAAGAAGCTCCGAGATCATTAGTCGTGCCGCAGCCCTAGAAACAACAAAACTTGCTGCACTTAGTGCTGTGCTGCACTGTATACTGTTGCCTGTCATAAGCAGTTAAGAACTAATTACTTTATTTATTTAAGCGTATGGCTTTTAGTGCCGGGAGTGTCCGAGGACATGTTCGGCTCGCCAGTTTTGTAGCTGTTTCGAGACGGACACCCAATGGGTGAGCTACAAGTTCCGTTGGGGAGGAAAGGTGGAATGGAAGGTCGAGGAGTTGGAAGGTAGCGGCTGTGGCCAACCCCGGCATGTGCCTGGAAGGAAGATGGGAAACCACAGAAGACCATCTTCAAGGTTGCCGGCGGGGGGATTCGAACCTCATCGCCTCCCGGATGTGAGCGACTGCCAGCAGTCATGCCGTAACGACCACGGCTAACTCGCCCGGTATCACTGAAGTGATCAGATACAAAGGAACACAATCAAGCTACAGTATATCCATCGCTGATTTAGCAGTCCCCGGTACATGTAATCTATATATTTAAAACAGTAAGGTGATTTTTGTTACCACGAGATTGAGAGAACGACAGAACCGATTTACTTCGTAGAGCACTCTAACGAAAGCTCTTGGCCTCTAGATTTGCAGAGTGTCTACAAAATAAACAAATATATTACGGTATATTTTTGAATTAATATAGAAAATAGCAGAATTCTTTCCCCTCACGCATGCGCACAATCCGCCTGGGGTCATGACAAAATGGCGGTGAGAAGTCCATTAAAATGTAAGTTATTTAATAAGCTTGCATGTAATTGAAAATATACATTAACCAAGTCCTGACAATAAAATATAATAACAGTATGAACGTATACGAATGTGCAACATTGATTTATTTGGATAATGAAATGGATTATTTCCTTCAGACAGCGGCTTTTAATGAAAAAGAACGGCTGCGTCTGCTGCCGAACAAGAGTGTGCGATTAGCTATGTGGTTAAGGCGACAGACTGTGGTTCCAATGTTCACCGGTTCGATCCCAGCCCTCGCCGATATATTTTTTTTTTACCACTGAAATATTGTTTAATCAAGGAGTATTAGTAAGGTTTTATGTCTATTAAAGATACATATTTCTACATTCCCTCTCGGTATATTTTTGAATTAATATAGAAAATAGCAGAATTCTTGGCCCTCACGCATGCGCACAATCCGCCTGAGGTCATGACAAAATGGCGGTGAGAATTCCATTAAAATGTAAGTTATTTAATAAGCTTCCACGTAATTGAAGACATACATTAACCAAGTTCTGGCAATAAAATATAATAACAGTATGAACGTATACGAATGTGCAACATTGATTTATTTGGATAATGAAATGGATTATTTCCTTCAGACAGCAGCTTTTGAAGACAATGAACGGCTGCGTCTGCTGCGGAACAAGATTGCTCGAGTAGCTACATGGTTAAGGCGTCAGACTGTGGTTTCTAGGTTCGACGGTTCGGTCCCAGCCCTCGCCGATATATGTATTTTTTACCATTGAAATATTGTTTAATCAAGGAGTATTAGTAAGGTTTTTATGTCTGTGAAAGATACATATTTCTACATTCCCTCTCAATACGTTTTATTTCCGTTTTACCATTGCATTACAGCATGTGATCAAAAGAGCAAACTGTTGTCCTCAGTACGCCGTTTAAATATCTGCAATCAGTTCCTATAACTGACAACAGATGGCAGTACATCGCCCATATAGTTCCTGTAACTGACAGCAGATGGCAGCACCATTGCATCGATATATTTAAAACCCAAAACATGGCACGTTTTCACGTGATGGAGAATTATAAAAGAGGGGAATATTTAAGAAGGGAAATTTTGAGGAACATTAACCGACAGTTCAATGTGTAGGCTATGTTGTTTATGTACCTTAATATTGCAATTTCTTCCCAATGCTTCGGTGGTCAAGTTATTAGCGTCCTAGACTAAAAGTTATAATTATGCATCGTCGATATACTCTTAAATTATTAAAGAAAAAAGTAGTTTTCCAGGCACTCGCGCGTGTCCACAATTGCTTTCGCCATAAGAGACACTTGGCAAACATAATTCGTTTGAAGGGCTCCGACATTGTGGTCACTCAGCCCCGTGTACTTGGGTGTGTATGTGTGAAATTTTCTCTCATAACCTGTGTTATTGTGATGGCTGCATTACTGTGTGTATTTGTAATTAAGGTGGTAAATGGCAAGGAGACGGCCAAGGCCTTAAGTTAGGAACCATCCCGGTATTTGCCTTAAGTGGAAGTGGGAAACCACGGAAAACCACATCCAAGATTGTCGAGGTGGGAATTAAACCTTCCTCTTCTTAGTTATACCTCAAGAGACTGAATGTGCCCCGTTTTTGCCCTCAGACCAGAATTCAATTTCTTGGCAGAGCAGGAAATGTAACCCGGGTCTCCGGGGCGATAGACAAGAATAGGTGGTCCTCCATGTGTTAATACGATTTTTGACATGCACGGGACATATAATTCAAAAACTGCCTCCATTAGGGTGACTGCCGAAGTGAGTATTGAGTATAGGCCTATGGTCGTTCCAGTAGTTGGCGAAGTGATTCTATGTTCCCCTGCAAAATGTACTGTCATAACCTATAACAGGTGATGGAAATTGCTTATTTAGAGCAGTTTCGTACTGTTTATAACAAAATGAAGAACGTCATTCTGAGCTGCGTTTTCAAGCTATCGCAAAAAATTTCGCTGGCAGGAACAATTATAAGGAATTTATTTTAAGCGATCAGTCTCATCGCATTCTCCTCACCAACCAACTTGAGTATGAAAGTCTCTGGACGGTCATGTTGAACTTAATTGTATAAGACAATTGTTTAATGATTATTTGTTTAGAGTACTGAGTCTAACTACGCAGTTGATTTCGGCAATGGAAGTATTATTTGCCATGTAATATTTAGCGGCTCCTTTATTGCAGGACACTATAGTGTTATCGAATAATACGAAGCCACATTTAAAATCCAATATAAATAGGCCATTTCAGAAACAAATCCAGATATTATGCAGTACAGTGTACTGTAAGGTCTTTGACGATCAAATGTAAACATTGTTCTACATTGTACTTCTCTTGCGTAAAATCTATGCGTGGTTACTTTGGTCTTTACTGTTGTGAGGGTAAAATTGATCTTCTGGAATATAAAACATTTGCCAACCTGCAACAATGTAATGATATTAATTTAAAAGTCATTGAACTTATATCCAGTAGTTCAAACACATACATCAGCGTTAACAGATTGGATACTGAAGATGAAATCCAGCTACTTCATTTCCCTATTATTGAATTTTTCAATTCCTTGGAATTAAGTGATTCGCCTCCACATACTCCGAACGTTTGAGCCATAGTTATGCTCCTTAGAAATCTGAACGTTTCCCAAGGACTCATATATGGTAATATATTAATTGTAAGAAATATGTAAGAAATTGCTTGGATTCGGATATAATAGGTGCAGTAATATTAGGCAGAGAGCTCAAATCCTACGACTTGATTTAACACCTTCCGATAAAACACTTGCAGGTACAGTACATTTTATTTTAATAGGCAACAATGTCCTATTCGCTCGGCCTACTTTATCACAATCAATCAAGCTCAAGGAGAAACTCTTGAACGTATTGGGCTATTTACCTCATCACGTTTTAAGTCATGACCAGCAGGATAGTGAAGGTACAAAAAAGGTCCTGTGTGGGATGGTAAAGAATAAGAGGCGGAAGGATCCTACGGATTATGTCAGAATGTTGAACAAAAGGGGACAAGGGATAGAAAATAGGGAAGAACTGAAGAAAATGTGGAAAGAATATTTTGAAGAACTCCTGAACCCAAATGGAAACCACGGCGAGGAAGAAGAAATCGGGGAAGAGGTACAGTAGATGAACTGCAAACCGAAAAGGACTTAACATGGAAAGAAGTGGAAGATGCAGTGAGGAAGATGTAAGGAGGGAAGGCACCGGGTGTGGATGAGTTGAGTGTGGAGATGGTGAGAGCAGCAGGAGAGGTGGGGATACAATGGTTGTACCGAGTGATGAAGGCAGCATGGAAGGAAAGGAAGACCCCAGAGGACTGGGAAAAGGAAATAATTGTCCCGATCTTCAAGAAAGGTAGTAGAACAGAATGCAGAAACTATCGGGGAATAACTCTGATGAGTCATTGTGCAAAGATGTTTGAGAAAGTTTTAGAAAGGAGAATTAGGACAAGGATAGAAGGAGGGATGAGGGAAGAACAACATGGCTTCAGAGCAGGAAGGTCCACAGTGGATTTGATTTTTGCTGTAAGTCAGTTACAAGAACAGCACTATGAGTATGGAGCAGATCTACTGATGGCCTTCCTGGGCATTGAGAAAGCATATGACAGTGTATGCAGAAACAAAGTATGCAAGTCCCTGGAGGATAGAGTAGTAGAAAACATGGACTATAAGGAGGATAAAAGAGATGTACAAGGGAAGCGTGAGCTGTGTGAAAGTGGGAGGAGAGAGATCGGACTGGGTGGAACAGAGAAACGGCCTGAAACAAAGAAGTGCACTGTCACCGTTACTTTTCATTGTGGTGATGGATGACATAATGACCCGAGCGGCACAAGTAATTGGGGAAGGAAAGATGAAAGCAATGGTGCTAGCGGATGATTTGATGATTGTGTAACAAGGAGGAGGAGGTACAGAAACAGTTGGACGTGTGGGAAGGAATAATACAAGGATATGGGATGAAATTTAGCATAAATAAGAGTGAGATGGTGAACACAACAAGGAAGAAGGAAAGGACCACAACGGGAATAACAATTGGTGGGGAACAGCTGAAGAAAGTGGAGAGTTTCAAGTATCTGGGAAGCCTGATACAAGAGAATGGAAGAAACGGTAGAGAAATAAATGAGCGGGGGAGACAGGCAGAAGCATTCCGGAGGAGTGAGAAGCATGTTATGGAGCAGGGATGTCCCTCAGAACAGCAAGTAGATCATATATCGTACTATGTCCCTATCCTGACGTATGCCTCGGAGACCTGGGTTATGAAAGGAAGGGAGAAGAGCAAAATACAGGCCAGTGAGATGAGGTTCTTGAGAAGCAGTATTGGAGCTACAAAGAGGGGCAGAATAAGAAATGAGAGGACCAGAGAATTAATGAAGGAGGAACCATTACAGGATGGTATAGAGAAATCTAGACTTAGATGGTATTGACATGTAAAACGAATGGAGGAGAAGAGGATACCCAGGAGGATACACGAGACGAAGTGGGAAGGAAAGAGACCAAGAGGGAGACCGAGAGACAGGTGGCTGAAGGGGGTGGAAGAAAGCGTGAAGAAGAGAGGAGAAGACTGGACAAGGGTGGAGGCTGAGAGATGGTGGGAAGACAGAAGACGTCGGAGAGGCTTGAGTTCCAAACAGACCCGTCCAGTGGCTGGAAACTGTGCAAGATGATGATGACCTCATCACGTTTTCAGTCATGACCAGCAATATGTTGCAATGCTGAGAGTGCTATATTTTGACGCCCTTAAAGTTGCAATAGTGCTAAAAAGTAATCGTACAAAGAATGTAACTTATATAAGAAGCTTCTTCAGTAAATTTGTTTTCCATTGTCCGTCATGTTTTGACGGGTTTCATCTAGTTAAGGTATAAACTTAATTAAATAAACACATAAGTGAACAATAAATAAACCGCGCTGTAGCATGTAACCGATAAGTCAGCCCGCTTCACATGAAGGTTATACACAGCACTGGAGTTGGCCTACGTTCCACAGACACAGCTCTATGCACCCCTTGCGGGCAGCTCTGCAATCACGTGTACAACTGTGTTTACTTCCACTATCTCGACTCGGCGAACAGACTTGAGGCACTTCTCTCTAGCCAGGCGGCTAATACTTGGGCCTTTTTGACCGTTTGTACAGACAACACTGAAAAACTTGGTTCAAAACTTCACATTTCTGTGGTTTCCAATTTTCTATACTAGTTGGTAATACTGAATATGGTATCGAGCAGTATTGATACTCTTTAATGTATGAATTATGAAGGTTAACGTGTTATAATCAACTATTTATTACCTTAAGTAGCTTGCCACGATGGGTGAGTAGATAGGGTGTCGTTCTACTAACCCCGAGATTGCAGGTTCGCTCCTGGCCGGGGTAAAGGAATTTTCAAAGGCGGCAAAAATACGACACGCATGTCATACGATGTTAACATGTCAAAGAACCCATTTGAATTCAGTAGGCCGTGTTCATAATGGCAAAATTATTCTCGGGGAGTTTCCGCCAACACAAAGTTTATGTATTCATTTGGCGTATAATTTAAACGTTTAACACAAAGTTCCTCATTTCTCTAGTAAAAAGCGCTATAGTGATCAAGGAGCTTAGATATCTAACCTTCTTTACTTTCATAGTGATTCAAGGAACAACGAAATTCGACATGCAAACTACCCTCTGGGTGTCAAATTACAAAGCTTGGACCCGGCACCCGAGGCCATACGATATTTTTATTATTACCTAAAGTCAATATTTAGTACATTGAAACTGTACCGGTTTCCTTACGTTGAGACCTTCTTCAGCGTGGTATAGGATAAGTAACTGTGCAGTAACTTACAACTTAATAACATTTCTGTCATAATAGATGATACTATAAATATTTTTGTACCAAAAGCTCACAGAGTAAAATTTCAAAATCCAGATCTGTTACAATAATTTTGTTAATAAAGCATAAAAAAGTCTTGAAAAAACAGCGTACAATTGAAGAGATGTGTATGTGAAAAAGTGACAGTCAGTCTGAAAGACTAGACTTTGTATCATTTTAAATGCTACAAATGCTGAAAAATGCTAGAAAGGCTGGAGGCTTCTCGCTTCTCTCGAAGCCAAAGACTCTTGACATGTAAAAAAATTATCTGCATAATACTTATCCTGCTTATCTTGTTTCAAATTACTCACGAACGGCAAGTGCAAACCAAGGGCAAAGCACGGTCAAGCGTGCGGGACGTGCCCCTTCCATCCAGTCTAAAAACACTTATAGTGGGCGATGTATTGAAGATAGAGGTATGCTCTCGCGGACTTTTTTGTAGAACTTTTCATGCTGACCAATTCTTACGCTTATAGTATATTGATATTTTTAACGGTTTGCCCAGCGTAAGCTTAAGAAGCTCACGGACGCCAAGTTTGTTTTCGACTTTTTCACTGAAATCGTTACTGCTTGGCTTCCTTTGATCATACATAAATTATTTTCTACAGAATCTTTCCTCGAGATATCCTTTACAGAATGGTGAAAACCGCATCAAAATCCATCCAGTGGTTCTCGAGATTACCCGTGACATCCAAGAATCGGGGATTTTTGTCTTATACTAAGTAGAGATTGTCGGGGAACACATGCACCAAGCGGTACTATGACGTCACACACCTCAATGCATCTGGGTACATTTCGTCCCGTCACCGTAACGTAAAGCCAGACCCCAGCGTAACGACAAGATCATTTAAAATGATAAAATGTGTATGTTCAATAAATTAGGTTATAAAAATGATGCTTGATGTGTATTTTCCAGAAAGAGAGATATTGTAGAAAGAACTTTGGAAATAGGTGTGAGGAATCGTAAGACTTTTCAAGACTTTTTATGCTTTATTAAAAAAATTATTGCAACAGATCTGGTTTTTGAAATTTTACTCTGGGTGATTTTGGTACAAAAATATTTATGTTCGACCCTGACTATTATGTGTCTGAAAACTGTATCATAATGATGGTCATTATAACACTATTTTTCATTATGAAACAGTTTCTCCCACCAATCACAGCTCAAGAAACAGTTGTTTGACCAATTAAATAAGGATACCTTCGCGCATGCGCTCAAAATCCAACATGTCTATATAAATTACCGAAAGTGCACCGTCCATATGTTCGCGTAAATAAACTGGTGAATATGAGACAGGAAATAGCACTGTACCTTAATATACCCAAATCCAATTTCTACACAGCGCGTTGATTTCAAACGACTACGGTGACAGTTTTACTGAATACCGGTTTACGATCTGCACATATGGCATTGAAGCACACTGAGTGCATGCGTCGGTCGGCCAGAGAGCTTGGAACACGGAGCTAGCGCTCCACCCGATCACAATATTCTAGTTACTGAACAGATATTTATGAATATTTATGTTAAAACATGTAATAAAGTTATAATTATCGTCGAACATAAACAGTCGTATGCAACTCACCTATAATTGTAATTAAGGCACTCGTATGGAAATTATAAAACTCGCTAAAGCACCTTTTATAAACATACTCGTGTCTTAATTATAGCCATTATAGGCTCGTTGCATAATGCAGGGGGATGACAGTTCATAGGGAGCGCGTGGGTCGGGGTAAGGCCCTGTACTGGATGTTCTGCCAACCAATGAAGAATTAATTTTAGTACTAAGGTTCCGTAGTTGGCACTCATGAACGTTCACATCAAACCGACTAGCGGAAGCGGGAATAGTCTGTTTTGATTGATTTTCCTCGTGGTGTTGTTGGTTGTTTTGATTTGTTCACTATTTTGATTGTTTATTTGAATTGAGAGTCAATCATGCCACTGCAAGGGAGGAAAAATTGCCAAGCACCGGGATGTAAGAATTATAATGATAGTAAGAACAATACGGCAATTTTCATCTTCCTGGTGTTGACCATATGTAAAACTAGTGGGCAATATGGACTACTCTCGAATAAAAATATATAGAGAATAAATGTGTGCATTTCATCTCTTGTTTTTTTTCTTACCCATTCTCCTTTGCATTGCAATAAAATTTGTAGTTTAGGGCTACGGGGAGGGGTGGGGGGCAGCGGGCATGCTAGGAAAAAGTGAGGTTATGGCAATGTAGTGTATGCATTTGGACAGTTTTCTTTATATTCATCGAATATCCCAACAATTCAGTAGAGTATGAGAGCATTTTTAATTAGCCTAGAGGTGAATTAAGCTCTAGAACGGCATAACTGTGTCCTTCGTGACAAATCTATTGCCAACATTGATATATATCAAAATGTATTATTTTCCTATCTGGACGTATATTTCAGCGCCTAGCGAAAGGCGCAGTTATGTTTGTGTTATTTTCATCAATAATCAATAACTCATCTCAGAACATACTGTTCATCTACGTGTAATAAAGGCTTCATTCATATGGCTTTTTACTTTTTATGTTGCCATACTTGCCAGTACAATCCATTGCCTCAGGCGGTGTTCTCTCTCGGAAATTCTATAACCAAAAGTGACGAATCTCTTATACTTACATGATCCTTGGCATAATGTACTATTATGTTCGACCCTGATGAAATGTAAATATTATATGTCAGAAAACTGTACTATAATGAGGCTCATTATAGTACAAGTTTCCATTATGATACAGTTTCTCCCACCAATCAGAGCTTAAGAAACAGTTGTGTGACCAATTAGGTGAGGATAGCATCGCACCTGCGCTCACTTCCATGGCCCCCTATTTTAAATTTCACTGCGTGGCGAGTGTCATAGTGAGGTATTCCAGGAGGCCATGGTCGAATACAAGGTATTCTCTGGGTCCCATGCGCTCTGTTCAGTACATACAACTGGTGAAATCTCGACAGATATTTATGAATATTTATGTTCGAACATATCGTCGAACATAAACAGTTGTATAAACAGTGGTAATTAAGACACTCGTATGGAACTTACAAAACTCGCTACGATCGTTTTACGGGGCACGTCCAAAAAGTAAGTTCCATTTGGTAATAAAATTAAATTGTGTACAGATAAAGAAAAAATATTTATTGCACAACATTCTACACCTCTTAAACTACCTTTCCACATAACTGCCGAAGTTTTGCAGGCATTTGTCATAGCGTGGCACAAGTTTTTGGACACCTTCTTCATAGAAGTTTGCGCCTGTGTCTTCAACCAGTTGGAAACATCTTCTTTCAGCTCGTCGTCATTGTTGAAGTGTTGACCGCCAAGGAAAGACTTGAGATGTGTGAACAGATGAAAGTCGCTAGGAGCGAGGTCAGGGTTGTACGGAGGGTCGTCAAACACGTCCCAGTGAAATCCCTGTAGGAGGTTTTTCGTCACATTTGCAGTGTGTGTTCGTGCGTTGTCGTGAAGAAAAACAGCACCTTTTGACAGCAACCCTCGGCGCTTATTCTGTATTGCGTGGCGCAATTTCCTAAGTGTCTCGCAGTAAGCATCTGCGTTGATTGTTTGACCACGCGGTAAGAAATCAATGAGTAAGATGCCTTTCCAGTCCCAGAACACTGTGCACATCATTTTCCGAGGTGTCAAGATTTGTTTCGGCTTAACCTTTGCTGGAGATGAAGTGTTCCTCCATTCCATTGATTGCCGCTTACTTTCAGGGGTGTCGTAAGAAACCCAAGTTTCATCTCCTGTGACTATCTGTGTCAGAAATTCTTCGCCGCCTTCATTGTAACGGGTCAGAAACTGAAGTGCACTACCCATCCGTTTTGTTTTGTGTTGCTCCGTAAGAATCTGTGGTACCCAACGTCGGCAAAGTTTACGAAAGTTCTGTTTATCGGTAACAATTTCATGAATTAGTGATCGTGAGATTTGGGGAAATTCCATAGCGAGAGCACTAATTGTAAACAGAGCGCCTACCGCGCATATGCGGAACTGCGCTGCAGCGGGACGTACAACTAGTTGAAGACACAGGCGGCACATGCCTATGAAGAAGGTATACAAAAACTCGTGCCACGCTACGACAAATGCCTGCAACATTTCGGCAGTTATGTGGAAAAGTAGTTTAAGGGTTGTAGAATTTTATGCAAAAAATAATTTTTCTGTATCAGTACACAATTTAATGTTATTACCAAACGGAACTTACTTTCTGGACGTACTTCGTATAAACAAACTCGTGTCTTAATTATGGCCATTATAGGCTCGTTGCATAATTTACTGTTATAGTATCCTCTAGTTATGACAAAAATTATATTAAGTTGTATGTTACTGCACTGTTACTTTTCCTATACCACGCCGAAGAAGGACACAATGTGACCGAAACCAGTACCGTTTCAATGCACTAAATATTGATTTAAGGTAATAAATAGTTTGTGTTATAATAAAATTGAAATTGGTACTGACCATATATCTCGTGTGAAGGAATTTAAATATTTGGGTGAATGGATTACCGACAATTGTAATGAAAAGAGGTCCATTACAACAAGAATTCAAAAAATGGAAACTGCTTTTCAGTTAACGAAAAATACTTACAACAAAAAGAGTCTTTCCTGGAAATGCAAAATTCAACATTATACAACAGTGATCGGGCCCGAAGCTCTCTACGCTTCAGAAACTCTCACTCTTCAACATAGAACACTTCGAGATCAGTTGGAAGTGAAGGAACGTAAAATAATGAGGAAAATCTTAGGGCCGAGAATCAAAGATGGTGTTCATCTTCCAAAGCCAAATGCTGAAATATATAAAACCATCTCCAAAATCACAGACAAAATGCGTATGCGACGAATCCAATTCTTGGGGCACCTGGAAAGAATGGACCCAAATAGACTAACTCACAAAATTCACACATACTTGAAAAACAAAACAACTAGATCAAATTGGTACAAACAGACTGAAAAAGACTTGCAAGAATTAGGATCGCCAAATCTCCTAGACCGAAATGTCATCAGAACACTTGCACTCACACGGGGTTTCGAGGATGAAGAAAGACGGCCATACCACCATATCTGGTCTGCACAACGGAAGCAAACCCATTCGTTGCGTATGAAGGAGTACTGGGCTGCAAGAAAGGCTAACCATTGTTGATTCCGCGTGGTCCTAAGAGACCCATTCGCGACGAAGAAGAAGAAGAAGAAAATTGTGTTATAATAAGTTGCCCAATGCTTATGTTTTATTTTCTTTCCAGGTCAGTCCAACTACCAAGCTGTACGTTCTGCTGTAAGTAATCACGAACTTTTAAGTGAGCATGACATTCTTAATGGAAGTTGACTTTACTTTGATATGGTTCATTAACATGAAGGAGGAGTCGGTGTGTTAACAAAGGAATGTGACCTTGCGGGAAGTTATGTGAATGCGGAGGAATTAAGAAGGCTGCCTCTAATTAAACAGTAACCAAACTTGGAAGGACACATGTTTACACTCGTAAATTGGAGCGTGACTGATGAGGTTTCTGTAAAGCACACTAGGGGCCTTGCGACTTCGTGATTATGTAGCCCCGTGTACTTTTTGGTGTATGTAGAATTTGTATCATAACCTGTGTCACTGTAATGTCTGTACTAGTGTGTGTATTTGTAATCGAGGTATGATTTGGATAGGATATGGCCGTGGCCTTACCTTTGGTACCATCCCGGCATTTGCCTGGTGTAGAGTTGGGAAATCATGGAAAACCACTTTCAGGATGGTTGAGGTAGGAATCAGACCCGCTTTTTCTCAGTTTTGCCTTACGAGGTTGAGTGTACTCCGTTCCAGCCCTCAGACCTGGAAGATTTATTTACATGTGGACAGTCGATTCGTATCAGCATCTTTCGTGTTACTCATGAAACAGGGATGTCCAATTACATTTTCTGTAGGATAAAAATACTATTTCAGAAAATGATAAAATTTGTAATGAAATCGTTAGAATTTGAATTGAAGGATGTACTGTATCACATGGGAGCTTGTGCTCACGAGCACTACGTTGAGAACGCCCAGTGTAGACTATGTGAACGCCGGTGTTGGTGTAAGCAACACAGTAATAGTCGGTGAGTGATAGCTAAAGCCCTACGTGGATATCCGCAAAATATTTCGCCTTGCGGATATAGTTTGCATGGCTGTGCGGATAGCGGATAATCTGCGGATAATGTTTAGAGTAAATTTGCGATAGTTTTTAGAATACAATGCTGAACTGGATTTTTTTAAAATAATTTTAGATTTTCCTAAGATCTGTGTCTGTCACGTTTCTTGTTATTCCCCTATTTGCTTTCGCTTGAATGTATGAGAATAATAGAGAATTGAGAAAAGCCAGTCATGGAAAATTCCTCAATTAGTGCTGACTTTCGCTCAAAAGAAAAGGCCTTTATACCTGCGCTTGCCTGCGTGCTTATATCCGAGGACTATAATTAGCCACCCGCTGTTTTACTTGCCATTACTCAGAGGGACAAAGCTCAGTCAACATTGCCTTGCAATTCACACGTAGCCTAAGGGAACGAATATCTCTTCAAATGTCTCAAGGTGTTGCTTTAATATTTTATCTAATAAATTAAAAATATGATTTTAATGTCGGTGGATTTGGGTAACAAAGTGCGGATACGGATAAAAGTCGTGCGGTTGCAGAGTGGATGTGAATAACAGTCGTGCGGTTGCAGAGCGGATTCGGATAACAGTCCTTGGAATGCGGAGCGGATGCGGATAACAGACTTGCGGACGCGGATATAAATAGTAGTATAATTGTGTGGATGCGGAGTGGATGCGTATAACAGTCGTGCGGTTGCAGAGCGGATTCGGATAAGTCTTTCGAATGCGGAGCGGATGTGGATAAAGCAAGCAAGCTTGTAGTTTAACGTGACCGTTAATCGCGAGATCATGAGCCACGGGACCTCCTTTTTACGTGGAATCCGAACCACAGGACATGGCATTTCACTTCGAAAATCTCACATGCATTGACCGGGAATCGAACCCGGACCGCATTGGTGAGAGGCATACAGCTAGACCGCTGAGCCACCGCCCCCCCCCCCCCCGGATGTGGATAATAGACTTGCGGACGCGGGGCGGATGTGAATAACAATCGTGTGGTTGCAGAGCGGATACGGATAACAGTCGTCTGGATGTGGAGCGGATGCGGCTAACACCCTTGCGGACGCGGGGCGGATGTGAATAACAGTCTTGAGGCTGCAGAGTGGATGTGAATAACAGTCTTGAGGCTGCAGAGTGGATGTGAATAACAGTCGTGTGGATGTGTAGCGGATGCGGCTAACACCCTTGCGGACGCGGGGCGGATGTAAATAACAGTCTTGAGGCTGCAGAGTGGATGTGAATAACAGTCTTGAGGCTGCAGAGTGGATGTGAATAACGGTCGTGTGGATGCGGAGCGGATGCGGATAACAGTCTTGCAGACACGGGGTGGATGTGAGTAACAGTCGTGCAGTTGCGGAGCGGATGCGGATACAGTTGTGCGGATGCGGGGCGGATGTGAATGACAGTCTTGAGGCTGCAGAGTGGATGTGAATAACGGTCGTGTGGATGCGGAGCGGATGCGGATAACAGTCTTGCAGACACGGGGTGGATGTGAGTAACAGTCGTGCAGTTGCGGAGCGGATGCGGATACAGTCATGTGGATGCGGGTCGGATGCGGATAACGTCCTGTTTATCCGCACAGGGCTCTACTGATAGCGTTCGAAAATGCTGCGGTCATCAATAGTGTCCAGTATGTGGTCTAAAGTTGAGACAGCCATCAGTTCACCTGAGTGGGGCGTGTCTATTCACTCCGCGGCACGTTCCTAACAAGTCCTACCCACAAGCATTTCATGGTGCTGTGTCATCAATTAATATAACGCTCGTGTCTACTGAATCTGCTTGACTAGGGGTTCTTAACCTATGAGCCGTGGGTCGACCCCAAACATGCGCCAACGCAGCTTCTCAAAGAACAAAGATCAAGGTGTTGCTTCTGTGCCTCAAAACAAACAGAGTCACTGTTTTCATAAAGCTAGTTTTCTCAGTGGGCCAGTAGGGTCCGTATCATGATTCCAAGATAGCGGGTTCGATTGTCGGCCGAGTAAGTCGGATTCTTGAAGGGTGAGAAAATTCTGAGGCATGCCGAGTCGTTTAATATCGGCTCGTAAAAGATCACTCGTGTCACATTTGGTGATTAAAAATAAAATCAATTGAATATCATTCACAGGTTCTCCGACAGAGTTCAGTTCCTTACTATCAAATGGCAATGTAGAGAGAGAGAGTAGATTGCCTCCAATTTTATTATGTTATTTACTAATGATCTGAAATTTCAAAGTCATAGCCTGTAGAGAAAATTGTCTGTAAAGCACATAAATGTATGGGGTTTGTAATCAGAAATTCATTTAATTTCTCATATCGGATCTTAAATTTTCGCGTTAAAGCCTTCATTAGATCAAATTAGAATGTGCTTCAGTCGTATGGAATCCATAAACTGTGAAACATAATACGCTTACACACAACACTGACAAGAAAGTCATAAATAAGTAAGTTATATTACAATCTTATATTCAATCTTTACATTGAACAAGCAACGAAGGAAATTGGAGAAAAAATTAAAGTGGAAGTTAAGATTCAAGGAGAAATAATTTCAACTCTGAGATTTGCCGATGACATAGTCATCTTGGCCGACACGCCTGATTTGAATGAGTTTTTGATTGGTATAGACTCCGCCTTGAGCCTTGAGGAAAGAATTCATGATGAAAATTAATAAATGTAAAACAAAAATATTGGAATGCAGCCGAAATAAATCAGGAACCTCTATGGACATCAAATTGGCAGGTGAAAAGCTGAAGGAAGTAGGAGACTTCTGTTACTTAGGAAGCAAAGTAATCAGTGACGGACGACACAATGAGGATGTAGGTTGGCTCAGGCAAGGTAAGCATTTCTACAAAAACGGTATCTGTTGACATCGAATATAGATTTAGGTACTAGGAAGCCATTTTTGAAAGCCTTTGTTTGGAGCGTGGCGCTCTTTGGAAGTGAAACTTGGACTATTGGTGCAGCAGAAAAGAGGAGAATTGAAGCGACTGAAATTCGGTTTTACTGGAGAATGATGAAGATCAGAAGGGTAGATATGGATTACAAACGAAGAGATATTAAGACGAGTGGGAGAGGAGAGATGTTTCTGGCGACTTCTAATGAAGAGAAGAGATAGGTTGGTAGGACACATACTAAGACACCCAGAAATAGCAAGCTTAGTTACGGAAGGAAGGGTTGAGGACAACCACTGTAGGGGCAGACCAAGGTTAGAATATGTTAAACAGATTGCCTCGGATGTAAGGTGTGGTAGCTATGTAGAGATGAAACGATTAGCTCAGGACAGGGAGGCATGGAGAGCTGCATCAAACCAGTCAGAAGACTCAAACAACAAACAACATAATACAAAGTATTTGGCTTTCAATTCTCTTACGAATCGTACACACAGTACAGTCGTTCAATGCCAGAAAGCTATCTCACAGAAGAAATTGTCCGGTCCTGCTTTTCGTCTACAATATAGTAAACAATAAAATGGACGACGCTCAAAATTTTGTTATACGTTCCAGGTATTAAATCAAACAAATTGCGGGTTTTAAAAAAATCCGAGAGTACATACGGATACCCATAAAAAATTCCTCTCGGCAAGCCGGAAGGCGGAGGTAGATTTCACCGGGTAAACTAAGGGATAGGCTATAATAGGCAAAATATGCTGGTTTTCGTAGGAGGATCAGACCTCATTTATTGCGAAAGGTATTTTACAATTGGAGGTTAGTTAACATTTTTTCGTCTTTCTTTGCATATTTTTAACATTTTACTGTCTTATGGGGATGGTAACCTTCTTGTCATTTGGGGTTCATTTTTATACTAGTGATCACACTGTCCTTATGCAAGGTTTGGAACTAATGTGTAACTATCTAACAGTCTGTTACTTCTTCACGCAAAATTTTATCACCCGCAGAGATGTTGGTTGGTTCCTTAGTTTAGGGGCTGCGACAAGATGGTCATGTAACCCCGTGTACATTGGGTGTGTGTAGAATCTGTCTGATAAACGGTGTTATTTGTGATGACTGTATTAGTCTGTAATTCAGGTAAGGTCTGCAGACGGTCAATTTTAAGTAGTAGTACCTAATTTTGTACCAAATACTAACGTCAACGACACCTAGCTGTGAACTTGGCTGCTAGATGCCACCGCAACCAGCAACTTGCAACGAACGTTGTAACTTCCCCTCCGAAGGAAAGCATGCTGACGGATTTTTAGCGCTCTTAGAAAATCCGGCGACTTTGGCCGGCTTTGAACCAGCGACCTTGGGCATAGAAGTTCAGCATGCTACCAGTTAGCCGCTTCCCTCATAGTCAGATGGAACAAGAAGTTCCGTGACGAACTAAAGAGCCTACTTTTCTTAAAATTAAGATTCATGCCATAGATTAATCTACAGTATATGAACCTATCTAGAATAATGACGAAATTAAGTGGGTAATATCGAAATGTCTTAATTAGTTCGAAATAAGGTGTACTAGGCATAATGTAGCCTAATAGAGCAATACAGTTGGCAGCTTTGGTGACTGAATATATTCTTACTTCCATCTCCTAAGGTACAGAATAAAAAATGTGGTTGAAGTCCAAAGGAAGTTACATGGATTTAGACATTGGATCTATTAGTATACGTAAAAGCATGTTGACAACAATGTCATGCGAGTGCTGGTCAGAAATAATCTGAAATATTATATCTTTTTGTGCCAATTTTGGATGAAATCCATTTGTTGGTATAGAAGTTACATGTATTTAAAAATTGCTCCTGTCAGCAGGCTTAGAATCATGTTGGTAGAACTGACGTATATAAGTTACTCCAAATTAATGTAAAATGTCAGGTAATTTATGTGTGCATAGTTTAAAGCTGTCGGCTTGCATACTTTCTGATATATTTGGAAACAAAATAGAGAGCAATTATTAACAGTTGGCAGCCCTGGTGGCTCTTAAGAATACACTCAGTCATATCTGCTTATGTACACATATTACATACAAAATTTGGTTGAAATCCAATTGATAGTGTATAAGTTATATGCATTTAAAAGTTGGACTTATCAGAAGGCTTAAAATTATTTTGGCAACGCTGTCATGTATGGCCACCTGGAAATTAAACTGAAATAGTATTATCTACATGTGTACCAATTTTAGAATAGCTCCCATGTATACCTTCCAAGATATCCAACATGGAGCTCAAATTTCAAGTGCGTTTTTTAGCAATTGGTAGCACTGGCATCTTTTTCAAATATGGGCCTGAGATATTCCGGTATACATCTTTACTCATACTAAATTTGGTTTCGATTGCTGCAGCCGTTTGGAGTTGATATGGGGGGACACACACACACACACACACAGCCAGACAGACAGAAGGACAGACAGACAGACAGAAGGACAGACACATTTTCCCGGATATATCTCATGTCTACTTTTTCCTCATTTTTGAAAAGTGTGAAAAGTAGGCTAAAAATGAATGTGATCTCGTCAATGGCGTTGTCTTGGCAACCTCTGATAGATCATCTCTCATCAATTTAAAAGCGTTGTTATGGTAACCTCTGATGGCACTTGACATTTTTTTAAAATTCCAAAATCATTTTTCTTATCCCTTGGCGTAATGGTGGGTCATATCAAAAATTCTTTCATACAAAAGTTTTAGGTAATTATTAGGGGAATATTTTCCATTTTGTACGGTTTTGATATTGTGCCTATTAAGAGAGATATGATTAATGTTTCCCGAAAAACCCACTTTTTTCCACCCCTTTGGTCAATGGTTGGTGCTATCAAAAAACTTATTGGACATAAATTTTTGGCACTTATCCGACACATATTATGAACTTTGAATGGATTCGATATTTCACGTATTAAGAGAGTTATAGCGAAATTTCACTTTTTCGAAAAAAGCCCCCCATTTTCACCCCCTTCGACCGATTTTCCCCATTAACGAACTCGACCGAGATTTTATAAGGATACATATTATGTAAAAAATTCAAAGTGATTGGTGCAAATGTACGGCAGTTATCGTGTCCACAAGAAACTGATATATATATATATATATATATATATAGATAGATAGATAGATAGATACATACATATATACATAAATTATATATAAACTTTTGAACTGATGGTGGTTTTGGGGTCTGGGGAATGTGAAACGCGAAGATATGTCGAAATTTTCCGGCAGTCGAAACATGGTACCCATTGCAATAGTTAGCTTTCTAATGAAATCTACCTAAAACACTGAACAACAGAACAAATATAATATAATATAATTCATCATCATGATTGAGATACTTGCAGCTTGTCAGAAAATCAGTTTGCAGCGTCCTGTGATAAACTGCAAGATATTAGAAGAAAGAAAGAAAGAAAGAAAGAAAGAAAGAAAGAAAGAAAGAAATGGATTTTGCCTTTTCAATACTTATATTAACCCTACTCACAGGTACATGTTTCGAAGGTTGTTAACTCCCCTTCCTCAGCCTGTACAATAAATATCAAAGATTAATTACCTTTATAAGTGCATAAGTGACATAAATACAGTTTATGAAATAAATAATGCGAAACTGCAAGATATCTTAAATTCAGTCAATTATTTGCCTGCTCATACCTATCCATTATTATTTATTATTATTATTTGTTTCCACGTGTGATTCTATTTATATCTCCATTTATATGTTGCTCTAGGCCTACATAACCTCATCTCAGTCCTGAGCATTGTAATTGGGGCTTCCTGTAATGTTAGTAAATAAATAAATAAATAATTTACTGTATTAACTACGTAAGTAGTGGAGTAGGTGAGTAAGTGAGTAAATAAATATATGAATAAATAAATAAGTAAATGAATAAAGATAAATAAATAAACTCAAAAATCTACGCCACATTAGCTGAGGCATAATTTTGATTAATAGTCTATTATTCATTTTGTATTCCTCAATATACTAGTGGCAACATGGCTAATTTCAGTTGATAAACTACAATAAACTAAGCATTAATACAGATTTGTAGAGCTTATATCCTCTACATTTACAAACTATGCCACAAACGTTTCACAGTAAAACTATTCCCGTGTTTCCTTGACCCAATATACTGTTACGTGCCACCCCCTAGTGGCACTTTTGTTAACTGGATTACGGTGGGGGTACAAAACACAACACTAATTACTGCTTAAAGAAATAATTAACTTTATTGTGGCCAGAAAATTACACTAATCAGCAAATACAAGCAATTAGGAGCCTTCTCCAGTTTCCTCAAGTCTCTTCCTTATGCGCCCTTGGCCCCTTTCACTTGCAACAGACCACAGAAGTTAATCCGTCCTAATGAGTCCGGTGGCCTTGGCAGAAGCTACCTGCCCCTCTTCCTCAGGTACAACAAATACAGTTACTTACGAGCACTTGATGTTCGCTGTTCACAAGCTGGGAGAAACAATGTCACAGGATTTCGTAACTCGCACAGCACTTCGTCACCACACTTCTGTCGCACAAGATAATCGCTCGCACTAGCTCGTAAAACACAACGACAACTGCTTCACGGGTCACTCTTATATAGCAGGCCGGTGACTCAATAAATGGTTCTAGATCCATCCAGAGTCCACGGCTTCTCGAGGTTTCCACCGCTGGTCCAGTCACGAATCTTCTGGACTATCCCTTTGTCTGTAGTAGCCCTGTTGCATAAGGCGCGCACAATACAGGAGGCAAGCCACAGCCCAGCCCCTGGGGCAGTTGTGACTCAAACGGCGAGCGATGACACAAACTCACAGCCGTAACACCACCCCCTTCCTAAAAAGGCTGATCGTCCCGATCAATCATTGGTCCGTCTGTGTCCCTCCGTAGGCTGCCAGGCGATCTCTATGCACGATCTTCATCTTCGCCCTCGGGCTCCGCTGGATCCTGTAGACGACATCGTTGATCCGTTTCACGACTCGGTACGGGCCCTCCCAGGACTTCTGCAGTTTGGGTGACAGGCCTTTCTTCCGTAATGGGTTGAAGAGCCAGACCAGGTCGTCCTCGTGGAATCCGCCGGCATCCGTCTGCTGGTCGTATCGGGTCTTCATTCTGTCGGTCTCGATCCGCAATTTCCTCCTCGCGAACGCGTGCACGTCCTCCAGTTGGTCGACCAGTTCTTGACAATACTGGCTTACCGGGATCGGATCATTCCCAGGTCGGCCAAAGGCAAGATCGACAGGTAGACGGAGCTCCCTCCCAAACATGGCCCGGGCTGGTGTGCACCCGGTGGCTTCATGCACGGCGGCGCGGTAGGCCAGGAGAAATAGTGGAAGATGTTTGTCCCAATCCCTCTGGTGCTCGCTGACGACTATTCGAAGATGGTTATCGATGGTGCGATTGAATCGCTCTACCATCCCGTCGGACTGAGGGTGTAGTGGCGTTGTCCTTGTCTTCCGGATTCCCAGCAGCTGGCATAGGTTCTGGAACACCTGCGACTCGAAGTTCCTCCCTTGGTCGGAGTGCAGCTCCAGGGGTACTCCGTACCGGCTGACGAATTCCTTCACCAGGGTCTCTGCAATCGTCGCGGCTTCTTGGTTAGGGAGCGCATACGCCTCCGGCCATTTGGTAAAGTAGTCGCTGACGACTAATATGTAGCGGTTCCCTGCCTCGCTTAACGGGAATGGCCCAGCAACATCGATGGCCACTCTCTCCATGGGGCCGCCCACGTTGTAGGTCTTCAGTGGACCCCGTCGTCTTCGTCCTGGGCCCTTGCTGGCTGCGCAATCGTGGCACCTCGCGCAGTGGTTCTCCACGTCTGTTCGGCATCCGATCCAGTAGAACCGCTCTCTCAGCTTCTCCAGGGTCTTCTTTATCCCTAGGTGTCCACCAGATGATCCTCCATGAACTTCCTTCAGGACTTCCTCCGTCATAGCCTTTGGAACGACGACTTGTTCCCGAGATGTCTTTCCGTCGGTGCTCTCCCAGGTACGGCAGATGAGGCCATCCCTTACAATCAGCGAGTCCCACTGTGCCCAGTAGGACTTAAACTTTGGGCTGCAGTCACTCACAATGTTCCACCCGGGTCTGGGGACACAGGCCCTCTTCCATTCGGCTATCAGTCCCAGGTCATCATCTTCCGCTTGCGCCCGCGTGAAAGATTCGCGGCTCCAGCTCCCTTGAAGTTCCACGGTAGTCCTTCGGCACTGTATCCCGGTGTTCCCCTCCCTTCGGGCACAGAAGGTGCAGTTTTCTGGGCACGGTCTTCGTGACAGGGCGTCGGCGTTAGAATGCAGTTGGCCTTTCCTGTGCTGAATCTCAAAGTTATACTGTTGAAGCCTCTCTAACCACCGCGCGAGTTGACCCTCGGGCTGCTTGAAGTTCAGGAGCCACCGCAGGGATGCATGGTCGGTCCTGATGAGAAATTCTTGCCCGTACAGGTACTTGTGGAAGTGTTCAATGGTCTTCACGATGGCGAGCAGCTCCTTCCTTGTGACGCAGTAGTTCCTTTCTGGCTTTGACAAGGCCTTGCTGAAGTAGGCCACTACTCTCTCCTCGCCGTCCACTACCTGCGACAGGATTCCCCCTATGCCAAAGTCGCTGGCATCGGTATCGACGATGAACCTTGTTCCAGGTCTGGGGTAGGCCAGAATAGGCGCGGTGCACAGAGCCTGCTTGAGTTGCTCGAAGGCATTGTGGCATTCTGCTGTCCACGTGAAGAGTTGGTCCTTCTCAGTCAGTCGATGTAAAGGTTTGGCGATGTCGGCGAATCCTCTCACGAAGCGACGATAATAAGTGCAGAGTCCCAGGAAGCTTCGTAGTTGCGACTTGTCCTTCGGAACTGGCCACTCCCTCACAGCTGCGGTCTTCTCTGGGTCGGTGCGCACCCCTTCCTCGGAGACGATATGCCCAAGGTACTGGACCCGCTTCTGGAAGAGCTGACACTTCTTGGGGCTCAACTTCAGCTGGGCAGCCCGTAGCTTCAACAAGATCTCCTTAAGGTTGCTGTAGTGCTCCTCGAAGCTCCTCCCCAGAACGATGACGTCGTCTAGGTATACCAGGCAGGTCTTCCAGTGTAGTCCCCTCAGAATGGTCTCCATTAGCCTTTCGAAGGTTGCAGGGGCGTTGCACAGACCGAATGGCATGACGGTGAACTGCCAGAGCCCGCTGCCCACAGAGAACGCCGTTTTCTCGCGGTCCTTAGGGTGGACCTCCACCTGCCAGTAGCCACTCTTCAAATCCAAGGTGGAGAACCATCTCGACCCTGATATGGTGTCCAGCGTGTCGTCGATCCGGGATAGAGGGTAGCTGTCCTTCTTCGTGACATCGTTCACCCGCCTGTAGTCCACGCAGAACCTGGTGGAACCGTCCTTCTTCTTCACAAGCACGACCGGAGAACTCCAAGGACTATGTGATGGCTCGATCACCCCTTGATCCTTCATCTCTTCAACCATCCGGTCGACTTCGGCTTGCTTGGCGAGCGGGACACGTCGGAATGGGGCCCTAATCGGTGCGCTGTCCCCAACGTCGATTCTGTGCTGGACCAAGCTTGTCCTGCCGAAGTCTTTGCTTCCCACGGAGAAGACGTCCTGGAATTCGCGTAGCAGGTCCTGGAGTTGGCGTGATTGTTCCTCGTCTAAATGGTCCTGGGATCCTTGGTACAGCTTCTGTAGTTCTTCTGGCAGTGTGCGTCTTCTTCGGTTGTCCGTCTGCAGGTGTCCGTCCGTCGTGTCGGTGATGCGGGCAATCCAGGTAACGGGCTCGCAGACTCCTAGGTTGGTGTCCCGGTGAACCGTAATGTCGTAGTCGTTCAGGTTGGACAGGCGGACGTACGGCCGAGGCGTCGTGTTGATGAGGGTCTTGGCAACTAGCAATCCTTTTGTCTGGATGTCCTCATATTTTGGCTCGATGACAGCCGCCACTCCCTCAGCAGTTCCGTCGACAATTACGGCGGCGCTGACCTCCGTCCTGGCAGGAACGATGACGTCTTCTCTCAGCCTTACTCGTCGTGCGGTGACTGCCTCGTGTGCTGGTTGCAAAGCAAGTTCCTCACCTCCGAAGTGCAGAGTGTTGGTACTCAGGTCCAAGATGATGTTGTTCTGGTCCAGGAAGTCCAGTCCGATGATCACTTCGTTTGATACGTCAGCCACAAGCACTGGATGCTTTATCACCCGTCGACCAATGACGAACTCCAGTGATGCTTCGCCATGTACCGGTGCGGTCTCTCCGGTCGCGGTTATTAGCTGGAGGTTCCTTTGTGTGGGTTGCACTCTCCACTTCGGGATCACAGTGGGATTGACGATGGTCCTCGATGCTCCCGTGTCGATCAGCATGGGCCAGCTCACTCCGTTGATGACTCCGTCGACCATCAGGCTGCTATTGTCCCTCCGTAACTTCGTCACACGCACTTGGACTGCCGGGGCTTGACGACTGTCACAAGCCAACCTTTGCCCCCCAAGGCTGGCTAATACTCGTTTCCCTGGGCGGCGCGGTCTTCAGACGACTGATTTCCCGTCGGATACCCTCGGCGGCGGCGATCACCGCAGTCCTTGCTCAGGTGGCCTTTCTTACCGCAGGCCCAGCAGGTCGGTAGTCCTTTACCAGGCCGCCTCTCCGGTTGTCTTCCGGCTGTGTCGTTGCTGGTAGTGGCGCGACTGTCGAAGAAACGGCTTAGCGCCTCCATCAATTCGTCGGCCAGGGGCTTGGTCTCGTTGGTTTTTACTGGTTCGTCGACGTCCACTTGACGCACCCGCGCGTGCATTCTAGATGCCTGTTTTGCCGTCTCGAATTCAAGTGCGTGGCTCAGCGCATCTGCCAGGGTCTTATTGCGCGCGAGTCGCAGCGCCTGTTGAGTGTCCGAGTCCCGTAGCCCGTCGGTGAAGGTCTGCGTCGCAATCTGTTCCAGAAAGTCGGCCGGCGCTGTTGGATAGGCGAGCCTTACGAGGCGTGCGATGTCCATCTCGAACTCCTGCAGGGTTTCCGCGTTCTTCTGTACCCGGGTCCGGAGCTGCATCTGGTAGGCCTGCTGAAGATGGCTATCTCCATATCGGGACTCCATATGGGCGATCAGTGAAGCGTAGTCCTGGGATCCAGTCGGGATGGCCTGAAGGACGTTAAGGGCGTCGCCTCTCAGCGCTACAATGAGAGCTGTAGCCTTTTCTGTGTTGTTCCAGTTATTTATGGAACAGGCTGCCTCGAACTGACGTAAATAGGTGCTCCACGGGACCTTTCCGTCGAAGGTTGGGGGCGTCACTCTGCTATGTCCCGTTCCTGATATTCCCGGTGTAACGGTGGGCGGGCGTTGGCGCAGCTCGGCAACTTCCTCTCGTAGAGCGTTGAATTCCTCTTCCACCCCCGTCAGTGGGCGTTGGCGCAGCTCGGCAACTTCTTTTTGTAAGGCGTTGAATTTCTCCTCCACCCCCATCAGCGGGCGTTGGCGCAGCTCGGCAACTTCCACTTGTAAGGCGTCGAACTTCTTTTCCACTGCTGCGACTTCCTCACGTAGGCCCTGTTCTAATTTCCTTTGGCTCTCCTCTAATTTCGTCAGCAGGCACTCTTCCAGATTTTTCTGGCCATCCAGAAATTTGGCGGTTAGGTCCTCTGCTAACTTATTCTGGCTGTCCTTCAGGTCCTCTGCTAACTTCTTCTGGCCATCCTCCATCTTCTTCTGGCCGTCCTCCATCTTCTTCAGGTCCTCCGCTAACTTATTTTGACCGTCTTCCATCTTCTTCTGGCCGTCTTCTAATTTGGCAGTTAGGTCCTTGGTTAAATTCTTCTGGCCGTCTTCTAATTTGGTTTCCATGCCATTTAACTTTTCTAGCAATGCTGCCAATTTCTCCTCCATTTTAGTTGTTTGTCTTGTAAAGGGCATGCACTCACAGGAAAATTAGAGAAAATGACCTGCTCGGGTTTTGAAACCAGGACCGTCAGGTGTTGTGCTTGAGTTCGTAATCCGGCTTCTGACACCAGTTGTTACGTGCCACCCCCTAGTGGCACTTTTGTTAACTGGATTACGGTGGGGGTACAAAGCACAACACTAATTACTGCTTAAAGAAATAATTAACTTTATTGTGGCCAGAAAATTACACTAATCAGCAAATACAAGCAATTAGGAGCCTTCTCCAGTTTCCTCAAGTCTCTTCCTTATGCGCCCTTGGCCCCTTTCACTTGCAACAGACCACAGAAGTTAATCCGTCCTAATGAGTCCGGTGGCCTTGGCAGAAGCTACCTGCCCCTCTTCCTCAGGTACAACAAATACAGTTACTTACGAGCACTTGATGTTCGCTGTTCACAAGCTGGGAGAAACAATGTCACAGGATTTCGTAACTCGCACAGCACTTCGTCACCACACTTCTGTCGCACAAGATAATCGCTCGCACTAGCTCGTAAAACACAACGACAACTGCTTCACGGGTCACTCTTATATAGCAGGCCGGTGACTCAATAAATGGTTCTAGATCCATCCAGAGTCCACGGCTTCTCGAGGTTTCCACCGCTGGTCCAGTCACGAATCTTCTGGACTATCCCTTTGTCTGTAGTAGCCCTGTTGCATAAGGCGCGCACAATACAGGAGGCAAGCCACAGCCCAGCCCCTGGGGCAGTTGTGACTCAAACGGCGAGCGATGACACAAACTCACAGCCGTAACAATACTGTAAGCGATTGAGCGCTGAGTGCTGCATATTCCAAATGCTCTGAAGATAGCACATGCCTTGAATAGTATAAACAATTATGTAATAATGTGGGTAAATTGGTAAATTTAGTAGACTATAATTAGGTTTTCTGGAAAGATTTAGGTGTAAGACCAGTGTCGCAAGACATGCCGTATTCAGCTGGAGTCTCGTTGTTGCCTACCCACGTTCCGCTTGTTGTGAGACCCTGGGGAGTCTTTAAATGGGCTTACGGTAAAAGAACAACTGAATAATATAGGCATTTATCTCCTGAAGCGAAGATTATTATGTTAATTCCTGCAACAGTTCTAAAGCAGAGCCGTTCCTACGAAATATTATAAAAATACATACGTTTTTCCAGTAAGACGAGATGTCGCTCTGGAGCAAGAGGGAGTCCATATTCCTCCGAGGCAAGTGTTATGCACATAATTATACTTCACATACTTTGTTAATTGGCAATTAGCCACACAGTTTGTAACTTAATGTGACACTAGGAGCTCCAATCAGCGTACGCATACCAGAAATTAAATATGATTAACTCCTGCCATTCATGAGCCATTGAATAACAGGGGTTGCTTATTGTTTGGCACACTGAGGGACTGACATTTAGAACAATCGCCTCCAGAGGCGCAGAGCTATTGACAGAATCGTACGAAGTCATCTCAACTTGGGGAGCACAGCCTCTCACCATAAGAACTCAGCCATAGCCCTTTACTATTCAGCAGCAGAATACGCATGTCCTGTATGGTACAGATCTAGCCACGCTAAGCAGGTAGACATTGCATTAAATGAGACCTACAGACTTATTACAGGTTGTCTCAGATTTACGCCGCTTGATAAAATATACTATCTGACGGGTATCTCACCTCCAGATATCCGCCGTGGATCGGCAGCCAGATTAGAGAAATCTAAAGCTTTGACCCAACAGACCCATCCTTTGTATGGTTACTTACCTGCAGCTCAAAGACTCAAATCAAGACGAAGTTTTCTTCACGCCACTGAAAATTTGACAGCCTCTCCTTCAGTATTTAGATTGCTCTCTTAGCGCTCCAGATCTAACGACTCTGCAGGATGGACGCTACTATCTAAACACCTGCCCGCTGGACACGAAGAAATCTGATGAACGTGGAAGACCTTCAACAGGTTGCGCACAGGAGTGGGGAAGTCGAAGACAAATTTGAAAAAGTGGGAATTTGCCTGTGACTCGACTTTGCGTGAGTGTGGTGAGAGCAGACTATGAGTCGCCTCCTCGTTGTGTCCATCACATGTTCTCCACGGAATCTGATGGACGGAAATCCTGAAGCTTGCGAGTTGGCAAAATTCTGGTCTCGGTATTTGATTTGAGTATGAGTGCGTGTACATTATGCAACGAGCCTATAATGGCAATAATTAAGACACAAGTATGTTTATAAAACGAGCGTATGCGAGTTTTATAATTTCCATACGAATATCTTAATTACCATTATAGGCGAGTTGCATACGACTGTTTATGTTCGACGATAATTATTATAACTATTTTATGTTCGAACAAAAATATTCATAAATATCTGTCGAGATTTCGCCAGTTTTATGTACTGAACAGAGCGCATGGGACGCAGAGAATGCCTTGTATTTGACCATGGCCTCCTCGATTACTCTACTATGACACTAGGCCAGGCGGTGTGATTTACATTGGAAGGCCGTGGAACTCAGCGCATCTAATTATCAAATTGGTCAAACAACTGTTTCGTGAGCTCTGATTGGTGGGAGAAACTGTTTCATAATGAAAAATAGTGTTATAATGAGCCTCATTACAGTACAGTTTTCTGACAGATAATAGTCAGGATCGAACATAATGGTACATTATGCAACGAGCCTATAATGGTAATTAAGACAAGAGTATTTTTATAAAACGAGCGTATGCGAGTTTTATAATTTCCGTACGAGTGTCTTAATTACCATTATAGGCGAGTTGCATACGACTGTTTATGTTCGACGATAATTATAACTTTATTATATGTTTTAACATAAATATTCATAAATATCTGTCGAGAGTCAGCCACTTGAATTTTGTGATCGGAGAGCGTGCGCTGGGTATATCTCTGTCTTTCAAGATCTCTGACCGACCGACGCATGCGCTGTGTGTGCTTGCAATGCCATATGCAGGCCATAAGTTGACATCTGCCGTCCCTCAGTAATATTGTCACCGGAGTCGTTTGAAGGCAATGCGCTGTGTAGAAATTAGGGTTGGTGATATTAAGGTACAGTGCTATTTCTTGTCTCATATTCGCCAGTTTATTTACGCGAACATATGGACGATGCGTATTCCATGTCGGTAGTTTATTATAGTTCGATGTTGTGTTTATGTCCGACATGTTGGATTTTGAGCGCATGCGCGAAGGTATCGTTACCTAGGCCTAATTGGTCAATGAACGAGCTCTGATTGGCTGGAGAAACTGTATCATAATGAAAAACAGTGTTATAATGACCACCATTATGATACAGTTTTCTGACACATAATAGTGAGGGTCGAACATATAATCAATTATGCAATGTATACAGAGATTTCATGGATTTCTTTTATTACCAAATGTATTTTTTCTATTGTTTTATGATGGTATGTTCTCTGACACGATTAAATTAAAATTTCAATAGTGAAAGACCTCCTCAAGTCACTTGGTTACCAGAGCTGCCCTTTTAACCCTTACCACTAGAATTCCTTTTGCTGATCCATCGCCGTCTGCTATGCTCTAACACCTTCCCATTCAGCGCGAGTTGTGTGCTAAGAAACGAGCATCCTCTACTTGACGATCTTCCCGACAGTAACGCTGCTAGCTTGAACCGATTGTGAGCCTGTCCAAGCGCGTTATTCCGCTTGTACCGTTTAGTGGCAAAATGAACGCTACCTTGTAACATTTCCTTTTGTTGCTTTATTTTTGAATACCAGTGTTAGTGTTGGTGCTGATGCGTTGATATTTTGTATTTCAGTAGTTACAGCATTTTCTCTACCACTCCATAATTTTGTCATGCCTATAGAATATACAGACAGGTATGTTTATTTTAATTAAATACCGATCTTATGTTGTGCAGACATAATCTCTGGAGTATCAACCTACTAGCGCTGCGAGGTAAGTGGTGAAGAAGTTCGCTGTTTGGAGTGAAGTGGGGAGGCGTTAGAGCATAGCAGACGGCGGTGGCTGAGTACATTCTTCAACTTGTATTTATATTTCTGTAAATATAAGTTCTTATCATACCAGTTGTGCCTCGTCCAAAATCCCCTTCAATATTTGGTTTGTCAAAAACAGCGTGAAATATCCACCGGAGTTAAAAGAGACTAACGAAGTGGTAGTTGGAAACCAGATATAAAATTATGTACAATTTTCATAAAATCAGCGTGGGTAGGCTTTAGGGTAGCACTTGACGATCCATGAACGTGCGATAAAATTTGTTTAACTACTGAATTTAGACAAAATACGTTTTGTAATGATGAAAAATAAATCAGGAAATGATGTAATAATAGATGTTTACTCCTCCGATGTCTATAACCCACCCGCCGTCCCAAAAATGATCGAGGTTATTCAAAATGATTGTCGGGGTTACGAAATTTCATAATAAATGGTGCAATTGGCGTAGGAATATGAATCTTGTTTTATTGTCTACTATTGAGATTATTTTACATACATTACAAATTAATGCTCCATATGCTTCGTCACTGAGAACAAGCTAGTCACGAAAACCCATCTTCTTCACAACGTGCTTGCAGTACCATACAAAAATTCGAACGTAGAATTGTGTCATTACCTGTTAGAGCTTTACGCAATTGTAGGCTATATTGCTTTACCGTCAGGCACCTTTGTAACACACGTCATACTGTGGTTTGAGGAATATGCCGTTCCCTGCCGCCTCTTGTAGTCGATTTCTAAGGACTACGCAGATGAACGTCCCTGATCCGATTCACTTCCGATTCTGACATAGCGGGACGCCCACTGATTTTACCTTTTCGCAAACAACCTGCATCTACAAATTGCGCGTACCGTCTGGGAATAGACTTGTCGGAGCTAGGGTCCTTCCCGTATTTCGTTCGAAAATGGCACTGTACTATGGTAACGAACTGGTGTTGTTAATATTCAGGAGTGCAAAACGCTTTCTCCTTATCGCTGACCGCCATTTTATTAAACACTACCGTTACTCCCATCTGGTGGTAACTTATGTCCCTAAAGTCGATGCAGAACAAAACTTGAGTGTTTGTCCAACCCTCACTGAAACAATAGCAATGGAATGTTTTCCAATGTATCTGTTAAACAAGATGTTCAGTAAAGAAAATATAGCCTACTTTCTCCTAAATGTATGAGTATAGTTATAACTCGTTGTTATTATCAAAGAGTATAATAGAACTATTCTTTGTTGAAGACCTTAGAAACGATTTACCTCTACCAAACGCCACAACCTAGATAAAAACTGCTACCATCATTGAAGAAAGAAAGATAAGAAGTATATCAAGAATGTTATGGATCTGGAGACATAATCGACCGGACTGGCTGCGTGGCTCAGCGGTAACGTTCTCGCTTGCTGGGCCCTAGGTTGCAGGTTCGTATCCTGGCGCAGTCAGCTGGCATTTGAGGGTGCACAAATGCGAGGGAGCCGTGTCAGTACATTTACTGGCACGTTAAAGATCCCCTTCGGGCCAAAATTCCGGCACCCCGGTGTCTCTAAAAGCAGCAGTAGTTAAAAGGGATGTAAAACCAATGACATTATTATTATTAATATTATTATTATTATTATTATTATTATTACATATACGACCTGCCGTGGGCAACATCCAACTTTGAGTTGAGGCATGTCTTTACACGTCTGGTTGTGCATGGCTTTCACAACCCTAATTGAATTAACAAATCTTTCCATGACCCTACAGAGACGTGTGTATACAAACTATGTGGATATTTTCGATTGCTATTTGCCTGAAATAAAAGTAGTAATTAATAACCTGAACTAACACCATCGGCTTGAATTCAGTTACTATGTGAAATCGTTTTGTTCTTTACTTCAAATAACATTTTCAAGTAACGCAAAATAGGCTGTTACAAACCCTTTAAGATAAAAAGTAAAAATGTATCGTAGTATCATCTTGTCATTCTTCAAATTCGATGCGCATAGAATGCCAATGGTATAGTAATCAATGGAGCCCCACGTAGACTAGTTGTGACATCGTTGTTGTTTGAGTCTTCAGTCTTTTGACTGGTTTGATGCAGCTCTCCATGCCTCCCTGTCCTGAGCTAATCGTTTCATCTCTACATAGCTACCACACCCTACATCCGAGGCTATCTGTTTAACATATTCTAACCTTGGTCTACCCCTACAGTTCTTGTCCTCGACCCTTCCTTCCATAACTAAGCTTGCTATTCCTGGGTGTCTTAGTATGTGTCCTACCAACCTATCTCTTCTCTTCATTAGCAGTCGCCAGAAACATCTCTCCTCTCCCACTCGTCTTAATACCTCTTTGTTTGTAACCCTATCTACCCATCTGATCTTCATCATTCTCCTGTAACACCACATTTCAAATGCCTCAATTCTCCTCTTTTCTGCTACACCAATAGTCCAAGTTTCACTTCCATAGAGCGCCACGCTCCAGACAAAGGCTTTCAAAAATGACTTCCTAATACCTAAATCTATATTCGATGTCAGCAGATTCCTTTTTTGTAGAAATGCTTTCTTTGCCTGAGACAACCTACTTTTTATATCCTCTTTGCTTCGTCCATCACTGGTTATTCTGCTTCCTAAGTAACAAGAGTCTCCTACTTCCTTCAGCTTTTCACTTGCCAATTTGATCTCCATAGAGGTTTCTGATTTATTTCGGCTGCATTCCAGTATTTTTGTTTTACAATTATTAATTTTCATCATGAATTCTTTCCGTAAGATGGAGTCCATACCATTCAAAAACTCATTCAAATCCTCAGGCTTGTCGGCCAAGATGACTATGTCATCAGCAAATCTCAGAGTTGAAATTATTTCTCCATGAATCTTCACTCCCACTTTACATTTTTCTCTAATTTCCTTCATTGCTTGTTCAATGTACAGATTGAAAAGTATGGGTGATAAGTTGCAGCCTTGCCTTACACCTTTCTGAATACCAGCTTCTCTCTCATGTCCTTCAACTCGAATGACTGCTGTCTGGTTTCTGTATAGATTGTATATCACCCTCCTATCCCTGTACTTTATTCCAATCGATTTCAAAATGTCAAACAATTTAGTCCAATCAACGTTATCGAAAGCCTTTTCTAAGTCTACAAAAGCCATGAACGTTCTCTTATCTTTCCTTATTCTACCTAGTGGTGAAATATCGAACAATATAATCCTAACAGAGCGAGTGCATTCTAGCGGCCAGAAGAAGAAACTTTTCAATAAAATCTGGAAGTTAATAAGTAGGTCGTCGTGCAGTTACCTTTTTGGCGGCTAGATGTCTCGAGTAAATCTGCTGGCGAATTATGTTTTAATTAAATACTAGATGAAACCCGTCAAAACATGACGGACAATGGAAATATATATTTACTGAAGAAGCTTCTTATATACGTTACATTCTTTGTACGATTACTTTTTAGCACTATTGCAACTTAAAGGGCGTCAAAGGATAGCACTCTCAACATTGCAACATAATGCTGGTCATGACTGAAAACGTGATGAGGTAAAGAGCCCAATACGTTCCAGAGATTCTCTTTGAGCTTGATTGATTGTGATAAAGTAGGCCGAGCGAATAAGATATTGTTGCCTATTAAAAGAAAATGTACTGTACCTGCAAGTGTTTTATCGGAAGGGGTTAAATCAAGTCGTAGGATTTGAGCTCTCTGCCTAATATTACTACACCTATTATATCCGAATCCAAGCAATTTCTTACATATTTCTTACAATTTATATATTTCCATATATGAGTCCTTGGGAAACGTTCAGATTTCTAAGGAGCATAACTATGGCTCAAACGTTCGGAGTATGTGGAAGCGAATCACTTAATTCCAAGGAATTGAAGAATTCTATAATAGGGAAATGAAGTAGCTGGCTTTCATCTTCAGTATCCAATTTGTTAACGCTGATGTATGTGTTTGAACTACTGGACATAAGTTGAATGACTTTTAAATGAATATCATTACATTGTTGCAAATTGGCAAATACATGTATTATATATTCCAGCAGATCAATTTTACCATCACAACAGTAAAGGCCAAAATAACCACGCGTAGATTTTACGCAAGAGAAATACAATTTAGAACAATGTTTACATTTGATCGTCAAAGACCTTACACTGTACTGCATAATATCTGGAATTGTTTCTGAAATGGCCTATTTATATTGGACTTTAAATGTGGCTTCGTATTATTCGATAACACTATAGTGTCCTGCAATAACGGAGCCGCTAAATATTAAATGGCAAATAATACTTCCATTGCCGAAATCAACTGCGTAGTTAGTACTCTAAACAAATAATCATTAAACAATTGTCTTATAAAAAGAAGTTCAACATGACCGTCCAGAGACTTTCATACTCAAGTTGGTCGGTGAGGAGAATGCGATGAGACTGATCGCTTAAAATAAATTCCTTATAATTGTTCCTGCCAACGAAATTTTTTGCAATAGCTTGAAAACGCAGCTCAGAATGACGTTCTTCATTTTGTTATAAACAGTACAAAACTGCTCTAAATAAGCAATTTCCATCACCTGTTATAGGTTATGGCGGTACATTTTGCAGGGGAACATAGAATCACTTCGCCAGCTACAGGAATGACCATAGGCCTATACTCAATACTCACTTCGGCAGTCACCCTAATGGAGGCAGTTTTTGAATTCTATGTCCCGTGCATGTCAAAAATCGTATTAACACATGGAAGCCCACCCATTCTTGGCTATCGCCTCGGAGACCCGGGTTACATTTCCTGCTCTGCCAAGAAATTTAATTCTGGTCTGAGGGCAAAAACGGGGCACATTCAGTCTCTTGAGGTATAACTAAGAAGAGGAAGGTTTGATTCCCACCTCGACAATCTTGGATGTGGTTTTTCGTGGTTTCCCACTTCCACTCAAGGCAAATACCGGGATGGTTCCTTACTTAAGGCCTTGGCCGTCTCTTTTCCGTTTCCCACCTTAATTACAAATACACACATTATGCAGCCATCACAATAACGCAGGTTATCAGAGAAAATTTTACACATACACACCAAAGTACGCGGGGCTGAGTGACCACGACGTCGGAGCCCTTCAAACGAATTATGTTTGCCAAGTGTCTCTCGTGGTGCAAGCAATTGTGGACACGCGCGGGTGCCTGGAAAACTTCTTTTTTCTTTAATAATTTAAGAGTATATCAACGATGCATAATTATAACTTTTAGTCTAGGACGCTAATAACTTGACCTCCGAAGCATTGGGAAGAATTGCAATATTGAGGTACATAAACAACATAGCCTATACATTCAACTGTCAGTTAATGTTCTTCAACATTTCCCTTCTTAAATATTCCCCTCCTTTATAATTCTCCATCACGTGAAAACGCGCCATGTCTTGTGTTTTAAATATAGCGATGCAATGGTGCTGCCATCTGTTGTCAGTTAAAGGAAATATATGGGCGAGGTACTGCCATCTGCTGTCAGTTACTGGAACTGATTGCAGATATTCGAACGGCGTATTGAGGACAACAGTTAGCTCTCTTGATCACATGCTGTAATGCAATGGTAAAACGGAAATAAAACATATTGAGAGGGAATGTAGAAATATGTATCTTTAACAGACATAAAACCTTACTAATACTTCAGGCGCCGATAACCTAGATGTTAGGCCCCTTAAAACAACAATTATCATCATCATCATTACTAATACTCCTTGATTAAACAATATTTCAGTGGTAAAAAAAGCTGCCGAATGATGGGATCGAACCTGTGCTCCTTGGAACCACAGTCAGTCGCCTTAACCACATAGCTACTCGCGCACTCAGATTCGGCAGCAGACTAAAGCATTCACTACATTCAAAAGCCGCTGTCTGAAGGAAATAATCCATTTCATTATTAAAAAAAATCAATGTTGCACATTCTTAAACGTTCATACTGTTATTATATTTTATAGTCAGAACTTGGCTAATGTATGATTTCAATTACATGGAAGCTTATTAAATAACTTACGTTTTAATGGACTTCTCACCGCCATTTTGTCATGAGCCCAAGCGGATTGTGCGCATGCGTGAGGGGTTAAAACAAAAATCACCTTACTGTTGTAAATATATAGATATATTTTACACCATAATATGCACAATATAACGCTTAATTTTAAAACATCTGAGTCATTACAAAACAATAAACATATAACATTTCAAGCAAAGAACCTAGCTCTGATCGGGTTTGAACCATAGGCATTTGAGCGATAGGCTAACGCTCTACCACTGAGCTAATTGTGTCAACGAATATGGTTCTATATAAAATGACTTACATAGAACTTGTTAGCAAATAATGATTTATACTAAACGATTTCATCACTGGAGTATATTATTTATATATAAAGCATTTCATACAAAGTTTATTTATTTTGTATCAGTACGCTATATTGCATGCAATACTCAAATTAGTGAAATATAAGTCAGGCACAAGATATCCGCTGCCATCTTGTCTTATTACTGAATCAGCTCAGCTTTTTAAAATCACGTCTGCACTATAGTATTACAAAATAAACTTTTAATTTCGAACGTGCCTCTTCCTTTAGAACAGTTAAAACGATTCTCGGCTCGATAATCGGAACTGGTGGGTCCCATGATATGGATTATAAAGTTTGCATAATTCGCACGGCCGCCATCCTGAAATAGTATGGCGGACGACCTTGTAGTTTGGTCACAAGACGCATCCTATACGAAGGTATGTTGTTACCAAATTTGGTAGAGATCGGATGATTTGGTTAGTCGTTATTTGATTTTACGTTTTGAACGTTTGAGTGGCCGCCATTCAGTTTTAGTAAAGATGGCGGCGATATAAAACATGACACTGAGGTGTCCTTAGCTAGTGCTACCTTTGTACCAAATTTCGTTCAATTCGCATTCACCGTGTTCGAATTGATAGAGGGGGACAGACATTCAGAGTACACACACTCACACACACACAGACACACACACACACACACAGACTCACACACACACATACACACACACACACAGACTCACACACACACATACACACACACAGACAGACACACTTTTTTTTCGCCCTGTGTTGATCTCATAAGTCTACTTTCATTTTTTGCAAAAATCGAAAGTAGGCTAAAAATCACGAAATCCCGACAATCATTTTGAATAACAGTATAGTAAAATTCCAGCAAAAACAGGACATGGTCTTTAAATATACCGGTACTTATAAGAACAAACACATGGGCAGTTATGGAATGTTCATTGGAGTGCAACGTTGATTGTATTAATTGATAATTATTGTAAACCATTTCCTGGCCATTGATACATTTATTATTATAGATTAGGCTAATTTTACAAGAAAATGAACTAATCTAAATAGGTGCAGTGTTTGAGTGATTTCACACCCATTCTAAACAAAATCAAAAACAGAAATCTGAAAATTGTGTATTTTTGCCATCCTTGGACACAAGGCAGACAGTGTAGGCTAATCCACGTGTAGGACTGGACCACCACTACACAGGTTGCGGTTCTCATGTTTAAATGAGGAGTTCATGTCTCACCAATGTGACATCATTTCCCGCGTCTGTGACAAGTGAACACAGCTGCGCGCGACCGCATGACTCTTCTCTGAGTTAATGAATATAATAGAGCCACTATTGCACTCATACTTCACTCTTTCAAGCTGGAGCAATAACGAATAAGAATTTGACTAAATTAGTCAATTATATTGCTCTATTTCGATCATGTATAATCATGCCTGTTATCGCTGTGCTCCTATCATACCTCCGTTTTCTCGCAAAGGATATAGTTAGTTATTATTATTTAAGCGGCAGAACAGCGAGATCATTTGATCCTCAAAGAGAATTAGAGTTTTTATACTTAGTTTTATGCTTTTCTTCAAAGTGGAGCATAACTATATTGTTACGGACTATTGAAGAGGAAGAAGAGGAACAAGAATAAGAAGACTAATATATATATACATAAAGATTAATCACTTGTAATTTATTTCAGTTTTTTCACGTAATTAAGTAATTGGAATGATCATTGTGTTGACCGACTGAAAGCTGAAATATTGTTGATAACGCAACACTGAAAAATTGCTTCAAAGATATGCCTATAAGTGAAGCCCTGCGCGTAGCCTATATCCGTGGATAAAACCCGCGGATATCAGCAAAATTTTGCGCATGCGGATATTTATTTATCATAGATCATACAAGAAGCATGGAAGGCCTAGTGAAAAAGGACATGCCATATTTTGACTTGCACGAGTTACAATATTGCATTTCGTTTTTACAATATGCACATGTTTTACAAAGATATTTGCAGTATTTACATATTTAGACTATTAATAATGAGATAAATAATTTCATCCTGTCCCTCACTCTCTCACGCACGCACATTCATCACCTCTACCTCTCCTTTCATTTATTCATTAATTTCATTCGAATACTCATTCATTTAGCCAGACAATCAATCACTGATACAGAAGTTCATTTACACAATGTACTTTTTTTATTAACGACCTGAATCTCCGAAGAGGCAAGTTCTTGGCATCCCCTGGCAGTGTATTTGCAAACCGCGCAGAGCGGCCGTAGAAACCTGTCAGGTAGGCACTGCTACGAGCGAAGGGCGGAACGAGAGTATGTTAGTTCAAACCCCGAGGCACCTACCTTATTCCCCACACGTATAATTACAGTTAATATAGACTTGACAGAGACACAGGTTATCAGACAAATTGAACACATATCCAAATAGCCTAAATGCGCTTGATGACCAACATTTCCAATTCCCCTAAAATAAATTAACAACAGAATGTTCATGTGTAGGCTATTAACTCTAGTAGTGCCAGAGGAACGATATATCGGCCTAGGGAGCTTCTGCTAAAAATAGCACGAGCCCTGTATTTTAATGCCACTTTTATCATTACTTTCAGCCTGAGTGTTAGCAGTGTTGTATCCAAGACAACGCGAGAATCATACTCTCTCTGAATATATCGATGTATTTAAGTTCCATGAAAAACTGGATTCATAACAAGTATTCTTTGAAGATGATGACTTCCAGCGCGTTTTTTACGTCGTTTTTGTTTACAGTTATGTTCTCAGTTAATTAAGATACGTGATGACGAACAAAGCTGCTTCAAGAAAGAAGAAATAATTATGGGTTTAAAAAATATACTATTTAGATCGTGTAGGCTGTCAAAATTATATACAAACTAGCAGAAGTACCCATTCTTCGAACAGTCTTCGGTATTAATAACCAGATGTAATCAATTGAGCTACTGTTGCAATGGTTAGAGACTTGGAACCTGTTTATCGACGAAGAAAAATGATTAGTTAAAATATGCTCTAAAACTAGATGTATCTAACGTGTACTTCCTGACGTGAAAATAAAATTGAAAACCTCGTAAACGAAACGCAATACACGTCAAATAAAACTGACCTTCACTGTTGTGTCAAGTCCCCATCCAGAGGAAGACCCCTTTAATAAATTATAAAGGCTTGTGGTGCATGAAAATTCAGGTTTTATAGCCTCCAATGGCCCCAATTCCTAAAAGAAAAAAAAAAAAAAAAAAAAAAAACTATTTCAATTCAGGAATTTTTGAAAATAATGTTGCTGTTTGGAGATATAATAGACCTTCTGTACGACATAACGCACATTTAAGTCGTGTGAAAAAAAAAATAAGGTACCCCTTGACCCCCTTAAGCGCATTGATGAAAATGAAAATCCACAGCCTGCTTCCAGTCTCCGACCGGGTCAGGAATGGAATGAATGAAGCCCCTATCTAGCGGCGAGGATATGAACTGTACCGGCTGCCGAAACCTGACGCACTCCTCTGGGGCAATGATTAAATGAATGACAGATGAAATGAAATGATAGGGGAGAGTGTTGCTGGAATGAAATTTTTGACAGGGAAATCCGGAGTACCCGGAGAGAAACCTGTCTGCCTCCGTTTTGTCCAGCACAGATCTCACATGGAGTGACCGGGATTTGAACCACGGACCCAGCGGTGAGAGGCCGGCGTGCTGCCGCCTAAGCCACGGAGGCTTACAAGCGCATTGATGAATTTTACAATTTTAGTTGATTCCGTAATAACCTTATAGGCATATGCAAACATTCACAGAAATTTAATAAATGGAGTGGCTTTACTTCTTGCAGAAATAGATGGAAAGTTGGATGTCACCTTTTGAGATACTGTTGTCATGGTTACTGGCTTGCATTCCTTCATTAGTTTAATGAAATTAGTTTTCTGGGAATATCTCAGCAACTGTTGGTTTTAGAGCCTTAAAATGTAGTTTTCGGGGACCCTTTACGGCTATTTAGGGGCACCGAGTTTTGTTTCTGACACCAAGGGGCTGAAAATAAGCTATGTCTCGTCGTTGTAGGCCGTAGTATAATAATAATAATTATAATAATCATAATATAACAATATAGGGATAGGGATACAATAGACCTTCCGTACCACACCCGTACGTGTAAATCGCGTGAAAAAATCTAGAGTACCCCTTGACTCCCTTAAGGGCATTATATGACGTTGATGAATTTTACAGCTTAATTTGGTTCCGTTATAACCTTATAGCCGTTTACAAACTATCTCAGTAATGTAATAAATGGAATTGTATTGTGTATTACAGCAATAGATGGACCTGTGAGATTCCGTTGCCATGGTTACCGGCTTGCATTCTTTCGTTATTGTATTAAATGAAATTAGTTTTCTGGAAATATCTCAAATACTGTTGGTTTTAGGGCCTTAAAATATGGTTTTAGGGCCCCCGAGTTTCGTTTCTCACATTGAGGGGCTGAAAATGAGCTTTGTCTCGCCCTTCTACGCCTATTTCAGCAAGTATTTTAAGGGGGTAGGCCCCCTTTTATGAGAGGTACAGAGAAGAGTTACATCAATGATTAGTGTCGTGCCTCTGAAGGATATCTGTACCAAATTTTACGTTGATCCACCCAGCCGTTCTCGAGTTATAAGGGAACAACTTTGTCCACAGACAGACAGACAGACAAAAAATTTATTTTCGCGCGCATCCGTCATAAAACAGTCTGAGACGCATAAATAACGCAAATTTCCGTAGAAATTCAGAAAAAACAGACAAACTTTCATTCTTATATATAGAGAGATAGAGATAGAGATTTTCATTATGGTGTTTAAAGCCATTTTCAGTGTTGCCTTAGTAAACGAAAGTTTAATGTTTTTCAATAGGTTAACACGATTGTACCAGTATGAGAAGGGTTGTTCCCCAATCCTGGAAAAACCTGAATTTGCTATTTAACTATAGTCACATATTCACTCTAAACAAGCAAGTTTGGAAGTCAGTCACCATTTTCAGTATTTTAACAAATCATCACATAGACTAGCCTATAACTAACTAATATTAATGAGTTGACATTGTGGGGTTTGAAGCCATTTTTTTCAGTGTTGCCTTAGTAAACAAGAGTTTAGTGCTTTTCAGTCGGTCAACACGAATGTACCCAAAAGATCTGGGTTATGCCCTAATCCTGAAATAAATTACATGAGATTAATAAATACACTAGGATGACCAGTTTCGATCGTCAAGCGATCATCATCAGATCTATTACAACATAGATTTTATACCCTAAGTGTAATGGATCTGATGATGATCGCTTGACGATCGAAACTGGTCATCCAAGTGTATTTATTAATCTCATATAATTTTTTCAGGATTAGGGCATAACCCAGATCTTTTGGGTACATTCGTGTTGACCAACTGAAAAGCATCAAAATTTTGTTTTGTAAAATATTCTGAAGCAATCTCTCTATTGATAGCCTCATTATACTGTGCGTACATGTACAATAACTCGTTCACACATAGCACTTCTGTTCGAGACAAAAACTGGGCTATATTTAGCTGCAGGCCACACAATGAATCATGCCAGAGGAATTCAACAAGCAATTGGGTGAGCAATTTAACACAACAGACAAGCTGGACGCAAACCAGCGGCAATAATAGTCACACCACCTACTAGCAGGATATATAGCGACAGTGTTTCAGGAGTTGGCCGGGGGTACATCACATATTCACTCCAAACAAGCAAATTCCGGAGGTCAATCAACATTTCCAGTACCGGTATATCAACAAAACTTCACATAGTCTACAACTAACAAATACTGACAAGTTGCATTATCTCAACTAATATCTACTGTTGTCCACCTTGAGCACCAGCCTAACTAAGTACCCGAGCAACATTAAACCGAATATAATAATAATTAGGGCTAGGATTTTTAGGTAAATAAATATTTTTATATGTAAATACATATTTTACGAATTTTTTCTATAATTACATAAATTCCTGCTTTTCACTTATTAGCACATAAAAAGACATAATGTTTACATATTTTAAAATCAGTATGCCTAGATCTTTCAGTTTATTGTATTTTAGTTCTGTGTTACTTCAACGGGGAAGAAACTGTGAGCTATCTAGTCTTCATGCAGAGCGTGTGTCAGCTTGCAACGGTGTTATTCTTAACTTGTCTCCCCGTGCCACTCACTGTTGCAGAATTTAAAGATAATTTTACCTCTGATGGGGGCGTTCTGTTCTGCCAACCATGTGGGAAAGCAATCTTGGCTGAACAGCGATCTCATTTTACACAACACCTCAAGGGCAAGAAACATATTGCCGCAGTTTCGCGCCTTCAGAAGAAGTGTGTCGCGATAATCGTCGGTCATTTGTGCTGGACAACCTGAAGATGAATCTCGTTTTGTATTGTAATGCTTCAGCAGTGAGTGAGGCATAGCATAAATTGCATTCGTGAGTACGGTACTGCATATTGTTTATATTCACATTAATAAATTAAATTATAGTTACATATTTTTAAATTTTTGTCACATATTTCAGGTATTTTTAATACATAAAAAATAAATATTTTCCCGATTTTTAGCACCTAAAATTCCGTGCCCTAATAATAATATAATAACATAAAATAAAACGCCGAGCACAGTTTTATGCACACGTTTACAGGATGGAAAACTTCACAACGGCGAAGAAATTGCTCAACGGTATAACACAAGGTAAGTGTGGCACGGAGTGGCCGATAGAGATTCAGAGGGACCTACAACAGATCAACATTCAAAATCTCGAGGACCGCACCGAGTGCCGGAATAAAATCAAAAATGTTAAGTTTGACCATAGACCATCACGACAGCCTGGAAGGAAATGGACAGCTGAGCGGAAGAAGGAGCATTCTGAGAGGATGAAGTATTTTGGGAAGAGAAGCGAGAAAACGCCAGAAGATGAATTAGTCATGTAGTCAAGTTCAATCGCTCTCCTAAAGGGGAACAATCGAATAAATAAATAAATACAACAAAACGTGCTTTTCTATTTGAACATTCAAATTTTCGAAAAATTGTAATAAACATAGAAAGAAAGAAAGAACGAAAGAAAGAAAGAAAGAGAGAAAGAACGAAGATAGAAAGAAAGAAAAAACGAAAGAAAGAAAGAAAGAAAGACAGACAGAAAGAAAGAAAAAAGAAAGAAAGAGAGAAAGAACGAAAGAAAGAAAGAAAGAAAGAAAGAATGAAAAAAGAAAGAAAGAAAGAAAGAAAGAAATAAAGACAGAAAGAAAGAAAGAAAGACAGACAGGAAGAAAGAAAGACAGAAAGAAAGACAGGAAGAAAGAAAGACAGAAAGAAAGACAGAGAGAAAGAAAAAGGGACAGAAAGAAAAAAGAAAGAAAGACAGACAGGAAGAAAGAAAAAAAGATAGAAAGAAAGACAGAAAGAAAAACAGAAAGAAAGAAAGAAAGAAAGAAATACAGAAAGAAAGACAGACAGGAAGAAAGAAAGACAGAAAGAAAGACAGGAAGAAAGAAAGACAGAAATAAAGACAGAGAGAAAGAAAAAGGGACAGAAAGAAAGAAAGAAAGAAAGAAAGAAAGAAAGAAAGAAAGACAGGAAGGAAGAAAGAAAGAAAGACAGAAAGGAAAACAGAAAGAAAGAAAGAAAGAAAGAAAGAAATACAGAAAGAAAGAAAGAAAGAAAGAAAGACAGACAGAAAGAAAGAGAGAAAGAAAAAGGGACAGAAAGAAAGAAAGAAAGAAAGAAAGAAAGAAAGAAAGAAAGAGATAACAAGTGCTGCTTGTCTTGAAGGATATTAATTTAGCCCATAAGGATCCACCAGGCTGAATGAGAAAGGGGTTAACCCCCATCCGACCCCATAGATTCGCCCCTGCTTCGAAGAACTCGCCCACTGGACAATTTTCTTATCAATAATTGCTGTAATTTTCAGGTACACTATCATCTTCGAATTTTTCAAATATTTGAACTGTTCGATTTATTTAAATAATCGACTATTCGAAATACTCGAGTACTTCGAATGTTGAAATGATTCAAAGTATTCGACATCCGCATTGATCGAACATGCGAGTAATCGAATAATCATTTTCAGCATAGGTTTATGTGAGCTGGTGCGATTGCTGAGTATTTCCATTTTAACAGCAATGAAAACTCAGCAATGTTTCTAGGTTTGTGCTGTGTCTTGTGTGGGGTTTCACCTGGGGCACCGAGCTAGCTCATCAGCGGGCTCTTGGTGTCCCCAATCAGCACAAATCTAGAAATATTGCAGAATTTTTATTCACTGGCCGTGAGAGCCAATGTACCATCTATTTGGAAGCCTTAATAGGGAAGTTATGAGTGCTTGAGCTTTTGGTTCTCGCAGTAAAGAGGCTCAGTTGCGCTTCATAAAATGGGAGGTAGCACGCAGTTCGCTACTCATGTGGGGGCCTGGGCGGGGACACCACGAGCCCGATGATGAGCCAGCTTGGTGTCCTAGGCTAAACCCCACACAAGACACGGCAAAACCTAGAAAAATTGCTGAGACTTAATTCACTGGCCGTAAAGGCCAATATACCATCTTTAACAGTAATGTTTTGAAAAGAACCCATGACCCCCAGGAATATCCAACCTCTAAGCCCCAATTGACGCTAAGAGCTATCTGCTTACAGTGAGCGCCAATATGTATCATCATCGCTTCTTTTGCAGATAAAGTAGAGCCATAAACATTCCATGATAATCGTATAGCTATTCATCATTCGAGTCGACTGCTTGAATAAGATCGATTACTCGCGCCGCGCCGTCTTACTTGTTTACAATCTCACAAATGGACTTACTTCAATGAATCGTCTGTCAACACAGAGACTGGAATACAATCGATTATTTACCAACGTCTTAATAACGAGAGCACTTCAAACAGACTTGCCTCACACATAAAAATAACAGTTCTATTTCTATTCTGAGCATGACTCAAAGTTAAATAGAGAAATGTAAAGTGGATTCAATATCTTAGGTAAAAGCAAAGCAAAGCAAAGAAAAGCAAAGCCAACTCCGTACAGGCCATGGAGGATAGAGGTAGAGGCTTCCAAAATTATGGTATATTGGCTTTCACGGCCAGTGAATTAAATCTCAGCAATTTTTCTAAGTTCGTGCCTTGTCTTATGTGGGGTTTCACCTAGGACACCAAGCTGGCTCATCAGCAGGCTCTTGGTGACCTACAGGTCCAAGGCGAAACCCCACACAAGACAAGGCACGAACCTAGACAAATTGATGAGTTTTAGTTTTAGTGTTTAGAGTTATAGACATAAAAATTCCACTTCATTAATGTTCCTATGTTACACACAAAGCATGGTAGTTAAGTTTCTAAAGGCGGCTTCGGTGGCGTAGTCCGTAGCATGCTGAGCTTCTATGCCCAAGATAGCGGGTTCAAACCCGGCCGAAGCCGTCGGATTTTTAAGAGCGTTAAAATCCCTCAGTATGCCTTCCTTCGGAGGGGAAGTAAAGCCGGCGGTCCCATCTCATAGATTTATGGCATGTTAAAGAACCTTCCACTAATTGCACCTGTGTGATGCTAAATTGGATAGGTTAAGAATGTAAACAACGCTCTTAGGTTTCTACGTTCGTTGCCAAGGGCCGACTGCGGTGGCGTCTAGTAGCTAAGTCCTGAACTTGGCCTAGTAGTCGTTGACTTTGGCGCTTGGCGGCATAAGTAGGAACTATTTGAAAAATTCTAAGTTGCAGTACCTAAATTTAAAAAAAAATAGATAACACACACTAATACAGTCATCACAATTAGCACCGGTTATCAGACAGATTCTACACACACCCAAAGTACACGGGCTACATGACCGCGTTGTCGCAGCCCCTAAACTTAAGAACCAACCAACCATAAGTTTCTAAAATCATGGGTGGAAATCGAAGCCACTAGTAATCTGTGGCCACTCCTTTTCTGTTGGAAACTGGGCTACTCATCTCCCAAGATAATTCGTTGTTGTTGTTGTTGTTTCTTTTAGGGGCATTGTAACATCCTGGACATGTAGGCCCGTTTACTTGAACGAGTGAAGATTTTAGTCTGATGACCTGTGTAACTATGATGTCTGTACTAGTGTGTGTATTTGCAATTGAGGTACGATTTGGGTAGGATGCAACCATCCCGGCATTTGCCTGGAGTACAGGTGGGAAAACACGGAAAACCACTTCCTGGATGGCTGAGGTAGGCTAAGAATCGAACTAGCCTCTTCCCTCGCCGCTAGATGCAGACTTCATTCATTTCATTCTCTGACCCGGTCGGTCAACTGGGCAGGCTGTGGATTTTCATTTCATCTCCTTGACTTGAGGTGTTTGATTTTTCTTAAATAAAAACTATTTAAAATAAAAAATAAACTACGCCGGTAGTAATAAAGATATTATATTTTAATTCTAATTTTTATTATATTATTCTTTTATTACTTTTTTACTTTTTAATTTTCGGGGCTACATGACCGCGTTGTCGCAGCCTCTAAACTGAGGAACCAACCAACTTTTTAATTTTAATTGTTTACTATTTTTAATTGTTTAATAATGCTTAGTATGCCTCTAAATATTATAAATAAATAAACTTATACAAATTAAATTTCTAATAATTTTACCATTTTAATATTAAGATTATAAAATTATGAACATTAAAATTTTAACGAAAACAAAAATTAAAATTATTAATAATTATAATTATGCTAAAATAATTGAAATTAAATGTAAATGAATACAAATAAAATATATGTAATACTAGTCTGTCCTATAAAGGGTTAATTCCTTGGCAGAGCCGGGAATAGAACCTGAACCTCCGGATCGATAACCAACTAACATTTCGAATACTGTACTTATAGATGTTTTTTTTTCTATACTAATATAGTGTTCCCTAAATGCTGTAATTTGTCTCCCGTTAACGTGTTGATGAACTGAAGAGCAGCTTTAACATAATATTCTTCAGTATATTTGCCTCTCATCCACGTCTTTCTACTGTTAATAACTGCGGTTTGATTTCTGTTCGGATTATAGATTACCTTCCATCTCCTGTACACCGAACACTATGAAATTGAAAATTCTCTATGTAAATCAGTGCTCTGTTGAAGACATTTGCAATTCAATATTTCTCATTTGAATTAAATCTGCGATGCGGTAGATTGAATGCAAGCCCCTGGGGCTGAAAGAGAAAGGGCCAATGAATACAATTAAATGGAGGAGAAAATATCGGAATGTTCAATTTTCATATATGAAGTGGAAATGAGCACTCACCAGGTATGCCAGATATTGGCTGGGGGTGTATTTTACTGGCAGAGAGAGGCACTGGAATATATCATTGCCTACTGTAGTAAGGCTATGGGACCGTATTTGCTCGAGTGGCTGAATGTAACCGTATTTATTTATTCATTGATTCGTTATTTATTTATTTATTTGGTTCTTTGTTTATTAATTTATTTGTTCATTTATTTTTGTTTGTTTTTCTATATTTTATTTATTTATCCAGTTATTTATTTGTTTTTCAATTTTGTATTTATCTATTTATTTATTTATCTATTTGATTATTTAATTGTTGATTAATTATTTTGTTTGTATTTCTATTTTTTATATATTTTTCTATTTCTTTATATTTTGTTTATTTACTTATTTGTTTTCTACTTTTTTAGCCTATTTTCAATTTTGAAAAAATAGGCTTATGAGATCACCTTTTGTCCGTGTGTGTGTGCGTGTGTGTGTGTGTGTGTGTGATTCGTGTGTGTGTCCCCCCCTAATAAAATCTAAACGGCAGGAGCGATTTCAATGAAACTCGGAAAGTTCATAGCACTATTCCCGGCGACCTCGATCGTGCCCTTCAAATTTTGTTACGACTCACCAATCCAACATGGCGGCTGTGCGAAATATTTCACCAGCATTCAATATCTCCAAAACTATTACCGATATTACCCTGACATTTTCTATGGTGATAGAGGGAACTACTACAAGTTCACTTATGTGACTTTTGAAAACCTGGTAACTACAAAACCAACATGGCGGCCAAGCGAATTTGCGACTTTTAAATAGTCGTTTCTCGCGATTTGACCAACCAAACGCAATGAAACTTGGTACAGTATATGTTTATATACATTGTAATGCACCGACATGTAACTTCGTTCAATTGTTTACATAATCACAAGATGGCGGATGTGCGAAATATTTAACCGGCATTCTATATCTCTGAAACTATTAGCGGTATCTCCCTAAAATTTTGTACGGAGATAAAGGGCACTACTGGAAGTCCATCTATAAGATTTCAAAAACCGGTTCACTACAAAACGAACATGGCGGCCAAGCGAATTTGAACATTTTAAATAGACCTTTCTCGCGATTTAATGTTCCAAGCGCACTGAAACCTGGTACAGGAAATATTTATACACATTGTAATCCACTGGTATCTAATTTAGTTCAATTGTTTACATAACCTCAAGATGGCGGCAGTGCGAATTTTAAAATTAAGTTTTTATTTCTTGTGATGTAGTCATGCCATCGAAGTGAAAGTTTGTATAATGAACCTACGCAATACTTTTCCTTTAATGGTACATGACTCTATGGCCTATACATTTAACAATCCAACATGGCGACCATCCGAAATATTTAGACGATACTGAATATCTACGAATCTATTTTAGCAATCAAACTGCATTTTTTTAATATTCATAGGGGCTATGAACTTAAGTTCACCTATAGGACTTTAAATAACCTGGTGAACACAAATCCAACATGGCGGTGACGCGAATTATAAATATTCACATGGACGTTTCTCGTAATTTAACCATCCGCGTGCAGTGAAACTTGGTACATTAAATCTTTATCCGAATGTTAATCCACTGGCATCTAATTTATTTCAATTGTTTCCATAACCTCAAGATGGCAGCTGTGAAAAAAAATTAAATCTCCTTGTTTTTTCTTGTGTCCTAATTATGCGATTGAAGTTTGAATACTACACGTTCACAATAATCTGCATGTAACAGTACATAACTCTAGGACCTACATATATAAAATCCAACATGGCGACCATCCGAAATATTTAGTCGGTTCTCAATATCTACGAATCTATTACAGCAATCAAACTGAAATTGTGTATGTTGATAGTGGCAATTAACATAAGTAGGATATATGAAAATAGGCTGTATAGTTCTTCACGGAACTACTTGTTGTATTTATCTATTTACTTATTAACTTGTTTGTTTTTTATTTTTTATCCATTTATTTGTTTATTTATTTGGTTGGTTGGTTGGTTCCTCCGTTTAGGCGCAGTGGTTCCCAACCTTTGTTAGTTGACGCCCCCCTTTTCAGATACAGGAGTTCATCGCTCCCCCCTCCTCCCCCCACCCCCCACTCATCGCTTCTATAACCTCTTCAATTGACGCGGAGGATATAGACATAACCTAATAACACTACAGTACATAATGGAATAGGCCTATCTACTAACTTCATTTTAGCACAATACGAAGAACACACTTTTACAACAAATCCTTAAATTAGTCAACATATGTCAGTGAGGGAGTTGACACTGTTTACTCTCGGTAAGTTTCGGTATGTTTGGTTTGATATTTGACCGAGCACAGCAGAGATCACTTGCAACATCAAGCCGACAGCGCTGCTTTGTTTCTATGACACTCGGCGTTGAAAATCCTGAATCGCATAAATATGTCTTTGAAATTGTAAGTTCAAACTGTTCAAAGCTTCAAAGAAATCACAATTATATGCCAACGAGACGATAAAATCGGCATAATATGGCTCCTTACAACACAGCAAATTCCTTATTTCACTTCCAACCTCGCGGCTTCGCAGAGGTTTGTGCCGACAATTGGCAATTACCAGTGCTTTTGAACGATTGACTTGGTGCGACAATCACTTGGAGAGATTAGAAAAATGTTTATTTTACAAAATTGTAATATTCGAATTAAAAGAACTTAATTCGGAAATCCCTTCACGCCCCCCTTGTTAAAGGCCCACGCCCCCCAGGTTGGGAACCCCTGGTTTAGGGGCTGCGACAACGCGGTCATGTAGCCCCGTGTACTTTGGGTGTGTGTAGAATCTGTCTGATAACCGGTGTTAATTGTGATGGCTGTATTAGTGTGTGTATCTGTTTCTTAATTCAGTAAGGACTGCAACTTTGAATTTTTCAAATAGTTCCTACTTTTGCCGCCAAATGCCATCGTCAATGACTACTAGGCCTGGTTCAGAACTTAGCTACTAGACGCCACCGCAGTCGGCTTTTGGCAACGAACGTAGGAACCTAAGAGCGTTGTTTACATTCTTAACCTATGCAATTTAGCTTCAAACAGGTATAATTAGTGGAAGGTTCTTTAACATGCCATAAATCTATGGCATAGGACCGACGGCTTTACTTCCCCTCTGAAGGAAGGCATACTGAGGGATTTCTTACGATCTTAAAAATCCGACGACTTCGGCCGGGTTTGAACCCGCTATCTTGGGCATAGCAGCTCGGCATGCTACCAACTACGCCACCAAAGCCGTCGTTTATTTATTTAATTGTTTTTCTATTTTTTATTTATTTATCTATTTACCTATTTATTTATTTGTTTGTTTATTTATTAATTTGTTTATTTTTCTATTTCTTACTTATTTATATGTTTGTTTGTTTATTTTTATTTTTTATTTATTTATCTATTTAATTATTTGTTTATTCATCTTTATTTACTTGTTTTTAGCCTACTTTCGATTTTTGCAAAAAATGAAAGTAGACTTATGAGATCAACACAGGGCGAAAAAAGTGTGTCTGTCTGTGTGTGTGTATGTGTGTGTGTGAGTCTGTGTGTGTGTCTGTGTGTGTGTATGTGTGTATGTGAGTCTGTGTGTGTGTATGTGTGTGTGTATGTGTGTGTGTGAGTCTCTGTGTGTGTGTGTGAGTGTGTCTGTGTGTGTGTGTGTGAGTGTGTGTACTCTGAATGTCTGCCCCCCCCCCCTATCAATTCGAACACGGTGAATGCGAATTGAACGAAATTTGGTACAAAGGTAGCACTAGCAAAGGACACCTCAGTGTCATGTTTTATATCGCCGCCATCTTGACGGAAACGTAATGGCGGCCACACAAATGTTCAAAGCTTAAATCAAATTACGACTAACCTAATCATCCGATCTCTACCAAATTTTGCAACAACATACCTTTATGGGGGGAGCATCCTTTGACCAAACTAATAAGTCATCAGCGTAATAGTTTGCGGATGGCGGCCATCTTTGTGTGAAAATCGATTCCCCCTATTAATTCGAACACGGTGCAACCGAATGGAACGAAATTTGGTACAGAGGTAGTACTAACAAAAGGCACCTCAGTGTCATGTTTTATATCGCCGCCATCTTGACGGAAACGTAATGGCGGCCACACAAATGTTCAAAGCTTAAATCAAATTACGATTAACCTAATCATCCGATCTCTACCAAATTTTGCAACAACATACCTTTATAGAGGAAGCATCCTTTGACCAAATAACTAGGTCATTAGCTTAATAGTTTGCGGATGGCGGCCATCTTTGTGTGAAAATCAATTCCCCCTATTAATTCAAACACGGCGAAACCAAATGGAACGAAATTTGGTACAGAGGTAGCACTAGCAAAGGGCACCTCAGTGTCATGTTTTATATCGCCGCCATCTTGACAGAAACGTAATGGCGGTCACACGAATGTTCAAAGCTTAAATCAAATTACGATTAACCTAATCATCCGATCTCTACCAAATTTTGCAACTATATACCTTTATGGAGGGAGCATCCTTTGACCAATCTATTAGGTCATTCGCCTAATAGTTTGCGGATGGCGGCCATCTTTGTGTCAAAATCGATTCTCCCTATTAATTCAAACACGGTGAAACCGAATGGAACGAAATTTGGCACAGAGATAGCACTAGCAAAGGGCATCTCAGTGTCATGATTTATATCGCCGCCATATTGACAGAAACGTAATGGCGGCCACACAAATGTTCAAAGCTTAAATCAAATTACGATTAGCCTAATCATCCGATCTCTAGCAAATTTAGCAACAACATACCTTTATGGAGGGAGCATCCTTTGACCAAACTAATAGGTCATCAGCCTAATATTTTGCGGATGGCGGCCATCTTTGTGTAAAAATCGATTCCCCTTATCAATTCGAACACGGTGAAACCGAATGGAACGAAATTTGGTACAGAGGTAGCACTAGCAAAGGGCACCTCAGTGTCATGTTTTATATCACCGCTATCTGGACGGAAACGTAATCGCGGCCACCCAAATGTTAAAAGCTAAAATGTAATTACGACCAACCTAATAATCTAGTCTCTACCAAATTTTGCAACACCATATCTTTATGTGGGAAACATATTCAGACCAAACTGCAAGAACATCAGCCCAATAGTTTGCAGATGGTGGCCAAGTATGTGTGCAAATCGATTCCCCCTATCAATTCAAACACGGTGAAACCGAATTGAACGAAATTTGGTACAGAGGTAGCACTAGCAAAGGGCACCTCATATTCATGTTTAATATCCCTATAGCACGTTGTATTTCAACAAGCTACTACAACCAACATTCAATCATACTCCTTGAAAAGGACAAAGAGTTATAACAATACCCATGCATTTAGGAGAAAGTAGGCTATATGTTCTTTACTGAACATCTTGTTTATTATTTGTTTGTTTATTTATTTATTGATTTATTCAACGAAATTTGATGTTTTACAGTCGGTCAATACGATTGCACCCAATTAAGATGGGTTATTCCCTGATCCGGAAAGGAATTTACACGAGATTAACAAATACAGTTGGTATAATCAAGTTGACCGACTGATAAACATCAAATTTCGATTTCTAAGGCAACTCGGAACTTATTTTCTTTTTATTTACTGGCTTTTATTGCCCTTCGTTGAAGGTTTCTTTCGGCAGAATACCTTATTTTTTATTAGCCTACTTTTCACATTTTGCAAAAATGAGGAAAAAGTAGACTTATGAGATCGATCCGGGTAAATGTGTGTCTGTCTGTCTGTCTGGCTGTGTGTGTGTCCCCCCCCCCCCCTATCAACTCCTAAACGGCTGCAGCAATCAAAACCAAATTTAGTATGAGTAAAGATGTGCACCGGAGTAGCTCACGTCCATATTTCAAAATGATGTCAGTGCTACCAACTGCTGAAAAAACGCACTAGAAATTTGAGCTCCATGTTGGATATCTTGCAAGGTATGCATGGGAGAATTTCCAAAATTGGCACACATGTAGATAATACTATTTCAGTTTAATTTCCAGCAGGCCAACCATGACAGTGTTGCCAAAATAATTTTAAGCCTTCTGATAAGTCCAATGTTTAAATGCATATAACTTTTACACTATCAATTGGATTTCAACCAAATTTTGTATGTAATATCTGTACATAAACAGATATGACTGAGCGTATTCTTAAGAGCCACCAGGGCTGCCAACTGTTAATAATTGCTCTCTCTATTTTTTTTATCCAAATATCAATATATCAGAAAGTATGCAAGCCAACAGCTTTAAACTATGCACACGTGTATTCTGACATTTTAGATTAATTTGGAGTAACTTATATACGTCAGTTCTACCAACATGATTATAAGCCTGCTGATAGTACCAATTTTTAAATACATGTAACTTCTAAACTATCAGTTGGATTTCAACCAAATTCCGTATGTGCTATGTGTACCATAACAGATATGACCGTAAGTATTGTTAAGAGCAATCAGGGCTGCCAACTGTTAATAAATGCTGTCTATATTCTTTTTACCCTAATATCAATATATCAGAATGTATGCAAGCCAACAGCTCTATACTTGGCACACGTATAGCACCTGACATTCTAGATTAATTTGGAGTAATTAATACAAGGCAGTGCTGCCAACATGAGTCTATGCCTGCTGATATGTCCAATTTTAAAATACATGTAACTTCTATACTAACAAATGGATTTCATCCAAAATTGGCACAACAAGATATCATAATAATTTAAGATTATTTCTGACCAGCACACGCATGGTATTGTTGGCAACATGCTTTTACGCGTGCTGATAGATCCAGTGTCTAACTGCATGTAACGTCCATTGGACTTCAACCATATTTTGTATTCTGTACCTTAAGAGGTGGAACTAAGATTATATTCAGTCACCAGGGCTGCCAACTGTAGTGCTCTATTAGGCTACATTATACCAGGTATATTTTGAACTAATTAGATATTTCGATATTACCAACTTAATTTCGTCATTATTCTAGTTAGGTTCATATACTGTAGAATAGTCATTGGCATGAAAAGTAGGCTGTATAATTCTTCACGGAACTTCTTGTTTTTTAAATAACTTTACTCCTTTGACTTCAACGCATCTGCAAATGGCGTAAACAAGTGAGTCGTGGCCAGGCAGGTGAATTCATTGGACCCTTGTTCGGCTATCATCCTTAGTTCTAACCCAGCATATATTTTTGTTAGAAAAAGGGTGCTGATTAATTCAAGTCTGGTGATAGCCTGGTGCCTTGACGTAACCTGTTAATTAATATAATAGTCTTGAGCGGTTAGAACTTTCATCACCGTGTCCCAAATGTTTAGGGGTGGTCGAAGCTACCCTGCATCTTATTGGTTTTGGCCGGATGGTGTTCCTGACACCACGTGAATTCTCAGGTGAAAATTCCACTTTGAAGTTATCGGGATTCATATCTCGACCATCTGGGTGAAAGGCAACTATTTACGCTACTTCACAATCACACCCTCTCCACCCCTATACCCACTCACAAAATCTAAAGTAAGAAAGATATTAATCAAAAGTTGTGGGCAGGGGAAGAGGGGTTGGGGCAGACACACACACGGACTAAAGTCGATCTCATAAGCCTATACTTAGTTCATACAGTAGATGAAAATTCGCTAAAATTGTTTCGGGATAGCCATATGTGTGGTCTCCCACTGTTGATGGCATAGAAGAAACCCGAAACTGTTTTTTTTTTTTTTTTTTTTCAGAGCCTGTTTGCTATGACATTTTTGAGGATGAGTTGTTCAAGTATTACCGGTTTGTGAAACGAGTGCCACTGATCTTGGCTGCGCCAGCATGTACATCGTTGCAGTTGGAGGTCTCCGGAACTCAGCGGCGACAGAGCACAGTTCAGCACTGTTAAGTGTAACAGAAGCACTTTTCATCAAGTACTGTAGACGAGAACGATGACTAATCGTACTGGAGCTGAGCCATATCAACAGTGCAAACTGGCAAGTAAACGAAGAATAGTTCTCAACTTGGCCACCTGCACTCGTAACTGAAACCGATAGATAATAACTCCGCAATATTAAAAGCGGAAGGGAACTGCGATTTGTTCATTGCATTGTCGTTGTTGTTGTTTTCTTATAGCGGACATTGCCTTCTTGATTTAAAGTACTGTGATATAATTCTTTGTTTTAGGGGATCGTATATTAGATTTTTTCAAAACTAACTTAGATAGATAGAAGGGGTTAATTTCATTCCCGCGCAGGCGAGAAAGAGCGGGCACGCAGCTCAACGGGGAGCTCTTGAGCCTTAGAATGGGGAAACATTTAAGATTATTAAGAAGAATAAAAGAGGAAATATGCTAGGCATATGAAAAAGGAAGGACGAAGGAATGGCGCAGAGGCAAAACGCCACCCCCAAGGCGACACCCCCAGACGAGACCCCACAGCACCCGCCAGAGCAAGCCCCATTTATTGTACAAAATACAAGAGAAATGAATAAACAGTGGGAAAATTGCAAAGCACAATCATGGAAATAACAAAGTAATGATATTCTTTGGCTAAGAATGTTCTGGAAATAGAAAAGTGATTTGTTTTCTTGAGATTTGAAAGTTCAGCCTCATGAAAAAGAATAAGCACGCGTCACTACTCCGTGTTCAATTAAAATATGGTAAGAGGATGAAAAACACAAAAGGCACTGAATGATTATTGTCCTGAGTAAAGGCTTGATCCGTGGAGCTGACGGGGATAAATACATAGCCTGTGCAAAATATAAGGAACATATTTGAGAACGAACATACCGATAGTGTCTAATTAAAATAGGAGTGATTCACAAGGCACTGTGCCAGGGCCTATATGTAAATAAACGAAGAAAGAAAAATAAATGAAATGGAGGTGACACTTTTGGTGCACCATCAGAATAGCTTAATACTCTGATCTGTGCTTAGTTATCACGAAACGCATTGAAGTACTGTAATTGTATTGAGCTATCTTAAAAGCATTGATTGTGTTTCCGTTAGTTATAATATGAATTTAATTGATGATGATGATGATTGAGTCTTCAGTCTTTTGACTGGTTTGATGCAGCACTCCATGCTCCCTGTCCTGAGCTAATCGCTTCATCTCTACATAGCTACCACACCCTACATCCGAGGCAATCTAACATATTCTAACATTGGTCTACCCCTACGGTTCTTGCCCTCGACCCTTCCTTCCATAACTAAGCTTGCTATTCCTGGGTGTCTTAGTATGTGTCCTACTAACCTATCTCTTCTCTTCATAAGCAGTCGCCAGAAACATCTCTCCTCTCCCACTCGTCTTAATACCTCTTCGTTTGTAACCCTATCTACCCATCTTATCTTCATCATTCTCCTGTAACACCACATTAATTGATAAAGAGGTAATAACCTACTCTTGACCGATAAGTACTGAAGGCCATTCGCTGAACGGATCGGATATTCCTGCTTCAATCCGCCCGAGATAATTGAGCCTCTGTGGTGTGTTGACCCACGAGGAATTTGTTGTTATTGTATTAAGGGCAGAACTGCGAGGTCATCTGCCCGAACCTATGAGGAAGCAACCTACTGAAGCTGTGAGAACAGGTGTTGAATCAATAGTGCGATGACAGCTTGGTAAACGCTGGAGGCTGGCTGCTGAGATGAAGACTTCCTTAACCACTCGCATGGCAGACTGAAATACTGTATTAAGACCTATATAGAGGAGTCACCAACGTAACAGAGCGGTCCAAGGCTTCCTCACGGCTGGGTTCAGTAGCTGTCATTCCGAGATACGAGTTTCGAAACCCACCACTTTCAGTGGCCATCTTGAGCGTGGTTTCACAAATTGCAAGGATAATACCTTATTTCCATTTTCGCGGCACCTACTTCTATTCTAAACTATAACCGTTTCAAACTGCAACAGTCACCAAAATTACACCGGAGGATATGAATGACTTTTTGAATGGTATGGACTCCGTCTTGAGGAAAGAATTCATGATGAAAATTAATCAATGTAAAACAAAAATACTGGAATGCAGCCGAAATAAATCAAAACCTCTATGGACATCAAATTGGTAGGTGGAAAACTAAAGGAAGTAGGAGACTTCTGTTACTTAGGAAGCAAAATAACCAGTGATGGACGAAGCAAAGAGGATATAAAAAGTAGGTTGGCTCAGGGAAGGAAAGCATTTCTACAGAAAAGGAATCTGTTGACACCGAATATAGATTTAGGTATTAGGAAGTCATTTTTGAAGGCCTTTGTCTGGAGCGTGGCACTCTATGGAAGTGAAACTTGGACTATTGGTGCAGTAGAAAAGGTGAGAATTGAAGCATTTGAAATGTGGTGTTACAGGAGAATGATGAAAATCAGATGGGTAGATAGGGTTACAAACGAAGAGGTATTAAGACTAGTGGGAGAGGAGAGATGTTTCTGGCGACTGCTAATGAAGAGAAGAGATAGGTTGGTAGGACACATACTAAGACACCCAGGAATAGCAAGCTTAGTTATGGAAGGAAGGGTCGAGGGCAAGAACTGTAGGGGTAGACCAAAGTTAGAATATGTTAAACAGATTGCCTCGGATGTAGGGTGTGATAGCTATGTAGAGATGAAACGATTGGCTCAGGACAGGGAGGCATGGAGTGCTGCATCAAACCTGTCAAAAGACTGAAGACTCAAACAACAATGAGACCAATGTACCTGGCTGATGAGTTCGAAATCCTTAATTGAAATAACAACGAACAACGGTTCTATTGCATCGCCTGTATAAATAAATGAAGTTCCCCCACTACACGCAGAAGGTAACGTACTGGTCTGCTGTGCCCAATCAGGATTGAATCCTGGCGCAGTTCGTTCGCATTTGAGGGTGCACAAATGTGAGGGAGCAGTGTCAGTAGATTTACTGGCACGTTAATGATACCCTTCGGGACAAAATTTTGGCACCCCGGCGTCTCTAAAATCCTCAGTAATTAAAAGGGACGGTAAAACCAATAACTTTCCTCATAATTCACGGATATATTATTATTATTTATTTATGTACTTACATAGCTTACGCCCACCTTGAAGCACTTAAATCCACAATAACATTAGCAAATCATTAGCTTGCCACGGTGGGTGAGTGTTTATCGTGTCGGTCTACCAACCCCGAACTTGCAGGTACGCTCCTGGCCATGGTAAGTAATTTTTTGAAAGGTGACAAAAATCATGACCGCATGTCATACGTTGTTGGCACGTTAAAGAACCCATTTGAATTGAGTAGGCCGTGTTCATAATGACAAAATTGGCTTGGGATTTTCCGCCAACACAAAACTTCCTCCTTTATCTACTAGAAAGCGCTATAGTATCAAGGAGCTTAGATATTTAATCTCCTTGACTTTCATAGCGCTCCAAGGGACAACAATATTCGACATGCAAGCTTCCCTCTGGGCGTCAAATAACAAACCTTGCACCCGGAACTCGAGGGCATACGATATTATTATTTATTTAATCGAAAAGCTCTTAATAGAGCACGTTAAATCAATACATTGAGTTTTGCTATATGATTTCTTCTTGGTCACCCAAAATTGCTTCATTCTTTCAGATTGTTGTTGCCGGAGCTCCTGTTTCCTGCTTCTGTCTAGTTTCTCCTTGAAGGTGACTGTTTTAATTTTGTTCCGAAAGAGTTGTCTATTAGGTATGTCTTCAATTTGTATATTGGCCTCTTTAAGGTCATTGAAAGTCTGTTGAAACCAAGCTGGCTGTATCTTAAGTTTCATAATTTTATTGAAAATTCTCTTTGTCAATCTATCATCGATCATTCTTTGTAAATGTCCAAAAAAGGACAATCTTCTTCTTCGCATGGTATGTAGCATGTTTTTCTACATGCTCATAAATTTCAACATTTGGTCTAGGTCTGTTGTAATCTGCTCCTACTTTTCTAGGGCCAAGTATACTTCTAATTATTTTCCTTTCCATGACCATGATTTTGTTAATTTCGCCTTTATTTATTAATTTGAGCGTTTCAGATCCAAATAAGGCCTCTGGTTTCACAACAGTATTATACAGTGTTTAATTTTAATAGAATTAGGTAATGCTTTTTTCTTATAAATAGCCGGCCCCGTGGTGTTGGGGTAGCGCGCCTGCCTCTCACCCGGAGGCCCCGGGTTCGATCCCCGGCTCCGTCAGGGTTTTTAAAACTGACGTGAGGGTTGGAACGGGGTGCACTCAGCCTCGTGAGGACAATTGAGTAGCTGTCTGACAGTGAGACAGCGCCCCGATCACGAATACCAAGTTTAACGGCCGAGGGGACCCGACGCGCTGATCACGCGTCACCCCAATATCTGCAGGCAGGGCTGGCATGCGAAACGAAATGTATTATCAATTTAATTTAGCGTCGCGAAATGAAATTGTTCAATGGAACAATGGCGCGAAATGATATTCGTTACAGACTTTTAATTTCGCTCCTGGCGCGAAATTATATTCATTACGGACTTTTAATTTAGCTCCCGGCACGAAATGAAATTCGTTACAAACTTTTAATTTCGCTCCCGGCGCGAAATGAAATTCGTTACAAACTTTTAATTTCGCTCCTGGCGCGAAATTATATTCATTACGGACTTTTAATTTAGCTCCCGGCGCGAAATGAAATTCGTTACAAACTTTTTAATTTCGCTCCTGGCGCGAAATAAAATTTGTTAACGACCATCAATTTCGTTCCCGGTATTTTATCCCCCCCCCCCTTCCCCGGCCTGAAATTAAAATGCATGGAATATTTCATTTTGTGTCTGAAATGAAATCTGTTTCTTTTCTTCCCCGAAAGCTTTATTTGCTCCCGCGTCCTACACCTAGCCACTATCTACATTCGTCCCTACCACACCATCCCCAAAGACTTCATTACCCACGTGTATGAAGTCTTCCCCCATTTCATTCTAATGGCCGACCTCAACCTTCATTCCCGTTCGGCCCTAGAACTTCATAACCTAGACATCTACCTACGTCACATTGACGCCACCCTCGTCCTTTTCCCAGAATCTACCCGTCCTTCCTCCAATACCACCCCGACGCAGTCACTGCTCATAACTCCCTCCTCCATCTGTTTGATGTGTCTGTCTTGCCCCTCAAAGGAGGTGATCATGCCCCCCATTTTACATTATTTTATTTTGCTTTATTTTGTTTTGTTTAATTTGTTTGTTTTACTTTATTTCGTTTTATTTTGTTTCAAATTGTCTTGTTTCTTGGTTTTGTTTTATTTTGTTTTTATTTTGTTTTGTTTATTTTGTTTTATTTTGATTTCCCAGAAAACAAATACAAAACCAAATACACAAAACACGAAGTAAAATGCAAAATTCAAACACAAAAGCAAAAGCAGAATAAAAAAGAAACACAAAGCAGAAATCAAAATTCAAAAACAGCAAAAGCAGAAAACAAACACAAAACCAAAACAAAAAAGACGAAGCAGAAAGCAAAAGCAGAGCACAAAAACAAAAGCAAAATCATAAAACAAGAAACATAAAGCAAAAAGCAAAATTCAAAAAAGCAAAAGCAGAAAACAAACACAAAGCATAAACAAAAAAGACGAAGCAAAAAGCAAAATTCAAAAACAAAAAACAAATAACATAAAGCAAAATTCAAAAAAGCAAAAGCAGAACACAAACACAAAGCATAAACAAAAAAGACGAAGCAAAAAGCAAAATTCAAAAACAAAAGCAAAAGCAGAAAAGAAAAACAAATAACATAAAGCAAAATTCAAAAAAAGCAAAAGCAGAACACAAACACAAAACCAAGAAAGAAAAGCAATAAGTCAAATTCAAAAGCAAAAGCACAAAGCAAACACAAAAACACCAACCAAATGTAGAAAACAACAAACACAAAAGATACGTTTGGCAAAGTCCAGAGAAACGTTTCTCATGAAAATGATCCTTATTCACAAGTTGATTAAACGAGTTTTGTAACTTGACGACTCATTTGCATTTGACTGTTGGCACAGGCTAGAGTACCATCGATGTCTCAGTCTCACTCATGGCTGTGATTATATGGAAGCTACTGAGGTATGGGTGGTGCTTAGTAATGAAATTTGGGGCAGTCAGTGCCTTTGGATGCTGTGAAGGGTTCTACTCATAGGGTTAGTACTGCTGTTCTGACTCAGTGAGGAAATCAATGGCAAACTACCTCACCCCTCATCTTGTCTAGTACGCCTCACTATAGCGCTGCCTTGAGTTTTTGTGGGTATCTACCCACATAACCTACCGGCGGTACTTTTTGAGGATCCAACCAGCCTTTGGGCTGACTATCTAACAGACAGACGTCAGGACTTTGAACATCGTACTGAACATTATTTAACACTCGAAACGAATATACTGTATTTTAATTTCAACAACGAAAATAAATGTTTCATGAATTTTAAATACACGTCGGAGAGCGAAACTTAATGCCGTTTAGGAATTTTATTTCGCCTCGGGAGCAAAATTAAAAGTCTGTAACGAATTTTATTTCGCGCCGGGAGCGAAATCATAAGTCTGGAACTAAATAAATTTCGCGCCGGGAGCGAAATTATAAGTCTGGAACGAAATTAATATCGCGCCTGGAGCGAAATTAAAAGTGTGGAACGAAAATAATTTCGCGCCGGGAGCGAAATTATAAGTCTGGAACTAAATTAATTTCGCACCGGGAGCGAAATTAAAAGTCTGGAACGAAATTAATTTCGCTTCGAATTAAGTTTCGCTTTGATTTAATTACGCGCCGACAATAATTATCATTTCGCTCCCGAATATCGCGCTCACGGCGAAATTAAATTATTTTCGCCCCCACAGCCATGAATTTAATTTCGCATGCCAGCCCTGTCTGCAAGCCAAATGGCTGGGCAGCGGTCGCTTGGTTGGCCTTAGCCCGTCATGGGTTGGATAGTGCCAGGTTTGTTTGTTTCATATAAATGTTCCTGGTGAGCTGGAAAGCTATATTCATTTTCTTTGTTCTAACTGTTAGGCTGTTTTTCTCGTTATTATTTAATGTAATCCATTATTATTATATAGCAAATCATTAAATATTCATTCAGTGACTTGACCATCATCCAACATATTGCAGGTGGTTAAGTAGGCTATTAGGGAACTGCCTTTTGCGTGCAGTTTTATCATGTAGCCTACACCAGTAAGTGAAAAACTGCAACTCATATTACACTTTAAAATTATATACTAATGCTCTGTTTTTACTGTCCTGTGGAGTCATTCAACAGAGAGACAGTCACTTAATAAGCACAGGAAATAACTAGCTTCAAACAGCTTGTTTCTCGGACATACACGCGCAGATCACAAGAAATATACAGCACTAACAAGCTTCAATAAAGGAGTTCCAGGCACTAGCACGGTTTATATCACGTCATCTTATTCAATCATCTAAGTGATGGCATTATTTACAGCAGCCATTCTCAAGCTGTGAGCACCACCCTAATGCTATGTCAAGTACCCAAGCACCATTGAATAGAATTATTAGTACTATTATTACCGACAGCAGTGGCTACGCTGGCTAAAGCGCAGCGTTTGGTCATGGGGCCAAGCTCTCTGCTGACTCGGTAGTCGCGTGGGTTCGAGCCCCACCGTCGGCCGCCCTTGAAATGGTTTTCCGTGGTTTCCCATTTTCAACACCAGGCAAAGGCTGGGACGGTACCTTTTGACTGGCTACGGCCGCCAGTTTCATTCATCTTCATCCATTCCGTCTCTCATCCTGACGCGCAGGTCGCCCACGGGCGTCATCTAGAGAGACCTGCACTCGGCCTCTCAGGAGGCCACACGACAAAAAAAATATTATTATTACTACTCTATTATTATTATTATTATTTATTTTTAGTCGTTTACCCTCCAGGTTGGTGGAACCCACGGACTCAGCGAGGGAACTCACCACTACCGCCTCTACGGGCAGTGTCCTAGAGCGGGGAACATCGAATCGGAAGGGATACAACTGGTGAGGTGGGATTGGCACCTCACCCAGGCGGCCTCACCTGCAAAGCGAACTGGGGCCTCATGAGGGAAGGTAAGGGATGGGTAGGATGGAGAGGCAAGGAAGAGGGAAGGAGGCGGCCGTGGCCTTGAAGAAGGTACCATCCCGGCATTTGCCCGAAGACGAAGTGGGAAACCACGGAAAACCACTTCGAGGATGGCTGAGGAGGAATCGAACCCCCTCTACTCATTTGGGCCACCCGAGACTGAGTAGACCCCTTTCCAGTCCTCGTACCACTTTTCAAATTACGTGGCAGAGCCGGGAATCGAACCCAGGACCTCCGGGGCGGCAGCTAACCATGCTGACCGCTACGCTACGGAGGTGACCATTTTATTTATTATTATTATTATTATTATGAGTCGCCTCCGTAGCGTAGCGGTCAGCATGGTTAGCTGCCGCCCCGGAGGTCCTGGGTTCGATTCCCGGCTCTGCCACGAAATTTGAAAAGTGGTATGAGGACTGGAACGGGGTCTACTCAGCCTCGGGTGGTCCAAATGAGTAGAGGGGGGTCGATTCCCACCTCAGCCATCCTCGAAGTGGTTTTCCGTGGTTTCCCACTTCTTCTTCGGGCAAATGCCGGGATGGTACTGTCCCCGTTTACCCGGATAGTAGGCTGTCAGATATCCGCCCCCTCAATCGGATTGCCAACAATCAAACGCACCGGCTCAGCTACATCAATGAAAATGGCACTGACAGATACTATCGAGATAAGAGCACAGAAGTTCACAGGAAATCATTGTGGAACACACCAAAATAGACGGGGGTTCATACTTACCGTTACTTACCTCTTAATTATCTCGGGGATTGAGTTGACAACAGGATCACTAAAGTCTGTTCACACAATAACCTCCACCATGACATTTAAAAATGAACCATAACGAAGACGAGAACTTTGAACTGTACAAAAGCTTTATTTCAAATAAGGGGTATGATTTTACTAACACAACAAAATAAACGTGGCTATCAGTAGCCCAAGTCAATCTGACAACGTCCTCCTGTAGGACTTGCAAAATTATCATACAACATGATATAAAACATATTAGCTCCAAAGAGCTCCAAATAACGTAATATTCATAACATAATTGGATTGGAAAAGGACGTCAGGGTGTGACATATATATATATATAGCATTTGGTTTCCTTTTAATAAACATGAGAATGGTATTTATAGTCGCAAGGCCAGAGTATGGACCTCACACGCTGATAACCAGATGTTGGCACAGCTGCGAGCTACCCTGTTGCATACTGGTCAAATAGACTCCCTTCTCACGTGCTACGTTATGTAAGAATACAGCTTGCTCTCTCAAGCTTTTAAATGTCTACAAGACAACTCACATTATTTACGCAAATCTTTCAAGTACTTTGCTCACATCCTATTGGATCATTATGTTAATTCCTTAAACTTGTTAAGTTCAATCCAAATGTTTAATTAGCTCTTAAATGTTTATAACAAAATCACATAAATTATTTATAACAATTAGAAATTGTTTATAATATTTGTCAAAGACAATAAAAATATTATAAGCACGCCTTTAACATCACTCTCGTTCCACATTATTTTCAAAATATTTACAGCAATTATTTACAATATTAACATTTAAATTGTTTAAATTATTAATTTAAGAAATACATTAACCACATGTTCATCCGGTTGGTAATTTTATAATCGTGTTTAATATAATCGACCAATGAAGGTTAGTTATACATGTTAGTGTTACAATCTGGTTTTAATAAAGGTTTTAATAATGATTTGTGACGGTAATCTTCATTCAAAATCTTATCTCAAATTCTTTCAAAACTCGTGTTAATTATAACAGTAAATTCACTTGATTAATTTTCAACGAACTATGACAATCTTACTCCAGCGGAAAATCCATCGCTAACAAGTTAATGCACAAACTGCATTAAAATTAGGCCCAAAATCATCATATATTAATCTATATGGCATTAAAAACTTCCACATAACTTACAAAACTTCCACAAATAATTCTTTAACATTTATTCCTGTGGGAACCTCCTTCATATTCAAGGGCATTATACATCAGCGACTTTCAACACGCGCTGCACTAGCGATTATACATTCATAGTTCCACTTAAAAATTTTTATAATCATTAATTGTTTCAAAACTGTTTTTATTTAACCTTCGTGGATTTCATTCATGAACCGAAATGAAGTCAAAACTTGCCAATCACAAACAAATTTAATAGTGAATACGCTTATATACGCCTGTCTGGTCTATCAAAATTTAAGATTAACATCTTAAAAGAAATTGTAGTATAAAAATACTATCATCAAATAAAGTGCGACTAAAATGCAAAGTAGTCGAATAGAATCCAATTAGACTGGGGAATGCAAATATCGTTATATAAATCTCTAATTGAGAAAAACTCCTAACAAAAGTTCTTGACTTTAATGCATTCAATAATTCATTATTAAAGTTAATCTTTCACAAAAGTGTCTATGATGCAATGATTATTCATAACTGACGATAAATGTCTGTGTTGCAATCAATTCAAATAACGACTAGTATTTCCAAGATCGTCGACAACGTAAGAGATTTTAACGCTCTAAAATCATTTAAATGTTCTTCCTTCTTGATGATGACAGAAAATTGGTCAAAGTAATTTAAACTGGGGTAGAATTACTTTGATAAAGTGACACGCTGTCTGAATTTAAATCTCCCATAAAAATCATTAACTTACAGTCAAATCGTGACTACAAAAATATTAATTACTGAAAAATCCAAATATCAGTCTCAACTGATTCAAAATCATTTAACTATGCCCATGACATAACAATGTCTTAATAAATCGTCGAAAAAGGCATAACTCAACAAGGTGTACTGAGAATAGGGATCTCAAACAAGAAAATAGGGCAAAATACATGAGGATAAAACTATGGGAAAAATAGTTGCTCAAACATTATTAATAAACTCAAATACAATAAACGTTCACGACTACCTTATCTGCCGATTGACGTTCCAGAGGAAAATTCCCCAAAGAAGACTGCTGATGGATCCATTTCACCGAGTTAAAGCTGAGCTCCATCCTCGAAATAGGAAATAGCACCCTCGGAGAATCGAACTGCTTCCTTCTCCGGAAATCGCTCTGCTCCTCGAAGACGAATAGACATCCTTCCGGCAATAATCTTCTTTGTGAGTCGGGATATCCCTGACCTCTCTTGAAAAATTCCCTGAAGTTCCAGTAGACAATCGTCATGAAGTTTTGTAGAAATTTCCGAAGAAATTATTCATATTGAAAGAGTATGAAATCATTTTCATGGCTGTTCGATGGTATTCAGCCTTTAATCACGAAACATGAGTGTAGATGGTATTCACCACATGTTCGCTTGTGTGGAATAGCAATTAGCGAAGTTCCATGTTGCTATCTTACTCCGTTGAAATATGTCCCAATTGCATTAAGTCCTTTAGCCTTCCATCTGCTCTTCGGTTGAAGTCATATAAGAACAAACTGCCGTATTAAATTGCTCCATTATACTGTAGCGTTGTGTAACAAAGCAATCTGAAGTCTTTCTATTCCACTCGCAGCGTTAGCCGTGGCATTGATTCTGGCTATACAAAAGTGCTTCTCAGGTGGCGAGATAATCACTTTTGTCAGTCGTATAAAACTGCTAATATCTTTCACACTAATCGGTCGAAATTGTTCAGCTTTTCTCTATTCCTTTATGTAGCACTGCACAATACAATTAGCTTATCGGTGACCGCTAACTGTTCAAAACTAAACTTGTAGAAGCGTTCTAAGGTCCGTCTCAACTTCACCTAGTTTGACATGGATCTCGTTAATATAGTGGCTTCGCCACGCGTTACAAAGACGACTCTTTTCACTACTGTTCACTTCGACGTCTCACTATAATGAATGTATAAGAAAAGAACTTTCACAATTATACTTCGATGATCTGAGAATGAGATCTGAGAATGAAAGAGGCTCCTCTCTTCTGCGCAAGCCCTTTTATTAACTTCACGAGGGGCGTTTCCATCCCTTCCAGAGCGTGATACTACGTCATCGCTAAAAGTTCCAACTTCGTTAATACATGACGGATTTTCAAAATTCAAAAACTGAAAATAAATTTCACCAAAATTCCAAATCAATGCTTTTACTGCAAATGGATTTCCACAATTCTGCATTCCAAAAGTAATAAAAATACCATAGTTTCAGCAATCTCCGTCTTCCTTTAAACTATCGTTGATTGGTTCAAGCCTCCCCTCCAATAGCATAGTTTCTTCCTCAGCAGAATTCCTCGTTTCCTGCGACTGCGTCGTAAATCTTGGAACATTCTCGACTAAATGCTGACGTCACTGAGAATCTCAGCTCAAGTAGCCTGCTGGCATAACATTTGCGTCATCCGTGCTTACGTCATGACTACCCACGTCATAACTATGACAGCCATAACTCTCCTTATAAATTTCAATATAGCCACCGTGGTCTCTACATAATTCAATTACGGGGGCAGTACCTACTGTAAGGCCACGGCCGCCTCCTTCCCTCTTCCTAGCCTATCCATCCCAATCATTCCATCCCTTCCCATCCCTCATGAGGCCCCTGTTCGCTTTGCAGGTGAGGCCGCCTGGGCAAAGTGCTGATCACACCTCCCCAGTTGTATCCATCCCGACCAGATGTTCCAAGCTCCAGGACACTGCCCATAGAGGCGGTAGTGGTGAGTTCCCTCGCTGAGTCCGTGGGAACCACCAACCTAGAGGGTAAATTGACTAAATAAAAAAATAAAAAAAATATTATTCCGATTCAGCCATCCAAGGGCCACGTCATTTCTAAGCTTCTTGCTGCATCGAGCTTTAACATCCTCCCAGTACTTTCGCATTAGTTCTCGATGATGTTTTTTCCTTTCCTGAGTCCACTTCTTGCCTGTTGGAAGCTTAGGCTTTTCTTGGAAACATCGGTGTGCTGTTAGTTTTTTGCTTAAGGGGGGCACGTTCCCAGATATCGTTGCTTGTAATTCCCACTTCTTGCAAATCCTTGTCCACCTCAGTGAACCAAGCTCCCTTGGTTTTCTTTTTGAGGAAGTAGGTGAGAATTCTATTTGTCCATCGCTCTGGGTTCATTCTTGTTATATGACCGCAAAAGATAATTCTCGTTTTCCTCGTGGTGTCAGTTATTTTTTCCACATGGGTGTAAAGTTCGTGGATGTGCCGTCTCCTATATTCCCCATTTTATTTAACTGAGTCCAAGATTTTTCTTAGAATTTTCCTTCCTTTCACTTCCAGTTTCTCTATTAGTCCCTTGCGATGCATTGCATTGTTTCGTATAGGCAATCTAAGGAAAGGACCACGACATTCAACTAATACATTTGGAGTGGGCTTTGATGTTTGCTCAGTAGTTACGCATCCTCTGGCTGTGTTGTTCCCTCCTCTCCTGGATCCAGAGGGCACCCGTCTTCTTTCTTGTCGGTTTGTCCTGGAACCTCATTTGCTGATGCATCTTCCTGAGAGATGTCCGGTCTTTTAAGTCTCTTTCCGTCCCACCAAGTTCTTGCAGATCTTTGCTCACTTCCCACAACCATGGTGACTTGGTCTTCCGCTTTTGCCAGTAACCGAGGAGGTAGTTGGTCAACCTGGTAGGATGCATCCTGTAGACGTTTCCATAAAATGCTAGACGTCGTTTCCTAGCAATATCCGTGATTCTTTCACAGTACGTGTAGAGCTCTTGATCAGGTCACCTTCTATATTCATTCCCTTCCTTAACAGGCCCTAATATCTTCCTCGTTATCTTTCTCTCCTGTACTTCGAGTTTGTCCGTGAGCCCCTTCCGGTTGAATACTAGACATTCTGAAGCAGTAGGCCTACGTATAACTGTCTGGTAGTGCCTCATTTTAGTCTTTCGGGAGAGACACTTCTTATTATATGTGTTCTTGGTTAGTTGATAAACCCTTACTATTTTTATAATAATAATAATAATAATAATAATAATAATAATAATAATAAAATAATAACAATAATAATAATAATTATTATTATTATTATTATTATTATTATTATTATACAAGCATGCGCCTCTCTTTCTTTTTCCTATCTCTCTCATCCTCAGAAGTACTAAAATATCTAGGGTTTCACCGCTCACCAGGCATGCTGTAACTGCTTGCAAGACTCATGTAGCCTATATAAAATACATTTACGCGTGGAATCACCATATTTCGTGTTTCTCATAAAATAGGGATACCCAATTATTTTTACTGTGGATTAAATAAGCTATTTCACAAAATGATAAATGTTCTGTCGGTCAAAACTTGTAATGAAATTATTTGAATTGAAAAATGGTTTTCAGGGGAGTCTCTGCTCGCGAGCACTTTTTTGTTCATATGACGACGGCACCAAATTTCATGTAAAGAGCACCAAGTTATGATCGCCTGATTTACCGTCTGGGGAGCTATCGGGTCCGAAAAACAGTCCTCCTGTAATTGTGTGGTTGGTGTTCTGATGGATAAATATGTACGTGAATTATTAGCTCCAATAATAAGTTATTCCCTAACAACAAAATAACACCTCTTGTTAGTAAATAAATAACTAAGAATACCAAGGAAAATATTGCGGTTAGAGCAGACGACTTATGGAGGAAAAGGAGAAAGAGTGACTTGTACAGCCAGGCGGAGAAACTTACTGGCACAATACGTAAGACAAGGATGAACAACAGCAATAGGTGGACATTGCCAAGTTGAAGTTCACCACAAAATGGGTTGAAGAAACAAGAAAGGATCTCCAAGAAGTTGGAATTAATCCAGAAGATAAAGTAAACAGACAGGGCTTCGAGGGAAAGTTGATACATTCAAAGGGTTTGTGTGTGTGCATGCGTCCGTGTGTGTGTCCCCTCCTAATAACTTCTACACGGCTGGAGCGATTTCAATGAAGCTTGGTTAGGTCATAATACTATTTTGGCCGACCCCGACCGTACCCTTCAAATTTTATTACGTCTCACCAATCCAATATGGCGGCTGTGCGAAATATCACCGGCATTCGATATCTCCGAAACTATTACTCATATCACCCTGAAATTTTGTACGGTGATAAAGGGCACTACTAGTCGTTCGTCTGACCCGACACGGAAACGAACGAACAATCTGTGTCACTTTCTAAAAGCTGTTAACTACTAAACGAACGTGGCGGCCAAGCGAAGTTGAAACATTTAAATAGAGTTTTCCCGCGATTTAACCACCCGAACGCAGTGAAACTTGGTACAGGGAATGACTATACAAATTGCAATGCACTGACATATAATTTAGTTCAATCATTATCACCTACCGTGTTGTATAGATCCATCTATATTATGAAGATATTTGTCACAATTCACAATGCAGGCTAGTTGTCTATCATATACTCTTAAATAAAAATCTTCTCTGATATAATATTTTCCAATTAATTAGGTTGACAATTCAAACTACGCACTAACTGGTTGGCACCTGATACAAAATTCACACTCCATATTTCAGAAAAAGGTTTGTTTAACTCATTTGATGCACTGAGTTAAAATATTTGTTGATTTTAGACACTTGTTTTTCTAAACTATTTAATTGTCTATATTTTTGAATTTTAATATAAAGCCCAATGTTTTATTTACACTTACCATTACAAAATTTCTTATTTCTCTAACTGTATTTTGAAAATTTAATGTGAAGCCCAATATTATAATTTATTTTACTTATTTAGAATTAATCTTACATTGTAAGGATATCCAATTTTAGCATATTTTCATTTATGAAAAATAAAGGCTTATGAGATCACCTTTTGTCCGTGTATCTGTGTGTGCGTGTGTGATTCGTTTGTGTGTGTGTGTGCCCCACTATTAACTTCTAAAGGGCTGGAGCGATTTCAATGAAACTCAGTAAGTTCATAGCACTATTCCGGACGACCCTGACCGTACCCAACAAATGTCGTTACGTCTCACCAATCCAACATGGCGGCTGTGCGAAGTATATCACCTGCATTCAATATCTCCGAAACTATTACCGATATCTCCCTGGAATTTTGTACGGTGATCAAGGGAACTACCAGAGGTTCACCTATGTGGCCTCTGAAAAACTGGTAACAACAAAACCAACATGGCGGCAAAGCGAATTTGCGACTTCTAAATAGACGTTCTCGCGATTTACCCAACCAAACGCAATGAAACTTGGTAGAGTATATGTTTATACACATTGTAATGCACCGACATCTAAGTTTGTTCAATTGTTTACATAACCTCAAGATGGCGGCTGTGCAAATTTAAAAATTAAGTTTTTATTTCCTGTGTCGTAATCATGCGATCGAAGTGAAAGTTTGAATAATGAACCTACACAGTAATTTTCCTTTAATGGTACATGACTCTATGGCCTATACATATAACAATCCAACATGGTGACCATCCGAAATATTTAGAGGATCTCAATATCTACGAATCTATTACAGCAATCAAACTGAATGTTTTTATGTTCATAGGGGCTATGAACATAAGTTGACCTATAGTACTTTCAATAACCTGATGATCACAAATCCAACGTGGCGGCGACGCAAAGTATACATATTCACACTGACGTTTCTCGCAATTTGACCATCCGAGTGCAGTGACACTTGGTACAGTAAATTCTTATACAAATGTTAATCCACTAGCATCTAATGTATTTCAATTGCTTCCATAACCACAAGATGGCAGCTGTGCGAGATTTTAAAATCTCTTAGACCTACATATATAAAAATCCAACATGGCGTCCATCCGCAATATTTAGTCGGTTCTCTATATCTAGGAATCTATTACAGCAATCAAACTGAAATTTTGTATGTTGATAGAGGCAATTAACATGAGTAGGTTTTATGATAATAGGCTTTAGTTCTTCACGAAACTACTTGCTATTATTTTATTTCATTCTTTGTATTACAGTTTATCTCATAAACATTTTTCACATCCAAAAAACATTAGACTTAAGTACATCTATATTATTTCATGTTTATTCTTAATTGATTTCATTCTTAATTGAGCTGAAGGAGACCTCAATATCAGGTCGAAACATGTACAATATATTTGTGTAGTATTGATTGGCATATAATTTAAACCTTGAAACCAAGATGTTATCAACAACTACAACAACAAGATTAACATTTTAAGTGGTTAATAGGAAAGCTCGCCGATATTGAAGCTGGTGGGATTTGAGCAACAAGTTGATCGAACTGTTTGGCCTTGCAAGCGTTGTGCAGTTCTTCGCATGGCTTTTAGTGTAGCTGATAACACAAACACAGGGCTTCAACTAGGTGGAACCAGCTGGGCAAAACATAAAGGCTATTCACTGTATTCACACAGTTTACGGTTTGCTAAATGAAACAGTAATTCAACCACATTACCCCGAATCCCGCTAAACTGAAAGTTGCGCCGATAAAGATCTAGTAATAATAATAATAATGCGCGTCACAGTAGCAGTGGAAGATAAAATCAACAAGGTCGCAAATGGATGGGGGAAATGACGTCTTGCTCGACCCGGTGCTGGGCCCAAGGTTTCCGGAGCGAGCAAAAGATGATTTCCAAAAAACCAAATGGAAACAAATAATTGCTTAATGCAATAATCAAAAGTGCAAAAAAGAGAATCCCGTTAAATTAATTAAAGAAAACCCAGAGGCGTCTTAATCGTGCCTTTGTTACATCACAAAGCCAAGATTGACGAAATCGAGATAAGGATAAGGAAGGGGAACTTAAATATAAGAAATGAAAAGATAAGGGAGCTATATTACTTAAAATATAAAAATGTATTAAAGATAAAAGAAAGAGCGTGTACACGAAATAAACAAATTACTTAAAACAAAGAAAAAAGGTAAGCTAAGATAAAATCAATAATACAAAAGAAACCCAATACCAAGAATAAAGAATTCAACAACTTAAAAAACTAAAAAGCACGACAGAACCTGAGTATAGCTCAACAAAATGAATCTAACGAAAAGATACGAACTTGGAATAAAATAAAATGAAACTTACAAAAGCCAGAGAGAAACGCCAAACTTGCAAAAGTTCAAAAATCGAACATTAACGAGACGCGAAGCTTTTCATGATGTTATGTAAACATACCGGATGGAAGGGGGAGGAGTGAGGGGGAGTAAAACAAAGGGGAGAGATGTAAGAATTGAGGCTTTCACGGCCGGCGTTACAAAGTTCATCGATGTATTCCGGGCTTAAGGGCCGTGTTCCAGGGGCTTGTGACGGTCCCGACGTTTCGCCGAAAACTGCGTTCGGCATTTTCCAGGGTTCCTCTGACTTCGACACTGAGTGCTTCGCTGCGAAACGTCGGGACCGTCACAAGCCCCTGGAACACGGCCCTTAAGCCCGGAATACATCGATGAAAGGGGAGAGAGATCTCATGGAGATAGGAGGATTTTGATTTGATTTGATTTATTTTCACTGCTACACTTAGAGCTTAAGAGCTCCTTTACAGTAGCGCCCTACATAAAATAAGGTTAGGGCTTATAAAAATCAAACATTTCACCTACATTACAATATAAATAATCATAGTCTATCAATTATAGTAACAAAAATATAGTAACAATACAATAATAATAATATTACTAATGATAATGGAAAAATTATATACAAAAGAGTGAGAGTGCATACAGACTATCAGCCCGAAAAACAAACACCATATACTGTACAAGAAGAGCTATTGAACTAGACAGGTTGTCAGCTATTGTCCTTGTGTTATAATTGAACTTTAAAAAAGTATTTTAACATAATACAGTAATCAAATGTGAGAGGTATACTGCTCCAAGAAGCGGGATGAAAGATGAGGAGGGAGAAGACAAGGGGGATTATTATTAAGTTATGTAATACGGCGAAAATCAAAAGAGAAAAACAAAACAAAATGAAAATGAAATATACAGAGATACATTGCATTACAATTGACTTGGGACGAAAGAGACCGGTAAAAATCGAAAGCACGCTATAAAAAATAGGCTTATACTCCACCATAATGCCGCACCAACGCGACATATAAAAAAGAATAATATGACATCGGAGCTGGAAAAATCCCAGTTAACCACCGTCACATATATTCTATAAACAAAAGGGACACGTATTAGTGGGAGACGTTGGACATAAGTCCTGTTACCTCACATATACTGTGCGCAAACAAAGGTCCAATTGCTGCCAATCAAACGGAACGTTTGTGGTACAAAAGAGACACCGACGCAAAAAACGAGCACCAAGGCCCGACAGGAAACATACATAAGCCAAGACGCAGAAACGCAATACATTCGAATCTTACAGGTATTAACCAAAATAATAAAACTGTGAGGAGGGCACATAACAAAAGCAAAAAAAAGGACTCCGCCGTATAACATTACGCAAGGTCCCGGAGATCTGGTTCAAGGATTAAAATACTAACAGTGGCATCTTGAAAAGGAAAGAGAATTAAGCAAAAGAAGGAACGTTGAACAACAAAAATTACATTGCGTTAGATAGAAATACATTGAGCCGTACTCACATTCCGCTGCGCCATGAGGGTGGGCCTCTGCCCGAATACACACGTTCGCCCTACATCTCGGCACGTCCAAGACTGAATAAGCTTCTGTCCACCAGAGAGGAGAGAGAAGCCTCTCAGAAATATAAAATGCGTAGTTTGGGAGTGGCACCAAACTCGCCTCAAATATTGGCGGAGCCAATAGCAGAACAAATTGCACAACAAAATGCAAGGTAAGCAACAACACTAGCAAATACAAGAGAACTAGGAAGTATGTAGCTAGGGGTTGCACAACGTTAGACAGAGAGATACATACATACAGACAATCTGCGCACTTTTAAACACTCGAGGCGTAATATAGAGATGTCACAACTCACTCACTCACTCACTCTCTCACTCCGTTGGCTTTTCTGGGACGTGACGATCCCGTGCCGCTCTCACTATCTGCCTCCATTTCCTCCTATCCAGCGCAGTATTCTCCCATCCAGTAATACCCATTTGTCTGCAGTCAGAGGTCACCTCATCTTGCCATCTACTCCTAGGTCTTCCAGGGGGTCTCGAGCCTTCGATCTTCTTCTCATACACCTGGCGAACTATTCTGGCAGCGTCCATTCTGATAACATGCCCTGCCCATTGCAGCCGTTTCACTTTCATGACGTCCACTACTCTGGGTTGATTGGCCAACTTGTACAACTCATGATTTGATCTGAGAACCCATCTTTGTGTTTCCTGGTCAAAGATGGGGCCGAAAATGTTTATATATATCTTGTTTTCGAAGACTGTAAGTTGGCGTTCCTCCCTTTTGGTCACACTCCATGTTTCGGCTCCGTATAGCAGTACCGGCCTGATGATCGTGTTGTATAGTTTTAGTTTTGTTTTCCTGGTCAAAAGTTTGGAGGAAAGTAATTTATGCAGGGAAAAGTAAACTTTGTTTGCATTCCGTAATCTAATTTGGTGTTCAACTTGTCTTCTATTGCAGTCATTTATATTTACCCCAAGGTATTTCAAGTTTGGCGTGTTCATAAAGGTAAAATTGCCTATATGAAGGTTGTTGCGTTGGTCTGTAGTCATGTTTTCTCTCTGTGTGATCATGTATTCTGTCTTCTCTTCATTAATCTTTAGACCTATTTTTGCAGCAGTTACATTTAATTTCCTGAATGTCACAACACATGACAATAATAATAATAATAACTATAGATTCATGAAAAGTGGTTCATAGTCTGGATAATACGAACCGATCTAATAACAAGGAATAAAACTTCTTCCGAACGGCTGTTTGGTTTATTGACTTACTTGACTTACGACCTGTGTCCCCTTTCGGAGCAGAGGGCTGCAACAAAGATCCTCCATTGGTCTCATCTCCTGGCAATCTGTTGTCGATTTGCCCAGGATATGCCTTCTTCCCTCATCTCTTCCTCCACGCTTCTTTTCCAGGTCATCTTCCAATTTTCGTAACCTGTTTAAGCTAAAGATCGTCTTATTATCCGTCCGGTTTTTCTCTGTTGCAGTTTCAGTAATAGTGTGTTCTCGGAGATGCGGGTTATTGGCCTACAGTCTCCAAAGCACAGTGGGGGAGGGCTGCCCCCTTAGCGTCTGTGCCTACCTTCTGGTTACTTCACAATTCGATGTTCGTCGCCACTCCCTGTGCTTCTGTTGTCAATTTAGATCTCTACAGGGTGCAACCAGGGGGCGCAGTCGGTAGAGGCGCTGAGCTTCCAACTGAAAGGGAGTGGGTTCAATCCTCACCCAGGTAGTGGAATTTAGAAACGAAACTACCACTTTCGGAAACGCAAATAGCCCTGGGATTCTCTCAGCCTACACCAGAAATGAGTACCAGGGTAATTCCTGGGTGCAAAGACGGCCGGGATCCATCCCATCTAGTGCCGATGTCACAAAAAGTGGAAGCCTCAACCTTCCACTACTACCAGGGCCTCCGTGGACTGTACGGAGTTGGGTTTTCTTTGCTTCTCTGCTTTGCTTTTACAGAGTGTAACCATGGAGGAAAAGGAGAAACAGTGACTTGTACAGCCAGACAGAGAAACTTACGGGCACAATACGTAAGAGAACGATGAACAGCAGTAGGTGGACCAAAAGGATATTTCTCCTTTCTCAATCGGGCTTGGGACCGGCTATGGCGGAGTTGTTTGGTTTATTAGGATGGGTATAACATTATTATTACACGTTAGTCCCTCAGGATATAACAGAACTTCAATGTTTTTATTATTAAAGCATTACACACTTTAATATTGAATCATCTGGCAATAATGAAAGATTTATAATTATGTTCGACTGACTATTATATGTCAGAAAACTGTATACTATAATGAGGCTCATTATAACACTGTTTTTCATTATGGAACAGTTTCTCCCACCAATCAGAGCTCAAGAAACAGTTGTTTAACCAATTAGATAATTAGATGCACAGAGTTCCACGGCCTTCTAATTTAAATTTCGCTGCCAGGCCTAGTGTCATAGTAGGGTAATCGAGGAGGCCATGGTCAAATACAAGGCATTCCCTGCTTCTCATAAGCTCTGTTCAGTACATAAAAATGGCGAAATCTCGACAGATATTTATGAATATTTATGTTCGAACATAAAATAGTTATAATATTTATCGTCGAACATAAACAGTCGTATGCAACTCGCCTATAATGATAATTAAGACACTCGTATGGAAATTTTAAAACTCGCTACGCTCGTTTTATTAACATACTCGTATCTTAATTATTGCCATTATAGGCCCGTTGCATAATGTACTATTATTGCATTATTTTCCTTAATTTTATTTAATAACTTTTTTGGCCTATTATTATCTTATGAAATTTGAGATCATGTTTTGGGCGTGTGTGTGACATGTGTATGTTCCCCTTTTAAGAGTTGGTAATAAGCGATGTTCCGTTAACAGATTAAGAATCGATTAATCGAATAATTTGAAATTAATCGAAAATGATTAATCGATTAATTGACTAATTGAATAATTGATTAATCGAATTTTCGAAAAATGATTAATTGAGATTAGAAAATAAGTTGAAATGAGAGGTTAACGCTTAAGTTAGTTACGTTTAGTTTTGGAATGATGCATAGAAATGTATGAAAGTTACTTTTTGACTAAATATAGTCATCAAAGTGTCCTTTCTTGTTTATGTTAAATAAGATTCAGTGACGGGGAATGACAAGCATCAATAAAATTGGCAGGGGTTTCGAAAAAAGAAAATGAAGAGTTTAAGCATAGATTTCGAATTCTTGTTCAATTTTACAATTTAGGACAAGAACATTTTTGTTTCGCTTTGTTTTAGCATAGTTATCACATAGGTACATTATTTAAAAATGTATGAAACAATATTATATTTTGTATTAATTAAATATCTGTTTTGTTTTTGCGAGAGCGTAGTAAAGGAAGGAAAGTACATCGATTAATCGATTAAACATACAATAGATTAATCGTTATTTGTAGCAATTTATCGATTTTGCTGTTTCAATTATTCGGTAACTGAAATTAATTGATTAAACGACAGCAGGAGCGATTTCAATGAAACTTGGTGAGGATATACTACTACGAGGTCCGACCTCGACCGTACCTTTGAAATTATAATACGTTTCAATCAATCCAACATGGTGGCCGCGCGAAATTTATCACCGGAATTCTATATCTCCGAAACAGTTACTGATAATCCCGAAATTTTGTATGGTTATAGAAAATACTAAGATAAGTTCACCTATGTACTTTTTAAACGACAGCTACGGTAGCGTAGTTGGTAGCATACTGAGCTTCTTTGCCCAAGGTCACGGGTTCAAACCCGGCCGAAGTCGTCGGATTTTCTTAAGGGTGTTAAAAATCCCTCGGTATGCCTTCCTTCGGAGAGGAAGTAAAGCCGGTGATCCCATGTCATAGATTTATGTAAAAGAACCTTCCACTAATTACACTTGTGAGAAGCTAAATTATAGATCAGATTTGACTAACGCTCTTAGGTTCCAACTTTCGTCGCCAGGAGCCGACTGCGGGTGGCATCTAGTAACCAACTTCACAACTATTTATCGTTGAGGGTGGAGTTTGTTAGGAAAAGTAGGAACAACTTGAAAATTGAATGTCTGCAATCCTTACTTGAATTAAAAACAGATAACACTAACACTAATACACTACAGCCATCACAAATAACACCGGTTATCAGACAGATTCTACACACACCCAAAGTGCACGGGGATACATGACCGCGTTGCCGCAGTCCCTAAACCTGGCGAACCAACCAACCGTACTTTTTAAAACCCTGTTATATACTTCAAAAAGATGAGAGGCAAGCAAAGTTAAAATATTTAAATCGAGTTGTCTCATGATTTACAGTAATCAACCGAGGTCAGTGAAACTAGGCAGGGTAATTGTTTACGTAACATTTAATCTACTGGCATCTAATTTAATACAATTGTTTTCATAATGGCAGATGTGCGAAATTTAAAAATTAAGTTCTTATTTTTGTATCCTAATCATGCGATCGAAGTGAACGTTTGTATAATGAACCAACGCAAGAATCGTCATCTACTGCTACATAACTCGATGGTCTACATATAGAACAATCCAAGATGGCGATTATCCGAAATAATTCACCGGTTCTCAATATCTAAGAATCTATTACAGCAATCAAACTGAAATGTTGTACATTTTTAGAGGTCATATAATTGCGTTCACCTTTAGGGCTTTCAATAACCCGAAAACCACAACATAGAACTGTATTAGAACTAGGCAACTCTGATAAATGGCTTATAATACTTCAAAGAATACTTCAAACTGCAAAGAATGTTTACGTATTAACCCTTGAGAACTGGCGTGGGGTCATTTTGACCCATCTTGTATCACTCCATTTTTGTGGTAGTCGTACAGATTTTCATGAAGTAATTTTACAGCTGGTGTCTTCCTATGAACTATTCCCAATATAAAATGAGGTTTATTTATATTTTTCAAATTCAACATGTAGAAAGATGGCAATAATTTACGTAACAGTAACTTATAATTAGTATTGATAGTGGAGGCAAAGCAGTCATCTTAATTATTTTGAACAAAGGAGCTGATGACCAAGGTTTTACCTAGACCTTAAAAATGGATCAACAAGAACGTGATCTAAGTGGTTGTATTGCACTAAAATAGTTGGATTTTCCCTCTTATGTTTACAGATTGTTCCGACTAACCTAAGCCGAAAAATTGTCCGGCGAGTACCGGTAAATATGACCCGAACGTAAATAATTTAGAAATAACTTATTTATTTTTATTTACCATCTAGGTTGGTGGTTCCCACGGACTCAGCGAGGGAACTCACTACTACCGCCTCCACGGACAGTGTCCTGGAGCTTGGAACACCTGGTCGGCGGTCTCACCTGCAAAGCGAACAGGGGCCTCATAAGGGGAGGGATTGGAAGGTTAGGATGGATAGGCAAGGAAGAGGGAAGGAGGCGGCCGTGGCCGTGCAGTAGGTACTGCCCCCGTAAATTGAATTATATTGAGACCACGATGGCTGTATTGGCATATATGAATAAAGTTATGGATGTCATAGTTGTGACGTGTATATTCATGACGTAGGCACGGATGACGTAGACTTCATGCAAGTAGGCTGGTTGAGCTGAGATTCTTGGTGACGTCATGAGTTTGTTCGAGAAAGATCTGAGATTTACGACGCAGTCGCAGGAAACAAGGTATTGTGCTAAGGAAAAAGTTACGCTATTGGAGGAAAGGCTCGAACCAATGAACGATAGTTTGGAAGGAAGACGGAGATTACTGAAACTACGATATTTAATTACTTTTGGCATGCAGAATTGTGGAAATCTATTTTCAGTTATGGCATTGATTTGGAATTTTGAAGAAAGTAATTTTGAGTTTTTGAAATTTGAAAATCCGTCAAGTATAGCCAAAGTTAAAACTTCTAGCAATGACGGAGCAACAGGCTATGGAAGGGATGGATACGCCCCTTAAGAAGTAGATAAAAGGTCGTGCACAGAAGAGAGGAGCTCTCATACCGCTCATAACTGCATATCTGATATCTCATACCGCTGATACCGCATATATATTTCAGATGTCATATAGTCATTTTCGAGTGAATAAGTGAAGCAAGTCGTCTTTAGCGTGTGGTTAAAGCCCGGCGCATCGAACGAACACGGAGTAGTTCCATTTTACGGTGTTTGAAACTAGGCGAAGTTGAAACGCTGACATTAACGTTTCTACCTGATAAAATATCAAGAGTTGGCTTCTGCCTTTAGTATAATTCAATTGGGCAGTACAACATTGAGGTGTGTAGAAGATTTGAACAATCTCACGATTATAATTTGAAAGATATTGGCATTTTAAGGCTGCAGACAAAAGTGATTTTCTCGCCACCTGAGAAGCACTTTTAAATTTCCACATTATACACTACGGCTGACACGTATATCGCAACCGTGATATTGAAGAATACGTTTGATGATACAACGATACATTCTACTATGGAAGATTATAATATGGCAGTGCTTTCAATGATTATAACAGAAGTGAAGATGGAAGGCTAAGGCTTTAATGCAATTGGGACATATATCGATGGAGTGAAATAACAGCATGGAACTTCGTTAATCGTCTTTCTACAAAAGCGAGCATGTAGTGAACATCCAACTACACTCATGCATCGTGAATCCATCGCTGAATTATATCAAATGACAGTGGAAATATCATCATACTCCACGATTATGAATATTTCTGCGGAAATAACTGCAATAAACTTCATGGCGAATTGCGACCAGAACTTCAGGGAACTTTCAAGAGAGGCCAGGGTGGACCCGGCTCACAAAGAAGAGTTTTGCCAGAAGGATGTCTTTCGTATACATGGAGCAGTGCAATTTCCGGAGGAGGAAGCAGTTCGATTCTCCGAGGGCGCTGATTCCAGGTTCGAGGTCGGAGCACATCTTCACGCTGGTGAAATGGAACCAACAGCAGTTTTCTTTGAAAACTTTCCTCTAGAACTTCAATCAACAGATAAGGTAGTCGTGAACGTTTCTTGTATTATTTGAGTCATGTAGCGATATCTGAGCAACCATTTTTCCCATATTTTCTGTCCTATATTTTGCCCCATTTTCTTGCTTGATATTTCTGTACTCAGTACACTTCGATGATTTATGCCTTTTTCTACGATTTGTTGAGATATTGTTATGTCATTGGCATACTTAAATAATTTTGGATCAGTTGAGACTGATAATTAAGATTCTTTCAGTAATTTGCATATTTTGTAGTCACGATTTGACTGTAAATTTAACGATTTGCTATGGCAGATTTGAATTCAGACAGCGTGTCACTTTATTAAAGTAATTCTATTCAGTAAATTACCTTGACCAATTTTCTGTCATCCTCAAGAAAGAAGAATAATTAAATGATTTTAGAGCGTTAAAATCTATTACGTTATCGACGATCTTTGAAATACTAGTCGTCTTATGAACATGATTGCAACATAGACATTTATCATTGCATTATAGACAATTTTATGAAATATGAACTTTGATTACGATTTATTGAATACACTATAGTAATGAACATTTGATAGGAGTTTTTCTCAATTCTAGATTGGAACAATAATGTTTGCATTCCACAGTCTAATTGTATTCTATTCGACTATTTATGCAGTTTAGATGAACTTTGATTGAAGATAGTATTTTTATACTGCGTTACTTTGATGATATTAATCTCAATTTTGATAGACCAGGGAGGAGTGTCTAATCGTATTTGCTATTAAATTTATTTGTGATTGGCAAATTTTTACTTCATATCGATTCATGAATGGAACCCACGAAGGTTAAATAATAACAGTCATTAATACAATTGATGAATATAAGAATTTTTAAAGAGGAACAATGGATGTATAATCGTTAGTTCAGTGGACATGTAAAAGTCGCTGATGAATAATGCCCTTGAATATTGAAGGAGGTTCCCACAGTAAGATGGATGATGTTGTTGAATTTATAAGTGGAGGTTTTTTGTATGTAATTTGGGAGATTTTGATGCCATATATATGAAGATATATGATGAATTCTGGGCCAATTGTTGTGCAATTTTGTGCGTTTTGAGCGAAGTATTTTTCCGCTGAATGTATTGTTCTGGTTCTTTGAAAGTTATTCATATGAAGATACTGTTAAAATTAACAAGAGTGTTAAATAATTTGAGATGAAGATTTTGAATGGAGGTTACCGTCACAAATATTAATAATTATTATTAAACCTTATTAAACCTGAATTTGACATTTAAATATAACTAACCTTCATTGGTCGATTATATCACCACGATTTAAGTAATTATCAACCGGATAAACGTGTGGTTTAATGTATTTCTTATATAAATAATATAAACAATATTAATATTGTAAATAATTATGTAAATATCCTTGATAATAATTTGAAATGAAAGGGATTAGTAGAGGCGTGTATAAAATTTTTCAATTGTCGTTTGACATTGTTATAAACAATTTATTATTGTTATAAATAATTAATGAATTTGTTATAAACATTTGGAGTTTTGTTTTTATACTCTAAACAACGCTAATTAAGCAAGTGGTTTGAACAGTTAAACAAGATTTGGGATTGTTGGAGTAATCCACTGGTGTTTGAATGGAGCATTTAAAAGATTTGCGTGATAATATTTCAGTTGAGAAGTGGACATTTAACGTGTTTTGAAAGGAGAGCCAAGCTCTGATGTAACTCGCATATGCTGGGGTTGAACGGACGGGTGAGTCCACTTTGACGGTGCAGGTGTATCGCAGCTGGCTAGGACAACTGTATGATAGAGGCCAAGGACGTCTCCATAATAGCCTTGTGGCTATAAATAAAATGTGATGTGTATAAACACGCAAAACAATTGCTATATGTGTCTCGTCCCAAATCCCGTTTCCATTCCAAGTGCATTATAATTTTTACGTTACTTTGAGCTTGAGAAAGCTGAAACATTGTATGTAGAGTATACGAGTCCTACAGGAGGACATGGTTATGGACGATGGCTTCTGATTGCCACGTGGATTTTGTTGTTTATTTTGTTAATTCATTCTTTATGTGAAATAAATTATTGTGCAGTTTAAAGTTTCTCGTCTTCGTTATGGTTCATTTTAAATATCATGGTGGAGGTTATTGTGAGGGCATACTTTTAAGTGATCCAGTTGACAACCCAGTCCCCGAGATAAATTTAAAAGGTAAGTAAAAGGTAAGTATGAACCCCCGTATATTTTGGTGTGTTCCACAATAATTTCTTGTTAACTATTGTGCTCTAATCTCGATAGTATCTGTCAGTGCCATTTTCATTGATGTAGCTGTGCCGGTGCGATTGATTATTGGCAATCCGATTGAGGGGGGCGGATATCTGACAACCTACTATCCGGATATCGGGGACAGTACCATCCCTGTATTTGCCCGAAGACGAAGTGGAAAACCACGGAAAACCACTTCGAGGATGGCTGAGGTGGGAATCGAAACCCCTCTACTCATTTGGACCACCCGAGGCTAAGTAGACCCCGTTCCAGTCCTCATACCACTTTTCAAATTTCGTGGCAGAGCCGGGAATCGAACCCAGGACCTCCGGGGTGGCAGCTAACCATGCTGACCGCTACACTACGGAGGCGACTTAGAAATAACTTGAGTGTTCAAAGAGCTATGGGCATGTTCCTTTTGCAGGGCGAAGTTCAAGGCCAGGAAGGAAGGTACAGTAAAGGACAGGAAATAAGGGCTGACCAAAACGAAAATATAAAGCATTATTTAAGTTTCGGGTCAGAAATACCCATGCGCCAGTCTTTGCGGTAAAATCTGCCTTTCAACAGAATGCTTATAAAGTTAAAGTCGTGCAGTGTACTAATAACGTAGGAGAGACTGAGTGGCATACGCAAGCAAGCCACAAAGTCAGCTCATACATGGCTGAACGAATCGCTTCGCTCGCGCATGCAGCGGCTAATTTAAATGATTAGAAGGAGACAACTGTGGCCGTACATTAGTGTTTATAACTAGGGCTTGGATTTTTAGGTAAATAAATATTTTTTATGTAAATACATATTTTAAGCATTTTTTTTTTCTATAAATAGATAAATTCCTGCTTTTCATTTATTAGCACATAAAAATACATAGGCCTAATATTTACAATTTTTAAAATCTGTATGCTTGATCTTTCAGTTTATTGCAATTTTGTTCTGTGTTACTTCAACGGGGAAGAACCTGTGAGCTGTCTATTCTTCATGCAGAGCGTTTGTCAGCTTGCAACTGTGTTATTCTTAACTTGTCGCCCCGTGCCACTCACTGTGGAAGCCGGGGATTTCCTTGTCCATAGCCATATTGCACCACGTGCTAGACCTCCTCCTCCTCCCCAGCTACCTGGAACCAGTGTCACTCACATGGAGTTCATTTCTGGCACTGTGAAGTGTAAGGCAGTTCTACGATGCCTAAAGTAAAAACAACTACAAGTTATCATCTGTTGCAGAATTTTAAGATAATTTTACTTCTGATGGGGGCGTTCTGTTCTGCCAACCATGTGGGAAAGCAATCAAGGCTGAACAGCGATCTCAAGTTACACAACACCTCAAGGGGAAAAACATATTGCCGCAGTTTCGCGCCTTCAGAAGAAGTGTTTCGCGATAATCGTCGGTCATTTGTGCTGGACAACCTGAAGATGTATCTCGTTGTGTATTGTAATGCTTCAGTGGTTAGTGAGACACAGAATAAATAACATTCGTCAGTGCTGCATATTGTTTATATTCTCATTAATAAACTAAATTATAATTATATATTTTTACTTTTTTGTCACATATTTCAGGTATTTTAATACATAAAAAATAAATATTTTCCCGATTTTAGCACCTAAAAAACAGAGCCCTATTTATAACAACTAGGACCACCTCGTGACGTCGCGACTACCATTCTTGGCTAGATTCAGGTTAGATTCCCGGCTATACCAAGAAATGTAATTCTGGTCTGAAGGCTGGAACGGAGTTCATCAGGCTCGTAAGGCCGAACTGAGAAGAGGTAAGGTAAGTTCGATTCCTCACCCAGACACACTACAAGGAGTTTTCCGATGTTTCCCTCAATTAACTTCGGCGAATACTGGGATGGTATCTGAATTAAGGCCACGGCTTCCTTCTCAAATCCTAGCGTCAATTACAAATACGCATACTTGTACAGCCATCACAATGAAACAGAATATCAGACAGATTCCAAATACACCAAAGCACACGGGGCTACAAGACCTCAATGTCGCCAAGCCACTCAATTAATCAGCAGCAACAACAACAACGATAACAATTAGTCCTCAGTCGAGTGCATGACGACCTACCTGATTGATAACTCCTAGTATCTTTTTGTATTTTTGCGCAGTTGGGGATAGAATCCGAAACCTTTTGGATAGGCCATTTACTTAAGTTTCTACAGTCAGTACAATTGCTTGTTATTGTTTATTTTAGGGGATTTGCAACATCATGGTCATGTAGCCCCGTGTGCTTCGGCGTGTGTAGAATTCGGGTGTAACCCTGTGTTATTGTGATGGCTGTACTAGTGAGTCTATTTGCAAATTGGGGGATAGGATTGGGAAGGAAGCAGCCGTGGCCTCAAGTTAGGAACCATCCCAGCATTTGCCTGGAGTAGAAGAGGGCAAACTATGGAAAAACAAATCCAGGATGGTTGAGGTAGGAATCAAACCCGAGCTCCCGCCAAAAAACAAAAGAACAATGCCACCAGTCGTATGGAGTGAACGCTTCCTCGACTAATGAACGGAGCCAACTTGGAGTTTGATTATACGAGTTGGTTGGTTGGTTCCTTAGTTTAGGGGCTGCGACAACGTGGCCATGTATCCCCGTGTACTTTGGGTGTGTGTAGACTCAGTCTGATAACCAATGTTAATTGTGATGTCTGTATTGGTGTGTGTTATCTGGTCTAATTCAAGTAAGGACTGCAGACAGTAATTTCAAGTAGTTCCTACTTTTGCTGCCAAATGCCGCCGTCCACGACACCTAGCTTTCGGACTTGGCTACTAGATGGCACCGCAGTATGCACCTGGCGGCGAACGTCGGAACTAATAGAGAGTTATAAATTCTAGCCTACAAATTTTGGCTTTACACAAGTGTAGTTAGTGGAAGGTTCCTTTTCATGCCATAAATCTGTGACATGGGACCGCCGGATTTACTTCCCCTCTGAAGGAAGGCATACTGAGGGATTTTTAACGCTCTTAAAAATCCGATGACTTCGGCTGGGTTTGAACCCGCAACCTTGGGCATAGATGCTCAGCATGCTATCAACTACGCCACCGAAACTGCCTGATTATCAGAGTAATAATAGTAACGATAGATGCAACAAGAACGTGAAAGTAATGTTGCCAGACTTATTTGGGCTCAGAATTAATGACGGGAGGTGGAGAGTGGGAGTAACTTAGTCAGGAAGTTGTGATGAAGTCATTAATGCTATTAGAGACGAGCTCATCACAGCCTGAGTGATTAAAAGTCTCAAGTACTTGAAGGAATTGAAAAGTGCTGCTAACACCTCAACGTGATAAACCTCATATAAGTCCCCTGTAATAACCTCCAACATGGCCTCATATATCAATGTCCATTTCCAAGTCCAGGTCGTTAATACACTCGTAACGTGTGTGAATAGACCTGGGACCCTCACGGCACGCCGGAAGGCGGAGGTACATTCCACTGGGCATCGAAAAATTATTTGAATTCACTACATTTTCCAATCTATTATGTAAAACAAAGCGTCCTGAGTGACTCATCAGAAACAGTTAGAAACATGACATTTTGGGGATATGTTCGTTGTAAGTCAAAAACGCCCACTAAGGAAGGATTTTTGGATATTCAGGTTCTAAAGGGGTGTTAAGGGGGTAGACCTGCATTTAATTGAATAACAATATCTCCCGATTGGTTTCATTGGGGGATTTGATACTCGGCATATAAACTCATCATTAAAAATAAAAAGACACATGTCTGAGGTTTTTTTTGATATGGTGTATATTATGAGGTGAAAGGGGTGAAAAATGGGGGATGAAGGATTCCTAACGGAACAAGTATCTCTTAAACGACAGAGGCAAAAAGTATGAAACTCGGTGGGAAAAATTAGCTTGAAAAATAAGTAAATAGGTGTTCGACCGCTTTTTTCATAAATCCAATTTAAGGGGGCCATGCGTAGGGGTGAAATTCTGGGGGGAAAAGTCCACTAAGGAAAGATTTTTGGATATTCACTCATCATCTCCCAGCCAAACCTATTGCAGTTAGAAACATGAAAATTTGGAGATATGTTCGATGTATGTCGAAAACGTCCAATAATGATGTATTTTTGGATATTCCTGTTCTAAAGGGGGTGTTAAGGGGAGTAAACCTGCATTTCATTGAATAACAATATCTCACGAGTTGTTTCATTTGGGGATGTGATATTCGGCATATAAACTAATCATTAAAAATAAGCAGGCATGTGTCTAAGGGTTTTTCGATGTGGTGTATATTATGAGATGAAATGGGTGAAAATTGGGGGTTGAAGGATTCTTAAAGGAACGTGTATCTCTTAAACGACATATGCGAGAAGTTTGAAATTCACCGAAAAAAATCAGCTTAAAAACCAGTAAATAGGTGTTCGACCGTTTTTTCATAAATCCAATTAAAGGGGCCTATGGGGAGGGGCGATATTCTGGGAAAAAAAAGCAGGAAAGAAAGTGTCCTAACTGATTAACTGACTCACTCACTCATCAAATTCAGGGGGAAAAACAGCTTAAAAATAAGTAAATAGGTGTTCGACCGTTTTTTTTTCATATATCCAAGTTAAGGAGTTCATGGGGAGGGGTGAAATTCTGAAAAACAAATGAAAGAAAATGTCCTGACTGACTCACTCACTCATCATCGCCCAGCCAAAATTATTGAAGTTAGAAACATGACATTTTGGGGATATGTTTGCTGTATGTCGAAAACGTCTACTAAGGATGGATTTTTGGATATTCAGGTTCTAAAGAGGTGTTTAGGGGTAAACCTGCATTTCATTGAATAACAATATCTCACGAGTGGTTTCATTTGGGGATGTGATACTCGGCATATTAACTAATGATTAAAAAGAATAAGAAGACACATGTCTAAGGGTTTTCGATGTGGTGTATATTATGAGGTGAAAGGGAGAAAATGTGGGCGACGAGGGTTTTTACTTGTGTGATTTTATGATGTGAACTTTTTTCATAGGAATTTAGGTAAATGGATTTTGTGTTTAGTCAGTGTGTTTAATATACTGGGTCGAATTTTATACATGCAATGCGACGTGACGTTGGGGAGATTTTGATATTTATGTGGCACTGTTGTGCTATATTGTCTTTATTGTCTGATTGTTTACGGTCTTTACCAAATTATTATCATTATTATTCAAAATTAAACTATAAATCAAACATAGTATTCATGATTGAGACGTTGCTAAGTGTACTCTTTACAAATACAATTTTCGCGGGCGAAGCCTTAGCGGGTAATGCTAGTTGTTATATACCTACAAAAGTTCCACTTGTTCAGCATACGAGAACCCCCATCTACTTGTTGTTGTTTGAGTCTTCAGTCCTTTGACTGGTTTGATGCAGCTCTCCACACCTCCCTGTCCTGAGCTAATCGTTTCACCTCTACATAACTACCACACCCTATATCCGAGGCAATCTGTTTAACATATTCTAACCTTGGTCTACCCCTACAGTTCTTGTCCTCGACCCTTCCTTCCATAACTAAGCTTGCTATTCCTGGGTGTCTTAGTATGTGTCCTACCAACCTATCTCATCTCTTCATTAGCAGTCGCCAGAAACATCTCTTCTCTCCCATTCGTCTTAATACCTCTTCGTTTGTAACCCTATCTACCCATCTGATCTTCATCATTCTCCTGTAAAACCACATATCAAACGCTTCATTTCCATCTTTTCTGCTGCACCAACAGTCCAAGTTTCACTTCCATAGAGTGCCATGCTCCAGACAAAGGCTTTCAAAAATGACTTCCTAATACCTAAATCTATATTCGATGTCAACAGATTCCTTTTTTGTAGAAAGGCTTTCCTTGCCTGAGCCAACCTACTTTTTATATCCTCTTTGCTTCGTCCATCACTCGTTATTTTGCTTCCTAAGTAACAGAAGTCTCCTACTTCCTTTAGGTTTTCACCTATCAATTTGATATCCATACAGGTTTCTCATTATTTTCTGCTGCATTCCTTATAACTTCAAGAATATATTACACATGCCTTGGAGTAACGGTGGGTCATATCAAAAATTCCTACAGGCAAAAGTTATTGTGTATGAAGCAATTTTCAATGTTGCCTTAGTAAAAGCATCAAACCTTTGTCAGACAAAAAGAAGAAAAATCTTACCTCCCGTATTAGACACAATATTAAAACCGTTTTCAATGGTCAATACTCCTCTATAAATTACTTAAAACTTATCTCAAATCTCCATTTTTCCTACCCCCATTGGTCAAAGGCTAATTTCAACACTACACAAAACCACGTACACGGTACAAAGCTTTTCCTAAACGAATTAAGTACAACAATAGCGACATTAATTAAAGCTCTAAATATTTACGCTAGAAATTCAAACTTTGAAAGATCTATTTACATTATTACAGGGTCGACATTTAATGCTTTTCAGTCGGTATGATGGGACCAGAAAACGAGAAATTCGGAGTAGAATTATTCAGGCATAGAACGCCCTTTTATAGAAAGAAGAATCTCTTCAATCCAGTATAGACCTAAATATAAGGAAAAGACTGTTGAAGACGTACGTGTGGAGTGTGGCTTTGTATGGTAGTGAGACCTGGACAATAAGGAAGTCAGAAGAGAAAAAGTTGATGGGTTTTGAGGCCTGGTGCTGGAGAAGAATGCTTAAGATCAGTTGGATACAACATATGACAAATTAAGAAGTATTCAGAAGAGCAGGAGAAAGTAGAAGCGTTATGAAGAGTCTGAAAACAAGACGAGCTAATATGTTCAGACATATCCTCTGACATAGTAGCCTGCTAGCAAGAGTCATTGAAGGGATGTTAGAAGGGAAAGACCACCACTTCATACATCACACAGATAATGACAGACACGAACACAAAATCATATCACGAATTGAAGTGGATGGTGGAGAATAGATAAGATTGCCGAGTTGCTGCTAACCAGCCCCAGGGCTCTTGACAAGAGAGAGTCAGTCAACACGATTATACCCAATTGTAAAAGGGTGTTTTTCTCTAATCCTGAAAAACGTTTACCTCAGATTAGTATATTCACCTAGATGACCAAGTGATCTTCATCCGATCCTTTACAGTTAGGCCATTCAATCTATGTCTACAAGTAGGCTAAGTGGGGTGATGGTATTTAATAAATGTATATATTGTAAATACCATCCCCCACATATTTGAAAGATAGATTTAATAGCCTAAAAAGTATCTGATGATCGCATGACGATTGAAACTGGTCATCTAAGTGAATTTACTAATCTCATGTAGTTCTATTTTCAGAATTAGGGAAACGCCCACTACAATAAATACAGTCGTGTTGACCGACTGAAGAGCATTACATTTCGATTACCAAGGCAACACTGAAATGCGGATTCCAACACAATAATAGCCATTACAGAGGGGAAAGCATTGGCATGTTGGTAGCAGTGATAAACCATAATGATATTTAGCCAGAAGCCTCCGTGGCTTAGGCGGCAGCACGCCGGCCTCTTACCGCTGGGTCCATGGTTCAAATCCCGGTCACTCCATGTGAGATCTGTGCTGTACAAAGCGGAGGCAGACAGGTTTTTCTCCGGGTACTCTGGTTTTCCCTGTCAAAATTTCATTCCAGCAAAACTCTCCACTATCATTTCATTTCATCTGTCATTCATTTAATCATTGCCCCAGAGGAGTGCGTCAGGCCTCGGCAGCCGGCACAGTTCATATCCTCGCCGCTAGATGGGGGCTTCATTCATTCCATTCCTGACCCGGTCGGAGACTGGAAGCAGGCTGTGGATTTTCATTTTCATATTTAGCCAGAAGTTAGGTTTGATTAACCGAGTATGGGAGCAACATCCATTATTCTGTCAGGGATCGTGTGTTAATTGTAGTTATTGATTGGCTGGCTGCGTGAATCAGCGGTAACGTTCTCACCAGCTGTGTCCAAGGTTGCAGGATTACTGGAGGTATTTACTGGCACGTTAAAGATCCCCTTCTGGCACCCCAGCGTCTCTAAAAGCAACAGTAGTTAAAAGGGACGTAAAACCTATAACATTATTATTATTATTAAATTGTAGTTATTATAACAATTATCAATCTAAAGGACTTGGAAATAAAAATGTAATTAGGTGTTGCTCTGTGGAAAGCATTGTTCTAGATAATTACTAAGCCCGTGTCGCCATGGGAATGTTCCATTAATATATGATGGTATGCGAATTGTACGGAGACACAAAAGACCTCTCCTACTGAGAAAACAATTAACTAAGTTCTACTTCTAATTACAGCCCCTTTAATTATCGCCGGTCAAAGAATAGAGTAGTGCAAAGAGCAATCGGTGGGTAATGTAAACACTGTTACTCGAATTAAATGTTCGTCTTTTGATGAAGACGTAATTCCATTATCCTTGCGAAATTAACGAATGGAAACCCTCCTACACCTTCATTTGAACTAAACATTAAGTTAAATTGGTTCGTATTTCAGTGAAGTACTAAAGAAGGAAATACTTTTATCGTGAGATTTTTTACAATGTGTAATGCACACATTACCTCCGAGCGTGGGAGTTCAAATACACCCACGGAATAGTCTATCTGACATAAAAGGCCATCACTTCCCGCTTACTCCATTTCGCCCTGCAGAAGAGTCTCTCCGTTGTTTTACTTTTAATTAAGAAGTCTAGCTAAGAATGCTTTTCAGTCGGTCGACACGATTGTGCACAGTTATATTAAGCGGGAAGTACAAACACTCTAACCTGAAAGAAGTATTACACGAAATAAACACAATTAACACAACTGTTGTAATAGGAATTGTATTAAATAAAACCACGAAAAGTCAATAAATATATTTTATTTTTTATTTTTCACATCATTATCACGACAAAGCCCGGTTACATATTAAGTTACAGCCTGGTTCGACCTTAACAAGGAACAATCTGTACTGAAATACAATGTATGTAAATTAATTTGTCAATTCCTGTCACGTAGACAGCAGAAAGAACTGGAAAGCATGAAACTGAGGTAGGTACCTCAAAAGTGTTCTATGGGTATCAAAATTTGCTCGATCCCGATACGTATATGTCTTAGCCCGGGAAACCTTTTTGGTAGAAAACCTAAGACTTCAAAAGCATCTAGAGCACACTCCAGCATACAAAGAACTGTTACAAGAGCTACGAGGGCAAAGGGACTCGATCGAAGAAATCTTCTGCACAACAGACGCAATGATCAACAAAGATTGGATGAAAGAAGAATACGAGTCGAGACACCTGATGACGTGCTTTGCGTTGCACGGTTCTAGTCATGAGTGCACATGTATTCTGTGTGGAGAACAGTGTGGTATATATCACGCAATGGAGAGCAAGGAGAGAGCAGTCTCTCCAACTCAATTTTGCTCTGATTCTTGAGTCTGATGTAATGTATTTATTTTGCAAAAATACGATACGCATGTCATACGATGTTGGCATGTCAAAGAACCCATTTTAATTCAGTAGGCCGAGTTCATAGTGGCAAAATTAATCTCGGGAGTTTCCGCCAACAGTAAGTTCCTCATTTCTCCACTAGAAAGCGCTATAGTGTTCAAGGACATCTAACCTCCTTGACTTTCATAGTCAAGGAACTATGAAATTCGACATGCAAGCTACCCTCTGGGTGTCAAATAACAAAGTTTGCACCCGGCACCCAAAGCCTTACGATATTATTATTGTTATTTATTTTGTACATAGTGCGTGATAAATTTGTTATTATAAATTACACTGTACAGAAACTTACATTACATTAATTTTGTATCCGCAATCTTCACGAGTTGTATAAGCAAGTTTCCATCTGAATCATCTTCGAATTTTGCTGAGTGATGCAGTGTCGTGTTTTCTCCAAGGAACTTCCTGACAATATGGCATGTTCATAACAGAACTGCCTTCCGTAGTTCAATATGTATATCAGCGGATGCAGATTCAATACTGATTGACTACTGAGGAGGGTTTTGGGTATAGCACCAGTACATGATACAATTATTGGGATTGTTAAATTGGTTCGTGTTTCAGTAAAGTAGAAGAAAATACTTATTATTATTGTTACTTACTTGACTTTTATCGTTGTGACCACTAGGGACCGCGAGATTTCAACTTTTCTTCTTCTTGTTAGCCTCCTTTCGGAATGGGATTTCTTCCATTCATCCTAGTGGACATATCTCTTGCTGGGTTTTACTTCCTCTTGATGAACCTGACGGACTTTTGTTTCAATGGAGTTCTGAGTAAGATATCTAATTCAGAATTTTCAAACTTTAACAAGTCCTTATCCACTTCCACCAGACAAAGAGGCTTCTCCTTAAAACCTCGGAAGAATGATAATAGACGATTGGAGAATCTACTGGCATTCTGAAGAGGTGGGCACAGAATGTTATTCCGGATTACACTTGAGATCTTTTCAGTGTGGGAGTATATTTCTGAATTACTCCCGACTTTGTAACCTCAATCTTTTCTAATGATCTTTCTTCAAGTCTCTCGATCGGTCCAGCTGCGCGGTTTGTTAGGCATTACGCTGAATACAGTGCTTCAGGTCTAATCACAATTTGATAGTGTCTTAACTTTGCCTTCCTAGGGATGAATTTTCTATTGTACAGCTGGTGTGTGAGGCGGAAGGCTATTTCAAATTTATTGACTCGTGTTGAGATGGTGAACTTTTCAGAATTATTTTGTTCGATCCACTCACCAAGATATTTAAACTTTTGAACTTTTAAGATCTGGCCGTGGGCGGTTTGAAGATGAGCTGGACTAGTAGGACTAGTTTTCGGAAGAAACTATTAAAAATAAAGTTGCGAATATTGAATTTTGATTATTTCTATTGAATTATACTGTTGGTCTGAATCAAATTTGTTCCTAGTCAAAGGGTAGATTTAATATTATCAAAACTGTGTAAGTTCAGTACTTAAGGATTATCCTTAAAAATACTATAAAAATAGCTACAGAATGTTGTATTTTTTGAGATGATCTTAAAATATTTCAATAACATCGAAATACGCTCTGTTAACAGTATTTATACAATTTAAAATATAAGAATATTCTTTGTTGAAATAACTTTGTAACACATCCGATTTCGATAATATCTCAAAAATACAACGTACTGTAGTAATTTTCATAGTTTTCAATGTTCAATGTATTGTGCGTACTATGGAAAACATGCCAGGATATATATTTCTGAAATCTTGAGAATGGTACACAGGATGGATCTTTCCTTCCACAAATTAACCTACTGAAGAAGTTGTTTTATTCAAAACGTATATGGCAAGTATCAAAAGTAAAGTTAATTTGGAATTTGAAAATCGGGTAATAACGGAAAATAAACCTGGCCAACGTACATATTTTCGTAAAGCTCCCACAAATTTTCGTACACATGTCACATTCTTGAATAGACCTCCTTCCCCGGTTTTAGCGAACATATGACCCCTTAACATCAGAGTAAAACAAGGGCAGATGACCTCACTGTTCGGTCTCTAAATAGAAAAACTATTATAATCAAGAGTAAAACACAGCTGAAGAAAAATTCCATGTGACATTTAACAGTATATCTGCAGTGACATTTCACGACTCAGCTGCTTGGTAAAGGGCACGCCACAAGCGCACGTGGGGCACAGTTCTAAAGAATGAACTAAACTCGTTCCTATTTCTACCGACATTAGCTCCAATGAATGTTTTATTAAAACATAGAAATGGTTCTAGAACATAGCTCACCTTTGAGCGGTCCCCTCTGCTCCTCTTTCCTTTTATCTGTACCAGAAAAATGATATTTTAAAAAATGTTTTACAAAGCCATGAAAAATGATGTAAAGGGCGATTTGTTTCTGAGGGATATTTTAAACACGTCATGCCCTGGAGACCTAAACAATTGCCCCAGGGAGGAGATGGTGGGCTTTTCAATCACAGGGAGGTCTGGTTTATTTCTTACCGTGAAAGATCCAACAGTTAAGATGGTTTAATTATCACATTTATGAATAATTATGTAATGAATTACCTTTTCAAAATTACTAGAGTTCTTTTATTGTTGGAGGGCCGATAACCTAGATGTTAGGCCCCTTAAAACAACAATTATCATCATCATCTTTTATTGTTTTCATATTCTTATGTAAACATGTTGTTGTTGTTGTTGTTGTTTGAGTCTTCAGTCTTTCGACTGGTTTGATGCAGCTCTCCAAGCTTCCCTGTCATGAGCTAATCTTTTCATCTCTGCATAGCTACCACACCCTACATCCGAGGCCATCTATTTAACATATTCTAACCTTGGTCTACCCCTACGGTTTTTATCCTCGACCCATCCTTTTATAACTAAGATTGCTATTCCTGGGTGTCTTAGTATATGTCCTACCAACCTATCTCTTCTCTTCATTAGAAGTCGCCAGAAATATCTCTCCCCTCCCACTCGTCTTAATACCTCTTCATTCGTAACTCTATTTAGCCATCTGATCTTCATAATTCTCATGTAACGCCACATTTCAAATGCTTCAATTCTCCTCTTTTCTGCTGCACCAATAGTCCAAGTTTCACTTCCATAGAGCGCCACGCTCCAGACAAAGGCTTTCAAAAATGACTTCCTAATACCTAAATCTATATTCGATGTCAACAGATTCCTTTTCTGTAGAAATGCTTTCCTTGCCTGTGCCAACATACTTTTTATATCTTCTTCGTCCATCACTGATTATTTTGCTTCCTAAGTAACAGAAGACTCCTACTTCCTTTAGCTTTTTATTACCTGCCAATTCGACAACCACATGGGTTTCTGATTTCTTTCGACTGCATTCAAATATTTTTGTTTTACATTTATTAATTTTCATCATGAATTGTTTCCTCAAGACAGAATACATACCATTTAAAAATGCTTTCAAATCCTCTGGTGTGTCAGCCAAGATGACGATGTCATCAGAAAATCTCTGAGTTGAAATTATTTCTCATTGAATCTTTACTCCTACTTTGACTTTTCCTCTAATTTCCTTCATTGCTTGTTCAATGTAAAGATTGAAAAGTATGGGTGATATGTTGCAGCCGTGCCTTATAACTTTTCTGAATACCTGCTTCTCTCGCATGTCCTTCCGCTCGAATAACTGCTCTGTCTGGTTACTGTATAGATTGTAGAACACCCTACCATCCTAGTACTTTATTCCATTCTTTTTCAAAATGTCAAACAAGTTACTCCAATCAACGTTATCAAAAGCCGTTTCTAAGTCTGCAAATGCCATGAACGTTCTCTTATCTTTCCTTATTTTAGCTTCCAAAATCAGCCTAACACTTAGTACAGCTTCCCTTGTTCCTAGGTTTCTCCTGAGGCCAAACTGGTCTTCACCCAACTCTCTTTCTATAAACGTACAGTATATGCCATTTTTAGGACTAGATTCTGCACAACATGATAATAAAGATACCATACAGAATTTCTCTTAAATTACAACAGGAAATATAATTTTCTGATTAGTGTGTTTCGATTTTACGTGCATTCTGCCAACAAGCAACCAATTAACCAACCAAATAACCAAACAACCAAGCAACCAACCATCCAACTAACAAAAAAAAGAAGTTCCGTGACGAACTAATGAGCCTACTTTTCTTAAAATTTAAGATTCATGCCAATGATTAATCAAAATGGATCTATCTAGAATAATGACGAAATTAAGTTGGTAATATTGAAATTTCTAATTAGTTCGAAATACAGTATACCTGGCGTAATGTAGCCAAATAGAGCACAACAGTTGGCATCCCTGGTGACTGAATATATTCCTAGTTCTATATCTTAAGGTACAGAATACAAAATTTGGTTGAAGTCCAATGGATAGCATGGACGTTACATGCAGTTAAACATTGGATCTAACAACGCGCGTAAAATCATGTTGGCAACAATGTCATGCATGTGTTGGTCAGAAATGATCTGAAATAACATGATCTATTGTTGTGCCAATTTTGAAAGAAATCCATTAGTTAGTATGGAAGTTACATGCATTTCAAAATTGGACCTATCAGCAAGCTTAGAATCATGTTGGTAGCACTGACGTATATTAGTTCCTCCAAAGTAATCAAGCATGACAGGTACTATACGTGTGCAAAGTTTAGAGCTATTGGCTTACATACTTTCCGATATATTATATAGGGGTAACAAAAATAGAGACAGCATTTATTAACAGATGGCAGCCCTGGTTGCTCTTAAGAAGACGCATAGTCATATCTGTTATGGTACACATAGCACAAACAAAATTTGGTTGAAATCCAAATAATAGTAAAGAAGTTACATGTATTTAAAATTGGACCTAACAGCAGGCTTAGAATCATGTTGGTAGTACTGACGTATATTAGTTACTCCAAATTTATATAGAATGTCAGGTACTATACGGGCGCATAGTTTAAAGCTGTCGGCACCCATATTTTCTGATATATTGGTATTTTGTTAAGATAAATTGAGAGCATTCATTAACAGTTGACAGCCGTGGTGGCTCTTGCAAATACGCTCAGTCATATCTGTTTATGTACACATAGTACATACGTAGTTTGGTTGAATTCCAATTGTTAGTGTAGAAGTTATATGCATTTAAAAATTGGACTTATCAGCAGACTTAGAATCATTTTGGCAACACTGTCATATACGACCTCCTGGAAATTAAACTGAAATATTATTTTCTATACATGTGCCAATTTTGAAATAGCAACCATGCATACCTTCCATGATATCTAACATGGAGCTCAAATTTCCATTGTGATTTTTCAGCAGTTGGTAACACTGACATAATTTTCAAATTCGGCATTGAAATATTCAGGTATAGATCTATACTCATACCAAATGTTGTCTCGATAGCTGCAGCCGTTTAAGAGTTGATAGGGGGACACACACGCACACACACAGCCAGACAGACAGAAGGACAGACAGACATACATTTTCCCGGATCGATCTCATAAGTCTACTTTTCCTCATTTTTAGGCTATTTTCATTTATGAAAAAAATAGGCTTTTGAGATCACCTTTTTTCCGTGTGTCTGTGTGTGCGTGTGTGTGATTCGTGTGTGTGAGTCCCCCGCTAATAAAATCTAAACGGCTGGAGCGATTTCAATGAAACTCGGTAAGTTCATAGGAATATTCCGGGCGACCCCGACCGTGCTCTTCAAATATTGTTACGTTTTACCAATCCAACATGGCGGCTGTGCGAAATATTTGACCAGCATTCAATATCTCCGAAACTATTACCGATATTACCCTGACATTTTCTATGGTGATAGAGGGAACTAGTATAAGTTCTCTTATGTGACCTTTGAAAACCTGATAACTACAAAACCAACATGGCGGCCAAGCGAATTTGCGACTTTTAAATAGACGTTTCTCGCGATTTGGCCAACCAAACGCAATGAAACTTGGTACAGTATATGTTTATACACATTTTAATGTACAGACATCTAACTTCGTTCAATTGTTTACATAATAACAAGATGGCGGATGTGCGAAATATTGCACCGGCATTCTATATCTCTGAAACTATTAGCGTTATCTCCCTAAAATTTTGTACGGAGATAAAGGGCACTACTGGAAGTCCATCTATTAGACTTTTAAAAACCGGTTAACTACAAAACGAACATGGCGGCCAAGCGAATTTGAAAATTTTAAATAGACCTTTCTCGCGATTTAATGTTCCAAGCGCACTGAAACCTGGTACAGGAAATATTTATACACATTGTAATCCACTGGTATCTAATTTAGTTCAATTGTTTACATAACCTCAAGATGGTGGCAGTGCGAATTTTAAAATTAAGTTTTTATTTCTTGTGATGTAGTCGTGCGATCGAAGTGAAAGTTTGAATAATGAACCTACGCAATAATTTTCCTTTAATGGTACATGACTCTATGGCCTATACATTTAACAATCCAACATGGCGACCATCCGAAATATTAAGACGATACTGAATATCTACGAATCTATTTTAGCAATCAAACTGCATTTTTAATGTCCATAGGGGCTATGAACTTAAGTTCACCTATAGGAATTTAAATAACCTGGTGATCACAAATCCAACATGGCGGCGACGCGAATTATAAATATTCACATGGACGTTTCTCGCAATTTAACCATCCGCGTGCAGTGAAACTTGGTACAGTAAATCCTTGTACGAATGTTAATCCACTGGCATCTAATTTATTTCAATTGTTTCCATAACCTCAAGATGGCAGCTGTGAAAAATTTTAAAATCTCCTTGTCACTTCTTGTGTCCTAAATATGCGATTGAAGTTTGAATACTACACGTTCACAAAAATCTGCATGTAACAGTACATAACTGTAGGACCTACATATATAAAATTCAACATGGCGACCATCCGAAATATTTAGTCGGTTCTCAATATCTACGAATCTATTACAGCAATAAAACTGAAATTGTGTATGTTGATAGAGGCAATTAACATGAGTAGGTTATATGAAAATAGGCTGTATAGTTCTTCACGGAACTACTTGTTTCTTTATAGATTCCAATGATTCTAGGTCAATCTCTAGCTACCGTATTAGTAAATACAATACCGGGTGAGTTAGCCGTAGTCGTTACGGCATGACTGCTGGCAGTCGCTCACATCCGGGAGGCGAGAAGGTTCGAATCCCCCCGCCGGCAACCTTGAAGATGGTCTTCTGTGGTTTCCCATCTTCCTTCCAGGCAAATGCCGGGGTTGGTCCCTAACTATAGGCCACAGCCGCTACCTTCCATCTCCTCGTCCTTCCATGCCAACTTCTCTCCCCAACGGTACTTGTAGCTCACCCATTGGGTGTCCGTCTTGAAGCAGCTACAAAACTGTCGAGCCGAACTTGTCCTCGGACACTGCCGGCACTAAAAGCAATACGCTAAAAAAAAGTAAATACAATGAAAAAAGAATTTTTGAAAAACAATGATGTTTGTGTAAAATATTAGGGAAACGGTGGATGAGTGCACAATATGCAGCCGCCATTTTAAATGCCTAATTTGCGGAAATGCATTCGCCATATGACTTGTAAATACACGAACATATTGGCAAAGCATAGTGTGATTGGCAGAACAAGTTACAATTCTCTAATACTTTCTGTTGCTGAGGAATACAAAAGTGAAATATACATGATTTTCGGATTCTTACATGTGTAGGTCCCCCCTTAAGGCGGTGCCTACAACGGTTATTGTGTCGCGATCTGCCCGGTACAGCTCGCACTGCTGCCACATTAGCCAGCATTTATAATCCGTCACGTCATTCAGTGCTGGTTAATCTCTGATGATCAGAGATTCATTTGTTGTCGGACGTGTACTCTTTGAATAAAATCACCCCCTTTTCCTACTGACGAATAACAATAATAATATCGTATGGCCTCGGGTGCCGGGTGCAAGCTTTGTTATTTGGAACCCAGAGGGCAGCTTACATGTCAAATTTTCTATTTCTTTGGAGCGCTATGAAAGTCAAGAAGGTTAGATATCTAAGATCCTTGACACTATAGCGCTTTCTAGTCAAGAACGGAGGAACTTTGCGTTGGCGGAAAATCCTGAGATTAATTTTGTCATTATGAACACGGCCTAATGAATTCAAATGGCTTCTTTAACATGCCAACAAGATATGACATGCGTGCCGTGATTTTTGTCACCTTTCAAAGATCACTTACCACGGCCAGGAGCGAACCTGCAACCTTGGGGGTTAGTAGTGCGGCACGAAAACCTCTCACCCACCATGGCAAGGTTACTGATGAATATTACACCATTTCTCAAATTTGGTACTTCGGAGATTATTTCTGATTATCTCAGAATCAAGGAGAGCGTCTCTTGGGTATCTTCACTCAGGAGGACAAGACTGTGGATACACTTTTCACTCTCCTCATTGAGCTTTTGTACCCAATAGTTGTTAGCTCTTTTGCAGGCATCGTAACCCTTTAATTGGAGAGTTGGTTCCCGTCCTGCTCTGAAGGTATCAAGACCATTACATTTTCTGGCTGTAAATAATGGCGTGTACAGAATTTACTGGAGTGTGCGCTTGATCATCTTATCAGTGTAATAAAGGAAATTAAGGCGAATTTGCTTTGTAGGATTTGTCTGGAAAGCATGGATGAGAGATGAACAATAATTAGATGCGTTGTGAATAGCGAACGTTCGGTCAGGGTGAAGGATTGGTAATGCTCCGAGCGCAACAAGCATTGCCTGGAGGTGTCGGAGGGTTGACTGGTGACTGAATATTATTTTATCTACGAGGTTAACTCCAAGGTATCTGTTGATATAGATTTTATCAAGACATTGGGTCACGGCACCTTCGAGATATTTATCACCACGGACATATTGGGGTTCAAATTGAAGTCGATTTCCTTCAAACCTTCGATTGCCATTCTTGTGAACTCAGTTACGGTTCCATGTTCTTTCCAATTAGGTCAGTATCAAAAGAAAACCCTAGGACGATTCCCATACTTGGAAGCTCAGTATAACCAGTTCAAGTATGTTGATGATAGATGGTGCTGGATCTGCCAAATAAAACGGGCGTTTAAAATAATACTCTGTCCTCATTTTAATCATGCACCATCTTTGAAAGTAAAGTTAAGAATGGGACTTTTATATGATACCTCATAAAGTTTTGCTCATATACTATAGCTGAGTCACGTTCAAAATTCAGCCAGTATTTTGCAAAGGCTGCTCATGTCTGCAAACAATGGTGCACTTTTATATATTAACTTTCGACATTCGTTATACATATATCGTTAATTCCATCACACTTCCGAGAAAATTTCAACTAAAGTTTCCTTAGTGTGTGTACCATAGAGCGTCCGCCTCCTATTTGCAAGATAACACCTTCGGTTCCCGGACAAGAAAGCTGGATGAAGGTTGGGAAAGAATCCCGGCACTCCGAGTGAGACAAAGTCACCATAATGGGTCCCATTCATATTAGACTATCTACGCAACGGTAGCTGAGTCCATGCAATTATTATCTTTTACATTCGAATTGAGCCACTAAGGGTTACCATTTGAAGTGTTCAGCTCTTATTCGTCTGTCAGTATCTCCTGAGCCCGTCACCCAGTGTCTTCTTCTGAAAGAGATCGCCTCCGGTTTTCGGTTCTGCTTCTAACTTAACAGACCATTAGTTTATGGCCATTTTGTCTAAATTCATTTCTGTCCATAATTTTGGACTCCGGAACACCAAATTCTATAAGATCTTTATCACATTCTTGAAACCATCCCAAATTCTTTGCCATTGGTTTCACAAAATTCCAGATTTTCTTTCCCAGTCGATCACCGGGCATTCTGAAGATGTACCCATAGAATAACAACCTTTCCTTTTTAACTGATGATGTAACTGGTTCCATCTGTCTGTATAAGTCTTCGTTTGATTTCAAACGTATGTGTGATCATTATTATTGTTATTAATCATGTGTAGACATGAATGTCGATGTAAATGCATGTTTTATAGACTACAAAAAAACTTTTGATTGTGTCAGACATGAAAAGTTGATAGACATTCTGAGATCAACTGGTATTGACCGCAATGATTTACACATCATGAGTAATCTATATTGAAATCAGACTGGGGATGTTAAAACAGTTCAAGGAACTTCAGAAACAGCTTCAATCAGAAAAGGTGTTCGTCAGGGTTGTGTACTGTCACCGCTTTTGTTCAACATTTATTCTAAAGAAATATTTAAAAAATCGCTGGTAGAAGGTGGAGGGATCAATATAAATGGAAAATGTATTAATAACATTAGATATGCGGATGATACTGTGGTCATAGCAGATAAATTATCTACCCTTCAACACATGGTAAATTGCTTAGTACAACACAGTGAAGAATTCGGTTGTGTGTGAACGCGTTAAAAACAAAAATGATGGTGTTCTCTAAAAAGACAATAAGAGCAAATCTCACAATAAATAATAATATGGTTGAACAAGTGTCCTCCTTCAAATACTTGGGCACCATATTGAACGAACAATGTGACTCCAAACAAGAAATAAAATCTAGAATTGAACAGGCCAGGAAACAATTATTTACCTTGCGGAAATTCTTTGTACGGTCAGATCTCAGTCTACAGTTGCGAATCCGCATGATCCGTTGTTATATATTTTCTGTTCTTCTATATGGTTGCGAATGCTGGACCATGGATCCTTCTATTCAAAAGCGAATCGATGTCTTTGAAATGTATCTATATCGTCGTCTCCTGCGCATACCTTGGATATTGAAAATTTCAAATGTCGAGTTCCAACATCGGATGAAAATGCAAAAAGAAAAGCAAAAAGAACTGCTACATTTTTAAAGCAAAGAAAGACAGAATACCTAGGTCACATCATGCGAAACGAGAGGTACCAATTATTACAGCTAATTATTGAAAAAAAGATACAAGGAAAAAGATCCGTTAGGAGACGCAGAAATTCATGGTTGAAGGACGTTAGAAGGTGGCACCGGTGTACATCGGAGGAAGCATTTCATACTGCAATGTCAAGGTCAGAGCTGGCTACGTGGATCGCCAACCGTCGTTTGGAGACGGCGTCTTAAGAAGAAGAATCCAAACAGCATTGCCACTGACAAATTTCTCGAATCAGCTGCAGAAGGAGTTGTGATTTCCATCGTTAACATAGTTGATTAATGAATGGTCTGCCACCAAACCCAATAGGACGTATAGCTAAAAGATACACCTTGTGGTGTAGTGGTTAGCATAGTTGGCTATCGTCCTGGAGGCTCGGGCTTGATTCCCGGCTTTGCAAAGGAATGTCATTCTAGTTTGAGGTACTGGAGCGGTATCGTTGAGTAACAATTACCCTTGTGGAGTGAATTTCGAATGTCCAATGAAAATAAATTTATAAGAAATTGTATTTTCACGAGAACACTTTCATGAAAGACCATTTCAGTTACAATGTCGGATTGTGTGTTTTAAGAACAAGCAATGCCATACAGATGTAAAGTAAAGAGTTAATATGCCTAGGAATCGAACCTGGATCATTTGGACGTAGCCACCAATGCTGTAGCATTGAGATACCGTGACATGCGGTTTGATTTTCCACGCAAGGAGACATGAGGTGTTGACACGATGTGCCAACGCCCATTCTTGAAATTCAGCCCATCAGCAGTACCAACTACACATATCTCATTGCCTCGATAGGTTCCTATTCACACCTAGACATTTTGACTCTCTACCCATCTTGGTCAATACCAGACCTTTTCAATTAAATTTCCCCGAGGACCACTTAGATTAATTTATGATTATTTAAGGTAGGCTACTCACGGGGTTGAAAGTGAAATAAAGAATACTTGTTCGTACATTATTCATTCCATGGCTACAGTAATTATTGTAATAAGTAAAATTATTGTAAATAAACCGAAGGAAATATCATGTTTCAACTTGAGATAAAATTGACCCAGAATTACCCTGAATAAGTAGTTACGGTACCCTAAAACTACCCTGGGCGTTATAATAGTACCCTAAATTAGGGTAATTACTTAAAAGTGGCAACCCTGATTGTACTTGTTTCCGCGCTGCAATTATTACCGTACTGTATACGAAGGTATTTATCAATATTTATACGAATACAAAGACTCGTATAATACTTCTAGTATTGGAAAACGTTTTTTAAATAAACCCATCATCTATCTATTGGTTTGAAATATTGTACTTGTGCCCGTTATTTCGCATTTATATTCCCTTTCCCCTGAGGTACTAGCAGTGTAATAATTCAACATATTCGCTAGAAGGCAGTAATTTATATGTCTGTGCGAATATTAGTGTAGTGTTATTCCTATTTCATGACTATATTGGATTTTAAAATCAACTTTCAAACTCATCACTACATTGTTATCATAGGCTATATACCACTGAAGCTAGAAATCTCTCTTTATTCAAGACTAGCAACCCTCCCCGGCTTCTCCCAGTATCGTTAATGATTTACCCGGAAGGCGCACGGACGGCAGATCCCAGACGCAATTCAGAAAAGCCGAGGTGAACAGCAAAACTCCAAACACCTATACATTTCTCTCAAGTCTTAACTCGACATGACTCGACAGATTGATGCTGGCCGAAGCTGGGGTAATAGACTTGTAAACTCACTCCGGAGCTAGTAATTTAAATTTTCACTGAATGGAGATTGTTGGAAGAAATGAAAACGTATTAAAGATAGAGATACGCTGTCCCCGACTTTTTGTAGAACTTTTCATGTTGAACAATTCTTGCATTCGTAGAACAGTATATAGATATTGTTAACGGTTTGCCCAGCGTTAGCTTAAAAGGCGCACGGACGTTAGGATATTCTTCGACTATATTCACTTAAATCGTCACTGCCTGGCTTCCTTTGGTCATAAATAAATGTTTTTCTACAGATACCTTCCTCGAAAAATCCTTTACAGAATGGTGAAAACCGCATCAAAATCAATCCGGTGGTTCTCGAGATTACCTATGACTTTGGTTGGTTGGTTGGTTCCTCAGTTTAGGGGCTGCGACAACGCGGCCATGTAGCCCCGTGTACTTTGGGTGTGTGTAGAATCTGTCTGATAACCGGTGTTAATTGTGATGACTGTATTAGTGTGTGTATCTGTTTTAATTCAAGTAAGGACTGCAGACGATCAATTTTCAAGTAGTTCCTACTTTTTCCGCCAAACGCCACCGTCAACGACCACCTAGTTCAGAAATTAGTTACCAGATGCCACCGCAGTCGGCTCCTGACGACGAACGTAGGAACCTAAGAACGTTAGTCAAATGTTTAACCTATATTAATTTAGCTTCACACAGGTTTAATTAGTGGAAGGTTCTTTAACATGCCATAAATCTACGACATGGGACCGCCGGCTTTACCTCCCCTCCAAAGGAAGACATACTGAGGGATTTTTAACGTTCTTAAAAAATCCGACAACTTCAGCCGGGTTTGAACCCGCGATCTTGGGCATAGAATCTCAGCATGCTACCAACTACGCCACCGAAGCCGCTAAACCCGTGATTTTGTTTTATACACGTAGGCCTATAATGTTATCAACCAAATTCAGGAGAATCGATGCCTGTTGAACACCATCAAGGTTGTTGTTGTTGTTTGAGTCTTCAGTCTTTTGACTGGTTTGATGCAGCTCTCCATGCCTCCCTGTCCTGAGCTAACCGTTTCATCTCTCCATAGCTACCACACCCTACATCCGAGGCAATCTGTTTAACATATTCTAACCTTGGTCTACCCCTACAGTTCTTGTCCTCGACCCTTCCTTCCATAACTAAGCTTACTATTCCAGGGTGTCTTAGAATGTGTCCTACCAACCTATCTCTTCTCTTCATTAGCAGTCGTCAGAAACATCTCTCCTCTCCCACTCGTCTTAATACCCCTTCGTTTGTAACCCTATCTACCCATCTGATCTTCATCATTCTCCTGTAACACCACATTTCAAATGCCTCTATTCTCCTCTTTTCTGCTGCACCAATAGTCCAAGTTTCACTTCCATAGAGCGCCACGCTCCAGACAAAGGCTTTCAAAAATGACTTCCTAATACCTAAATCTATATTCGATGTCAGCAGATTCCTTTTTTGTAGAAATGCTTTCTTTGCCTGAGCCAACCTACTTTTTATATCCTCTTTGCTTCGTCCATCACTGGTTATTTTGCTTCCTAAGTAACAGAAGTCTCCTACTTCCTTTACCTTTTCACCTGCCAATTTGATCTCCAAAGAGGTTTCTGATTTATTTCGGCTGCATTCCAGTATTTTTGTTTTACATTTACCATCAAGGTAAGGAAAGCAAAATTCATGGGACACACATACTCAGACAAGACACTCTGCTCCAGGTAATTTTGAGGGGAAATTTTTTGGAAAAGAACCAAGAGGACGACAAAGACAGTCGTATCTCAAGAAGATTGTCAAGGACGGAATGTGACTCGTATGCCCATATGAAGAGAACTGCTGAAGACCGTAAGAAATGGCTGCAAGGACAAGGCATTTAGCCTTTAGAAGCTCTTGATTTTGATGTAGAGATATGCGGGTGGTTAAATAAAAGAAAAGAAAACCCCTTGATTTGCCCATGAAGACTAATAAAACATAATGTTATGAATACAGGTGGTGTAGCGCGCAGTTAGCGTACTACAGATATCTTCTTCTTCTTCTAGTCGTTTACCCTCCAGGTTGGTGGAACCCACGGACTCAGTGAGGGAACTCACCACTACCGCCTCTACGGGCAGTGTCCTAGAGCTGGGAACATCTAATCGGAGTGGATACAACTGGTGAGGTGTGATTGGCCCCCAGGCAGCCTCACCTGCAAAGCGAACAGGGGCCTAATGAGGGAAGGTAATGGATGGTCAGGATGGATAGGCAAGGAAGAGGGAAGGAGGCGGCCATGGCCTTGAAGAAGGTACCATCCCGGCATTTGCCCGAAGACGAAGTGGGAAACCACGGAAAACCACTTCGAGGATGGCTGAGGGGGAATCGAACCCCCTCTACTCATTTGGAACACCCGAGGCTGAGTAGACCCCGTTCCAGTACTCATACCACTTTTCAAATTTCGTGGCAGAGCCGGGAATCGAACTCAGGACCTCCGGGGCGGCAGCTAACCATGCTGACCGATACGCTACGGAGGCGACGTACTACAGATATACGAAAAAGAAGTCCATTCATTCGTTTTCATTGGAGGCTGTTTTGCCTTTCAGCGTTCAGTCTAGTCTGCAAGCCTCTGTTTGCGAACAAGTCGCCTCCATGCTCCCCTATTAACAGTTAGCACTGCGGCCTCCTATGCTTCTACTTTGAAATCGCTATCACTAAATCTAAACCTTCCCACCTAGGTCTTCCTGTGCTTCTCTTACCCTCTACAGCCGAACCCGTTAACCTCTTTGGATATCTCTCCTGCCCCATTTGTTTCAAATGAACCCGTCATCTGAGTCGACAGCTTCATCTAGGGTGATAATTTTGTATTTAGCGTTTATCTCTTCATTTCAAGTAGGCCTACCTTTCTGCCTTTGCTCCTATCTATTTGTCACAGCAATATTTCGTGCTACCTTCATATTAGTTACATATAGCTTATGTAACACATATTCTGAATCTAGCCAGTTCTCCCTTCCATACAGCAAGGTCGGTCTAAATACTGAATGTTGTAGGGAGAGTTTCGTCGCTACACTAACTTCTTTCTTGCAAAATAGCAACTGAGAACTCACTGCAATCTCTCTACACCTCGACTGTATTTGCTTTCCCATAGACCACTACCGTGCTGACAGAATACACAGCCCAAGCATCTAAAATGGTCCATCTGCTCCATCTTTGTTCCTTCTACCTGGCATTCTATTTCCTTGCGTTATACGATATGTTGTTGTTTGAATCTTCAGTCTTTTGACTGGTTTGATGCAGCTCCTCATGCCTCCCTGTACTGAGCTAATCGTTTCATCTCAACATAGCTACCACACCCTACGTCCGAGGCAATCTGTTTAACATATTCTAACCTTGGTCTACCCCTACAGTTCTTGTCCTCGACCCTACCTTCCATAAATAAGCTTGCTATTCCTGGGTGTCTAAGTATGTGTCCTACCAACCTATCTCTTATCTTCATTAGCATTCGCCAGAAACATCTCTCCTCTCCCACTAGTCTTAATACCTCTTCGTTTGTAACCATATCTACCCATTTGATCTTCATCATTCTCCTGTAACACCACATTTTAAACGCTTCAATTCTCCTCTTTTCTGCTGCACCAATAGTCCAAGTTTCACTTCCATACAGTGCCACGCTCCAGACAAAGGCCTTCAAAAATGACTTCCTAACACCTAAATCTATATTCGATGTCAACAGATTCCTTTTCTGTAGAAATGCTTTCCTTGCCTGAGCTAACCTACTTTTTGATGTGTAACATCTTTCCACTCGGTAACTGGACATTTTTGTGGGAGTGATTTTGGAAAAGGGACGGAAGTGGATGGGATGGAAATGGATGGGACGGAAGTGCATGGGACGGAAACAATGAGCGAGCGCGATGGCGGAGATCGGTACAACGACGTACTGTAGGCCATGTGGCTATGGCGACTGTATATCGCATACAGTTTAGTTCAAGGTTTGGAGACCCCATTTAAGATATTCCTGCAATAAATCATCTTCAAGTTGTCGTTCTTTGGTGTGAAAATATTCATTTTATCATATTTGCTGAAAACAATTACGATTTATTAAATCTTTATACTTTTGCTTTATTCTTATTTAATGTAAGCACTCGATGTACTGTCGGCCATGTGGCTATGTGGAATCTATATCGCATAAACAAACACTCCAAATAACGTAGGAATTCAGTATATTAACGCCGACTACTAACAATAATTGAAACTTCGTTGGTCTAAACTTATCACTGGGAGAAACACATTTAATATACCTTCCGCACACCTAATTTTTAATCGCGCCTATACTTGGCAATGCGCTGATCGGCAAAACGAGGCCATTTTCAATAACGTCGCTGGCATGGGTTCACTAACTGGCCGGTATAGAGCGCAGCTCGCATCAAGTAGGTAGTGGATTGCTTCTGCCACGGCAAATAACATCTATGATTCATTACGGTCAGGATTTGGCAGTGGAGTTTTACAAGCAGTTATTTCAATGACCAACAGAGTTCACTGTTAACAAGGGATTTGCGCTCCCGGGAGACACACAGCAGGATAACATATCACATTGTTACACATCATATGCGACTACTGTAAGGCTCGTATAATTTTATACCCTCTTTGCTTCGTCCATCACTGGTTATTTTGCATCCTAAGTAACAGAAGTCTCCTACTTCCTTTAGTTTTTCATCTGCCAATTTGATATCCATAGAGGATTTTTTTGTTTTACATTTATTAATTTTCATCATCAATTCTTTCCTCAAGACGGAGCCCATACCACTCAAAAACTCATTCAAATCCTCAGGCGTGTCGGCAAATCTCAGAGTTGAAATTATTTCTCCTTGAATCTTCACTCCCACTTTAAATACGATATGATATACAAAAAGGAAATCATTTTACTATTGACCAGTGGCGAAGCTGGAGGGGAATCTTTGCGCCTAAGAATACTCATTTCATTCTCAATGAATATGCAAATTTAAATTTTCCCATTTTTCGTTGACATCTAGGCAAATTAATCTCTTGGTTTCGGTATTATTCTCTGTAAGCACGGTGGGATTGACACCAGCTTCTCAGCGCGGGACTGAGAAGCCAGCGAGTCTCCTTTGAAACAGGCTCACGTCTCTGTGGGTTGTACCCATGTGAGTAATCTCGATGGAAAATATGCTTCCGCCTCCAGCTAGCGTCAGGACCCGGGCGTGTACCGTTCCCCCATTTAGCAGTTGCATATTTTGGATTTGAGGCTAAAAGGTATCAACTCTACAATGATAAGGCACAACTCTATTCTAAAACTTTAATTCAGTAATAAAATCATGGCTTCAAACAAACAAAACAAATCCCCACAACCACAAAAACAAAAGCAAACAAAAATTACTTCCACAATCCACTAATATGAACATAATATTATCATAATAAAATCATATCATAACACAAACCTTTACCCTTCTATCAACTTCACACAAATACTCTAGTGCGCTGATGCGCATACAACTTCAGAAACAAACTGTACTTTGATTCATCTGTCATCCAATGTGACTTCTTTAATTTCACAAAATTACTTATTCCTTTAACCTCGTCTTAATTTGACGATTATGTGTACCGTGTGTGTTTGACTTTTCTCTTCCCACCAAATGCTTTACATGCATTAGCCTATTCTGGTGTTGCACAACAGTCTACGTGCGACTCCATAATTATGTAAGCTACCCCTACACTTCCTCTATTTATATAGTTCCACTGCATGCCGTGTGTGATTTCATCTTAAAAACATTAGTTAACGCTGTGTCGGACGGTACTATTAAACTACCCTTGCGCGCGTAGCCTGTGGCATCTTGTGACCAACTTCAGAAAAAGTTGTCAGTGACAGTAAAAATGCAACGTCTAACCATTCGTTAGATAGCTAAAATCATGAAACATCTGGGTGATCTATAATTATCAATGTGTTCTTAAACCACATGGCTTCATTACTCAATATAACAATATTTCATTTCATGCCATTAACAGGGTCTAAAATCTGCCCCTTTTTCAACCTTCTTTCACGGTTCGCTTGACCGTCCCAGCCCTCTCTCGAGCGGCCTGTACACAATAGAAGTGGAGTGAGGTTCCAACATTACCTCCACCCTCGTTTCCTGTCTCATAGCTTTCTTACCAAGCAGTATAAGATTTTACAAGACAAACACTGTGGTCCCAGTGACACACATATCTCAATGGATTTAAACTGAATATTATGCAAATAGGTTCTGGATGAGTTTTCACATTTATTCCTACCCTGAGGATAATAATAATTGGCACCAAATATAGGCCCATTTCAACCTGAAGGTACGAGGTTCGTAAAACATTGGTCTCGTAGGTAACCGGTATCTTAAATAAACACTGCGGTCAGTCACACATGCTGCCGTCTGAAGATTCGCTTCAACGAGCCGAATCACTCAATAATAAGTTCTCGGGGAATCAGATAGAGTGCAGAGGTATCCAACGTTTTCCTCTCACCTATCACGGGATTCGAACCCGGAACATTCCATATCCATCATCAGAGTTAGGGTCCATTTCACTAAATACACTCTGGCACAAAGCACATCTCCCAGTATGCCCCTGGCATACGAGATTTCATACGTAGAATAGATTACCTGGTTCCTGACCTAATGTTATGCCCTTCGTCCTATAATTATTAAGAGAAATCTATCAATTACTCTATAAGCTTTTTACATAAGCTGCAAATTCAATTCACTAGAAGCTCTTCCATTTCCTGGCATAATTATTCCCATTAATACAATATATTCTGATATAAAACTCTTTTCTTAATCCCGTAATGTAATCTTACTGTATAATCTTACTGCTTAGATCGATGAGTCTTGCAATTAGCGTAACTATTTCTTGCTTACAACGTTTTACCTGATGCATTCATTCATACCTTTTATTATTTATTATTATTATTATTATTATTATTCTCACTGACATAGTTTACCAAAATCCGACACAACTAACTCATCTTAAACTCGAACAACCGTGTTCGTTCATTACGTTCACATAACTGATTTGCCATTTTTAATAATAGTGGTAACGATTAATCCACTCACTGATGCAAGATAATATCTCAACTCTATTAACAATCAACACAATAATGATTAAACTTGGAGGGTCTATCTCCTCCTACCGATTCTTACTGGCATCTTTATAACTCTGAAATCACACTACATGCAGTGGCCTATACTTCTACTTAAACATAATTTGTGGGGTACTCGCATATATCGGCATGTCATGGTGGCTCCAACCACTCATATCCTTCCGGGTCGCCTGCCATATGCAGATTTAGTGCGACATTTGCATCTTGAATACACACACTTTATGGTACATATCTCCCGTTAACCACACGACACTTTGCATTTCTATAAAGAAGCTATTGCTCCCAAAACACATGACACTTTATCACTTATTAAACCATTAATTTAAAAGACATTTCACATATGATTTATACATAACACTCGTCACTTTTTACACATTCCATTGGTTGAAATTCCCTAGCAAAGATATCAAAATTGCAGGTGTCGACGGCATCTTTCGTGCTCCTACCAACTCCTGATTGAAAGTCTGGTTCCTCTGCCCCCGGAATTCACCAACAGTATATCCATACTCCTACGGTAAGCTTCCTGCTTTGCATAAATATGCTAACTTCCGTCCTGAGCGTTACTATTTGGCATTCTAAGACATTACCAAATGCTTCGTAAAGTTTCTCCCAGCGCATTCCAGCGTAATCAAACATGTATAATCAGTCAATACGTTATACATTGCGCTTAACATTGTACATAATTTTACACAGATTATTATTTTCAATAGTTCTGCAACTTATCTCACACGGCGCTTCCTAAGTGAACACAAACCATTGTTCGTACTGCTGACTACACCTGCAGCACGACTGTCATTAATAAAACCTTCTAAATGTTCTACTGCACGGCTTCCCAAATCGAAGTCCGGGCCTCCTTCCTTGCCTTCGGTAATACACATTTCACACAATGAAGTTCGCTGATTACCGTACTTCTTATTAATTTCTGACTGTACATTCTTATCTTCTCACTTGTTACATTATGATGTGCGGTGAATATAATGGTTCACTCAAATGTACAAGTCTTTGTTTGAGCGTCCTTTCATGAGCCGGACCGACATACGTTCCGCCTCAACAACTGCTTGACAACTGTGAAACTGTAGCGACGACTGTCTAGCGATGACTGTGCTCTGCCAAGGGTCGACTCCCTTATATTCGTTTCACACAAAAAGTAGAGCTAAAATTTCCCGCGCTATCTCGACTCCTCTCCCAGCATGATTCTGGTCTCGAAACCAAGCTCATCGGGTTCCTTTTTCTTCACTGATCCCAGAACTATCTGCGTGCTGAAGGATCGCTCGGCCAATTAATTAATATTAATTGTTTTCTCCATAGCGTGGGGACGCTGTTTCACAGGGAATCCCTGACGACATCGTCAAACCCAGCCGCGAACCTTCATAGTCTCATGTCCTTCCGCACTCCATTAAATATGCGTCAATTTCGCAGATTAAAGGCTCTAAAATTAGCCTCCTGGCTAAAGATTCACCTGTGCGCGACTCTTATGTCATTGCGTAACTCCAATCACGAGTAATCAATGATTTTCCTTGGGATCTATCCCCACTCTTCTTCGTCCTATTCTCAGTTGGGGAAAAACTGGGTCATTATTCAAGCCCCCAGCCTCTTCCAGACGACTTAACGAGGTCAGCAAGATTGACGTGGCTCCAAGGGTCACCTCCCACAATTCTGAGCCTATTAGTAAAACGTCAAACTCTCTACTTCTGCGTTCTAAGTTCAGCATAGCCTACTCCAAGTAGTCCAATAATGCTGTATTCCGGTTCTTTTCCCTGCATTATTTTAATAAATAATGTCATTATCAACTGAAATCACCTCAGTGATTAAATATACACTTTCCTCTAGGGGTTTTTCCACAGAAACTCCCTTGACAGATCTCGGGTTCGTTCCCTGGTGGAACCTTTATTCTGAGATCACAATCTCTGAGATCCCCGTTCGATATCAGTCAGCATAACCCCCTCGGGTTCAGGGTAGAGAAGTCAATTGCGCATGCGCCAAGCGGAAGGTCGATAGCTGAATGCATCATCAGAGAGCCTACTGTCGACCAAAGTATTATGTGTACTCGAGTTTGAAGGTTGTTTGTTAAGTAACCAATAGACCTACATAAAATCCAATACCATGAACATTTTCGTTGTTCTATTCTACGTTACTTCATGTAGGTTTGGATTTTTAATTTGTATTTTAATATTTTTTATCGCAGTTGGAACACAAAAAGTGCACGTTTTTAAGCGTGTTTCAACCTTGCGTCACATTTAAGAATTATTATCTCAAAAGCCCGTCATCAGATCGAATCCAAATTTTAACACAATATACATTGGAATGTTGTATAACTGGTTCATTAGTTTCACAATTTTGTGTGTCCAAGAAACAAAGTTGTTATCATTATTGTAAGGTAACTTTTTCTCGGCTCAGAGTGGTTGGAAAATGTAGTTCTTGGTTGCGTTGTAATCATTATGCATCAAAAAGTTATGCAGTATGACTGTAAAATACGTCAATTAATTCACTTATTTTATATCGGTTTGTATTTGTACGAGGAAATAACACATGGTTCTCCAGCTAGCCGCTCCGGCTAAAGCTGTACAGCGTTGCTGAGATGGAGCCCATCACTTCCGAGCGAGTCGCGCCATGATGCGTGTGGGCACCATTTCGGCAACGCTGTACAGCTTTTGCCGGAGCGGCTAGCAGGTAAAACATGTGTTATTTCCCCGTAGAAATACAAACCGATAAAAAATAAATGAATTAATTTACGTATTTCACAGTCATACAGCATAAACTTTCGATGTATAAGGATTACAATGCAACCAAGAACTACATTTTCCAACCAGCCCTAGCCGAGAAAAAGTTACCTTACAAAAATGAAAACAATCTTGTTTCTTGGACACACCCAATTTTGAAATTAATAAACCAGTTATACAACATTCCAATGTATATTGTGTTAAAATTTGGATTCGATCTGATGACGGGTTTTTGAGATAATAATTCGTAAATGTGACGCATGGTTGAAACACGCTTAAAAACGTGCACCTTTTGTGTTCCAACTGTGATAAAAAATATTAAAATATAAATTTAAAATTCCAAACCTACATGACCTAGCGTAAAATAGAACGACGAAAATGATGATGTTATTGGATTTTATGTAGGTCTATTGGTTACTTCACAAACCACCTTCAAACTCGAGTGCACATAATACTTTGGTCGACAGTAGGCTCACAGCAGTGCATTAGTGAGGAGGGTGGTATTTCAGCGCGTGCATGTTCGTTTGTGAGTTTTAAAACATGGATCAGTATACTGATTTAATAGTGTACAGTATTTAAAACCAAGACCATTTTCTTCCCTGTCCTATGAAGAGACTATTTTTAAACAACGGCCTCGAAAAAAATATCATGAAACAGTGCATCTCATAAGACTGATTCTTACCTTTCCTGGTTCTACTGCTCCAAGTGAACGAAGTATGAGTGAATTGATGAAAGTTAAGACATTTTTAAGGAACTCCATGTCAGATTCTTGACTGAGCAATTTGAATACTCTCGCTATTGAGAAGAGTTAGGTGAACTATCTTTCCAGGTATGACATCTTTAAAGATCGCATCATAGATATCTTTGTTGTGAAAAAACACGACTGAAGTTTATCTGCAAAGAAAAACTATAAAATAAGAACTTAAGAGTACCCAGTTGAATGTAACGTCGCCAATGCTATAGACTATTTTAAAGCTAAATATGATTTCCCTTCATGCAAATGATTCTTGAAAATGACTCAAAAGCAAGACTTCAGTAATGATTCGAACCTGAATCTGGTCCTATTTCGCTAAACGTTTCATTGTACATGGGAGTTGAGGGTCCACTTTGGTGGTCGAAAGAAAAGCTCAATTGAAAAATCTGGGAATGGCGGATCAACACAATACAAGAAGTTATCATATATATTATTTCAGTAGTATAGATCCCTCCTGCGGCGCTCACAAGCAACCGATCGTGACAAATGAGCATTCAAATGAAAGAGAATAGACATTAACAGTGACAAATTGCACTCTAATTTCATAAATATCAAAAAATTATTTTAAAAAAATGGCTTTTAAAAATGTACGAAGTGTGCGATTTGCAGATACTGTTGCTGTAGGAATATACGCTCCATAATTGCTGTCCACTTCGCATTTTGGCCGCTGTGACACCTGTATCAAGTCATTTTAACATTCTGAGGTCTTTCCTTTATCATTTTGCATGGATTTCAGGAACAGTAAATCAAAGGAATGAGTAGGTCTACTCAAATCATATAATTTAATAAATTTCGAATAACCGGTGAGTGTTACGGCTAAGCTGTCAATCAACGGATTCAGCTCACAAATGACATTAGCAGTGACGATTTGCATTCTAATTTCATAAATATCAATTTTTGTAAAATGTGCGCGATTTGCAAATACTGTTGCTGTAGGAAAATAAGCGACATCATTGCTGTTCTGTCCGCATTTTGGCCGTTATAAACCTATCGGGGAAAGTGTGGTTTAAGAACATGCGAAATTTCTCGCAAGGGTCCGCTAGTCAGAAGAATTTTAAAAGATTCTGTGCATACAGCGTTCTAAATAATATTTGTTTTATCATTACTTATAAGATACTACTGTAGTTGAATTGCATCCTGGACCTCCAGGTCATATTATCTCTAAGGCAGGATCCGATCTTTCTGGAATAAATAAAATTGAAGTTAAATATATCAACCAGGTAATTTGAATCTACGTGATTCGGACATAGCGGAAGTGCAAAACTATCTTGCTTTGTTTGATTTCCAAAAACAGGGTTGTATTAGCTGTGAACATTGCATAGCTGATAAGAATACCATGAAGGGAACGCTCTGATGATGATGATGATGATGATGATGATGATGATGATGATGATGATGATGACGGTTGCTGTTTTAAGGGTCGGAACAGTGAGGTCAACTGCCTCTATTGAATGTTATATCGTTCTAATGCTCACTCCTTGATATGCGGATTAGGTGGCGTAGTTGGTAGCATGCTGAGCTTCTATGCCCAAGTTCATGTGTTCAAACCAGGCCGAAGTCGTCGGATTTTTAAGAGCGTTAAAATTCCCTCAGTATGCCTTCCGTCGCAGGCGAAGTAAAGCCAGCGGGCCCATGTCATAGATTTATGACATGTAAAAGAACCATCCACTAAATACAGGGTCTTTCATATAAAGTAAGAACGGCGAGCGGCGGTTTTGTCATTCGTTGCTGAAGCCGGCTTGGCCGAGCTTGTAACGCGCCACGGCCCCCTGCTGTAGTATTGAAAGCGCGCGCATAGTACAAACAAGACCTTGCAATAAGCGTGCAGGTGTTGTCAGTTGCCAGTCGGAACCACAGCTGCTAACATGTTGAGACAGTTATCATTGCAACATCGTATTTTTGTATGTAAAATTAATTTAATTACGATTCGGCTCGGCGGGTACGTGATGCATTTGTTCAGCAATTTCCTGATGAAGTGCCACCTTCACTAGCACAGATTCACGTAATTGTAAATAAATTTGACACTACTGGTTCAGTGCTCAATAAAAAACACAAAATAAAAAATCAGAAAAAATACAGTGGCATGACTCACTCGCGTCAGCCAAAATGTGGTTACCAGATACAATGCCTGTATAACCCAGGAAGGACGACACTTCCAGCAACTTTTATAAGATAATATTTCATAGAGGATTGTACACACGCTTAGAGCAGGGGGCCACGGCTCGCCACAAGTTCGGTCAAGGTCACCACACTAGCGGATAACAAACCCGCCGCTTGGCGTTCTTACTTTATATGAAAGACCCTGTACAATTGTGTGAAGGTAAAAATTTGACTGTTACATTTGATTAACGCTGTATTAGTTCCAACGTTCACCACCAGGTGCCAGTCATGGTGGGATCTAGTAGTCAAGTTCGCAGCTAGGTGTCGTTGACGGTAGCATTTGGTAGCAAAAGTAGGAACTACTTGAAATTGATCGTCTGCATTCCTTACGTGAATTACAGATAACACACACTAGTATGGCCATCACAATTAATAATAACTGCGTTGTCGCAGCCCCTAAACTGGGAAACCAACCAACCTGACTCCTGGATACAAATGTTAGTTGTTCTTAAGTTTAGGGGCTGCGACAAGGCTGTCATGTAGCCCCGTGTACTTTGGGTGTGTGTAGAATCCGTCTGATAACCGGTGTTAATTGTGATGACTGTATTAGTGTGTGTATCTGTTTTTTAATTTAAGTACAGGCTGCAACTTAGAATTTATCAAATAGTTCCTACTTTTGCCGCCTAACGCCACCGTCAACGACTACTAGGCCTAGTTCAGAACTTAGCTACTGGACGCCACCGCAGTCGGCTCTTGGTAACGAACATAGAAGAGCGTTGTTTACATTCTTAACCTATCCAATTTAGCTTCACACAGGTGTAATTAGTGGAAGTTTCTTTAACATGCCATACATCTATGACATGGGACCGCCGGCTTTACTTCCCCTCCGAAGGAAGGCATATTTCAGATAATACTAACTGAAATATGGAATGGACTTTTACATGTTTGCTCCGATGATGAAGTATCTGTTATTATTAATGATAATATATTCGGTTTAATGGTGCTCGGATACTCGGTATGACATGAGGGTGGTGCTCACAGTTTGAGAACGAGGGTATCTTGTGAGAGCAGAGAATGGCTGACCTTGTAGTGACATCCTAGCTACCTACTGCGACTCCTCAACAAACGTTACCAGGTTACAAGACATACTTGTGTAGTTTACGATCTTGGCTCGGCGATGAAAGCTTCGGGACGAAAAGGGCCAGGTCGTGGCTGTAATATGATATTGCGCCACGCCGTCAAGCCGAAGCGAGGCAGCGCCATTCTCACATCATAACAGATCGGTCCTTCAAAACATCTCCTGTCTGGTGAGGTTTCTCCCCATGTGCAGAGATTGTATGACTCTATACAGGGGCGCAACCAAAGCGGAGGCTCATACAGCTACATGTTTTCCTAGAAAAGGTACACTTTGAAGTGATTGAAACCATCATTGTTGCCTAGTTCTATTAAAGAAAACTTTGCAGTCGGTCAACACAAATTGTACTCAATTACATTAGGCGGGAAATCAAGTATTTGCATGCCCTAACCTGAAAGAACCGAGTTATTATTACAAAATAACACGCTTTTATGTATAAAAATTAGGTACTTAACCGCGAGGACTTGCGCATGGACATTTTGGACCTGAGGATTAAATAATGCTCCATATTTTCGTTTTAGTCAGCCTTTATTTCCTATCGTTTACTGTACCTATTTTTCTAGCCTTGAAGTTCACTCAGCGAAAGAAACATGTTCATAGCTTTTTAAACACTCGGGTCAGATCGACCCATGACGCCAGTCCTCGCGTGACAATTTTCGGCTTACGTTAGTCGGGCAAATCTGTAATAAATAAGGGGGAAAATCCACCTATTTTGGTGCATCACAATTCATTCATTCACCCATGTTGGTCATCAGCTCCTTTGTTCAAAAAATTAAGATGACTGCTTTGCTGTCATTATCAAGGCCAATTATACTGTTTTTTTTGTTTTTTTTAGTCGTTTACCCTCCAGGTTGGTGGAACCCACGGACTCAGCGAGGGAACTGACCACTACCGCCTCTACGGGCAGTGTCCTAGAGCTGGGAACATCGAATCGGAAGGGATACAACTGGTGAGGTGGGATTGGCATCTCGCCCAGGCGGCCTCACCTGCAAAGCGAACAGGGGCCTCATGAGGGAAGGTAAGGGATGGTTAGGATGGATTGGCAAGGAAGAGGGAAGGAGGCGGCCGTGGCCTTGAAGAAGGTACCATCCCGGCATTTGCCCGAAGACGAAGTGGGAAACCACGGAAAACCACTTCGAGGATGGCTGAGAGGGAATCGAACACCCCTCTACTCATTTGGGCCACCCGAGGCTGAGTAGACCCCGTTCCAGTCCTCGTACCACTTTTCAAATTTCGTGGCAGAGCCGGGAATCGAACCCAGGACCTCCGGGGCGGCAGCTAACCGTGCTGACCACTACGCTACGGAGGCGACCTCAATTATACTGTTACGAAAATAATTGTCATTTTTCTCCATGTTCAATTTGAAAAATGTACAAAACCTCATTTTATATTGGGAATAGTTCATAGGAAGACACCAGGAGTAAAATTACTTCGTGAAAATCCGTACGACTTCGACAAAAAGGGAGTGACACACTATGGGTGAAAATTACCCGGCGCCACTTTTCGTGTTATATTCTTTCACGCCAGTTCTCAAGTGTTAATTGGATGACATGTTTCGAACTTCAAAGTGTTCATCATCAGATCTTGTTCTCTGAGGCTTAATTGGTATACGATGTTTATGAATTACTGTACACTTATGCGCAAATATGTATACAATATGTGTGTGACGCGTTAAACAAGCTTTGTTTGTTGATACTAGTGATACTAGTGCTAAATCTGCGGTACCTTGTCTAAATCTACAGTAAGATAAGTCCATATTACCACCACTACAACCATATAGTCACTCCAAACAGACAAACTCCGGATTTCGATCACCATTTTAGCATTTCACCCAAAATTATATATAGGCTACTACAATTAGCATACACCGACAGGTTGCATTACCAATACTGCAACTAAATACTTGTACATATTGTAAATATGTTCACCTGTATTTTCAAACACAGATTTTATAGCCTAAGTGTAATGGATCTGATGATGATCGCTTGACGATTGAAACTGGTCATCCTAGTGTATTTATTAATTTCATGAAATCTTTTTCAGGAATAGGGCATAACCCAACTCTTTTGGGTACATTCGTGTTCACCGCCTGAAAAACACTAAACGTTTGGTTATACGTATATAAGTTAAATGTTATTATAATTACATCGTCAATAAAGAATCGGGCTATCATGTCATACTATATGGCAATTAAAACAGTTAAATTGCTAGGGACCATTTTGAAACTGGGATTCTGCACATTTCCTTTCTCAACTACAAGCACTCGATCTATAAATAATTAACATTCAATTGACTGAACTAACCCGATACTATCCTGGTCAGTTTATCTTTTACCGTGTTCAGCTAGCACCAACTATTCGGTTCAGTGCTCTTACTCCAGACATAACTGGTTTTAATTACTCTTATATTAGACCTTCATTTTCAGAGCTTACAGATGAGCATTAAATATTAATGCAATTAATATCCGGCCATGACCATCAAAGCGGTAACGATCCTCCACTCTCGTTTGTTAATACAGTATTTTAAAACGCAGCCAGCTGGAAGAATGCCTCTCGCAAGAACACGATAAAATGTAATGTACCGTAATGTAAAACGGAATAATGTAGTTAAATATAAATACAGTATAAACTAGCACTAACCAACCCATGTTCGGAGACAATCAAGCTTATTTCAGCATCCCCCAGGGGCTCACATCTATGTGGACCTAGGTTGGCGAATACGGGACCCCAGCTGAGTCCGGCATTGTTTCCACTTACTTGTGCCGGGCTCCTCAACACAGGGCGAAAAAAGTGTGTCTGTCTGTGTGTGTGTGTGTGAGTCTGTGTGTGTGTGTGTGTGTGTATGTGTGTGTGTGAGCCTGTGTGTGTGTGTGTCTGTGTGTGAGTGTGTGTACTCTGAATGTCTGTCCCCCCCCCCTATCAATTCGAACACGGTGAATGCGAATTGAACGAAATTTGGTACAGAGGTAGTACTAACAAAAGGCACCTCAGTGTCATGTTTTATATCGCCGCCATCTTGACGGAAACGTAATGGCGGCCACACAAATGTTCAGAGCTTAAATCAAATTACGACTAACCTAATCATACGATCCCTACCAAATTTTGCAACAACATACCTTTATGCAGGGAGCATCCTTTGACAAAACTAATAGGTCATCAGCATAATAGTTTGCGGATGGCGGCCATCTTTGTGTGAAAATCGATTCCCCCTATTAATTCGAACACGGTGCAACCGAATGGAACGAAATTTGGTACAGAGGTAGTACTAACAAAATGCCCCTCAGTGTCATGTTTTATATCGCCTCCATCTTGACGGAAACGTAATGGCGGCCACACAAATGTTCAAAGCTTAAATCAAATTACGACTAACCTAATCATCCGATCTCTACCAAATTTTGCAACAACATACCTTTATGGGGGGAGCATCCTTTGACCAAACTAATAGGTCATCAGCATAATAGTTTGCGGATGGCGGCCATCTTTGTGTGAAAATCGATTCCCCCTATTCATTCGAACACGGTGCAACCGAATGGAACGAAATTTGGTACAGAGGTAGTACTAACAAAAGGAACCTCAGTGTCATGTTTTATATCGCAGCCATCTTGACGGAAACGTAATGGCGGCCACACAAATGTCCAAAGCTTAAATCAAATTACGATTAATCTAATCATCCGATCTCTACCAAATTTTGCAACAACATACCCTTATAGAGGAAGCATTTTTTGACCAAATGAATAGGTCATTAGCCTAATAGTTAGCGGATGGCGGCCATCTTTGTGTGAAAATCAATTCCCCCTATTTATTCAAACACGGTGAAACCGAATGGAACGAAATTTGGTACAGAGGTAGCACTAGCAAAGGGCATCTCAGTGTCATGTTTTATATCGCCGCCATATTGACAGAAACGTAATGGCGGCCACACAAAAGTTCAAAGCTTAAGTTAAATTACGACTAACATAACCATCCGATCTCTACCAAACTTTGCAACAACATACATTTATGGAGGGAGCATCCTTTGACCAATCTAATAGGTTATTATTAGCCTAATAGTTTCCGGATGGCGGCCATCTTTATGTCAAAATTGATTCCCCCTATTAATTCGAACACGGTGAAACCGAATGGAACGAAATTTGGTACAGAGGTAGCACTAGCAAAGGGCACCTCAGTGTCATGTTTTATATCGCCGCCATCTTGAGTGAAACGTAATGGCGGCCACACGAATGTTCAAAGCTTAAATCAAATTACGATTAACCTAATCATCCGATCTCTACCAAATTTTGCAACTACATACCTTAATGGAGGGAGCATCATTTGACCAATCTAATAGGTCATCAGCGTAATAGTTTGCGGATGGCGGCCATCTTTGTGTGGAAATCCATTCCCCCTATTAATTCGAACACGGTGCAACCGAATGGAACGAAATTTGGTACAGAGGTAGTACTAAAAAAGGGCACCTCAGTGTCATGTTTTATATCGCCGCCATCTTGACGGAAACGTAATGGCGGCCACACAAATGTTCAAAGCTTAAATCAAATTACGATTAACCTAATCATCCGATCTCTACCAAATTTAGCAATTACATACCTTTATGGAGGGAGCATCCTTTGACCAATCTAATAGGTCATTCGCGTAATAGTTTGCGGATGGCGGCCATCTTTATGTCAAAATTGATTCCCCCTATTAATTCGAACACGGTTGAACCGAATGGAACGAAATTTGGTACAGAGGTAGCACTAGCAAAGGGCACCTCAGTGTCATGTTTTATATATATCGCCGCCATCTTGACTGAAACGTAATGGCGGCCACACGAATGTTCAAAGCTTAAATCAAATTACGATTAACCTAAACATCCGATCTCTACCAAATTTTGCAACTACATACCTTTATGGAGGGAGCATCCTTTGACCAATCTAATAGGTCATTCGCCTAATAGTTTGCGGATGACGGCCATCTTTATGTCAAAATTGATTCCCCCTATTAATTCGAACACGGTGAAACCGAATGGAACGAAATTTGGTACAGAGGTAGCACTAGCAAAGAGCACCTCAGTGTCATGTTTTATATCGCCGCCATCTAGACTGAAACGTAATGGCAGCCACACGAATGTTCAAAGCTTAAATCAAATTACGATTAACCTAATCATCCGATCTCTACCAAATTTTGCAACTACATACCTTAATGGAGGGAGCATCCTTTGACCAATCTAATAGGTCATTCACCTCATAGTTTGCGGATGGCGGCCATCTTTGTGTCAGAATCGATTCCCCCTATTAATTCAAACACGGTGAAACCTAATGGAACAAAATTTGGTACAGAGATAGCACTAGCAAAGGGCACCTCAGTGTCATGTTTTATATCGCCGCCATCTTGAGTGAAACGTAATGGCGGCCACACAAATGTTCAAAGCTTAAATCAAATTACGACTAACCTAATCATCCGATCTCTACCAAATTTTGCAACAACATACCTTTATGGGGGGAGCATCCTTTGACCAAACTAATAGGTCATCAGCATAATAGTTTGCGGATGGCGGCCATCTTTGTGTGAAAATCGATTCCCCCTATTCATTCGAACACGGTGCAACCTGAGCCATGTTTAACATCTCTCATTTCTTTATTTTCTTTGGCGGCCGTCCCGGTAGACTCAGTCGCCATGTGAGATACGTTCTGTCCGGACGTGCCTTGAGGCTCTCCACCTTATTATTTAAAATGTAATGTTTTTCCTTTTTATTTAACATTGTTATTATGCCGAAGCCTTCCATTTACTCATGTAAGTAATACATCTAACCTTGTGTCCACTATGCTCATTTCCTAAATTTAACCTTTGTTTTTGATCTTCGTCGTGTGCTTGGATTTGCTGTGGAACCAATCGAAATGGCGGTCTTCTGTTTTATTTTGTTTGAGTCTTCGTTTAACCTTTTATTTGTGCCGTGAAATATATCTGCGAGTGATTTTGTGAGTGTATGTTTTTCTTGCTGCCAGGTGCATTGATGCTGTTTGGATTGGGCATGTTTTTGAATGGGTCTCCCGTTGTTTGTGGACGTTGGCGTTTCGACCATTCTCCCAACACGAGGCATGACACCATATATTTTAGCCCTTATGTATTCCCTTCATTCCATGCTTCGTGCAACTGAATCACGGCGGTAACTTTAAGTAGGCCTTACCGTATTCAGCTCGAACTCGGAACGTAAGTTGGGGACTATATAGGTTTAGCATATTTTGCTAGACTACCTACAAGCACGAGTTGCTTTGTGTTTTATTACTGCATCGACGGCTGGCATTTTGTGTGTTTGATTGCGTGTATGTATCATGATATATTTCACGGACACTTGACGTCATTTGTTTCTCCTTGTAGTATCTTTGGTTTTTGCATTTCTTTTCTCTGGGGACTGCCAGCTCGATCGCATCCCCATTGCTCGCCACAGCCTCTGCGACATGCACACAGCCTCTTGTTTTATCTTTGCTATGCTTGTTATTTGTGGTCGTCATGACAACCATCCATCTCTAGGCGGAGAAGTGATTGTTGTTGACCAGCGACCGGCTCAATTGCCTTTTGGTCAATTACCTCCTCCCTTTTTACATCATTTTTATTGGAAGTGGCACAGGTATTTATTTTATTTGTTTCCGTTATTTATTATTGTAAGTTATTTATTGTTTATAATCATCCTTCCCGTTTGAAAGTGACTGTATTTGACCCCTAGGGTACTCTTTTCTTTGAGTGTGTTATTCTGGCCGGTTTTTTTGTGTGTTCGATTTCACTATAATTAAATTTCCATTTCTTTATCCATGTGTCTCATTTAGTAGTGTTTGGCGATCGGGCTGCTCGCTCTCTCTCTCTCTCTCTCTTCAAACCTAGGCCTAACTTATTCTAGCTGTCTAGCACCAGGAGGGTATTCCTACCACTCGTCGTGGGACCACCTTCACGGAGTCTGGAGTCGCTCGGCACATCTGGCCTGCAAGTACGGGCCCAGCACAGGTCAGAAATTAACATCCATTTCCACTGCGTACTCCTTTCTTTTCTAGTTGGTTCCAGTGATGCAGCTAGGAGGCACGCCAAGAATATGTTTATTTTAATAGGGCGGTGCAGATGGTATCAGTTGCGAGGTTAAGTCTCCTGGTCGCTTAGCCATATCCATTGGATTTTAATATTTCGCTGCATATTTTTCAATGTTGTTTTTATTCTGTTTCATGTTCCTTATTGCATACTATGCAAACAGATATTAAGAGTCAATGTGAACTTCCAAGGAGTATGGACCATAAAAATAACAAACTGTAAGGAGAGTGCAATGAGTTGGACCCTATCAACGAACCCCAGCATTGGTAATGTACTAAACAACCCTACTTCTTGTTTCGTACTCATTTCAGGCGCAGGACGGAGGCAAGACATTTGTAGTTATTGTTTTGAATTGTAGCTAGCAGTACTTCTGTAGTTTAGCCATGTATTCTCTCCCAGGTTGTAACGTGAAGAAGGAGCTCATCCAGTCTGACGATGATCTGCTATCGTTTGAAAGTGTCTGTGGGAAAGACACTAATCCATTGACTGAGGTGAAAAACCATCGCAAGGGAGGCGTAGCCAATATAGTGTCCAAGTGGGGAATTTCATTTTCTGGTGAACTGGGAGTTTCGTCTGTATTTGAGTTCTTAGACAGGGTCAGTGAACTCTGCCATTGTTATGACCTCGAAACAGACGACATTGTTGTCTGCCTACCGTTATTGTTGAGTGGTTTAGCTTTAAAATGGTATCGACTTACCAACAGATCTTTCATCTCGTGGGTTGATTTCTGTAAGTCAATAAAGGAGCGGTTTACGACTTATGATTTTGAACATGACTTGAAGGCTGAAATTCATCGCCGTACCCAGGGTTTGGAAGAGCCTGTAGACGATTTTGTTACTGGGCTAATGACTTTAATAAGTAGGTTGTCGCAGCCCCTTCCCCTTATTGAAACTGTTGATATTGTGTATAGAAATCTAGCACCTGAGTACAAGTCTTTCATACGCCGGTCCAGTGTGTATAGTGTGGCTGACATTGTTGATCAAGGACGTGAATGCGAGTTCAATCGGCGCCTGCGCAAGTCATATGTACCCCCACCCCTCCCCTCTGACAGTTTGTTTCCAGAGACTGCATGCGCGCAATCCCAGATTCAGAGGACTGCGCACCCATCTTCAATATCTCGTCAGGAGGACCGGGCAGTTAACCGTTCCCACTCACATATTGTCGGGAGTATTCCCAATGCTACTTCTTCTGCGAATCCCGCTCCTCAGGATCAACAGTTACCTCGAAACCCGAACATGTATAACCGTATAAAATGTTGGAATTGTGATCGTTTGGGGCATCATTTTAATTCCTGCCGTGCGCCCTCGCGTGTGTTTTGTCACACATGTGGTCTTCGTGACGTGACGCACATAGCCTGTCCTAGATGTGCTTCGCGTCAGGGAAACGAGCATGGGTCCCCGGTTTAGACCCGCCGGAGTGGCCATGCAATGAAGTTCGCCGGGAAATGAACATTTCCACGACTGGAAACTTCTGTCCTTGGGTCCCTGTAAGTGTTAAGAAATTGTCGATACCCGCTTTACTGGATTCTGGTGCTTCACGTTCATTTATTCAGCGCTCCATCGCGGAACAGCTTCCTGTTACTCAGATTTGTCCACAAGATGGGGGTTTGAAATTTTATTCTGCGGTGAAGTCATCTATTTCTGTTTCTAGCGTTGTAACATGTCATATTAAGATATGTGGTTATTCTTGGGATTGGAACTTCCATGTGGTGGATGACTTATCTACGCCTATGATCTTAGGTTCTGATTTTATGCACAAAGCAGGGTTGAGGCTTGATTTTTCGGATCATTCCTTCAGTTTTTTGTTTAAATCCAAGGAGCGGTTTCATTTTAATACTTGTGAAGCGAGTGTTCCTTGTAATTTTTCTGGTATCTCTGCTGTTCTAATCTCTCCTACTTTATTCACGAGTCAACGTGACGCTTTATCTGATTTGGTGAATGAATTTCCAGATGTTCTCACGTCGGAACTGGGTTCCGCTATCGGCTACGAGTGTCATATTGATTTAACTGATGAGATTCCAGTTAGGTCGGCGCCATTCTCTTGCTCTCCACCCAAACTCATTGCCACGAGAGAATATATTGATGATCTTAAGGCACGCGGTGTTGTGAGTCCTTCTAAGTCTTCTTATGGTAGTCCAGCATTCCTGGTGCCTAAGAAAGAGGGTACTTTTCGTTTAGTAGTTGATTATCGTCGACTCAATTCTAAGGTGGTGTTCGACAACTTTCCCCTTCCAACTCTGGAGAGCGCTTTTCAGCATTTTCACGGGGCGAAGTACTATTCCGTCCTAGATTTGAACAGTGCATATTATCAAATTCCTCTCGATCCCGAGAGCCGTAAGGTAACTGCGTTCTCCACTCCGTTCGGCCTTTTTGAGTTCAATAAATTACCCATGGGCATTTCTATTGGCGGACAAGTATTGAGTAGGGTTTTGGATGAGTTATTTGGAGATTTAAAGTATTCATCTGTGTTTAACTATCTTGATGACCTCGTGATTTACAGTCAGTCTTTTGAGGATCACCTGATCCATTTACGTGAAGTCCTATGTCGTCTTCGCAGAGCCGGACTCACTGTTAACCCGGACAAAATCTCTTTGGCTTCGAAGCAAATCAAATTTTTAGGTCACATTCTTTCGGATGTGGGCATAAAAGTGAACCCTGAGCGTGTCCAATGTATCCAAGAGTTCCCTACTCCCACGAATGTGAAAGCAGTCCGACGTTTTTTGGGAATGGCGGGCTTTTACAGTAGGTTCATTAAGGGCTTTTCGGACATTTCAGCGCCCCTGAATTATTTGAAGAAGAAGAATGTACGATTCGTGTGGGGCCCCGACCAGTGTCTCGCCTTTGAGAAATTGAAAGAATGTCTTTCTTCTGCTCCCGTCCTTCGAACTCCGGATTTTGGGAAAGATTTTATGTTACATTGTGATGCGAGTGATGTCGCAGTTTCTTGTGTGCTTAGTCAGCAGGTGAATGGTAATTTGGCACCCATCGCTTTTGCCAGTCGGATGCTTAATGATTGCGAACGCCGGTATTCCACTTTCGAGAAAGAAAGTCTGGCTGTCGTATTCGGCTGTGAACGTTTCAGATCTTTTCTAGAACATCGGCATTTCATAGTGTATACCGACAATGAAGCTCTGTCCTGGATGCGCTCGCATGTCAAAAAATTGGGACGTATAAATCGTTGGATTCTTCGTCTATCCTCTTTCAGCTTTGACATCGTTCACGTCAGAGGCAGTGAAAATGTTGTAGCGGATTGTTTGTCACGCATGTTTGAGGAACCTCCTCCCATTGTTGAGATCCCCGAGCCAGTGAATCTTCTCCAACACATTCCATGGTCTTTTACTGACATCCGTACGTACCAAGCAGATGACCCATTTTGTGTCACATTGCGTGAAAAAATTCTCGGGAAAGATCCTGGTGTATCTAAGTTTTCATTGCGCAATGATGTTATAGTGCATACCGCTCCTCGATCTTCGAAATGTAGGATTTTCGTGCCAGAGAATATACGCAGTATGCTCTTGGCGTATTTCCATGAATCCTGTTTTGGATTACATTTAGGTATGACGAAGACTTTCCATAAAATCTCTCAGGAATTCTTCTGGCCTCATTTGAAAGCGGATGCTTTTGCTTTCGTCCGAAAATGCGTTACGTGTCAACGTTCTAAGCCTGCAAAGAATTCCCGCATTGGACTTCACCACGCTGACACGATGTCATATCCTAATGAGCGCCTCTTTATAGATTATTTTGGTCCCCTAGTTAGGTCATCTTCTGGTCATAAAGCTATACTTACTGTCGTTGATGGATTTTCAAAATTTGTATGGTTATTTCCTGTCAGGGAAATCACGACACGTACCACTGTTAGGCTTTTGACCAATAATATTTTTGGTGTTTTTGGTCCTCCAAAGTTTTTAGTGTCCGATAACGCGAGCGTTTTCCGGTCCAAGTCTTTTAGATCAATGTGTTTTTCTTGGGGAATTGATCATGTCTTTTTGGCACCCTACCACCCTCAGCCAAATCACGTTGAAAGGTTTCATCGTAACTTGAAGGCTTGCTTGAGTGCGTTCCACAACGCAGATCAGTCACGTTGGGACGCAAATCTTCAGTTTTTCTCCTTAGGATTTAACACTGCTCTTCATGAATCGACGAATTCTACCCCTTCGGAATTGTTTTTAGGAAGGCGTATTGTTGATCCACTTCAGCTTCAGTGGAAAATAGATTATCTGGCTGCGCCATCCCGCCGTACCTCAGTCAAAGAAAAATGGGAAGTTGCTGTACGGCATCTGAAAAGGGCACGAGATCGCGTGGCGTCTCGCTATAACAAGGGTAGGCAACCTGTTTGTTTTCAGGTGAATGACGACGTGCTAGTGCGCCTGCACCCACAGAGTTCGGCCAAGAATAAGGAGTCAGCTAAACTAATGCTTCGCTGGAGCACGCCCAAAACTATCACTAGATTTTTAACACCTGTCACTGTTGAATTGATCTCCAAGGAGAATCCCACCGACGTATCCAGAGCTCACATATCTCAATTGAAACCATTTATTGTGTAACCTTCTTATTTGCTGTGATTAATGTTGTCCTTTTTCTGCGTAGGTTAGCCAATCATAATTTGCTTATGTTATCCAAGGAAGCTAGTAGTCATATGGCGTCTCCTTGACCTGCCTATTATTGAACCAATTTTGACCGAGGCAGAGTCAAGTACAAATTTACGAGCTCAAGAAAGAAAATAATACAAGAAGAAATAGGCCTACATACTCTGTGTAACTTAATATTTATTGTAAAAATATGTATTTTTGCGAATTCGGCCAGTAGAGAATTTATATTCTATAAATAATGGACACATTATATCGCTTCTTTGTTATTTTAATACGTCACTTTCATGATGGGTATAAGGAGAATGGCAGACTTCGGCGTCAAAGGGCGAAAGTCTTTTGTTTATGATTTTCGTCAGTGTCTCTATCTACTTTTCTTGTCATTGTAACGCGCAGGCGAACCGTAATACCATTATGACAAGCCCAGGGATCGTCAAAGGAACGCGCGCCTTTGGGGACCCCGAAGGAGTTCTGTCCTGATATTGCGATCGCCGAAGCGATCTGATTATTTTTATATATTACTTCATTTTATAACTGTATTCTTTCTGATATGGCTCAATTGCTTAAGTGATTGTTATATCGATCACCCCCCCCCCCCCTCATATTTTGTGTACTGTTATAGTTGTTGTCAAACCACCTGTGTGATAAGGATGTTGTGTATTTTGGAACACTTGGGACATGATTGATTTCAAAGCGGTGGTGCTTAGTGATGTAAAAAGAAAAATCTTTTATTATTATAAATAATTTTTCTTTTGGGGGGTGGTGTGGATCCTGAGCCATGTTTAACATCTCTCATTTCTTTATTTTCTTTGGCGGCCGTCCCGGTAGACTCAGTCGCCATGTGAGATACGTTCTGTCCGGACGTGCCTTGAGGCTCTCCGCCTTATTATTTAAAATGTAATGTTTTTCCTTTTTATTTAACATTGTTATTATGCCGAAGCCTTCCATTTACTCATGTAAGTAATACATCTAACCTTGTGTCCACTATGCTCATTTCCTAAATTTAACCTTTGTTTTTGATCTTCGTCGTGTGCTTGGATTTGCTGTGGAACCAATCGAAATGGCGGTCTTCTGTTTTATTTTGTTTGAGTCTTCGTTTAACCTTTTATTTGTGCCGTGAAATATATCTGCGAGTGATTTTGTGAGTGTATGTTTTTCTTGCTGCCAGGTGCATTGATGCTGTTTGGATTGGGCATGTTTTTGAATGGGTCTCCCGTTGTTTGTGGACGTTGGCGTTTCGACCATTCTCCCAACACGAGGCATGACACCATATATTTTAGCCCTTATGTATTCCCTTCATTCCATGCTTCGTGCAACTGAATCACGGCGGTAACTTTAAGTAGGCCTTACCGTATTCAGCTCGAACTCGGAACGTAAGTTGGGGACTATATAGGTTTAGCATATTTTGCTAGACTACCTACAAGCACGAGTTGCTTTGTGTTTTATTACTGCATCGACGGCTGGCATTTTGTGTGTTTGATTGCGTGTATGTATCATGATATATTTCACGGACACTTGACGTCATTTGTTTCTCCTTGTAGTATCTTTGGTTTTTGCATTTCTTTTCTCTGGGGACTGCCAGCTCGATCGCATCCCCATTGCTCGCCACAGCCTCTGCGACACGCACACAGCCTCTTGTTTTATCTTTGCTATGCTTGTTATTTGTGGTCGTCATGACAACCATCCATCTCTAGGCGGAGAAGTGATTGTTGTTGACCAGCGACCGGCTCAATTGCCTTTTGGTCAATTACCTCCTCCCTTTTTACATCATTTTTATTGGAAGTGGCACAGGTATTTATTTTATTTGTTTCCGTTATTTATTATTGTAAGTTATTTATTGTTTATAATCATCCTTCCCGTTTGAAAGTGACTGTATTTGACCCCTAGGGTACTCTTTTCTTTGAGTGTGTTATTCTGGCCGGTTTTTTTGTGTGTTCGATTTCACTATAATTAAATTTCCATTTCTTTATCCATGTGTCTCATTTAGTAGTGTTTGGCGATCGGGCTGCTCGCTCTCTCTCTCTCTCTCTCTTCAAACCTAGGCCTAACTTATTCTAGCTGTCTAGCACCAGGAGGGTATTCCTACCACTCGTCGTGGGACCACCTTCACGGAGTCTGGAGTCGCTCGGCACATCTGGCCTGCAAGTACGGGCCCAGCACAGGTCAGAAATTAACATCCATTTCCACTGCGTACTCCTTTCTTTTCTAGTTGGTTCCAGTGATGCAGCTAGGAGGCACGCCAAGAATATGTTTATTTTAATAGGGCGGTGCAAACCGAATGGAACGAAATTTGGTACAGAGGTAGTACTAACAAAAGGAACCTCAGTGTCATGTTTTATATCGCAGCCATCTTGACGGAAACGTAATGGCGGCCACACAAATGTCCAAAGCTTAAATCAAATTACGATTAATCTAATCATCCGATCTCTACCAAATTTTGCAACAACATACCCTTATAGAGGAAGCATTTTTTGACCAAATGAATAGGTCATTAGCCTAATAGTTAGCGGATGGCGGCCATCTTTGTGTGAAAATCAATTTCCCCTATTTATTCAAACACGGTGAAACCGAATGGAACGAAATTTGGTACAGAGGTAGCACTAGCAAAGGGCATCTCAGTGTCATGTTTTATATCGCCGCCATATTGACAGAAACGTAATGGCGGCCACACAAAAGTTCAAAGCTTAAGTTAAATTACGACTAACATAACCATCCGATCTCTACCAAACTTTGCAACAACATACATTTATGGAGGGAGCATCCTTTGACCAATCTAATAGGTTATTATTAGCCTAATAGTTTCCGGATGGCGGCCATCTTTATGTCAAAATTGATTCCCCCTATTAATTCGAACACGGTGAAACCGAATGGAACGAAATTTGGTACAGAGGTAGCACTAGCAAAGGGCACCTCAGTGTCATGTTTTATATCGCCGCCATCTTGAGTGAAACGTAATGGCGGCCACACGAATGTTCAAAGCTTAAATCAAATTACGATTAACCTAATCATCCGATCTCTACCAAATTTTGCAACTACATACCTTAATGGAGGGAGCATCATTTGACCAATCTAATAGGTCATCAGCGTAATAGTTTGCGGATGGCGGCCATCTTTGTGTGGAAATCCATTCCCCCTATTAATTCGAACACGGTGCAACCGAATGGAACGAAATTTGGTACAGAGGTAGTACTAAAAAAGGGCACCTCAGTGTCATGTTTTATATCGCCGCCATCTTGACGGAAACGTAATGGCGGCCACACAAATGTTCAAAGCTTAAATCAAATTACGATTAACCTAATCATCCGATCTCTACCAAATTTAGCAATTACATACCTTTATGGAGGGAGCATCCTTTGACCAATCTAATAGGTCATTCGCGTAATAGTTTGCGGATGGCGGCCATCTTTATGTCAAAATTGATTCCCCCTATTAATTCGAACACGGTTGAACCGAATGGAACGAAATTTGGTACAGAGGTAGCACTAGCAAAGGGCACCTCAGTGTCATGTTTTATATATATCGCCGCCATCTTGACTGAAACGTAATGGCGGCCACACGAATGTTCAAAGCTTAAATCAAATTACGATTAACCTAAACATCCGATCTCTACCAAATTTTGCAACTACATACCTTTATGGAGGGAGCATCCTTTGACCAATCTAATAGGTCATTCGCCTAATAGTTTGTGGATGACGGCCATCTTTATGTCAAAATTGATTCCCCCTATTAATTCGAACACGGTGAAACCGCATGGAACGAAATTTGGTACAGAGGTAGCACTAGCAAAGGGCACCTCAGTGTCATGTTTTATATCGCCGCCATCTAGACTGAAACGTAATGGCAGCCACACGAATGTTCAAAGCTTAAATCAAATTACGATTAACCTAATCATCCGATCTCTACCAAATTTTGCAACTACATACCTTAATGGAGGGAGCATCCTTTGACCAATCTAATAGGTCATTCACCTCATAGTTTGCGGATGGCGGCCATCTTTGTGTCAGAATCGATTCCCCCTATTAATTCAAACACGGTGAAACCTAATGGAACAAAATTTGGTACAGAGATAGCACTAGCAAAGGGCATCTCAGTGTCATGATTAATATCGCCGCCATATTGACAGAAACGTAATGGCGGCCACACAAATGTTTAAAGCTTAAATCAAATTACGACTAACATAACCATCCGATCTCTACCAAACTTTGCAACAACATACCTTTATTGAGGGAGCATCCTTTGACCAATCTAATAGGTCATTCACCTAATAGTTTGCGGATGGCGGCCATCTTTGTGTCAGAATCGATTCCCCCTATTAATTCAAACACGGTGAAACCGAATGGAACAAAATTTGGTACAGAGATAGCACTAGCAAAGGGCATCTCAGTGTCATGATTAATATCGCCGCCATATTGACAGAAACGTAATGGCGGCCACACAAATGTTTAAAGCTTAAATCAAATTACGACTAACATAACCATCCGATCTCTAGCAACAACATACCTTTATGGAGGGAGTATCCTTTGACCAATCTAATAGGTCATTAGCCTAATAGTTTGCGGATGGCGGCCATCTTTATGTCAAAGGGTACAGAGGTAGCACTAGCAAAGGGCACCTCAGTGTCATGTTTTATATCACCTTTATCTTGACGGAAACGTAATCGCGGCCACCCAAATGTTAAAAGCTAAAATGTAATTACGACCAACCTAATAATCTAGTCTCTACCAAATTTTGCAACACCATATCTTTATGTGGGAAACATATTCTGACCAAACTGCAAGAACATCAGCCCAATAGTTTGCAGATGGTGGCCAAGTATGTGTGCAAATCGATTCCCCCTATCAATTCAAACACGGTGAAACAGAATTGAACGAAATTTGGTACAGAGGTAGCACTAGCAAAGGGCACCTCGTATTCATGTTTAATATCCCTGTAGCACGTTGTATTTCAACAAGCTACTACAACCAACATTCAATCATACTCCTTGAAAAGGACAAAGAGTTATAACAATACCCATGCATTTAGGAGAAAGTAGGCTATATGTTCTTTACTGAACATCTTGTTTGTTTACCATTTCTTCTTCTAGCATGTCAGTCTATAGTTAGTATCAACTAGCTTTCTTTTTCATCTCATCTTTCACTATCACCCAAACCATTTGGGGCCGATAACCTAGATGTTAGACCTCTTAAAACAACAATTATCATCATCACATCTACTTTCCAAGAGCCTTCTTGAGCCAGATATGTGTGGCCGATCCTTCTAAAGAAGGGTTTTGGTAGCGTTTTGAAGAGCTATTTTGTCTTGTAACTCTACAGTATACGCCACAAGCGGCTTCGGTGGCGTAGTCGGTAGCATGCTGAACTGCTGTGCCCAAGATAGCGGGTTCAAACCCGACCGAAGTCTTCGGATTTTTTAAGAGCGTTAAAAATCCTTCAGTATGCCTTCCTTCGGAGGGGAAGTAAAGCCGGCGGTCCCATGTCATAGATTTATGGCATCTAAAAGATCCTTTCACAGACTAAACTTGTGTAAAGCAAAATTTGTTAGGTTAGATTTCGTCAGAACGCTCTATCAAAGTTCCAACGTTCACAACTAGGTATCATTACTATCTGGTGGCGAAAGTTGGAACTACTTGAAATTGAACGGAACTTGTAGCTCGCCCTTTAGGGTGTCCGCTGGAAGCAGCTACAGACTCAGGCGAGCCGAACATGTCCTCGGACACTCCCGGCACTAAAAGCCATACGATAAATAAATAAGTATACGCCACAGATTTTGGCCGGTAGGCCCGGTTGATCATACCTCCCAGGTATGAAGCCGTATTGCTCTGATGGCATGACCTCCATTAATCGATCAAAAATCCTGCTCCGGATTATATTGGACAACATCTTGAATGCGGCGCATTCTAATGCTATACCCCTGTATGAATCGGGAGAATCCTGGGGACCTTTGCCTTCATATAACATCTTTATAGTTGACCTTTTCCAAGCGTTTGGGATAGTTTGGAGCTCGATGCACATGTTGAACAGTGCTGTCCAGATACTGGTGGTGTAGGGAATGGATTCTTTGATTAATTCGTTTGTAATGTTGTCTGGTTCTGCCGCTTTGCGGGGCTTACTTCTTTGTGCAGTGTGCCGCACTTCCTCTTCAGTTATATACCTGAGTGGCTCAGTTCTGTGGTCATTGGTTGTTGTGTCTTGTGCGAGCTTCGTTTTCTGTAATAGTTCAGAAAAGTGGACTTCCCAGGTTTCTATTGGTATTTTGGCTACCACGTTGGTTCTTCTGATGTCTAGTGGTCAGTTACACAGAAAGTAACTCACGTATCAATTTCACATGCCTGAGGCTCACTGACTATCCTCTGGTACAATTGGGAAACCGGCTAAAAACTGTAACCTTTTAGATCTGATGATGCTCGATTGACGAGCGAAACATCTTCCTCTTCTTGCCTGTTCAATAACTTTTAATCACCTGTAATCTTGTCATGTTTTTTTCACATTTCTCCAATATTTGGGGTTGTACACGTTTTGGCCGACCGGAAACTTGTTTGAGTCATCAGTCTTTTGACTGGTTTGATGCAGCGCTCCATGCCTCCCTGTTCTGAGCTAATCGTTTCATCTCTACATAGCTATCTCACCCTACATCCGAGTCAATCTGTTTAAAATATTCTAACGTTGGTCTACCCCTACAGTTCTTGTCCTCGACCCTTCCTTCTATAACTAAGTTAGCTATTCCTGGGTGTCTTAGTATGTGTCCTACCAACCAATCTCTTATCTTCACTAGCAGTCGCCAGAAACATCTCTACTCTCCCAATCGTCTTAATACCTCTTCATTTTTTTTCTATCAACCTGATCTTCATCATTCTCCCGTAACACCGCATCTCAAATGCTATTAGTCTCCTCTTTTATTCCGCATCAACAGAAACGTTCCAATATCAATTTCGAAAAACTGTTATCGAAAGACACAATTCTGTATTATTATATTGACACCATAGGCCTTCGCGTCACTAGCAAACAAGAAGGGGAAGTTATCACTCTCACTCCCACATGTCTCCTCTTGGTGTTGGTCCCCTTCTCCACTTACAGACGCCCAGTTTAACACACTCAGCATAGGGACTATCATTGATGTCACCTGACAAGTATAAAGGTGTTGCCGCGGAAGTACGAATTTTATTTTCGACTCTGCCAAGAAATTTAATTATGGTCTGAGGGCTGGAATGGGGTCCACTCAGACTCGTGAAGAAAAATCTGAGAATAGATTGGTTCAGCCATCCTGGAAGTGGTTTTCCGCGGTTTCCCACTTCGATTGCCGGGATGGTTCCTAACTTAAGGCCACTGTGGAATTCTTGCCAATCCTGACGTGAATTACAAATTAACACACTAATACGGCCATCACAATAACACAGGTCATCAGACAAATTTCTACGCGCACCCATGTAAACGGGGCTGAAATACCTCGATGTGTAAGCCCTTCGAAATAAACAGCATCATAATTATGAGAGCTTAAGTCATTTGGCAAGGAGGTTAGATATCAAAGCTCCTTGCCACTATAGCGCATTCTAGTAGAGAAAGGAAGAACTTTTGTCTTGGCGGACAATTCTGAGAATAATTTTGCCATTATAAACACGGCGCACTGAATTCAAATGGGTTCTTTAACATGCCAACAACGTATGACATGCGTGTCGTGATTTTTGTCGCCTTTCAAATTCACTTACCATGTTGTTGTTGCTGTTTGAGTCTTCAGTCTTTTAACTGGTTTAATGCAGCCCTCCATGCCTCCCTGTCCTGAGCTAATCGTTTCATCTCTACATAGCTACCACACCCTACTTTCGAGGCAATCTGTTTAACATATTCTAACCTTGGTCTACCCCTACAGTTCTTGTCCTCGACCCTTCCTTCCATAACTAAGCTTGCTATTCCTGGGTGTCTTAGTATGTGTCCTACCAACCTATCTCTTCTCTTCATTAGCAGTCACCAGAAACATCTCTCCTCTCCCACTCGCCTTAATACCTCTTCGTTTGTAACCCTATCTACCCATCTGATCTTCATCATTCTCCTGTAACACCACATTTCAAATGCTTCAATTCTCCTCTTTTCTGTTGCACCAATAATCCATGTTTCACTTCCATAGAACGCCACGCTCCAGACAAAGGCTTTCAAAAATGACTTCCTAATACCTAAATCTATATTCGATGTCAACAGATTCATTTTTTGTAGAAAGGCTTTCTTTGCCTGAGCCAACCTACTTTTTATATCCTCTTTGCTTCGTCCATCACTGGTTATTCTGCTTCCTAAGTAACAGAAGTCTCCTACTTCCTTCAGCTTTTCACCTGCCAATTTGATCTCCATAGAGGAGCGAACCTGCAAGCTTGGGGTTGGTTGACCGACATGATAACCACTCACTCACCGTGCCAAGCCAGTAAGAAAATAAATAAATCCCAGGGAATTTCACACTTCGTGGCCGCGATTCGAGCCATGGACCTCTAACTGCAGCTCTCTATTGCTGCTATAGAACGTGACTTAATGCACTGGGCTACGCTGCTGGATACAAGAAAGTCTGTCGATCTTCTGGGCACGCTTATTTTTGGAAACTCAATCGTGGGAAAGGAACTGCGAACGTACTTCAGGGACAGCCTAACACGTTTAAAACTTCATATGTCCTTCGACAACGTTTCTGCTTTGTTGATTTTGGGGTCAATAAGTAAGTTAGCAAGACAATTGAGTTTACTCGTGGTCTGTTGATGTGTGTTTAGTTGGTCTCTGGAGTGAAACTTGAATAGGTCCGCAGCGTAAGGTCAAACGTCAGAACTACCTACATCCATCCAGTCTAACAAGACTAGAACGTTAATATCCTATTCCGAAATCCCGGAGGAAGGGACATTGATATACAACTAGGGACGACACAGTAATATTATCACTCCCTCTCTGGTCGATGAAGCACATACAAATCATTCTAGAAACCAGAACATATAGCCCCTTAACGGGGGATACAAAACAATAATGATTTAAAATTATAACAATGCCTGTCATAGATCTTACACATTAATAATAAACAATTCCAAGCAAAAACACACATCTCGTTATTAGAAGTAAAGTTCTACATTAAAAAACAAAAACAAATCGTAACTATTTTATTCATATTTCAAAATTTGGGTCTGGATTTCCGTTGATCTTCACCGTTTCCCTTATATTTCCCATATTTGTAGGAATATTTGGACTTTTCTTTTTCAAAATGTATGTTAAACCTTTAGCTACAAAACTAATATCACTCGAACATCTGTGGATTTAATCAGTCTTTCTATAAAACATTAGAACTATTTTTTGAGTTTGCTCAAAACAGGAATGAAAATATAACGCTTAATTAATTAATAATATGGAAATGAGGGAGATTTACTTTGTGGCTTAACACCCACTTAAAAAAGGAAGGTTGCAGTTTTACGTGACCGTTAACCTCGAGATCCTGAGCCACGGGACCTCCTTTTTACGTCGAATCCGAACCACAGGACATGGCATTTCGCTTTGAAAATCTCATATGCATTGACCGGGAATCGAAACAGATCTGCCGTGGTGGGAGGCCAACAGCTTGATTGCTGCGCCACCACGCCCCTTCCCACTTTAAAACAAGAAAAGTCCAAACATTCCTATAAACTTGGGATATATGAGGGAAACGATGAAGATCAACACAAAGCAAGAATCAAATTTTGAAAAATGGATAAAATTAGTTATGATTTGAATTTTGAAAATTTAGAACCTTACTTCTAATAACAAGATGTGTGTGTTTCCTTGGAAATGTATATAATTGTTGTATGAGATTTATAAAAGGCACGGTTATAATATTAATATCGTTATTGTTTTGACTCTTTAAGCTGTATGTCCCTCCTTAAATGTGTTGTTCTTTCATATGAGGGGCTTGGTCATCGTGATCAATTAGCCCCATGTACTTGGGTGTATATATATTTACTGAATAACCTCGTTTATCCGGCCCTCATTAAACCGGATTGAAAATAATAAACATAGATTTTTACTGTACAGTATTTCCTTTACAGAGTAGACTCTTCTTGAATGTCTTTGGTTGGTTGGTTGGTTCTTAAGTTTAGGGGCTGCGACAACGCGGTCATGTAGCCCCGTGTACTTTGGGTGTGTGTAGAATCTGTCTGATAACCGGTGTTAATTGTGATGACTGTATTAGTGTGTGTTATCTGTCATTTTAATTTAAGTACTGCAACTTAGAATTTTTCAAATAGTTCCTACTTTTGCCGCCAAGCGCCACCGTCAACGACTACTAGGCTAAGTTCACAACTCAGCTGCTAGACGCCACCGCAGTCGGCTCTTGGCAACGAACTTAGAAACCTAAGAGCGTTGTTTACAATAACCTATCAAATTTAGCTTCACACAGGTGCAATTAGTGGAAGGTTCTTTAACATGCCATAAATCTATGACATGGGACCGCCGGCTTTACTTCCCCTCCGAAGGAAGGCATACTGAGGGATTTTTAACGCTTGAATGTCTTTACCACCAAGGATGGTTAACCCAGATATCCCTGACGTCTTTCCAGAAGGACGGGATATGGAAGTAACTCGGTCACGGTCAATGAAAGGTACTGTCCTGGCATTCGCCCTGAATTGAGAACTGATGTTAGTAAAACGTCTCCGTGATCGTGATGAGCACAAACGCGATACAAATGTAAAACAGAAAACACTCACACATCATTTTATTGCATAAAACGGATTCGTAAATGTGAGAAAAATGTTCTTATATTTTTTTGTACAATTGAAAAAGGTATTACAATTTATTTTGATAGATTATATAACATGAATTTGTAGTTTTTCCGGATTATCCGAATTATCGATAATACGGATCAGTTCTGGTCCCACTTAATCCGAATAAACGAGGTTCTTGTGTATATATATATTTGTCTGATTACCTGTGTTATTGTGGTGGTTGCAGTAGCGTGTGTATTTGTAATTCATGTGAGGATTGTGGAGGACTTGGCCTTCAGTTAGGAACCGTCTCAGCATTTACCTGGAGTACAAGTTGGAAGCCATGGAAAACCACTTCGTGGATAGCTAAGTTGCGAATCGAACCCATCTCTTCTCAGATTTACCTCACATGACTGGGTGTAGCCCGTTTCATCCCTCAGACATGGAATTAAATTTCTAAGTATAGCCGGGGATCAAACTAGGTCCTCCGTAGCGCCAGCCAAGAATTCTAACCACTACACTACTCTTCAATACTAGCATTGTATGTTTATTTCACCATACTGCCTTCTGTGGCCCCTGGGTACGTATTGAGACTTTGGCCCCAAGAGTTCTAGGTTCGATTCCCGGCTCTGCTGAAAAATGTATTTCTGGTCTGAGGGTGGTAACGGTGTACATTCACTTAGCCTCATGTGGCAAAACAGAGAAGATATGGGTTCGATTCCAACTTCAATCATCCTATAGTCTAAGTAGTTTTCCGTGGTTTCCCATGTGAACCCCAGGCAAATGTCCGTTGGTTCCAAATATAAAGCCACGGCAACCTCCTTCCCAACCATAGCATCAGCTACAACTTCACACATTACTGCAGACACCAATAATTTCTTGGCACAGCCGGGAATCGAACAATGACCGCAGAGGTAACAGCTAAGTATCCATACACTTGACCACGAGGTGGTCTAGGTCAATTAGTCCAATATCATTTAGATTGTCTGATATTTTCTAGAGTTCTTGGTGCTGATTCCTTTGGAGGCCTTGTGACATCGCGATCATGTAGTCTCCTGTAATTGAGCAAATGTCGAATTTGTCCTGTTAACCTGTGTCACTGTGATGTCTATGCTAGTGTGTGTATTGGCAATTGAGGTAGGATTTGGGTAGAAGGTGGCCGTGGCCTTAAGTTAGGTACCATCTCGGCATTTGCCTGGAGTAGAAGTGGAGAAACCACGGAAAACCACTTCCAGGATGGCAGAACCCACCCACCTATTGTCAGTTTTGCCTCACGAGTCTGAGTGAACCCCGTTCCAGCCTTCAGCACAGAATTAAATTGCTTGACAGAGCCGGGAATCGAACCCGGGTTCAACGGTGACAGTCAATAATTAAAGCCCTGCGTGGATGCGGATATACAGTAGTTTATATGGCAGTGCGGATGGCGGATTAACTGTGGTTAATGCTTGGAGTAAATTTGCGGATAGTTTTCAGAATACAATCCGAACTTGTTAAATATAATTAAGTTACTAGGAGCCGGATGTTATGACATATCGCATTTTTCCGTTCTTTACTTTAATGACAATTCTAAGATGATGATTTAAGGCAATCTCATTCAAATTATGTCATTAAGTATAATTAATACTCCGAACTGTAATGGGTTACTATTCTGGCTGTATAACATTCAATTTAATCATAGCACATGACACACAAAGCCAAAGGGAACGACTTTCTCCTCAAGTGTCTAAATGTGTTGCTTTAATACTTTACTAGTTGAAACCCGTCAACATATGACGAACCATGGAAAAAATATATTTACTGAAGAAGCTTCTTATATAAGTAACATTATTTGTACGATTACTTTTTAGCACTATTGCAACTTAAAGGACGTCAAAAGATAGCACTCTCAACATTGCAACATAGGTTAATGCTGGTCATGACTGAGAACGTTATGAGGTAAATAGCCCAATACGTTCTTGAGTTTCTCCTTGATCTTGATTGATTGTGATGAAGTAGGCAGAGCGAATAGGAAATTGTTGCCTATTAAAAGATGTACCTGCAAGTGTTTTATCGGAAGGTCGAAGGACTTGAGCTCTCTGCCTAATATTACTGCACCTATTATATCCGAATCCAAGCAATTTCTTACATATGTCTTACATTTAATATGTTTCCATATAGGAGTCCTTGGGAAACGTTCAGATTTCTAAGGAGCATAACTATCGCTCAAACGTTCGGAGTATGTGGAGGCGAATCACTTAATTCTAAGGAATTGAAGAATTCTATAGTAGGGAAATGAAGTAGCTGGCTTTCATCTTTAGTATCTAATCTGTTAACGTTGATGTATGTGTTTGAACTACTGGATATACGTTCAATGACTTTTAAATTAATACCATTACATTGTTGCAGCTTGGTAAATATTTTATATTCCACAGCAGATCAATTTTTCCATCACAACAGTAATGGCCAAAGTAACCACGCGTAGATTTTACGCAAGAGAATTACAATGTAGAACAATGTTTACATTTGATCGTCAAAGACCTTACACTGTACTGCATAATATCTGAAATTGTTTCTGAAATGGCCTATTTATATTGGATTTCAAATGTGGCTTCGTATTATTCGATAACACTATAGTATCCTGCAATAACGGAGCCGCTAAATATTAAATGGCAAATAATACTTCCATTGCCGAAATCAACTGCGTAGTTAGACTCAGTACTCTAAACAAATAATCATTAAACAATTGTCTTATACCATGAAGTTCAACATGACCGTTCAGAGACTTTCATACTCAAGTTGGATGGTGAGGAGAATGCGATGAGACTGGTCGCTTAAAATAAATTCCTTATAATTGTTCCTGTCAGCGAATTGTTTTTTCAATAGCTTGAAAACGCAGCACAGAATGCCGTTCTTAATTTTGAAATAAGCAGTACAAAACTGCTCTAAATAAGCAATTTCCATCACCTGTTATAGGTTATGGCAGTACTTTTTGCAGGGGAACATAAAATCACTTCGCCAACTACTGGAATGAGCATAGGCCTATACTCAATACTCACTTCGGCAGTCACCCTAATGGAGGCAGTTTTAGAATTCTATGTCCCGTGCATGTCAAAAATCGTATTAACACATGGAAGCCCACCCATTCTTGGCTCTTGCCCCGGAGACCCGGGTTACTTTTCCTGCTCTGCCAAGAAATTTAATTCTGGTCTGAGGGCAAAAACGGGGCACATTCAGTCTCTTGAGGTATAACTAAGAAGAGGAAGGTTTGACTCCCACCTCGACAATCTTGGATGTGGTTGTCCGTGGTTTCCCACTTCTACTCAAGGCAAATACCGGGATGGTTCCTAACTTAAGGCTTCGGCCGTCTCCTTGCCATGCCCCACCTTAATTACAAATACACACATTAATGCAGCCATCTCAATAACACAGGTTATAAGAGAACATCTTACACATACACACCAAAGTACACGGGGATGAGTGACCACGATGTCAGCGCCCTTCAAACCAATTATGTTTGCCAAGTGTCTCTCATGTGGAAAACAATTGTGGACACGCGCGAGTGCCTGGAAAACTACTTCTTTCTTTAATAATTTAAGAGTATATCGACGATGCATAATTATAACTTTTAGTCTAGGACGCTACCAAGTTGACCACCGAAGCATTGGGAAGAAATTGCAATATTAAGGTACATAAACAACATAGCCTACACATTCAATTGTCAGTTAATGTTCTTCAACATTTCCCTTCTTTTATAAATCTCGGGAACTCTTCTTGATGGAGGATTTCAGATTCAAGTTGGCTTTGCATACTACGACCTGCTGGAAGAGGGTTCTAGCAGAAAGAAAGTTGAAAAGAAGGGAAATCTGGGAAAAGTTCTACTCGACCGAGGCTATGATCAACAAAGCATGGATGGAACCGAACCAGGACTTGGACTTGCGGCACTTTGTGACCTCTTTGGCTGTGCACGACTCCACCATAGAATGTGCAAGACAAAGACATTCCATGATCCGGACCTGACCTGTGTCTGTGAGCAGTGTGACGGAGTCTGTGAACGTTATCACGTTCGTCATTGTAGGAATAGAGGGAAGACCATCATAGATTACTGCATTGGCTGAAGTGCATCTTACCTTGCATATTATTTGTAATTTTGCACAACTTGTGCGCAATAAAACGTTATTATTATAACTCTATTCCAGTATACATATCGTGGAAACAGCATAGAAAATATTCCCCTCCTTTATAATTCTCATAAATAACTATCAAGTGTAAACGCTCCTTGCAATGGTGCTGCCATCTGCTGTCAGTTACTGGAACTATATGGGCGAGGTACTGTCATCTGAGGTCAGTTACTGGAACTGATTGCAGATATTCACACGGCGTATTGAGGAAAACAGTTAGCTCTTTTGATCACATGCTGTAATGCAATGGTAAAACGGAAATAAAACTTACTAAGAGGGAATGTAGAAATATGTATCTTTAACTGACATAAAACGTTACTAATACTCTTTGATAAAACAATATTTCAGTGGTAAAAATGAAACTGGCGAGAGGTGTAATCGAACCTGTGCTCCTTGGATCCACAGTCAGTCACCTTAACCAAATAGCGATTTGCGCACTCTCGTTCAGTAGGAGACGCAAACATTCACTATCTTCAAAACCCGCCGTCTGAAGAAAAAAATCCATTTCATTAACAAAAAAAAGCAATGTTGCACTTTCGTATACGTTCATACTGTTACTATATTTTATTGTCAGAACTTGGTTAATGTCTGTTTTCAATTACATTGAAGCTTTATACATGGGCACGTAGAGGTATTAAATAATATTACATTTTAATAGACTTTTCGCCGCCATTTTGTCATGAGCCAAGGCGGATTGTGCGCATGCGTGAGGGGAAAGAATTCTGCTATTTTCTATAGCCTATTCATTTAAAAATATACTGTAACATATTTGTTTATTTTAGAGACACTCTGCAAATCTACAGGCCAAGAGTTTTCGTTCGAGTGCTCTACGAAGTAAATCGGTTCTGTCGTTCTCTCAATCTCGTGTTAACAAAAATCACCTTAGTGTTTTAAATAGATAGACTAGATGAAACCCGTCAAAACATGTCGGACAATGGAAAACAAATTTACTGAAGAAGCTTCTTATATAAGTTACATTCTTTGTACGATTACTTTTTAGCACTATTGCAACTTTAAGGGCGTCAAAAGATAGCACTCTCAGCATTGCAACATATTGCTGGTCATGACTGAAAACGTGATGAGGTCATCATCATCTTGCACAGTTTCCAGCCACTGGCCGGGTCTGTTTGGAACACAAGCCTCTCCAACGTCTTCTGTCTTCCCACCATCTCTCAGCCTCCACCCTTGTCCAGTCTTCTCCTCTCTTCTTCACGCTTTCTTCCACCCCCTTCAGCCACCTGTCTCTCGGTCTCCCTCTTGGTCTCTTTCCTTCCCACTTCGTCTCGTGTATCCTCCTGGGTATCCTCTTCTCCTCCATTCGTTTTACATGTCCATACCATCTAAGTCTAGATTTCTCTATACCATCCTGTAATGGTTCCTCCTTCATTAATTCTCTGGTCCTCTCATTTCTTATTCTGTCCCTCTTTGTAGCTCCAATACTGCTTCTCAAGAACCTCATCTCACTGGCCTGTATTTTGCTCTTCTCCCTTCCTTTCATAACCCAGGTCTCCGAGGCATACGTCAGGATAGGGACATAGTACGATATATGATCTACTTGCTGTTCTGAGGGACATCCCTGCTCCATAACATGCTTCTCACACTCCTCCGGAATGCTTCTGCCTGTCTCCCCCGCTCATTTATTTCTCTACCGTTTCTTCCATTCTCTTGTATCAGGCTTCCCAGATACTTGAAACTCTCCACTTTCTTCAGCTGTTCCCCACCAATTGTTATTCCCGTTGTGGTCCTTTCCTTCTTCCTTGTTGTGATCACCATCTCACTCTTATTTATGCTAAATTTCATCCCATATCCTTGTATTATTCCTTCCCACACGTCCAACTGTTCCTGTACCTCCTCCTCCTTGTTTCCACAATCATCAAATCATCCGCAAACACCATTGCTTTCATCTTTCCTTCCCCAATTACTTGTGCCGCTCGGGTCATTATGTCATCCATCACCACAATGAAAAGTAACGGTGACAGTGCACTTCTTTGTTTCAGGCCGTTTCTCTGTTCCACCCAGTCCGATCTCTCTCCTCCCACTTTCACACAGCTCATGCTTCCCTTGTACATCTCTTTTATCCTCCTTATAGTCCATTTTTCTACTCCTCTATCCTCCAGGGACTTCCATACTTTGTTTCTGCATACACTGTCATATGCTTTCTCAATGTCCAGGAAGGCCATCAGTAGATCTGTTCCATACTCATAGTGCTGTTCTTGTAACTGACTTACAGCAAAAATCAAATCCACTGTGGACCTTCCTGCTCTGAAGCCATGTTGTTCTTCCCTCATCCCTCCTTCTATCCTTGTCCTAATTCTCCTTTCTAAAACTTTCTCAAACATCTTTGCACAATGACTCATCAGTGTTATTCCCCGATAGTTTCTGCATTCTGTTCTACTACCTTTCTTGAAGATCGGGACAATTATTCCCTTTTCCCAGTCCTCTGGGGTCTTCCTTTCCTTCCATGCTGCCTTCATCACTCGGTACAACCATTGTATCCCCACCTCTCCTGCTGCTCTCACCATCTCCACACTCAACTCATCCACACCCGGTGCCTTCCCTCCTTACATCTTCCTCACTGCATCTTCCACTTCTTTCCATGTTAAGTCCTTTTCGGTTTGCAGTTCATCTACTGTACCTCTTCCCCGATTTCTTCTTCCTCGCCGTGGTTTCCATTTGGGTTCAGGAGTTCTTCAAAATATTCTTTCCACATTTTCTTCAGTTCTTCCCTATTTTCTATCCCTTGTCCCCTTTTGTTCACCATTCTGACATAATCCGTAGGATCCTTCCGCCTCTTATTCTTTACCATCCCATACAGGACCTTTTTTGTACCTTCACTATCCTGCTGGTCATGACTTAAAACGTGATGAGGTAAATAGCCCAATACGTTCAAGAGTTTCTCCTTGAGCTTGATTGATTGTGATAAAGTAGGCCGAGCGAATAGGACATTGTTGCCTATTAAAAGAAAATGTACTGTACCTGCAAGTGTTTTATCGGAAGGTGTTTAATCAAGTCGTAGGATTTGAGCTCTCTGCCTAATATTACTGCACCTATTATATCCGAATCCAAGCAATTCCTTACATATTTCTTACAATTAATATATTACCATATATGAGTCCTTGGGAAACGTTCAGATTTCTATGGAGCATAACTATGGCTCAAACGTTCGGAGTATGTGGAGGCGAATCACTTAATTCCAAGGAATTGAAAAATTCAATAATAGGGAAATGAAGTAGCTGGCTTTCATCTTCAGTATCCAATCTGTTAACGCTGATGTATGTGTTTGAACTACTGGATATAAGTTCAATGACTTTTAAATTAATATCATTACATTGTTGCAGGTTGGCAAATATTTTATATTCCAGCAGATCAATTTTACCCTCACAACAGTAAAGACCAAAGTAACCACGCATAGATTTTACGCAAGAGAAGTGCAATGTAGAACAATGTTTACATTTGATCGTCAAAGACCTTACAGTACACTGTACTGCATAATATCTGGAATTGTTTCTGAAATGGCCTATTTATATTGGATTTTAAATGTGGCTTCGTATTATTCGATAACACTATAGTGTCCTGCAATAACGGAGCCGCTAAATATTAAATGGCAAATAATACTTCCATTGCCGAAATCAACTGCGTAGTTAGACTCAGTACTCTAAACAAATAATCATTAAACAATTGTCTTATACAATGAAGTTCAACATGACCGTCCAGAGACTTTCATACTCAAGTTGGTTGGTGAGGAGAATGCGATGAGACTGATCGCTTAAAATAAATTCCTTATAATTGTTCCTGCCAGCGAAATTTTTTGCGATAGCTTGAAAACGCAGCCCAGAATGACGTTCTTCATTTTGTTATAAACAGTACGAAACTGCTCTAAATAAGCAATTTCCATCACCTGTTATAGGTTATGACAGTACATTTTGCAGGGGAACATAGAATCACTTCGCCAACTACTGGAACGACCATAGGCCTATACTCAATACTCACTTCGGCAGTCACCCTAATGGAGGCAGTTTTTGAATTATATGTCCCGTGCATGTCAAAAATCGTATTAACACATGGAGGCCCACCTATTCTTGTCTATCGCCCCGGAGACCCGGGTTACATTTCCTGCTCTGCCAAGAAATTGAATTCTGGTCTGAGGGCAAAAACGGGGCACATTCAGTCTCTTGAGGTATAACTAAGAAGAGGAAGGTTTAATTCCCACCTCGACAATCTTGGATGTGGTTTTCCGTGGTTTCCCACTTCCACTTAAGGCAAATACCGGGATGGTTCCTAACTTAAGGCCTTGGCCGTCTCCTTGCCATTTACCACCTTAATTACAAATACACACAGTAATGCAGCCATCACAATAACACAGGTTATGAGACAAAATTTCACACATACACACCCAAGTGCACGGGGCTGGGTGACCACAATGTCGGAGCCCTTCAAACGAATTATGTTTGCCAAGTGTCTCTTATGGCGAAAGCAATTGTGGACACGCGCGAGTGCCTGGAAAACTACATTTTTCTTTAATAATTTAAGAGTATATCGACGATGCATAATTATAACTTTTAGTCTAGGACGCTAATAACTTGACCACCGAAGCATTGGGAAGAAATTGCAATATTAAGGTACATAAACAACATAGCCTACATATTCAACTGTCGGTTATTGTTCCTCAAAATTTCCCTTCTTAAATATTCCCCTCCTTTATAATTCTCCATCACGTGAAAACGTGCCATGTCTTGGGTTTTAAATATATCGATGCAATGGTGCTGCCATCTGCTGTCAGTTACTGGAACTATATGGGCGATGTACTGCCATCTGTTGTCAGTTATAGGAACTGATTGCAGATATTTAAACAGCGTACTGACGACAACAGTTTGCTCTTTTGATCACATGCTGTAATGCAATGGTAAAACGGAAATAAAACGTATTGAGAGGGAATGTAGAAATATGTATCTTTTACAGACATAAAACCTTACTAATACTCCTTGATTAAACAATATTTCAATGGTAACAAAAAAAATACATATATCGGCGAGGGCTGGGATCGAACCGGCGAACCTAGGAACCACAGTCTGTCGCCTTAACCATATAGCTACTGGAGCAATCTTATTCAGCAGCAGACGCAGCCATTCATTATCTTCAAAAGCTGCTGTCTGAAGGAAATAATCCATTTCATTATCCAAATAAATCAATGTTGCACATTCGTATACATTCATATTGTTATTATATTTTATTGCCAGAACTTGGTTAATGTATGTTTTCAATTACATGGAAGCTTATTAAATAACTTACATTTTAATGGAATTCTCACCGCCATTTTGTCATGACCTCAGGCGGATTTTGCGCATGCGTGAGGGGAAAGAATTCTGCTATTTTCTATATTAATTCAAAAATATACCGAGAGGGAATGTAGAAATATGTATCTTTAACAGACATAAAACCTTACTAATACTCCTTGATTAAACAATATTTCAGTGGTAAAAAAAAATATATACCGGCGAGGGCTGTGATCGAACCGGTGAACCTTGGACCCACAGTCTGTCGCCTTAACCACATCGCTACTCGCGCACTCTTGGTCAGCAGCAGACGCAGCTGTTCTTTATCATTAAAAGCCGCTGTCTGAAGGAAATAATCCATTTCATTATCCAAATAAATCAATGTTGCACATTCGTATACATTCATATTGTTATTATATTTTATTGCCAGAACTTGGTTAATGTATGTTTTCAATTACATGGAAGCTTATTAAATAACTTACATTTTAATGGAATTCTCACCGCCATTTTGTCATGACCTCAGGCGGATTTTGCGCATGCGTGAGGGGAAAGAATTCTGCTATTTTCTATATTAATTCAAAAATATACCGAGAGGGAATGTAGAAATATGTATCTTTAACAGACATAAAACCTTACTAATACTCCTTGATTAAACAATATTTCAGTGGTAAAAAAAATATATACCGGCGAGGGCTGGGATCGAACCGGTGAACCTTCGACCCACAGTCTGTCGCCTTAACCACATCGCTACTCGCGCACTCTTGGTCAGCAGCAGACGCAGTTGTTCTTTATCATTAAAAGCCGCTGTCTGAAGGAAATAATCCATTTCATTATCCAAATAAATCAATGTTGCACATTCGTATACGTTCATACTGTTATTATATTTTATTGTCAGATCTTGGTTAATGTATGTTTTCAATTACATGCAAGCTTATTAAATAACTTACATTTTAATGGACTTCTCACCGCCATTTTGTCATGACCCCAGGCGGATTGTGCGCATGCGTGAGGGGCAAGAATTCTGCTATTTTCTATATTAATTCAAAACTATACCGTAATATATTTGTTTATTTTATAGACACTCTGCAAATCTAGAGGCCAAGAGCTTTCGTTAGAGTGCTCTACGAAGTAAATCGGTTCTGTCGTTCTCTCAATCTCGTGGTAACAAAAATCACCTTACTGTTTTAAATATATAGACTAGTTGAAACCCGTCAATACATGACGGTCAATAAGAAAATATTTACTGAAGAATTTTCTTATATACTTTCTTTGTACAATTATTTGTTGGCACTATTGAAACTCTAAGGGCGTCAAGAGATTGCACTCTAGACATTGCAACATAGGCTACTGCTGGCCATGATTGAAAACTTGATGAGGCGAATTGGGACCTATACGTTCCAGAGTTCCCCCTTGAGCTTTATTGATTGTGATAAAGTATGCCAAGCGAATCGGAAAATGTAGCCTCTTAAAAGAAAATGATTGTTTTATCCGATGGTGGTAAATCAAGTCGAAGTATTAGACCTCTCTGCCTAATTTAAACTGAACTTATTTCCAAATCCAAGCATTTTCATGCATATTTCATATAATTAATATGGAATCAAGTCGAAGGGTTAGATCTCTCCGCCTAATTTTAACTGCACTTATTATTTCCAAATTCAAGCAATTTTCGTACATATTTCTTATAATTAATATGGTAGCATTTAGATGCCCTTCTGAAACTTCAGATTTCTAAGGAGCATATCTATGGGTCAATCGTTGGGAGTATGTGGAAGCAAATCATTTAATTCCAAGGAATTCAAGAATTCTGAGGAGTCTAATATAGCCTATACAACTGGCCGCAGGAACCGTCGCTTATAATTTTGGAATATACATTAACGAAGAAATGCGATGATGTGCAATTCCATACATTTTAAAACAATATGAACCGTATGCATGTGGCACAGTGATGGCACCAAATGAAACCAAGGACATAGCATTTGTTGTACTGCTGATTATTCTCTCTTAAATTCCTTGAGATATCATTTCCAGTGAGAAATTGTTGCAGTCTGTCAAATATTTTATATTTAGTAAGATTAATTTTGCCATTACAACACCAAAGGTCAAAGTAACCAAGCGTAGATTTCTCGCTACAGAAATACAGTGCAGAACAATGTTTACATTTGTTCGTCAAGGACCCTACACTGTACGGTATAATATCTGGAATTGTTTCTGAAATGCCATTTTTATATTAGATTTTAGAAGTGGCTTCGTATTTTTCTACGATTTCCCACTTTTTTGTGGCTTATGTTCTTTTTCGTCAAATGGGTATATTTATTGCAGCGTTTTTCTCCAAATTAACGTCATATTCAATAACACTATAGTGGCCTACATCAACGCAGCCGCCAAATATTAAATGGCAAATAATACTTCCATTGCCAAAATCAACAGCGTGGTTAGACTCATTGTTATGTACTCTAAACAAATAATCAATAAACAATAATATTCTCGTATACAATAAAGTTCAGATACTTTCATTCTCAAGTTTGTTGCTGATGAGAATGCGGTGATACTGATCGCCAATAATAAAATCCTTATAATTATTCATGCCAGCAACAATTTTTGCTATTTTCTTGCAAACGCAGCTCAGGATGGCGTTCTGCATTTTGGAATACACAGTACGAAACTGCTCTAAATTAGCAATTTCCATCACCTGTTGTAGGTACAATCCTTTACATTTCCATGACAGTAAATTAAGCAAGGGAGCATACTTCGCCAACTACTGGAATGAGTAGCCTATAGACTCACTTCGACAGCCACCGTAATGGAGGGAATTTAAGAGTTAGACTATTTTTATGATCAGTGCTTGTCAAAAATCACACAGGGAAGCCCAATCTGAAGGCTACATTCTCAGCTATCGCCCCGGATTCCAGGTTCGATCCCTGGTTTGCCAAGAAATTTACTTCTGGTCTGAGGGCTGGAACAGGGCGCACTCTTGAGACAAAAGTAAGGAGAGCAAGGTTCAATTCCCATCTCAACAATCTGGGATGTGGTTTTCCGTGGTTTTCCACGTCCACTGCAGGTAAATACCGGGATAGTTCCTAACTTAAAGCCTCGGTCGTCAATTCCCCATTCCCCACTTGAATTACAAATGCACACATCAGTACAGCCATCACAATAACACAGGTTATCAGAGAAACTTTTACACACACACACACACACACACACACACACACCAAAGTAGACGGGGCTGAGTGACCACGATGTCTGAGTGCATCAAATGAATTATATTCGTCAATTGTCTCTCATGGCGAAAGTGATTGTGGCCATCTTTTATTTAATCATTTAAAAGTATATGGCAATGTAAATCGTGGAGAATTCCTTACTGTACGGGAATAATAAAAGTAAAATATATTAAGACAATGAATTACCAATAGCCAGACAGAATAATTAGGAAATAAAAATACATGTCTGAGGTGAGATGCGAACTCCTTCGACTATGCAAAATTCATTCCTGGGTCCGCAATGTTATCCCTGAGCCACCCAGTCAACAGACTTCTTAAGCAATATTAAGTTACTTAAACAACAAACGAACTCAAACGCCTGTTGAAGTTCTTCAATCCCCTCTTTTTAATTCTCAAAAACAAAGATCACACTACGATACGGTGAATCCTTTATCCGCCATTTCTCTAAAAATGTAATTCTGGTCTGAGGGCTGGAACGGGGCGCACTCTTGAGGCAAAACTAAGAAGGGCAAGGTTCGATTCCCATCTCAACAATCTGGGATTTGGTTTTCCGTGGTTTGCCACTTCCACTGCAGGTGTAATTCTGGTCTGAGGGATGGAACGTTTCGCACTCTTGAGACAAAACTAAGTAGGGCAAGGTTCGATTCCCATTTCAACAATCTGGGATGTGGTTTTCCGTGGTTTGCCACTTCCACTGCAGGTAAATACCGGGATAGTTCCTAACTTAAAGCCTCGGTCGCCAATTTCCCATTCCGCACTTTAATTAGAAATGCACATATCAGTACAGCCATCACAATAACACAGGTTATCAGAGAAAATTTGACACACACACACACACACCCAAGTAGACGGGGCTGAGTGACCACGATGTATGAGTCCATCAAATTAATTATGTTCGTCAATTGTCTCTCATGGCGAAAGCGATTGTGGCCATCTTTTATTTAATAATTTTAAAGTATATGGGAACGTAAATCGTGGAGAATTCCTTACTTTATGGGAATATTAAAAGTAAAATTTGTTAAGACAATGTATTACCAATAGGCAGAAAGAATAATTGGGAAATAAAAATGTGTGTCGGAGGTGGGATTCGAACTGCTTCCATTGTGCGATGCATAAATTACGAGTTTTGAACGCTGCCGTCTGAGCTACCGAATCACTGAGGAAAAGACTGCAATATTAAGTTACTTAAACAACATTTACACTCAATAGTCGGTACAACTTCTTCTCCATTTCCCGTCGTTTATAATATTCTATTCCTGTTCATATCGTGGAAACTTCATAATCAATATTCCCCTCCTTTATTATAATTCTTATAAATGACTATTACATTAAAACGCGGTGGACATCCGCCATGTCTGTCATTAACCAAGGTGATTCTGCGCATGCGCTTGAGCCAATAATTTTGCGGTTTTGTTTATAAATTTAAAAATATATGGTAACATATTTGTTTATTTTAAAGACGCTCTGCAAATCTACAGGCCTACAGCTTTCGACAGATTGCTCTACGAAGTGAATCGGTTCTACCGTTCCCTCAATCTCGCGGTAACAAAAATCAGCTTAGTGTTTTAAATATATAGATAGATAGATAGATGCTTTACCATATAAACTAAAATTTGTAATGTTAGTGGATTCAGATAACTAACGTGCAGATGCGGATAAAAGTCCTGCAGATATGGGGCGGATGCGGATAACAGTCGTGCGGATGCAGGGCGGATGCGGATAAAAGTCGTGCGGATGCGGATAACGTTTTGTTTATTCTCGCAGGGCTCTACCAATAATGTCTGTCTGTTAGGTAGTCAGCCCGAAGGCTGGTTGGATCCTCAAAAGCACCGCCGTTACGTTATGTGAGTAGATACCCACAAAAACCCAAGGCAGCGCTATATTGAGGCGTTCTAGGCAAGAAGAGGAGTGAGGTAGTTTGCCATTGCTTTCCTCACTGAGTCAGAACAGTAGTCCTAACCCTAGGAGTAGAACCTTTCACAGCATTCACAGGCACTGACTGTGCCCCGAATGCCATTACTAAGCACCACCCATACCTCAGTAGCTTCCATATAATCACAGCCATGAGTGAGACTGAGACATCGGTGAAAAGCCACCTTTTACTCTAGCCTGTGCCAACTGACAAATGCAAATGTACTGTATTCATCAAGAGATGGCAAACAGGCCATTACCAATAATGGTTGCCAGTAAATAACGAGGCGGTATTTTCTAGGAAAGTGTATACTTTGAATTGGTCAGGTAAAGGATCTGATACGCTTCAACTTTGACTTGCCAAAAATTAACAGTAATTTCAGGATCCCTTTCAAGCGCTGGTCTTCGAGTCACCTTTCACTGGCGGTAAGGTCTATTTCCTTTTAAGTTGCACCTACCATTTCATTATATGAGGGACGAGCCGCAAGCTTTACAGGCTGATAACATTTCAAAGACGCTTCTGAATACCCAGCTCTGTAATTATATACACGGCGACTGTCACCCCATCGAGCGCACGCCAGCACCTATAGATCGCGTCAACTTAAATAAGTTACTAAGCATTGAGCATTACCATTTCTCGTCCGTCATTACAAACAGGGTGATAGTAGTAATTTTCTTGCTGTTATGTTGCTTCAGAATTATTTACCGTGATTTCCACGTTACAATGCCTGGAGTGTCTACAACTTGCCCCTGTATATGAACCTAACCTCAGCGTCAGCGCCCATGCAAACGAAGCCGGCGTAGCCGGCTTCATAAATCCTACCGCCTTAAATATGATTCATCTCTCGACATATTTTTCAAACCTTTCTAAATATAATCAGCTGAGGCCAATGAGATCGCGATCCTGTCGAAGGTGATTGGCTATTGCCGTCAAACCAATCACAGGCCATTGGCAAATCTCGACAACTGTAAAGTAATATAATTTGAGACTTTAAGATAAATAAGTTTTGGCCTTGTCTGAGGTTGTGTTGGTAGTTCTGAATCAACACAGAATTGAGTTCAACAATTTACACAATGAAACATCGACAGTCCATCTGGGAAGATCTTTCTAGAGAGATGTAACAATTTTTAAAGGATTTATCGGGGGCGAGTTTTACTCGTTTCGGAACCCCGAAGAGTTTCTACTCGATTAAATGAATTATAATCTCAGCAGAAAAAGGTAATATCTGATATGTTTAAAAGTGTACCGTGAGCTGAACCTGGGTTGGCAGATTTATCCGAGAACCGATACCTGTTTCTTGGCTTGTGATCAGCACTAAGTTATTTCTGATACGGTACTCAACTTGTTTAATTGTAAAGGGTACGAAACCTTGAGTTTTATTCTGTTGTACCTAAGTTTGCCTTTTAATTTATTTGAGTAAGTTATTATTTGCTTTGGTTTCGGTGACTGATAATTAATTACTTGCTTTATGTGTTGTATTTCCTTTTATTGATTAATTATGTGTTTGCCTTGTGCTGCGGCTCGAGAGCCATTTTGTGTCATTTGATTGAGATCGGACAAAATCTGCTAAGCTCTTGGAGACCTTACAACGAACCAAACCTAATGCCAAATCATCTAACCTAAAAATTGTTCCATCCACAGCGCTCATAATAAATTTCTTAAATGTATTTCCCTTTTATTTCTTGGCCTTCTGATGGTCGTAAAACTCGTTTATGAAAGTTTTGTTTCCCTATTATTGTTCGTTTCCTGACGACGGTCGCCATTACTGATTTTGCATTAATAATGAATTTGAGATGAAAGTTGTCAGTCGAGCTGGTATTTGATTCGTGTCATTGCGTATTTGATTTAATATTTTGAGCGGATAAACCTTAATTCTTTTTACGTGATTTGAGTACGACATTCAATCCGAGGTTTCCTATTTGGTAACTTACCATCTGTTCCTTCTGCCTAAACTTTTACCGTTCGGTAAATCATCTTAATTTGTCGAAACGTGGGATCATATTCGACCTCTTTAAAGATGTTTTGTTTTGCGTATTCTTCCCCTGTTATTTCTGCGTTTAACTTGGTTATTGAATTGTGTTTTTTTTTGGGGGGGGGGGTTGAAATAAGCCTTACCTATTTGTAATTGGTGTAAATCTTTGTTCTTTTCTTTTGTATTTGGTGTTGTCTCCATGTAATAACTAACTAATTAACTCTTTCTTGATCTGTCCTTTATTTGTAAATTTATTTTGTTCTTGTATTATATTTGCTTTGAAAAGACGTTGTTCTTTATTTCATAGGTAAGGAAAAGGTAGCAATAGATTCTAATGAGGTTCTGGGATTAGGGCCTACTTTCACACAACGGTCTTTTTAGTACCGGTACAAAAATGCAGAGCGATAAACAAGGTGATTTTCATGACATTGAATGTGACGATTTAACTTTCGCCTCGATGAAAATCACTTTTTCACTACTGAATTTGGTAATCTAGTAGTTATTTATTGTAGTTGTAAGGGGAGGAACAACAAGATCATCTGCCCCACCCTGTCGTTAGTGGCTTAAGTAAGAGAGCGGGGGACAGGGCGCTTGTCGAGGTCGCCCTACAGGTGGGGGATCAAAATGATCTTTGGATTATATCAAGAGTTGTAACCAGAATAAGGGGCCGGTTGACCTGACTGTTCCGCCCCTTAAAACAGCAACAACTAATTAACTAACTAACTAATTAATTAACTAAAATAGTGACGATAAAATAATTATTTTTCTCATCAAAAGGCTCTCTGTTTCGCTTTTCTTTCAGTATGTTCACCGTTATTAACAACCAGGGTAAAATATTAGTGTAAAAATAGAGACAGCATTTATTAACAGTTGGCAGCCCTGATGGCTCTTAAGAATGCGTTTAGTAATATATGTTATGGTACAGAAAGCACATACGAAATTTGGTTGAATTCGATTTGTTAGTATAGAAGTTACATGCATTTAATATTGAACTTATCAGCAGGCATAGAATCATGTTTGCAGCATCGACGTATATCAGTTACTCCAAATTAATCTAGAATGTCAGGTACAATACGAGTGCAGAGATAAGAGCTGTTGGCTTGTATGCTTTCTGATATATTGGTATTAGAATAAAAAATAGGTAGAGCATTTATTAACAGTTGTCAGCCCTGCTGACTCTCAAGAATACGCATAGACATATCTGTTATGGTACACAAAGCACATACGAAATTAGGTTGAAATCCCATTGATAGTATAGAAGTTACATGCATTCAAATGTTAGACCTATCAGCAGGCTTAGAATCATATTGGCAACACTGTCATATATGGGCTCCTGAATATTAATCTGGTATGTCATTATATCTGTGTGTGCCAATTATGGAACAGCTCGCATGCATAACGTCTGAGATATACAGTACAACATACAGCTCAAATTTCAATTGTGAATTTTAAGTAGTTGGTAGCACTGATGTCATTTTCAGATATGGCCGTGAGAAATTCAGGTATAGATCTTTACTCATTCCAAATTTGGTGTTGATAGCTCCAGCCGTTTACGAGTTGATAGGGGGGGGGGAAGCACATAGACAGACAGACAGACAGACAGACAGACATTTGCCCGTATCGATCGCATGTCTACTTTCTTCTCATTTTTACAAAATGTGAACCGTAGGCTAATACACTCCTAGAAAAAAAAATGCATGTATTAAATGGGGTAATTGTGATAATATTTATATTTTGTACCCAGCCTATTCATTAGGCGTAATCGTGTTGACCGACTGACGAGTTACAAATGATAATTTATAGGCTACACTGATAGAATGGCTTCAAATCTCTACATATCTATTTTATCGTTGGTACATGTTTCAACCTGTCATTACGGTCTTCATCGGCCAAAAATACTTATATCTAATTCTTAAGACTAGTGTTAAACTATTTAGTATAAAACTAAGTCCCCGATTCTTGGATGTCACGGGTAATCTCGAGAACCACTGGATGGATTTTGATGCGGTTTTCTCAATTCTGCAAAGGATATCTTGGGGAAGGTTTCTGTAGAAAATAATTTATTTATGATCAAAGGAAGCCAAGCAGTAACGATTTCAGTGAAAATGTCGAAATAAAATACTGGCGTCCGTGCGCTTTTATGCTTACGCTGGGCAAACCATTAAAAATATACTATGAGGTTAAAAATTGTTCAGCATGAAAAGTTTTATAAAAAAAAGTCCGCGAGAGCATATCTCTATCTTCAATACATCCCCCACTGTAAGTGTTTTTACGTTTTCATTTCTTCCAACAATCTCCATTCAATTACTGAGGCGACAGTTTACGAGCTAGCTAGGGGCAAGCCTATCACCCCAGTTACAGCCTAGCTAGTGGGCGAGCCTATTACCCCAGATACAGCCAGCAGCAAACTGTTGAGTCGTGTTGAGTTAAGACTTCAGAGGAGAGTGGTTGTGTTTGGAGTTTCCCTGGAAGTGCAACTCGGCTTTTTTCTAATTTCGCCTGTGAACTTTTCGTTCCGCAAAATACACAGTCAAGTCAAGATTGGACGGAAGGGGGATTTGTGTTTCATACACCTCGCCATTCTTAAATTACGTCCGACAAGAATTCGTTGCACATGCATCTCCATGATAATATAATTAATAGTCCAGTCAGTGATTTTAAGCCATCATGCCGAAACATGCTGTGAAACGGATATAGGTCGTAGTTCAGTGACAGAAAAAGAAAGCGCTTATCACGTAATGCATTCATAACTCTTCCCGAGCGTAGCCGGGGCGGGTTTCGAGTAATTGTATACACGTGGTATATATCAAACCGTGCCATATCCACACGACCGATTTGGATGACAAACAAACCATATAGTCCTATTAAGTATGGTTGGTTGGTTGGTTCTTAAGTTTAGGGGCTGCGACAACGCGGTCATGTAGCCCCGTGTACTTTGGGTGTGTGTAGAGTCTGTCTGGTAACCGGTGTTAATTGTGATGACTGTATTAGTGTGTGTTATCTGTTTTTTTAATTTAAGTACTGCAACTTAGAATGTTTCAAATAGTTCCTACTTTTACCGCCAAGCGCCACCGTCAACGACTACTAGGCCAAGTTCAGAACTTAGCTACTAGACGCCACCGCAGTCGGCTCTTGGCAACGAACGTAGAAACCTAAGAGCGTTGTTTACATTCTTAACCTATCCAATTTAGCTTCACACATGTGCAATTAGCGGAAGGTTCTTTAACATGCCATAAATCTATGACATGGGACCACCGGCTTTACTTCCCCTCCGAAGGAAGGCATACTGAGGGATTTTTAACGCACTTAAAAAATCCGACGGCTTCGGCCGGGTTTGAACTCGCTATCTTGGGCATAGAAGCTCAGCATGCTACCGACTACGCCACCGAAGCCGCCTTCTATTAAGTATATGAAGTGTATAATCAATGCATGTAATTTCCCCAGGTTGGCAGATGTGATTGGATAAGTTTCATTCCCCTCCAAATTTAGTTGGTTACATTGACGAGTCGAAACACATGAGAAGTATTATCTTCATGTCTTCTTCTCACTGGTTTATCAGACACTTTGTACCAACTTTCTGCTTGAATGCCTCCTTAAAATGTAATCCGCAGTGAGTTTGAAGGAACAGCGAGAGACACCTCTTCTTGACACACGCAAGGTATTAAGAGATTTCAAAATAATCCCCCGTGTAATAAGCGCCAGGTATTGCGACCTTCACCGAGGAGGCCAGTGCTGTGAAATTCTCTTTAAACCTACCGTATTACTTCATGTGTTTTATGAGCACATAGGCAAGGCTAATGCCAATAACTCCTCTGTTACGGTACACTAAAGGGAACTCATGTGCACAGTGAATTAGCTTTATTGCTATCCTTATCATTAGTGTTCAGGTTTTATTTGCAAAAGACGGATTGTTCATTCTATGACTCATCCATATGATTGGTATTAGGTAGTTACATCTTCGTGTAGTTCTTGCACTTTCTTAGTTAGCGTGCGCGGCTTTAGTGGCGTAGTTGGTAGCATGCTGAGCTTCTATGCCCAAGGTTCAAACCCAGCCGAAGTCGTCGGAATTTTTAAGAGTGTTAAAAATCCTTCTGTATTCCTTCCTTCGGAGGGGAAGTAAAGCCGGTGGTCCCATGTCATAGATTTATGGCTTGTAAAAACCTTCCACTAATTACACTTGTGTGAAGCTAAATTATAGGTTATATTTGACTAAAGCTCCTAGGTTCCAACGTTCGTCGCCAGGAACTGACTGTGTTGACATCTAGTATGATGGCGCTTGTTGGCAAATGTAGGAACTACTTGAAAATTGAATATCTGCAGTCCTTACCTGAATCACAGATAACACACACTAATACAGCCATCACAATTAACACCGGTTATCAGACAGATTCTACAAACACCTAAAGTCATGGGACTACATGACTTTAGCCGTGTTTGAACCCGCGCTCTTGGGCGTAGAAGCTCAGCATGCTACTGACTACGCCACCGAAGCTAATCAATGATATACTCCTAGTTCTAAAACACATCCATGTAAATAATGCACAGTGCTAGGTTATCGGGCCAATGTATGAATTCAGTAGATGATTGGGTTCGAACTCCACCGTCGGAATACTTGATGAGGTTTTCCGTGGTTTACCGTTTTCAACGCCATGGATACATCCTTTTAACTCCTTGTCTTCACAAATATTGTAATTTGTAGTTTCGTTAGTGGACTATAAGTGCCGCTTCAGTACGCACAGTTTGAAAATTTATCCCAGCAAATCTTAGCAAGAGAGCAAACAAAGAGTGTAGGAACAATAAAATGTAAGTTATACAGCTCTCTGCTGTGTAATGAGAGCGTAATTAATTAAGAGCACAATTGAAGGAAGTTTCACAAAGTTTGTCATTTTTGTTCCTCCGAAGTGTTTTTGTTGAAAAGAGAAATAAGTAACGTGTCCTGAAAGGAAGCCATGACGGATCCAGAGCGGACAATGAGCGAGTGTAATTATATCCTGCACGTTACATGTTCATTACAGCAGAGTTTTAAAGGCGCCATTAATATGGCATGTCGCAGTACACTGACGAGAAATCTGGGTAAAACATTACTCAAGCAGCCATTGCATTGCAGCCTTGTGGTTCAAGTAAGGTCATTTCAAGGTCTCGCTCAGGAAGGACGATTACTGTCGTGGAAATAGTATACAGTAGATACTCAAATTTAGACGTCAATAATAAAAACTTTACCCGTAGTCTAAAAAAATATATATATATAAAAAAAGCTACACCAAACTTTTCCTTATTTTATTCTGCGTTTGCGTTCAGTTATGTAGAGTAACCATTTGCACTGTAATCCGTTAAAATTTTATAGCTGATTGATGAAAAAAAAGGACCATTTATTTTACATAAACTAACGGAGCGCTCAATTAGAAAGATTATTACATTAAAAGTATTAATCAGATCGTAATGAAACTTTAATACCTCTTGACGGAACTTATTGTTAACGTGTGTACGAAGTTTTAATCTGATCTGACAGTTCTAAAAATAGTTACTAATTTTGTAAACCAATTTTATCTCGGGGCCTGGGTGGTCGTAGCAGTATTAAATATGGCTCATAGCAATGCAAGGCTAAACGAAAAACTACTTAGCCTATTTAAACGTGATTGGTAATTTTATAGATCATCATAGAAGATGTAGTGCTGGAGATTGTTCAACTTGCAATATTTTAAATATGCAAATACACCGCACTACTACAAATTTCCTATTCTTGTTGTTTTGAGTCTTCAGTTTTTAGACTGGTTTGATGCAGCTGTCCATACCTCCCTGTACTGATATAATCGTTTTATCTCTTCATAGTAACCAATCATTTTAACATATTCTAACCATGGTCCACCCCTACAGTTCTTACCCTCCAACCTTATTTCCATAACTAAGTTTGCTATTCCTGGGTGTCATACTGTATTATGTGTCCTACCAACCTATCTCTTCTCTGCATTAGCAGTCACCAGAAACATCTCTCCTCGCCCACTCGTCTAAATAACTCTTCATTTGTTACTGTATATACCCATCAGAACATCATCATTCTCTGGTAACACCACATTTCAAATGTTTCTATTCCCCCTTTTTTTCAACAATCCAAGTTTCATTACCAAAGAGCGCCATGCTCCAGGTAAAGGCTTTCAAAAATGACTTTCTAATACCTAAATCTATATTTGATATACAAGTCCTACAAGCGGACCCACTAAGTCCGATATTGTTTAACATTATCACAAATGACATTGAGCAAAAGATCACGACGGAAGAAGTCAAAATTCTACTGTACGCAGATGACATGGTAATACTAAGCAAAAACAGGGCAATGATGCAAGAAGCGATCGACAAGTTAGCGGAATGGTCAAGAGAAAACGAACTTAACATAAATTTAAAAAAGACAAAGGTAATGAAGTTCCGCAAAGGAGGACGAATCTGATTGAAGGGCGTTTTCAGATAAGGAAATTACACACTGGATATAGCAAAGTCTTACAAATACCTAGGGGTAACTCTACAGGTTACAGGATTTACCTTTACAAGGCACGTCGAGGATAGAACAATCACCGCAATTAAGACCACAATGGACATAAAAAGACTTAGAAGCTTATCACTGGCGACAGCAATTTCGCTGTTCAAACTGAAAATTGCCCAAGTAGCATCATAAGCCATCGAAGTAATATGGCCACACCTGAACTACAAGAATGTCAAAGCCCTGGATAGAGTCAAAGCCAGATACTTAGAAGACGCTTGGTGTATCGAAGTACGCTCCAACTAGACTAGTATATCAACTGGCGGGAACAACGACATTTATAGAAGACATGATTTTAACATACAGCCTGACCTCAACCGAAGCATGCGACAAGTCCTTGGAAGAACGAGTACAGAAAGCAGCAGAAATCGACCCGGCATTCATCCGAACCCCAGCCATGAAAGAGGAAGAATGGAAATCAGCCGGTTACGAAATCCACCACCTTTACACAAGAGGGGCAATACATGGATTCCACCATCGAATCTGCAGCATGAAAGGTTTCCACAACGCCGACAATGAATGTGTCTGCGAACTCTGCCACCAAGCTTGCCCACAGTATCATCTGTTCGAATGTGCCCAAAGATCTCTGCCAAACTCACATTATGGAAAGGACTGATGCAAATGACGTATTCTATAGAATAACTATGCACACATTGTGTTTAGTTCAATAAATATATATATTTGATATTAACACATTTCTTTTTTGTAAAAATGCTTTCCTTACCTACAACCTATTTTTCTATCCTCTTTGCTTCGTCCATCACTAGCTATTTTGCTTCCTACTTTCTTTAGCTTTTCACCTGCCAAATTGACGTCAATAGCGGTTTCTAATTGTTACAGCTGCATTATATAAATCTATTTTTTCATTTCTTTATTTTCATCATGAAGTCTTTCCTCAAGACGGAGTGTATACCATATAAAATCTCATTCAAATCCTCTTGTGAATCGGCAAAGATCAGCAAATCACAGAGTTGACATTATTTCGCGACTTCGGTGGCGTAGTTGGTAGCCCATGATCGCAGGTCCAAACCCGTACGAAGTGGTCGGATTTTTTAAGAGCGTTAAAAATTCCTCAGTATGGCTTCCTTCGGAAGGGAAGTAAGGCCAGCCGGCCCATGTCATAGATTTATGGCATGTAAACAAACATTCCACTAACTACGATTGTGTGAAGCTAAATTTGTACGTTAGATTTGATTAACGCTATTAGTTCCGACGTTAGCTTGCCACGGTGAGTGAGTGGTTAACGTGTCGGATTACCAACCCCAAGCTTGCAGGTTCGCCCCTGGCCATGGTAAGCGATTTTTGAAAGGCGACAAAATTCACGACATGGATGTCATACGTTGTTTGCATGTTAAAGAACCCATTTGAATTCAGTAGGTCGTGTTCAATGGCAAAATCAATCTCGGGATTTTCCACCAACACAAAGTTCCTCCGTTCTCTACTAGAAAGCGCTGTAGTCTCAAGGAGCTTAGATATCTAGCCTCCTTGACTTTCATAGCGTTCAAAGGAACGACGAAATTCGACATGCAAGCTGCCCTCTGGGTGTCGATTAACAAAGCTTGCACCTGGCACCCGAGGCCATACGATATTATTATAGTTCCGACGTTCGCTCCCAGGTGCCGGTTGCGGCGGCATCTAGTAGCCAAGTTCGCGGCTAGGTGTCGTTGTTGGTAGCATTTGATAGCAAAAGTAGGAACTACTTAAAATTGATCGTCTGCAGTCCTTAACTGAATGATTAATAAAACACACTAATACAGCCATCACAATTAACACCGGTTAACACACAGATTCTGCACACACCCACAGTACATGGCGCTCAATGACCACGTTGTCACAGCCCCTAAACTGAAGAACTAACAAGCGACATTATTTCTCCATGATTCTTTACTCCCACTTGAAATTTTTCTCTAATTTCCTTCAATGATTATTCAATGTATAAATTATAGTCCTTGTTGTAGCTCAAAAATATGAATAGTTATTATCATAATCTGTAATTTCAAGAGTAATCCTGATTAACTCATTTCAAAGTTTTAATAGTTCACCCAGCCTCCATTTTGAATGTAATAAAAGGCTGTTCTTGTACCTTCGGCATACAAAGCCATTAAGCTTCGTCATTGCAGCTCTAAAATATTGAGTTATTTGTTGTTAAATTCGATAACTTTAATACGGCCACTGTGTTCGCTGTAATCGGTGTGATAATCTCATGACTTGTGTCAGTCAGGTCCCTTATATGTTATTTCTTTATTACCAAATTTTGCTTCAATTGTGCTAAATTAGATCCTGGAGAATTGATTTGAATGTTTTAATAGAACCTTCACAAAGATTCACTCTTGTAGTTAATGTTGATCCATTTACGTCAGACATGGGCAATCTTCTTTGGGACAGGACCTGATGCAATACAACATAATCCAGTTGAGCCGGAAATAAATCAACACATGTTTACAAAAAGATCATAAACTTTGTGCTTCTGAATTTTAAATTAAACAAAACTTATAGGCTACAAATAATTGTAGAAAAATTAGGAAAAAAGAACACACCTTCTTCTTGGTTTGTTGAGGCCCCTAGGACAACGTGGTTCCTAGCTCTGGCGAGCTTTCGTTTTAGTCCAGTATCCCTTCTTCTTATCACTATGAACACGCCTTCATTATTTGATAGAAGAGGAAGGAGAATGTGACAAGCAAAACTGTGAATGTGCTTCTAATGGTTTTTCATAATCTGGTTGAGCCAGGGATGAGCTGAATCTTAGTAGCGCAGCTAAATGGTGGCCTGTTAATCTATTTCTGATGCTATTTTTGCAAAGCTTCATTGTAGAAAACACCTGTTCACAGAAATAGGAAGATGCGAACATGGCAGTTATCTTCTGTGCTTGATTTTGGTAGGGCCTTGTGTAGAACTCAACTTTCGAAACGTTGAGGAATAGTTGCTCTATTCATTGTTACATTGTAACTCAATCGGTAATAGCGGCTACTCTATTAAACAAATCCCATAAACACAATGAGATTGAAACAGGTTTTCACTTCTAGGTACACAGTACAGAAAATATCGATACCTTATTGCACAGTAGTGCCAAGTCCATGGACTTGGCACTATTGTGATTTAAGGTATCGATATGATCTATCCCTCCCTATATTATTCTGCTAAGGTCCCATTCCAGTTTTGTACTGAAAATAGGGTCCCTTTAACACCAACCTACACATATGGGGTACCTACAGTTTCAGCATAACCCAATGCGTAAGCGAAACGCACTCACTTACTCTTTAAATGCCTCACAATTAAATAAATACCTTAAAACATGTATATTTACAATGATATAATGAAAGAATGCAACACGGTAACCATGGTAACAGAATCTCACAGGTCCATCTATTTCTGTAAAACGCAATACAATTCCAATTATTACATTACTGTGAAAGTTTCCAGACGGTTATACGATTATCACTGAACCAAATTAAGCTGTAAAATTCATCAATACATACAGTATAATGCGCTTCAGGGGATCAAGGGGGCACTCTAGAACTTTTTCACGCAATTTTCACGTGTGAGTGTGGTACGAAAGGTCTTTTTCACCCGACTATAAAGGGTCTCCGAAAACCACATTTAAAGGCCCTTAAATTAACAGTGCCTGTGATATTCCCAGAAAACTAACTTCGCTCTGATATACCTATGAAGGAATGACAAACCCCTAACCACTGCGCCAGTAGCTGAATTGATAAAGTCCGATTATTCATACCAAGGATAAATCAGTCATAGCATTCATGATTGAGATTTTGCTAAGTGTACTCTTTACAACTAGAATAATCGTGGGCGACGCCGCGACGGGTAATGCTAGTGTGTAATTATTGTAGATAGTATAATTCAAAACCATGTCACGGGCCGGGTTAGACTAGCTCAAGGGCCGCACTTGGCCCGCAGGCCGTACTTTGCCCATGACTGATTTATGGGCTTTGCGACATCGTGGCCTTGTAGGCTGTGTACTTATATGTGTGTGGGGGGGGGGGGAGGGGATTTGTCTGATAACCTGTGTTATTGAGATGACTGTACTAGTGTGTAGGCTAGTTGTAATTCAGATGAGGATTGGGAGGGAGGCGGCCGTGGCCATCAGTTAGGAACTACCCTGGCATTTGCCGTGACTAGAAGTGGGAAACCTCGGAAAACTACTTCCAGGAGCGCTCATGGCGATGTGCCTTATTGATCGCGCATACTGCACATGTTGATGCGCCTTTCTTCAAGACCAGGGAGGGAGATTCCAGAACCACTCTCGCTAGCTACTCATTTGCATTCCTTGACTTTTTTTCATCTCACCTGACTCATCTGTGCGAGTTGAAAGTAGTTGACCTCCAAATGCAGGCTGGCCTCAACCACCCAAGAATCATGTCCTGAATCGCACTTGTCTCACAGCGTAACAGCGTGTTTCAGTTCAATTGCAGAATAATGAAAATCCACAGCCTGCTTCCAGTCTCCGACCGGGTCAGGAATGGAATGAATGGCTTCAATTGCAGAATAATAATAATAATAATTCTGAGAAAGATCTACGGGCCATCTCAGAAAGAGGAAATATAGACCGACAATAGGACTGTAAAAACAGACAGAGACGATTACAAACAACATAAGGAAAAGAAGGGCAAAATTTTATGGACATATTGGCTACATATGATGACCGAAAACAGACTGACCAAGAAAACTAGTTACCAATAGTACACTAAAAACCAATTGGATAAAGGAAACCGTGGAAGACCTCAAGAAGTTAAACATCTCTACAGGAGACATTGCAGACAGGAACACATACAGAGAGAACCTGAGACAACAGAAGTTTGAGCAAACTCCCAATGAGAGACAACTAGTAAAGAAGTGGTCAGAAGAGAGAAAGAAGAAGCTTAGTGTTTATATGAGAGGTTTTTTAGGGGAGGGGGAAGAAAAGGCCAGAATAAAACATGAAAATTGATTGTGTTGTAACGCTCTCCTTATGGGGAATTAACGAATACATATTATTTTTTTTACGAGGGACTGTGGAAAATCTTCAAAAGACAGTTGTGAAGGGTCCGCACTCCACAGTAGTGTGGGATTCTTACCCACTAAAAACCACATCCCTTTTTCCCACGATGGGTTCATCACCCCGGAACCGCTCTCGCATTACTTCATGGTGATGTCGTGCTTACTTAGCCTTTCAGACTCCTTCTTTCTTCATTTCTTCTTAAGGACGTTCGTACGCTTCCAGATCCCGCTTTTATTTTGCGAAGGACATCCTCCACATACACTGCTACATGATCCCATGATTGCTGGTTCCGTAACATCACAGAAATAATATTATCTGCTGTCAGTTCTCCCAATTCAGTTTCCACATATTCTCTCTTTATCATCCAGTGGCCGCACACGAAGAAGGTGTGAAGTACATCATTGATGTTGTCACAATATATGCATGTTAGACCACTCGCTCCGCCTACGAATACATAATAATAATTATTTATTTATTTACTCGTGTCAGGAACAAAAATATTACATAACAAACTATGTACAAAATGGGCAAAACAATGGCAACACTTGAACATTTAAGGTTCTAAATAATGCATGACCAATATTTTGCCATGTCACGTCCATTTGGTGTAGCCTTCACCAGATCCTCCATGGTGCACAGTATAGGACACAGACTGCACTGAAGCAGATGACCCATAGTCTGTTCTCCACCGCATTCACAAAGGACCGGGTCGCAGCAAAAAAAACATTTATGAAGGTTGGACTTGGATCTGCCAACACCAGATCGCAATCTGTTGAGAGACTTCCAAGTTGTCCAAGCCTCTGTATGTCCTGCTGGGAGCCTTTCAGATGGAACCATCCACTGGGTAATGTGGGGGCTTCTGGTCAACCAAGATGTAATCCTCAAAACCTGAGGTGTGTCAGTTAGGCACTCAGTTGTGTGAAGAAAGATTCTTCCGGACTTCAGTCGAGAGTGGGCTGGTTGAAGGCTAAACAATGGATGTGCTTGAGACACATCAACCCTAGATCTCTCACATTTAGCTGCAATTTCTCTTCTGATATCTGGGGGTGCAATGCCTGCTAAACAATACAGTTTATCACATGGCGTGGGTCTCAGGCAGCCAGTGATAAGCCTACACGTTTCATTTAATGCAGTATCAACCTGCTTTGTATGACACGACCTATACCACACAGGACATGCATATTCTGCTGCAGAGTAACAGAGTGCTAAAGCAGTGGTTCTTATTGTTTGAGCTTGAGTCCCCCAGCTGGTACCAGATAATTTGCGAAGGAGGCAGTTTCTTGCGGATACCTTATTTTTGGTGTTTAGACCTTGTCTTTCATACGTGAGTGCACGATCCAATGTAATCCCTAAATATTTGGGATTCGCACAGTGATCCAACAGCATGCCTTCCCACGTTACATGCAGTTTCCTCTTTGCCTGTCTGTTCTTGAGATGGAAAGCGCAGACTTGTGTTTTCAAAGGGTTTGGTTTCAATTGGTTTCCTCTATAATAATCACTTAGTTCCCCCACAGCTTCAGATAGACGTCTTTCCACAACTTCAAATTGATCCGTCTGGACGGTAATGGCACGATCATCCGCATAAATAAAGCTTCGAGTACCTACTGGTATTGTCTGGTCATTTGTATATATGTTAAAGAGGATAGGGGCCAGAACACTACCTTGAGGCAGTCCATTTCGTTGATTCCTCCAACGGCTGTGCTGCCCTTGAAAGTCTACAAAGAGTCTACGATTTTGAAGAAGACACCTGACTATTTCAGTTAATTTATAGTCCTTTGTCATCAAGTAGAGTTTATTCAGCAGTAAGTGATGATTGACTGTGTCATAAGCAGCAGTTAAGTCAATGAATACTGCCCCTGTGATCTTCCGGTTCTGGAATCCATCTTCAATATGCTGAGTAAGATGTAGGATTTGTGAAGTGCAGCTTTTACCTGTTCTGAAGCCAGCCTGTTCAGGGATTAGGAAAGGTTCAATTACCTTTGTGAGCCTACTTAGAATCATTCGCTCCAGTATCTTGAAAAGGTGGGAGAGCAATGAAATAGGACTATATTTCTTAGGATCATGTGCATCTTTCCCGGGTTTGAGAATCGCTATTACTCTGCTCTTCCTCCACATTTTGGGTATTTTACAGGTAGTAATGCAGTTATTAAACAATTCTAGCAGCCATTCCTTAGCCCCAGGTCCAAAATGTTTGATTTGATCCACACAAATTCCGTCCAGACCAGCCGCCTTTCCATTCTTACAGTAATTAATAGCTATATTCAGTTCTGAAAGTACAAAGGGTTTAAGGAACATGTTGTCTTCCTGATCATGATCCCTTACCAACTTCAATTTAGGTTTCTGGATTGTCTTTCCAGAATTACCATTTCGAATAAGTTGATTAACAATTTGGTTGGCAGAGACATTAGAACGTGAAGAAGTTCTATTGTGATCATTGTTAAGGCGTCTAAGATACCTCCAAGCTTTCTGGCTGCTCCTTCCCATATCCAAATCTTCCATTAGCTTTAACCACTGTTGTCGTTTTGAGTCTGAAATAGAAGAGAGAACACGTTGTCCGCTAGCAATAGTTTCCTCACTGAAAGGATCTTCGTCAAATGATTTGCAGTAATTTGACAAAAGAGTCGTTGTCTGAGGAGTAAGACCTTGTATGTAATTTGTTCTACATCCTCTCGGGATGGCTGCATTAGAACATACTTTAATCACATCAATGAATTGCTCATAGGATTCTGGAATGGTACTGACTGTGGTGATCTTCTCATCAAGTAATGAGGTGAACAGTGTCCAGTTAGCCTTCTTGAAGTTGTATCTTCTTCGAAAAGGGACAGTCTGTGGTCTGACAGCTGGAAATAGCTGGCACATTGTGGGAAGATGTTGAGTATTTGGGATGGGCGGACAAACCGATTTCACACATTGGCTGGTGACACTCTCACTTACAAATATGAGATCAGGGTTGTAGCCACGCCTCCATCTTCCACTGTTAAATGATGAAGGGAGTTTACTGTCATGTATGAGGGACAGCTGAAGTAATTCTGCCCATTTTAAAACAGCTTCCCGATTTTCATCATCGTGGGAATATCCCCAGACACTACTATGGCTATTAAAATCACCAATGATAACAGACACTGTTTGCGAACTTAAATTGTCAGGAACTTGGAATGAAAACTGTGACTTAGGTGGTTTGTATATTGAGAAAATGATCAAATTGCTCAGTTCTACAGCAATGATTTCTATATCGTTTTCTTCTGAAATGGATGTCGCCTGGATCAAGATGTCTGGTTTCGTGAAGATAGCACTACCATATTGGCCATGAGGACGTTCCACTACCAGCTTCATACCTGGAATAATAATAATAATAACAATAATTGACTAGATTCTCATCTCCACAACGTGATAGATGAACTTGACAATATCTACCCGTCATTTTCATTGTAAAATTTTAAACAGATCATCTCTAGAGAGATCAACCCACGAAGGGTGCCCGTATATCCTATTGTATGATATTAGTGCGGAGAAGAACTCTGAAGGTACAGTTCACGCGACGGTTTTTGGCCGGCAAGCTCCGGTTTCGCAGTCGTACAGAGAACCGTCGGTGGGTCTCAGAAATCTACAATTGGTACGTGAGTTGCTTTTAGCACAACTGACAACTTGCGTATCACTGTTGTAGATATCTGAGGCTCGCTGACTGTTCCCTGTACGACTGCGAAACCGGAGCTTGCCGACGAAAAACCGTCGCGTGAACTGTATGCAGCAAGGTGTTTTGATTTAAGCCCCATTAATACTTCATGCTATTTGCCACGGTGGGTGAGTGGTTATCGTGTCGGACTGCCAACCCCAAGCATTTTTAAGTGATTTTTGAAAGGCGACAAAAATCACGCTATGCATGTCATACGATATTGGCATGTTAAAAATAATTTTCAAATAATGTTCAAAATAATTTCGGGATTTTCCGCCAACATAAAAAGTTCCTCCTTTCTCTACCAGAAAGCGCTATAGTGTCAAGGAGCTCAGATATCTAACCTCATTCACCTACATAGCACTCCAAGGAGGGATAAAATTCGACATGCAAGCTGCCCTCTGGGCGTCAATTAATGAGCTTGCACCCGGCACTCGAGGCCATATGGCATTATTAATATTATTATTATTATTATTGTATGTCTACCCCTTATTATTCCCGTTTTTCCAACGGGGTCGGGGATGAGATGCGATGGAAGTCTTTGTGGCGATGGTTTTACGGCCGGATGCCCATCCTGACGCCAACCTCGTGAGAGGAGTTAATGAGAGATGAAATGAACGATGGTGAATGAAACTGGGTAAGGATGTGGAAGGAAGTGGCCGTGGCCTGTTAGAAGGTACCGTCCCAGCATTTGCCTGGTGTTGAAAATGGGAAACCACGGAAAACCATTTCAAGGACGGCCGGCGGTGTGGCTCGAACCCACGCGTCTACCGAGTCAGCAGAGAGCTTGGCCCCATGACCTAATGCTGCGCTTTAGCCAGCGTAGCCACTACTGTCGGTTATTATTATTATTATTATTATTATTATTGCAGAGAAATGGTTGGAGGTATGGAGAGAAGCACTAGAAACCCGAGGAATGAAGATAGCAGATGTAAGACAGAGTTCCTGAGCCTGAGGGGTGCTGAAACAGGTTTAAAATTGGCTGGAGTAGAGATTCCAACAGCAAGTTCATTCAGATATCTTGGTACAGTTATCCAACAAGATGGTGGACTGGAGGAGGAAATAAAGAGCAGGATACGGGATGGTTCAACTGGAGGAAAACATCAAGTGTATTGTGCGACAAGAAGGTACCAGAAAAATTAAAAGGGAAGGTACACAAGGCCGTGGTGAGACCAGCAATGATATACGGGGAAGAAACCTGGCAGATCACAAGGAGATGGACAGAAAAACTGGACGTGGCAGAAATGCGCATGGGCAAGTGGACATACAAGGTTGGACAAAGTGAGAAATGAAGTGATTAGGAGACGACTTAGCGTGGTGCAAGTTTCTGAGAAAGTCAGAGAAGCTGGCCTCAGATGGTATGGCCATGTTAAGAGAAGAGATCAAGATTATGTGGGGAATAGGATAATGGAAATGCTTCCACCAGGGAAACGGAGTCGAGGACGACCAAAAAGGCGACGGATGGACAGCATTCAAGAAAGCATAAAACAGCGGGGGCTTGTGGATGAAATGGTCCGGGATAGAACAACGTGGAGGAATATCCGCATCAGCGACCCCACATAAGTGGGATTAATCATGCTGGAGAAGCAGAAGAAGAAGAAGATTGTGTATATTAAGGCTTTCACGGCCCGGATTATATAAATAATTCATGTTTTTTGGGCTAATGCCATGTGTATTTTTCATTGAAAAAGGAGGCAAGGTTTCTCCGAAACGTATGGTTCTAATCTAAATACACACGGCATTGGCCCAAAAAACATGAATTATTTATATTTACATTTACAGATGAGGAACGCCTGAGAAGATCAGAGCGAATGAAAAGCTACTGGGCGACTCGGAAAGGAAACTTACTGAAGAAGAGGACCAAGAAATGATTCACTGAAGTGGTCCAATGAGGCCGTAAAAGCAGAAGAAGAAGAAGAAGAAGAAGAAGAAGAAAGAAAGAAAGAAAGAAAGAAAGAAAGAAAGAAAGAAAGAAAGAAAGAAGAAGATTATTATTATTATTATTATTACAGTACTTCATGCTACTCCATTGACGGTTGTAAAGCAGCAAACGTATGTTAGATAAAGTAAGAAATGAAGAAATACCGTATTATGCGTGAAGCATGTAATGAGTAGACCTGGGATTTCAGGCTCTAAAAAAATTTGTTTTAGGCGCCTAAAATAGGCTTTTAAAACAAGTAAATAGGCTTTTAAAAGGGAAATTAGGCACTTAAAATATGTTTTCAAAATGTGTGGATAGGCAGGAAATAGACTTTAAAATATTACAATATACACTTAAACTGTAACGTGATACTTTATTTCTTTAACAAACGTGGTATCCCTATTCTTAACCGAAATAACTGCAAAATTAAGACAGAACAAAAAAGACATTTTGTAATTTTGAACTATTTAAATTAAGCCATTATTACTCTAAAGTTAATTAAGAACAAGAACACTACAGTCCCCGAAGGGCCTTGGCTTTCAATAACGGTTGCTGCCCAGCTCATGGCCTGCAGATATTGGGTGGCGTGTGGTCAGCACGATACATCCCTCAGCCGTATTGCCTTGCCTCCGTGATCCCTGCCCACCGTAGTTTCTCAATTGTCCTCACGATGCTGGGTCAACACCCTTCCAGACCTCATAGATTTCTAAATTACTGCCGGTACTGGAAATCGAACCCAGGTCGCCTGGACTACTGTCGGCGCAGAAAGTATCTGCAGTCGAGTTTAAACGCTAATAAAATTTGAACCAGTCCACCAATCTAAAATGCAATCACTCCATCGTACAGCTTGTTTTATTCTGCATTCTTTGCTGGTACATGCATATTTTTATTATGTTTCCTGTGAAAGTTATGTTAGGTGGAATGCAAAAAGTACCTATTTTCTTGCCCGTTTTTTGTAAACAACAACTTTGTAGTACCGTTACATGAAAACGTACTGTTCGACTTTCATGAAATTTAGGTGGATTATGGAATGCACTATTATAAATATATTTATGAAGTTTAATTACTCTACACACGTTGGAAAAAAGTTATTGTTTTTGTAAAAGACTGTCCGTTTGATACTGGGTGGTCTTCCGAAATCGAGACTGAGTTCATCAAAGGTCTGAAGGTTTTTGTTTCAAATCGTTGTATACCGAAAACTTACAATGATTTCTGTATTTTATGCCGATTTTTATTTGAAATCGAGCGACAGGCTCTCCGTTTTCATGTAATTAAACTACAAAGTTGTTGTTTACAAAAAACGGACAAGAAAATAGGTATTTTTTTGCATTCCACCTAATATATCTTTCACCAGAAACACAATAGAAATATGCATGTAACAGGAGATAACGCAGAATAAAACACGCTTTACGATGGTGTATTTATATTTTAGATTGGTGGACTGGTTCAAATTGTATTAGCGTTTAAACTCGACTTCAAATACTTTCTGCGCCGACAGTAGGTCTCTACAATTAATTAGAGAAGCCAATATCAAAACCTTAATTTTAGATTAATATGAAATTTAAGATATAGGCACATACCTGTTTATTGCAGTACTGGCAGAAAATAATCTTGCCATCAAAAGTCATCCCTGGAAATTGTACAAGCCATTTTTGTATAAGCGCACTCTTAGATGATTTCGTTTTAGGCATGATGAACTATATTCACTTAAACAGATATTCTTTCACTGGCGACTTGACACAGTATGTCGCTTCTTACTACCTGCTCCTTGTTCTTCCTAGATAATCCTCCCCCTCACCCCGTCACTCGACACAGTACGTCCTTGACTACCTGCTCGTTGTTCTTCTGAGCTAATCCTCCACATCCACCCTTCACTCAGCATTCCTTTGGTGACAGTTGTCTGGGAAGAGCACATTTCTGTGAAAAACCCACCCTCTGCTGTTCTGCTCGTTCCAGGGATGTCCATTGTGTGATTGTAAAAATTACAGAAGTTGAATATTATTTTAAATGTAGAAAATAGGCATTTTTAGGCACTAAAATAGTAAAATAGGCTCTAAAGGTCCAAATAGGCATTTTAGGGCACTATAAAACTCTATTAATGTAAGGGATTTATCATGAAACGTCAAGATATTTTAAAAATTCATGTTATTTCGTAAGGAACGAAATAGGCATTTGCCTTAAAATCCCAGGTCTAGTAATGAGATACTCCCAATAGGGTGTGTTGCATAATTCTGATTTACATCTACAATCTCTACTAACGATTCTCAGTGGATGGATGGATGGTTAGTGCCCTAGTGAGGGGCTGCGACAACGTGGTCATGTAGCCCCGTGTACTTTGGGTGTGTGTAGAATCTGTCTGATAACCGGTGTTAATTGTGATGACTGTATTAGTGTGTGTTATCTGTTTTTAATTCAAGTAAGGACTGCAGACGATAATTTCAAGTAGTTCCTACTTTCGCTACCAAATGCTACCGTCCACGACACCTAGCTGTGAACTTCGCTACTACTAGATGCCATCGCAACCAGCGCCCGGTGACGAACGTTGGAACTTACGAGCATTAATCAAACCTAACTACATTTTTTGGCTTCACACAAGTGTAGTTAGTGGAATGTTGTTTTTCATGCCATAAATCTATGACATGGGTTCACCGGCTCTACTTCCCCTCCGAATGAAGGCATACTGAGGGATTTTTGACGCTCTTCTGACGACTTCGGCCGGGTTTTAACCCGCGACCTTGGGCATAGTAGCTCAGCATGCTACCAAATACGCCACAGAAGCCGCCTTTTCTCAGTGGAAGACATATTGTTTAAAAGGAAAAGGGGGTTAAATAGTCTCTCTGTGCCCTGATGTACATTTTGCAGTTTTACTACGCATTTCCGCCGTACAGAGCACAGGGTAAATTCCCATTAACTTGATCATTAACTATTAATACCTAGACCTTAACTCTCCCTAAATCAACTATGGCTATACTTAAGTATGCATGCTGAACATGGTTTACTTAGAAGTTCAGTACTACTTCGTTCTTCACCCCTTTAGTTTATATTGCGGGATATCCATGAATTATTGAGATCTTCGCTCGGTAGGTTAAATAATAGCGGTGTGCCAGACAAGAGGGAAGCTGTGTCCATACTAGGTTACATCAGAGTGCACTAAAGGACTCATGTACCGGGTACTCTCAGGTATCAGACACCCTCAAACACTTATGACATGAGTAAAAGCCAAAGTATGTAACATTTACCACGACAAACTCTCTGTCAAAAGGTCGGTAATAGAGACAAAGCAACTTGACATGAAACATTAAAAAAAAACTGCATTGCAGCTGAATGGCCATAATAGGGTTTACAAGATCTATGAATCTAAACAAAACCTATTTATACATATAATATTAGATTATCAAGATTGCTGTTGTTGTTGTTGTTGATTGAGTCTACAGTCTTTTGACTGGTTTGATACAGCGCTCCATTCCTCCCTGCCCTGAGCTATACGTTTCATCTCTACATAGCTACCACACCCTACATCGAGGCAATCTGTTTAACATATTATAACCTTGGTCCACTCCTACAGTTCTTACCCTCGACCCTTCCTTCCATAACTAAGCTTGCTTGGTATGTGTCCTTCCAACCTATCTCTTCTCTTCATTAGCAGTCGCCAGAAACATCTCTCCTCTCCCACTCGTCTTAATAACTCTTCGTTTGTAACCCTATTTATTATTGGAATTAAACACAATGTGTACAGAATTATTACATAACAGATATCATTGACATTCGTCCTTTGCATAGTGCGAGATTGGCATTGTTCTTTGTGAACATTCAAATAGGTGATACCTACTGTGTGCAGGATTGGTTGCAGAGTTCACAGCTGCATTGACTGTCGGCGTTGTGGTAACTTTTTCCCGTTGCAGATTTTATGGTGGAAGCAGTGTATTGCTCCTCGGGTGTAGAGATGTCGTAGTTCATAGCCGGCTGATCTCCATTCCTTCACCTTCATGGCTGGGGTGCGGTAGAATTCGGGGTCTATTTCTGTTGATTTCTGGGCTCTTTCTTCCAGGAATTTGATGCATGCTTGTGTTTGAATCAGGTTGTGTTTTCTATAAAGGTCTTCTATAAATGTTTTGTTCCCACCAATTGATAAACTAATCTGGTTGGGGCGAACTTCGATACGCACAGGGTTTTCTTTAGATATCTGGTTTTAACTCTATCCAGGTCCTTGATGTTTTTGTAGTTCAAGTGTGGCCAAATTATTTCAATTGCGTATGATGCTATTGGGACGATTTTCAGATTGAACAGTGAAATTGATGTTTCTAGTGAGAGGCTATGAAGTCTTTTGATTTCCATTGTGGCTTTTATTGCGGATATTGATCTCAACATGTCTTGTGAAGGTGAATCCGGTGACCTGCAGAGTTACCCCTAAATATTTGTACGCCTTCGCTATGCCTAAGTGTGATTCCCACATGTGAAGACATCCTTAGAGGATATTCGTCCGCCTTTGCGAAACTTCATTACTTTTGTCTTTTTCTGGTTTATTTCAAGTTCGTTTTCTTTCGTCCATTCATCTAACCTATTGATAGCTTGCTGCATCGCTTCCCTGTTTTTGCTTAGGATCACCATGTCATCTGCATAGACCAGTATTAGCCTACTTTCGATTTTGCAAAAAATGAAAGTAGACTTATGAGATCAATACAGGGCGAAAAAGTGTGTCTGTCTGTGTGTGTGTATATGTGTGTGTGTGAGTCTGTGTGTGTGTGTGTGGGTGTGTGTACTCTGAATGTCTGTCCCCCCTATCAATTCGAACACGGTGAATGCGAATTGAACGAAATCTGGTACAAAGGTAGCACTAGCAAAGGACACCTCAGTGTCATGTTTTATATCGCCGCCATCTTGACGGAAACGTAATGGCGGCCACACAAATGTTCAAAGCTTAAGTTAAATTACGACTAACATAACCATCCGATCTCTACCAAACTTTGCAACAACATACCTTTATGGAGGGAGCATCCTTTGACCAATCTAATAGGTTATTAGCCTAATAGTTTGCGGATGGCGGCCATCTTTATGTCAAAATTGATTCCCCCTATTAATTCGAACACGGTGCAACCGAATGGAACGAAATTTGGTACAGAGGTAGCACTAGCAAAGGGCACCTCAGTGTCATGTTTTATATCGCCGCCATCTTGACTGAAACGTAATGGCGGCCACACGAATGTTCAAAGCTTAAATCAAATTACGATTAACCTAATCATCCGATCTCTACCAAATTTTGCAACTACATACCTTTATGGAGGGAGCATCCTTTGACCAATCTAATAGGTCATTAGCCTAATAGTTTGCGGATGGCGGCCATCTTTGTGTCAAAATCGATTCCCCCTATTAATTCAAACACGGTGAAACCGAATGGGACCAAATTTGGTACAGGGATAGCACTAGCAAAGGGCATCTCAGTGTCATGATTTATATCGCCGCCATATTGACAGAAACGTAATGGCGGCCACACAAATGTTTAAAGCTTAAATCAAATTACGACTAACATAACCATCCGATCTCTACCAAACTTTGCAAAAACATACCTTTATGGAGGGAGCATTCTTTGACCAATCTAATAGGTCATTACTCTAATAGTTTGCTGATGGCGGCCATCTTTATGTCAAAATTGATTCCCCCTATTAATTCGAACACGGTGGAACCGAATGAACGAAATTTGGTACAGAGGTAGCACTAGCAAAGGGCACCTCAGTGTCATGTTTTATATCGCCGCCATCTTGACGGAAACGTAATGGCGGCCACACAAATGTTCAAAGCTTATATCAAATTACGATTAGCCTAATCATCCGATCTCTAGCAAATTTAGCAACAACATACCTTTATGGAGGGAGCATCCTTTGACCAAACTAATAGGTCATTAGCCTAATATTTTGCGGATGGCGGCCATCTTTGTGTGAAAATCGATTCCCCTTATCAATTCGAACACGGTGAAACCGAATGGTACGAAATTTGGTACAGAGGTAGCACTAGCAAAGGGCACCTCAGTGTCATGTTTTATATCACCGCTATCTTGACGGAAAAGTAATCGCGGCCACCCAAATGTTAAAAGCTAAAATGTAATTACGACCAACCTAATAATCTAGTCTCTACCAAATTTTGCAACACCATATCTTTATGTGGGAAACATATTCTGACCAAACTGCAAGAACATCAACCCAATAGTTTGCAGATGGTGACCAAGTATGTGTGCAAATCGATTCCCCCTATCAATTCAAACACGAGAGTTTAGTGCTTTTCAGTCGGTCAACACGAATGTACCCAAAAGAGATGGGTTATGCCCTAATCCTGAAATAAATTACATGAGATTAATAAAACACTAGGATGACCAGTTTCGATCGTCAAGCGAACATCATCAGATCTATTACACTTAGGCTACAAAATCTATGTTTGAAATACAGGTGAAAATATTTACAATATGTACAATTATTTAGTTGCAGTATTGGTAGTGCAACTGTCAGTGTATGCTAAATGCAGTATATATGTTAGGTGACATGCTAAATGGTGATAGCTATCCGGAGATTGTACTTTAGAGAGATTATATGGTTGTAAACTATGGTTAAACTATAAAATTTTAGGCTAACTACTTATCTGATTGTCTTCCGTACTACAGCTACTCGCAGTTTTCGTGCTCACTGGAACTCACTGTGCGGTCGACTGCGGTGGTTATCTTAACGACTGGTTTTTCCATGCCTTCTCCCCCCTGTCCCTACGTGCTGTGGGGAGTGATAGCGAAGTGTTTATGTGAGGTGTTGCCAACCTAGATAAGATGTATGTTATTGAATGAGGTGGGTCTACAACTATTAAAGACCTCGCCACGCGTGGAGTAAAACCCATTCGAACTAAGCGTTGACGGTCTTATGAGGACGTCCCGGCACCTTTAATACTGCCCGGAATATGGGCCTTGGTTTATTGCAGAAGAAAAGTACATCGTACACCTGATCCAGATAACATTTACCTATTAAACCCCCCCTAATTTCCCCCCTTTTTTATCTAGCTTGGCTGTGTCGCTAAATTGTGTTTTGTTTCCGACAGGGTGTGTTTTTTAGTAGCGTGAAGAGGGGTGAGCTCTCCATGAACGTGTGTTCATTTAGATTGATGGGATTGTTTCGTTTGGCTAGGTGTATCTCGATTGCTTCCTTTATGTCAAGAGCTCTGCCTTTCGATTCGTGATGGATTATTTTAAGGTCCGACTCTATGTTGGTAAAGCTATGCCCTGCGTCACACATATGTTCGCACACGGCTGAATGTGTTCCGTATCTTATCGCATTTCTATGTTCATTATAACGTGTGTCTACTCGCCTTCCACTCTGCCCGATGTAATTAGCTTGACAATCGGTGTCTTGGCACGTTATAGAATATACCCCTGACCTTGAATACGGGTCACGTTTATTTAGATTACTATTTAGGAGGTGCCTAGCGGTTGTGTTTTTCGTCGTGAAAGCTATCTTTATGCCTTGCTTTTTGAATAGGTTAGTGATTTTATATGTATTCGCATTCACATAGTTGAAACGCGCAAATTTTTTCTCATTACTGTCCGGTTTGGGAATCGTTTTATCTTTATTTTTATGTTTGGCTATAATTTGATTTATTTTGCTTGGCGAGAAGTTGTTTTCCTTTGATATTTGCATAATAGTTCTTATTTCCTTATTATAGTTGTCTTTTGACATGGGTATGTTTAAAGCCCTGTGCACCATTGAATTGAAACCCGCTAGTTTGTGCGTACTGGGGTGATTAGACTAATTGTCGATTGCATGCGAGGTTTGCGTTGCTTCCCGGAATATGGAATATGAAAGGTCGTTGTCTTTACGTTCAATAGTTATATCGAGATAATTTATTTTCCGGTCTATTTCGGATTCCTTAGTGAATTTGATAGAGTGGTGAAGGCTATTAATGGATTGGAGAATTGTTTCTTCGCTTGTTAGTTCAGTATCGTAGATGCAAATTACATCATCTACGTATCTTTTCCATATTACTATTCCCTTTGTTGAAGTCTTTTCTAAGAACGCATTTTCTAGTGCATTGATGAAGATGTCACCGATTAACCCACTTAGTGGCGATCCCATTGCTAGGCCTTCTCTCTGTGTGTATATTTTATTGTCGAATTGAAACACGTTTTGGGTGAGAACGACCCTCAGTAATCTCACAATCTCTTCAATTTCTTTTACCGAATTGTTGGATTTTAAGTTGTTTTCGATAGTGTTGATTGCTTCAATAATCGGAATATTGGTGTACATGTTAGTTACGCCGAAGGATACTAGCCTGAAGCTAGTGTTAAACACATCGCCATCACTCCCCACAGCACGTAGGGACAGGGGGAAGAAGGCAGGAAAAACCAGTCGTTAAGATAACCACCGCAGTCGACCGCACAGTGAGTTCCAGTGAGCACGAAAACTGCGAGTAGCTGTAGTACGGAAGACAATCAGATAAGTAGTTAGCCTAAAATTTTATAGTTTAACCATAGTTTACAACCATATAATCTCTCTAAAGTACAATCTCCGGATAGCTATCACCATTTAGCATTTCACCTAACATATATACTGCATTTAGCATACACTGACAGTTGCAGTACCAATACTGCAAATAAATAACTGTACATATTGTAAATAGTTTCACCTGTATTTCAAACATAGATTTTGTAGCCTAAGTGTAATGGATCTGATGATGATCGCTTGACGATCGAAACTGGTCATCCTAGTGTTTTATTAATCTCATGTAATTTATTTCAGGATTAGGGCATAACCCATTTCTTTTGGGTACATTCGTGTTGACAGACTGTAAAGCACTAAACTCTTGTTTACTAAGGCAGCACTGAAAATATGGCTTCAAACACCACAAAATTCAAACACGGTGAAACCGAATTGAACGAAATTTTGTACAGAGGTAGCACTAGCAAAGGGCACCTCATATTCATGTTTAATATCCCTATAGCACGTTGTATTTCAACAAGCTACTACAACCAACATTCAATCATACTCCTTGAAAAGGACAAAGAGTTGTAACAATACCCATGCATTTAGGAGAAAGTAGGCTATATGTTCTCTACTGAACATCTTGTTTTTACCCCTTCAGTTGTGATCTTTTGAACTACGTCGTTTGTGAGCATGTTAAAAAGTATGGGGCTTAGAACTCCGTTTGTTTGTTTGTTTGTTTGTTTGTTTGTTTCAAGATCATTGATTCTAGCTGACCGTCACATATGTTTATTACGTTGTTGTGCAGTAGCCTATGTCTGTTATGCGGCTACCCTATCTACCCATCTGATCTTCATCATTCTCCTGTAATACCAGATTTCAAACGCCTCAATTCTCCCTTTTTATTTTATTTTATATAAGGCTGATTTTAGCATTTTTAGTCTCTTCTTACACCTTCTTACATGGTACGCGTATCTGTCGCGTTGTTCCCCACAGAGCTCACACTTGCAATCTTCACTTCGATGCTTGCCACGGTGGCTGAGTGGTTATCGTGTCGGACTACCAACCCCAAGCTTGTAGGTTCACTCCTGGCTGTAGTAAGTGATTTTTGAAAGGCAACAAAAATCACGGTACACATGTCATACGTGGTTGGGATTTTAAAGAACCCATTTGAATTCAGTAGGCCGTGTTCATAATGGCAAAATTAATCTCGGGATTTTCCGCCGACACAAAGTTCCTCCTTTCTCTACTAGAAAGCGCTAAACTGCCAAGAAGCTTAGATATCTAACCTCCTTGACTTTCATAACGCTCCAAGGAGCGATAAAATTCGACATGGAAGCTGCCCTCAGGGCGTCAATTAACAAGGGTTGCACCCGGCACCCGAGGCCATACGATATTATATTTTATTATTATTATTATTATTATTATTATTATTTATTTTGCGCATGCGCTTACACATTCTCAGCATTTGCTGGAAAGAAAACATTTACAATCCCAGATACCGTACATATCACAAGGAGCAAATTCATGGTGACTGCATTGAGTAGTAGCTTCATATTCCCCTCATTGCTTCAGGCCTGATTGCCCAAGAACAGCCTTACTACGCGACACGTAGAAAGTATGACTGTTTTCTGCATCAGTTTGAAAAGGCCTGGGTCTAATTTCAACGCCGTGAGCGATTCCTTTAAGTTGTTGGGAATCACGCTAGTGCTGGAGATAATAATAGGAACTGTCCTGACTTGTGCCATGTGCCATTGCTTCCTTATCAGTTCTGAAAGCTCTGTGTATTTTGACAGCTTTTCAACATGCTTTGTTAGTATGTTGCCACTGTTTGGGATCGCCACATCTATTAAGGTGGTGTGCTTCATGCATTTGTCAACAAGAACTAAATCAGGTCTGTTGTGCACAGCTGATTGGTCTGTCAATACAGTACGATCCCAGTACAACGTAAAGCTGTCATTTTCCAGTACACTTTCAGGAGCATATTTGTAGTACGGCACTTTCTCTTGGCTCAGCAGTTGAAGTTGTATAGCCAATTCTTGATGGACTATCTTGGCAACAAAATCATGTCTCTTCCTATATTCTGTCCCTGCAAAATGGCGACAACCTGATATAATATGCTGAACAGTCTCAGATGTTGGGCAACCGTATCTTCAATGGTCATCTTGCACAGATGCATCCTTGATTATGAACTTTAGGTAGTTCCTCGTGGGGACAACCTGGTCCTGAATAGCCATCATAAAGCCTTCTGTTTCAGGAAACATCTGCCCAGAAATCAACCAAAAGTTCGACGCTAGCTTGTCGACGTGAGTTTGGATGACTTCATTGGGATGTCTTCCGTATAGTGGCTTGGACAACAGTAGTGGAGTACTAGGAGTTCTGCCCCACTTCAAAACCCCCCTTGCTCTACTACTAAGCCTCAGCCATGTTAAATATCTCTTGAACGCATGGTCCGATTTTGACAAATGAGGTATTGTTGGACTCGGGCTGACGTCCTCTTTGCTATGGACCACTCATTATATTTTTCAAAATTTTTTTGAAAATTTTTGTTTTCGAAAATAGGCGATAGTTTGAAAACCAAACAGGATAGAACGTTGTGCCATGGCTCAAACGAACAGTCTTTATGACCTTAATTTTTGTAATAAAAAATTTTTATTTTTTATATTTTTTTGAAAACACTCGAATTTTGAAAATCCTATATTTTGGAAACTAGGAACTCTACAAAAAAAATTGTTTAACGTAAATCAATGGTCCCTACCCCCTCTACCCCCAAAATAAATTTAAAGTCTCTAGAATGAAAACCTGCAGTAGTGTGGTAAGGACAGAGCTGCTTATAAAAGCAAGTGGTGAGCCCCTGCGACCTTGGAATGGAAGGAGCCATGCTAGGAGGGCGTGCTTGGATTCGTTTTTTTCGTCTCGTCGTGCTCTTTACGGGAATGTCGGTGTCGAAAAGGTGAAAATCTGGAAACACAGTCTTTTTGGGGTAAAAACGTGATTTTAGACTTTTTGCTATATCTCGCGAACCAATCATGCTAGAGGCATGTTCGACAGGTCCAAGGACTCGGGGTGACGTCCTCTCTGCTATGGACCACTCGTTATAATTTTTAATAAAATTGGAAACTCGATTTTGGGGTAAACACGTGTTTTTGTGATTTTGCCGATATCTCGTGAACCAATCATGCTAGAGGTGTGTTCGACGGGTCCAAGTACTCAGGGTGATGTCCTCTTTGCTATGGACTACTCATTGTAATTTTAAAAAATTTGGGAAACGCGATTTTGGGGGTAAACACGTGTTTTTTGTGATTTTTGCCGATATCTCACGAACCAATAACGCTAGAGGCATGTACGAGGGGTCCAAGGATTCGGGAAGACGTCCTCTTTGCTATGGACCACTCGTTGTAATTTTAAAAAATTTGGGAAACGCGATTTTGGGGTAAACACGTGTTTTTTGTGATTTTGCCGATATTTCACGAAGCAATAACGCTAGAGGCATGTACGATGGGTCCAAGGATTCGGGAAGACGTCCTCTTTGCTATGGACCACTCGTTGTAATTTTAAAAAATTTTGGAAACGCGATTTTGGGGGTAAACACGTGTTTTTTGTGATTTTTGCCGATATCTCACGAACCAATAACGCTAGAGACATGTACGAGGTGTCCTAGGACTCGGGCTAACACTCCCTTTCAAATGTGGTAGATATTTTTTTTCAAAAAATAATTCACATGGGTCTAACGCCATACATGTTGAAAAAACGTTTTCTTTTTCTTTACCTGTTTATAATGTTCATGAAGCGTGGTGGTTGAGAGAGACGATACGGCTGGGTGTGTGTGTGTGTGTGTGTGTGTGTCGCTGACCACGGTGGCTGTGTTCAATAGATCAATCGCTATTTCGACGGGTCGGTTTATGACAGAGCGAGGGTGCGGTTTTTTTTCACACCTTTAACGTGTAAACGGTGATGAGAACTTGATTCTATGTTGGTCGAAGCGAGTAGAGAAAACAAACTTGCAGACGAGCAAGAGGTGAATATCAATTGAGCTTATTGGAAGGCGTTGATCTGACTTGACAACAGGTGAAATGGAAAAAATGACCATGACGCTTGAAGGTGAAATAATCTGACCATCGTGGTGGCAGGGAAGTGCGAAAGGCGTGCACACATGTGAAACCACAGGCACGCTAAACCAGTGACATCCTGTCTTGCTTCGTACGTGACAAAATGCAAGTCCATGTGAAATTTGATCCGGCACAGGTGTTCGCCTGGGACGTTAGCTGTCCACGTGCACGATAAGAGAATGTTCAAAGCGTGGGAATCGCTGAATCAGTAAAAAGTATGATGCAACTTGTGGGAATGATGTCACAACCAATAGATAGGCAAGAGCTGCAAACAGCAGTGGTGGGAGTTGAAGGGAGGGAGAGGGGAGGGGGTGATGTATGAGAGAACACAAGAGGAAAGGGAAAGACAAACATGTATGAACATGCATGAAGCGCGGAGCGCTGTACACATAGAGCTATAGGTGGTGTACAACATGTGTGAATAAATAAAAAGTACACAGGTTCACACAACATGTAATTTATTGATCCAGGAATTAAACGTAGAGTTAAACCCTAACCATTTGACGTAGAGTTTATTTCCTTTTTGTTTCAACACTTTTTCCACAAGATAATGCTGAGGAAATGCTGTTTTCTGAAGTTCATGGAGATAAAATCTACCTTTTATGGGTTGATGGTTGAGGTCCTCGAGTAAATAGGTGACTGGACTGTCCAAGTAGACTCGACGAATTCGAAATAGTTCAGTCCCCCACTGAGGCGTGTAGCCCTTATTGAAGGCAGACTTAAATTTGCTCACACGAACAAAATCCCCAATGTTCAGTCGGTGACGTTTAGGATCAGCTGTTTTTATGGGGTTAAACAGTTTATCCAATCGCTGAATATTTTTAGTTACGAGACGTGGCTTGGTCCCAATCGTTCTATGTTTGGTGTCATTGTAACGTGATACTAGCTCAGGTAACATGTCCAACCAGCGATACGTGCCCTGAGCGGTAAACGCTTTCCACATATGGGTTTTCAATGTTCGGTTGAACCGCTCGACCACACTGGCTTTCAGATTGCTGTACGTGGTGTAATGGTGAATATCCTTAGATTTGAGAAAACTGGAGAAATCCTTGTTGAAAAATTCTTTCCCCTGGTCGGTTTGTAGCAGCTGAGGTTGACGTTTGGAGTGTTGAATAATATGTTGAAAGGCCTTGGTAACTAGTGGGCCAGACTTGCGACGCACAGGTTCAACAAAGGCCATTTTGGAATAGACATCAATGACGGTCAACATATAGCGTACACCGTCGTTAACGCCAGCATAGGGTATCATTTCAACCAAGTCAGCCTGCCAAAGTTCATCCACACCTCGTGAAATCACCTTGAGTCGCGGATAGTGACGCCTAGCTGGGCGATGCAACTCGTGAGCAATACCCATTTTAATGGGTGAGGGCTTAAACAATAATTTTGGCATTTCGAAGTTCTTGTTCAATTTCTTGAATTTCCCAATCGTGACCGGTATGGCCAGCTTGACGTGAGGCATGCAACAACTGTAGCCGCTGGACGAGCTTATTGGGATTGTGCCAGTAGGTAACATCCACAAGGGGTTTTAATGGTTTAAAAGTCACTCCCGAAGCGGACACTTTACGACGAGTACTTTGACTGGTGGGAAACATTTTTGCAATGATGGTTTTATATTTTTGAGATATATTGGCATTCACTTGTTGCGTGGGATCATACTGTCTTTTGTGAGCATGGGTATCCAATAAAATGGATTTATATTTGTCAAGGTCCTCTGACGTATAATCATGGGAAGAGGGGGTCCGAGAAAAGAGCAGCTTTAACAGTCCTGGCGTTAATTTATAGTTGATGTTTTTAATGACAGCTTTAGTACGAGCAAATTTAATGGATGAATCGCCAATTTTAAAACTATCATCCTCATAGCGAACACCATACGTGGTATCTGTGTTTCCAATAAATAGATCGGTGAAATAGGGTTCCAATGTTGATCCATAATATTTTATTAAAATGGTTTTCAGTTGAGCTTTATGTTGAGGGGTGGCCAAGAGTTGTGAAAACGGAGACGCTCTGGAAGGGCAAGGTGTTTCGACCATGGCCAAGGATTTCTTTTTTCTCAAAAACTCTGCAAGGGGTGCGGCCTTTTTTTGAGGCGTAAACACTTGTTCCTCCTCATCCTCAACTTCACTATCACTAGTCAAATCTTCCACATCCTCTTCCTCAGGGTCCTCGTGCAGCGTCTGCGTGGCTTGTGAAACGGTGGGTAGCGTTTCAGATGGCTTGAAAGAGGGTTTCAACATGGCTTTTAGTGGAGGTGCTAAATGTTGCTGAATAAACAAAGCATGATTGGCACGTGATTGTTTCAATTGACGAAACTTTTGGCGAATAGTATTTTTTGCTCTAATAATATGCTTTTTCAATTGACTCTCTGCTAACGCCATGGTGTCTTGACAAATGACTTGATGGGGAATGAGACAGGGCCTTAAATAGCAATAAAATGATCAAACCCTAAGCGATACCGTCCTTGGTTGAGTTCACTTTGTTTGTCAATCACTAAACAGGCATGACGTTGAGTGTTCCAGCACTTGGCACACAATTCTGTAAACATTTGAAAGGTCATATCCGGATTCACATGTTCATTATAAATGTGACGACTGTTCCTCTCGTCCTGACGAAATAAAACAATGACATTGGCATTGTCACGAATCAACTGTTTGGACATTTTAGAATACGTTTGCCCAAGATAGAAGCAATCGATATGTTTGTGTCGACCCATGCTGAAATAGCTTTGAATGATGCCTTGACGTTCAGTGGATACATCATCGAAAATCATGAGTGAATCAGGCTTTACCTCATCCGGTGAAATCACATTTTCTTGCATGGAAAATGTAAAATAACCCATATTCTCTTTTTGTAATCCAGACATGACTTGATCCAGAAACACGTAGAGGGGTTGGTAGAGAGATTTTGCAAAAATATAAATATTTTGAAAACGCAGACCATTGGGCGCTGTAATGAGCGTTAGCAAAAGATTAGTCTTTCCACAGCCGGAAGGCCCCACAATGATGCAGCGAATGGAAGATGGAAACAGTGAACCATGGCGTTGTTCACGTGATGTGGGACAGAGATGGGAAACCATGTCCCCCACGGGGAATGACTCTTGCTGCTTAATAATCTTCATTTCAACTAAGGCTTAGAAAGGCTAGCAGGCTGTCTATATACAGGACACCGAGCCTTGTCATAGAAACAGTAGACTGGTACTACAGGTTGACGATGGATGTCTTTGGACGTGCGTTGATGGCCAAAGCTAGGCCTGTCCCCATACATGATCCTAAACAGGAAACAGATCCTGCTAATAAACACTATGTGGATAGGTCAGTAGTGCCACGCACAAAACAGGGAGATTATGACTTTAAGGGAAAGCGGTTAACCCATGTAAAACATCCTCAAGTGTCTACAGACGTTACTACGAAAAAGTATGTGGATAACAAAGTGTATGAGTTTTATGACAAAGTGCCCCAGCTTATGGTGAATGGCTATAGCGCTAATCACCATCGGATTATTCACGTGGAAGACCCACAAGACGAAGACGATGTTTGTACCAAGCGTTACGTGACCCATGAAATGAAAAGGCTTTATAAATTTATCCCATCTGTGTTTTTAGTGTATCTGACAAATGAAAAACCTGTGAATGACAGAAACCATTTACCGCTAGTCCATGATCAGCACTTGACCTATGCGCTTGCTTCGGGTTTAAGCCACTATCGATTACACTATGATGGAACCATTCACATCAAATATGCCATACCTGATGAGAACCATTTACAAATAAAGATAAATGGTCATAGGATGTTGCTTCATAACCATGAAATGGTCAATGCAGGTGACGAATTATCCTTTTATCTCATGTTGACATGGGATGAAAAGCAAGCGGGAAAAACCATAAACGACTTCCCACTTTATGTGGAATTGGAATATACAGCCATGAAATAACCATCTGACGTTAGTTGTGATTTAAACTTTCTTGTGAAAGGTTGTGGGTCATTATCATCATGGTGAAACAAAGGTATGCAGTGAGAAAGACTAAAAAAAGGACTTTGTCCTTGGCAAAGCCAGGGCTTACAACATTCGAGGACAAGCCCTTGCGAAAGAAAAAAAGAAAAAATAATGTATTGACCATAAGGAAAGCCCTTCGAGCAGCACAGAGACAGGTTATTCCAAAACGTCGGCGACAGGTTTCAAACCAAGGGCGAGTGATTCCCGTTCCCAAACGAGCGGGATTTTTACCTGCATTATTTGCTGGTTTGGCTGCTCTGGGCTCACTTTTGGGCGGTGCCAGTGCAGTGGCGAAAACCATTAAAGCCGCGCAGCAGGGCAAGCAACAACTCAAAGAAAGTCAGCGACACAATGAAACGATGGAAGCGATTGCCATGGGGGCTAGAAATGCCAATTTAAAGCCAGCCTTTTATCAACAAGGATTTGGGATTTCACCATTTCGAAATATTAAAAAAAAAAAAATTTAACCTCAGCCATAGCGAGACATGCCCTGACGCATCAACAAGTGGAAAGCTATGCTAAACAACTAAAGCTTTCTCATTTTCGAGGTGTGTTTATGCGAAACCAATTACCCCCACGACCCTGGAAACAGGAATGTGCTGTTGTCAATTTGGATGATCACCGAGGACCAGGAACGCATTATGTAGCTTATGTCAAAGAGGGATCCACGGTATGGTACTTTGACAGTTTTGGGAATTTGCCCCCGCCCATGGAACTAGTGACCTATTTTGGAAACAGGATCAAGATATATTATAATGTGAAACGTGAGCAAACGTTTAACAGCCAACAGTGTGGACGTTTGTGTTTAATTTTTTTATATAAGACGCAGCATAAGCAAAAACGCCACCAGTATGTCGGTAGAAAGTAAAACGTTTACAGTGCATGGACGTGGACCTGAAGTCAGCCTAGACTTTTACCCGCCTATCGAATTGAGTGAAAAACCCTATGGTTTAGGACTTGTTTCTCTTGAAACGTACAATCGAATATACAACATACGTGAAAATGTGAACAACAAGTTTTACTATGATGATTCTGTGCTCACCCTGAACTCTGGTGGATACACGATCGATGATATTTATGAACACATTTATGTGGTGTTGATCAATCAGTATGGTTTAAAGTCATTTCTCGACGGAACGCACAAGTTTGAACTTGTAGGCAATACTAACACTCATCGCTGCAGTATTTTCTCTACCTTCAACATTGACTTTAAAACACACCCCGATTCCATTGGCCCATTACTCGGATTTAAACCACGTGTGTTGGAGCCCAACAAAAAACATGAATCGGACCATGAAGTGAAATTCATTGAGGACCATCATGTGTCGGTGACGTGTAATATTATTAGCCAAGTGTACACCAATCAAGAACCATCGCATTCGCTTTATGACTTTATTGTGACATCGCCCAATGGGTATATTATTCGTGAAAACCCTCCAGTGGTGCTTTTTCATGTTGTGGCTGTTGATAGTATTAGTAATATAACATTAAGACTGATCAATAGAGATCAACAACTCATTGATCTAGATTCCACTACACCAGTGACTTACAAGTTGGTGCTAAAGCCACTATGAAATTTGTGTATAAAGCAACAACACCGTCTAGGAATGGTGTTAGTTGTTTGCCACGTGAATACACGTTAACATCTCAAGGCAAGCAGATTTTACAGCATTTGGGTTACCACGTCAACCCTTATAATGAATTCTATCCTAGAGATAGCGAACCACATCGAGGAGCAACCAGGAGTGGTAAGAATTGATCTCCATTCCTATCAAGCTCAAACACCTGGACTCAATAACAATGATGAAATTCAATTTGTTATCAACAACCAAGATATTTACACCCTACCGCATGAAAGTGTTATTCAGATTGAAGGTCGGCTCACCAAAGCCGATGGCTCTACACCCACTACATCCAAGTTGGCCAACCATGGTTTAGCCTTTCTGTTTTCTGAAGTACGTTATGTCATTAACGATATCGTGGTGGATAGCACTCGAAATGTGGGTATTTCCAGTGTCATGAAACTATACCCCTCTTATAGTGAGGAAGAAGGTAAAACACTTTGCATGGCAGCTTGGTGCCCTGACTCGACCAATGACTGGATGGTACACACCGATGGGACCTTTACTGGATATTTACCTCTTAAACTGGTTCTAGGCTTTGCCGAAGATCACCAACGCATTGTGGTTAACGCAAGGCAAGTGCTTTATCTAGTGAGAGACAGGAGTGATAACAATGCACTCAAGGGGGCCGACAATGCCCCCATCGATTCAAAAATTCAACTACAACGCTTGCTATGGAAAGTGCCTCATGTGACCCTTAACGATAGCAAAAAACTGGACATACTCAAAATGGTAAAGAGAGATATGCCTCTACCCATGGAATTTAGAAGCTGGGCACTCCATGAGTATCCGCTATTGCCCACCACCAACACACACAGTTGGTCTGTAAAAACAGCTCGCTATACAGAGAGACCTCTCTACCTGATCGTGGGTTTTCAAACGAATCGCAAGTATCAACAAACCAAAGATGCCACGCAATTTGATCACCTGCAATTGAGAAATGCACGTCTTTTCCTCAACGGAGCTGTGTTTCCCTATGAAGGACTGGATTTGGATTTTTCAAAAAATAAGTTTGGCCCCCTGTACGACTTGTTTTCTAAATTTCGATGGTCGTATTATCAAAAAGAGAACGGTCCCATGCTACTACCCCAAGCGTTTAAGGCAAGAGCACCACTGATTGTTTTTGACTGTTCTTACCTGGAAGAGTCTGTCAAGCCATCCAATATCGACATTCGACTAGATTTTGAAACGCATGACAATGTACCAGCCAATACGACAGCCTACTGTCTGATTATTCATCACAAACAAGTCAACTATTATCCACTGTCCAACCAAGTGACGAGTGTATAAATAACAGCTCAACCCACGTTAAGTCGCTCAGTCATGTCTTGCTTTAAAGCCTCAAGAGACGTTACATCCATGAATTTAAACTCTGAGGAACAACGTTTCAAGACTTTTGCCACATGGCCAGTGCCTTTCATAAACCCTCAAGCCTTGGCGGCTGCTGGATTCTACTATTTAAAAACAAGAGATGAAGTGAAATGTGCCTTTTGTCCCATCATCATAGACCAATGGCAGGAGGGCGATGAACCCATGCAGGAACATCAGCGCTGGTCACACACCTGCCCCTACCTGTGCAGAATGAAAGTGGGAAATATACCCTGTCATTCAAGCTATCCCTCACTTGTGTCTCTGGGTGATGAAAAAAATACAAGTTATGATACATGTGGGCCGTATGGTATCCATGGTGCTTCGGTGAGCAGATCACCATCAAAAACGCCTAGTTTAGAGACATTGGGACATCATCGGTGTTATGGACGTTACAAACACAAGAGACTATTTTGTTGTATCAGTTGCTATCGTCCTTATCCTAAAATGAGAAAAGCCTGTAAGACGTGTTATGATAATAAAATGATGTAATTCTTAAATTCTTATTTTTGCATGTCCCCCTGTCCTACCCTAACCTTCTTTTTTGAAACTAGCATGGCAGGTAAGTCCATGCCATGATCACACGTGATCGTCAGTCAGTCGTCAGTTGAACTTGGTCCAGGCAAGCGTCAACATGTTGCGCACACTCATTGTGGATTGCCAAGGGTTTAAAATTGGTGACAACAAATTTATATTTAAACAAGTGGCCATAATCGATTGTACCACGTTTTGGATATCGCAAGCTACGCATTTGCTATTTAAACCACCCCATGCTTTTGATTTGTTGTGTGAAAAAGACCGTAAACAAACCCAGTGGATTGAAAATCATAGGCAACTAGACTGGAATCAGGGAACCATTTCCTATAAATATTTGGACGTGGTCATGAAAGCACACTTGTCCTCGGCCAATGTGGTATTTGTGAAAGGTAATGAAAAACGTCAATGGTTGCAACCATTTTTGGCGTCTTACTGTCAATGTATCGACCTCATGGAGTTGGGCTGCCCCTCCCTGCAAACGCTCATGGATACTTGTTCCTGTGGCAACATTACCCATACAGCCCTATCGCATGCGTGGCATCTCTTTCATTGGTTAACCACTCATGCCTGCTGGGAGTTGTTGAACAAAATTATAACTCAAGATTTACCTGTGAATGACGTCAGTGAGATTTCTACTAGCGACGTGTAAACATCTACAGCACATGATACCATGGAGAAAGGCAATGCTACGGACAAAGCCATCGGCAAGTTCTTTGTGTGCAAAAAGAAACTAGACAGTTTTACCAAAGAGGAACTCTTGGCACTGCCCAAGTCGTTCATTTATTATGTGGCCGCCAACGCGGTCAAAGAAATCTGGCAACATGTACCAAAATCATGGACTCAAGACCCTGTGTTGAGTGAATTGCAACCCTGTACGGATTACGATCACCATAAGCAAGTGGCCATGGCAAAAATACCGTCTATGCGTCAGTGTGCGACTTGCCAGCTAGTGAAACTGTATCACGGTCATAAAAGTCCGTGTAAAGACTTTGTTGAATCATTCCACGAGTGTCATGGCGAGAAAAAGCAACAACAACAACAACAAACACAAACATCGTCCACAGAGGAGGAGGAAGACCAAACCTTTTTACCATCGATGGAAAAGGATATGCCAGACCTGTACTGGCAATGGCGTCATTGACAAAGTGATTCAATACTTACCTTACGAAATCCATCTTCCAGGTTATCGTTTTTGCGGCCCTGGAACTCGTCTCGAAAAACGTTTACAACGTGGTGATGTACCCATTAATCTTTTGGATCAAGCATGCAAGGAACATGACCTTTCTTATCGCCATAGTCATTCTGGTTTAAGACATGTGGCAGATAAATTGTTATTGAAGAAAGCTAAACAACGTTTCACATCCAGTGATGCCTCAGTAGGTGAAAGGATGGCAGCCCTAATTGTCATGAGTGCTATGAAAGGAAAGTTGATGATGCATGGACATAAACATTGAGGAGTGAGGAATTGGGATTTGTTTGTATTCTATTTTTCTTTTGTCAATTCACTATGACTATGAAATAAAAACAAAAGTTTTCCAGAGCACGATGTTTTGTTATTTTTAATTTTAAGAAATCGTGATGTTGATGGCTGATTTTTTCATTTTACACATTTCACACATGATGAATTCCACACACTGTCATTTATCATTTTGCAATTTACAGTTTTTGAAAACGTTCGTTTCAAGTTTAACGTTTTTGATGATATGGATTTTTCCATTTTGCTGATGACACATTTTAAACAATGTCCGTTTGAAGTTTTTGAATTTTCAAATTTCACACATGGCCATTTCCAGTTTTTAAAAATGTCCGTTTTAAGTTTTGCTGTTTTGGTGATATGGAAACATGGAATTTCCATTTTGCTGTTTTCATATTTTTTCCATTTGGTGTATGTCGAAAGTTGAGATTTGACAATGATGTTGATGCGAGTGCTTGACCTTGATAATACTGCAATGTGTTGATGTGTGTTTGGAGAAACGTCGAGGTCTACGACTACTGCAGGTAAGACTGTTTTTACAAAAATAATGTCTTTTGACTGTCACATTTCAATGAAAAAACGAAACTATTTAAAACAAAATGAATATATAAGTGACCATTTACCCCCACCCCACCCACCCACTCTACCTCATCGTGTTTGCTCTGGTCAATCATACACACCAGTTTTCTCTCTCCACTCATACATTCACACCTGTCTTTGGGAACAAACACAACCACTTTATTTATTCCCAAAAGCACATTCTCGACATGCACACTCATTCCAAAAGAACTTTTTAGTTTATCATTTACATTACGAAAAATAATTAAATACTAGTTATTAAAGTTACTAAAAATCTTACTTATTTCATATTTACAAAAAAAACTCAACTTTGTACAGCGTTAAAAGAATCACACTATTTACCAATCAAAAAAATTTTAAAAAATAAGGTTGCACACAACTTTTTAAAGAGCAAAAGGTCCAAGTGAATTGTCACTATTTACAAAATCTACTATTTACAATGACAGAAACCAATATTTACAAAATTCTAAATCTACAAGTTACAAAAAGCCATGCCCCATAAACGATTAAACAGTGAAATCACACCTCCTCCTCGTTGCGATCATAACCCCAGGGCAGGCTAGTGAGCAGGTCATCAGCCCACACACGCTTGTTATCCATGGAGGCGAGGGTGCGTTTTCTCTGTTCCACAAGATACAAATGATGGTTGCTGGATTGTATCCTGCACTGTGTATGAGACATAGCTTTGCCAGTGCGTAAAACCGCTAAGTAATCGTCTACACGTAGCGATTTTACCACTGCCCTACCTACACCTTTTGCTCTCTTGGCTTCCTTACAGTCGAGTGTGCGGTAAGCATACATTTTTGAAGCCAAACCTACGAATTCCGTCATAATGGAATCACCGCATTCATCTTTTAAAACGCCCATTTCCTTCTTGTTCTTTATGGGCAGCTGAAACACGTTGTCAGCACTATAGCAAGAGGTGTCGAACCAGTCACTATGTTGCCTCATGACGTCATAGGGGTTGCAGTGGCGAATGTGGTAAATGAATGAGTCCGTGTCCATATACAAAAGAGAGACGTCCTCAAAATGGCGTTTCGCAAACTCATAGTGGAATCGATACATGACCGATTTAGAAAAGTCTAAAATGACTTGACCCAAGTAAATGGGCTTATCCATGGTCACGCTGGTCTTACTCATTTCAATAGTAGCCAAATCCTCATCGATAATTTTGATCGATTTGAAATTTGGCTTGGCAATGTACCGCCGGGCACCCCACCGCCCCTCCCAGACATTCATCAATTTAATGTCACGGTATTTGCGGACATTCTCCATAGACTTGCCATAGATGCAGTTGTTCATTAATTTAAAAAAATTAATTTCAAACTGCTGTGTTGCCATTTGTCGGTGCTCTGTGTTGAGTCGCATGTATGGCTCAAGCCATGCTTTTTGAGCAAAAGAAATACCCCTGTGGACTTTCTTCAACACCAAGCCTTGGGCGAGGCATTGCACTAACATTTGGATATGTAGCACATACCGATTTTTGTTGTAAAGTGTGCCCATGAGTTTTTCAGTTTTCACTTTACTGTCAGGGGGAACCATTTGCTCAAGACAGAATGGGAAATCGGCATGTTCATCATACAAGGATGATGGATATTCAATATCCACTTCTAGCACATATCCACGGCCTGTTTCTTGGCTAGCCATGTTCACATGAAATTCTGACACTTGTTTCTCTGTCAGCCAAGCAAACTTCCCATAGGGCAAAGGCTGACTCATGGCGTAACCGTACAAATTATTCACGTCATAGTACATTAAGTACGATTCTGGTTTGTCTGGTGAATAATCAGGCATGTAGACATTGTTCGCTTCAGCATGGCGTTGGTTAAGTGACACAAAGCCGCCACGAATGCCCTTTTCAAAAAATAGAACCATGTCTACGTCAGTGAGTAAATCCAATTCCACTTGAGTGTATTTCAAAGCGGCATCGAACGAGAGTCCAGGACTCGTGTAATAGTGAGCCGGATCAAGACCGTAAATGTGTTGACACAAGTTACGGAATTTTTCAAACACATCAGTGAGCAGCAATACATCCAGTTTTAGGTAATGCAAAGCATATTCACTTAGCGTCTTCATGCCAAACACTCGCCAAACTTGACATGCATGTGCATAGTCTTCATCGGAAACGGTACTGCGTGTTAGTTTCGAGTAAAATTTCTCTTGTGGAGGGAGTTTTCTTTGCTTTAACACGTCCCAGCTGTTGCAGAAATCATACGGGAATATACCTTTCCGAATGCACAATTGAAATTGCTCAGGATCATTAAAATGCATTCTAGTATTTTTTAATTCCTCCTCATTCAAGCCATTCACAAGGCTGTCTAGCGAGGATGCCATAAACTTAAAGGAATCCAAAAATCGAATGCTAAAGTTGCTCAACCACCATGTCAGGGCTGTAAAACGCTCATGGTTTTGGGGAATAATGGTAAACGAGCCCTTGTTAACATGGCCCAATTCACGAATCAAAAACTGAATGTCATAATTCGCCAGATTGTGGAAAAAGACATCGATGAAACGAGGAGCTGGAAAGTTCAAGTTGCATTTACTATGCGCAGCTCCACGAAACTCCCCCGTAAAGTGCGAGTGATCACGAACGGTGTCTTCAGCATTGATCAGTGGCTTTTCGCAAATATGGCATGTCATGGCATGCTCATACTGCTGCTGTTGTTCTGGAGATAGGCTCATGGGTACTGGGTGGTCCAGTAATTCCTGTACATGGTCGGCCAACTTGACAAGTTCATCCAAGAACCATTTGGCACAATCTGGCCCCTCACGGTATTTGTAAACGGATTGTGTGGGGTCATGGGCACACACCACATTAAATCCTATGGCAAAGGGTTCATGTTTTTGAATGGGTGTGGTTGAGCTCATGGAGGGATCTGGTTCACATCCCGCCATGGGTGTGGTGAGAGCTTCGAAATCTGCATATACCACATAGGGAACAGTGTCACGCTTATGAATGTCCTTAAACTTTAACACAGCCTTGTCCCCTTGTGGCAATATCAATCTCACCGCTTCCTGAGTAACACAATCTACCCTATGACGTTCCAAAGAAGTAGGCGTCCAAAAGTATTGGAGACAACGGTCACAAATATGCTTTATACCATGTGCTTTGGACATTTGACTGCTTAGCAATCTACTCAGGCTTTTAATGAGGCAATAGTGATTCACTTCTCCTACAGATAAATATAAAAGATGAATGTGATGTCGTTTCGGTTCTTTTGTGGCATAAAGAGGACCCACAATCTCATCACCGTCAAGGCCATACACCATGAACGAAAAGTCCTGGTTGTCTCGTTCAAACCTATGGATCTCGGTTAAGTCCATAGGGAACGTCACTCGAGTTAAATTTAAAGTATGTTTCAATTCAACAAACTTGGCCTTGTACATTCCTGGTCTGTTAACATGACGATCTTGAGCTGGCTGCAAGTACGCAGCCACAGCCCACAGAAAGCAATCATTGTCATGGTTCTCAATATTCACCACAGCCTTTTTCGAAGCTATTGCTGGAGGTGTTTTAATATAGCTAGACCCAGCATTCAACGGGTTGAAATGACAAATGTTGATTTGTAAATAATGAATTTTGTCTAAGGCTAGACCACTCGGTCCTTGTTGCAGTTTATCAAATTTTGACAGCAAGGCATTCACCACGTGGGTTTCATACCACTGTTCCAAATTATGGGCTATGAATAGCTCTTGCATTTTACTGCAAATATAGAATGTCTCTTTATGCTCTACATCCTTCTTTTTATATACGAAATCGCACACTAGTTCTGTATTCACCTTTAAAGCCGTATGCAACCTTTGCGCTGTACAAATTTCAATTTTAAAAATTTCAAAACAAGATTCTAAAAATTCTTTGGGAATCGAACTTTTTCTAACATTCACTATGCGGCCAGAGCACACACGCGATTTGAAACAACTGTTTAGGGTTTCCCAAGTTAACGTATCCGCAGCAGTAAAAGACATTATTTTGAAAGAACACACTCACCTGAGTTTAGAAATGTAGACTGTCTGACAATAATCCAAAAAACACACACGTTCCTGGTTATTCACAGAGGTCAAGCGTTTTCCAACACTCTAAAAAGAAATAAAATAAACCACCATAAGTATATCCATTCCATATAGTTTATGCATTTCATAAACAAAACAAAATCAAACAGGTTATATATTTAAAAAAACAAATCTCACCTTGACGTGTAATGCTTTTCTATATTCCCGTCTCGTGGGCTAGTATGGAAATGGTTTTCTTTTCTAGTTGTCTGTCTTTCTCTTTCTTTAATATATTTCCCACAGACACACGACAGGTAGGCTATACACGTTATCTGCAAACAAATAAATAAATAAAATCATTAATTATCTAATCAATAAATAATTGCATGTATTTATATAAAATCAATAAATATATAAATGAATAAATATATACCTACCCCACAACAAGGTTAAGTATTTTCCACCAACACCAAAACTGATAAACGCAGTGTGTTCAAAGGTAGTCACCTAAGTGAGCGTGGAAATGATAACGACATGTCTTTATATATGCTACATTGCATGTATAATCTTTTTTTTTTTTCCACGCTTTGACCATTCTGTTATCAGGCACGTGGACAGCTAACGTCCCAGGCGAACACCTGCGGTAGATCAAATTTCACGTCAACTTGCATTTTGTCACGTACGAAGCAAAACAGGATGTCACTGGTTTAGCCTACATGTGGTTTCACAAATGTGTGTGTGCATGCCTTTCACACTCCCCTGCAACCACGATGGTCAGATTATTTCACCTTCAAGCGTCACCTGTTGTCAAGTCAGATCGGAGCCTTCCAATAATCTCAAATGGCATTCACCTCCTGTAAGTTTATTTTCTCTACTCGCTTCGACCAACATAGAACCAAGTTCTCATCACCGTTTACACGTTAAAGGTAAAATATCAGAAAACGCACGCTCGCTCTGTCATACACCGACTCGTCGAAATATCAATTAATCTATTGAACACAGCCACCGTGGTCAGCGACAAGTTCGTTGAAACACACACACCCAGCCGTATCGTCTCTCTCAACCACCACGCTTCATGAACATTATAAACAGGTAAAGAAAAAGAAAACGTTTTTTCAACATGTATGGCGTTAGACCCATGTGAATTATTTTTTGAAAAAAAATATCTACCACATTTGAAAGGGAGTGTTAGCCCGAGTCCTAGGACACCTCGTACATGTCTCTAGCGTTATTGGTTCGTGAGATATCGGCAAAAATCACAAAAAACACGTGTTTACCCCCAAAATCGCGTTTCCAAAATTTTTTAAAATTACAACGAGTGGTCCATAGCAAAGAGGACGTCTTCCCGAATCCTTGGACCCATCGTACATGCCTCTAGCGTTATTGCTTCGTGAAATATCGGCAAAATCACAAAAAACACGTGTTTACCCCAAAATCGCGTTTCCCAAATTTTTTAAAATTACAACGAGTGGTCCATAGCAAAGAGGACGTCTTCCCGAATCCTTGGACCCCTCGTACATGCCTCTAGCGTTATTGGTTCGTGAGATATCGGCAAAAATCACAAAAAACACGTGTTTACCCCCAAAATCGCGTTTCCCAAATTTTTTAAAATTACAATGAGTAGTCCATAGCAAAGAGGACATCACCCTGAGTACTTGGACCCGTCGAACACACCTCTAGCATGATTGGTTCACGAGATATCGGCAAAATCACAAAAACACGTGTTTACCCCAAAATCGAGTTTCCAATTTTATTAAAAATTATAACGAGTGGTCCATAGCAGAGAGGACGTCACCCCGAGTCCTTGGACCTGTCGAACATGCCTCTAGCATGATTGGTTCGCGAGATATAGCAAAAAGTCTAAAATCACGTTTTTACCCCAAAAAGACTGTGTTTCCAGATTTTCACCTTTTCGACACCGACATTCCCGTAAAGAGCACGACGAGACGAAAAAAACGAATCCAAGCACGCCCTCCTAGCATGGCTCCTTCCATTCCAAGGTCGCAGGGGCTCACCACTTGCTTTTATAAGCAGCTCTGTCCTTACCACACTACTGCAGGTTTTCATTCTAGAGACTTTAAATTTATTTTGGGGGTAGAGGGGGTAGGGACCATTGATTTACGTTAAACAATTTTTTTTGTAGAGTTCCTAGTTTCCAAAATATAGGATTTTCAAAATTCGAGTGTTTTCAAAAAAATATAAAAAATAAAAATTTTTTATTACAAAAAATAAAGGTCATAAAGACTGTTCGTTTGAGCCATGGCACAACGTTCTATCCTGTTTGGTTTTCAAACTATCGCCTATTTTCGAAAACAAAAATTTTCAAAAAAATTTTGAAAAATATAATGAGTGGTCCATAGCAAAGAGGACGTCAGCCCGAGTCCAACAATACCTCATTTGTCAAAATCGGACCATGCGTTCAAGAGATATTTAACATGGCTGAGGCTTAGTAGTAGAGCAAGGGGGGTTTTGAAGTGGGGCAGAACTCCTAGTACTCCACTACTGACAACCAGGCATTGAATCTATCCAAATCACTGCGCACCTGAATTTGAGTCTCTTGCTGACTTAAGAGTAGTGGAGTTGAATCATCTGCTTCTGTGACAGCCCTGTGCAGCATCGAATGGTTCGATACAGAACAGAAGTATTTTCTTAGCTCATAGATCTGTCGAGCTACTTGGTTGGTTATATCAACAATTCCTCTCCCACCCATATGTCTCGGTAACATGACTCGTTCCACAGATGTCCTGGGATGGTGTTTTCGTGACTTGGTCAGTGATGTTCTATTTTTTTTTCTAAACTTGCAATGTCAGTTTTACTCCACTTGATGACCCCAAACAAGTAACTAAGAATAGGGACAGCATAAGCGTTGATTGCCTTAACCAAGTTTTTACTGTTGAGGCTGGTGTTAGAAACAAGCTTAATTCTTCTGACAAATTCCTTCGTCAGATCTTGTTTCACTACTGAGTGTTCTATGTGTCTGGCTTGCTTCATTCCCAGATACATGTAGGTCTCGCTAGTGAGCATTGTTGCAATCTGCTGGCCCAGAGCTGTTTCATATACACCTTCCTGCAGCTTGCCTTTCATAATGTTCAGCGTCTTACATTTCTCCAGCCCGAATTCCATTTTCACATCCTGTGAAAAGGTTTCCACTATCTTCAACAGAAACACTAGTTGTGCTCTGGTGGCAGCATATAGCTTTAGGTCATCCATATACAGGAGATGGTTGAGCTTTGCAAGCTCCCTGGAGTTCTTCTTGATACTGAATCCATATTTTGTTGAATTAAGTTGGTTTGATAGTGGGTTCATCGCAAGACAGAACCATAATGGGCTCAAGCAGTCTCCTTGGAATATTCCCTTGTGGATTGGGATCATACTTGTTGCAATACTGCCATTTGTAGTACTAAGGCACATCACTGTACGCCACGTTGTCATGGCGTGTTCCAAGAAATATATAATCTGAGGATCAATCTTATACACTGACAAAATATGGATCAACCAATCATGGGGCATGGAATCATAGGCCTTCTTGTAGTCAATATATGCCGTGAATAAATTTCTGTTATTGGTAAAGGCCTGGTTAGAAACCACTGAGTCAATGATAAGTATTTCTTTACACCCTTTGGACCCTTTCGTGCATCCTTTTTGTTGTGTTGCTATGATGTTATTTTTTTCACAGTGAGCATATATCCTCCTACTAAGACAGGACGTGATGATCTTATACATCGTGGGAAGGCATGTAATTGGACGGTATTTTCCAGGATCTTGCATATTTTGTGGGTCTTTCGGAAGTAGATGTGTTACACCTTGTGTAAGGAAATTTGGCATCTTCTGTGGATGAGCAACAACTTCATTCACCAGAGTAGACAGAAGATCGTATACGCACCAGAATTTCTTATACCAGTAATTCTGTATCTGATCTAAACCAGGTGCTTTCCAGTTCGGAAGACCTTTAATGATGGAAGAAATTTCAGTGGATGTTATTGGATCATATTGCATCGGATTAAATTCTTTAGAGATGTTTGTTACTTCCTGAACCCAATGAGAGTCTGAGTTAAAATTGGTGGCTTTGGATAGTTGATTGCTCCAAAACTCTTCAATTTCTTCTCTTGTTGGATAAGGAGCATTTAAGGATACATAGTTTTCACTCAGTGCTCTGTAGAATTTCTTCTCGCCTTTGACAAATAAGTTGTTGTCCTGTCTCCGTTTCCTACTGGCTCTGTATCTGGAAAGTCTTTTCGCTATCGACGTAAGTTTCTGTTTGAGTGTATCTAAACACTGTTCGGCTTTTGTGTTTGGGTCATCTCGGTCGGTGTGGTTTTTGGACCGCCTCATTATTGCCTTACAGAGTCTCACCAGTCTTCTTGTGTGCGTTCCTCTGATAAACTCAGTCAAACGGCCAATATCTGTTCGCAATTTGTCGATATTGCCTATCAGACGTCTCTCCCACTTAGGAGTAACAGGAGCACATTTCTTACTGCAGGAAGTATTCCTTTCTCTCAGTTGGATGCCCATAGTTCTGATAACTGTGACGGCTCCACAGTACAGAACAGTGTGAAGAGATTCTAAGTCATTCACATCTATCAAGTGTTTGGGTAGGATAGCTTGATTCATGATATTTAAAATTTTTGATACCTTCCTAGACGAATTTACTCGAGGCAAGGCAGGTCTAAGCATTGGGTCTGTTCCATTGAACTGAGTCATAGCCGTCATCATTTCATCTGCTAGGATCTTGGTATGTGACTCATCTTCATGAGGCGTATCCGGCTGTATGCCACTGACTGGCTCATTGTGTTCTTCTTGATGTTGTTCCTGCTCATGGAGCTCTTGTGCTAATTCACTCTCCCGATTAGTTCCTTGATCACAATCACACTCTTCTGCCTCCTGCTTGATTGTATTATTTTCGCTGAGTTTCAAACTCCTCGCCTATGTCGTTTAAGAGATACACGCTCCGTTAGGAATCTTTTAATCCCCACTTTTCACCCCTTTCACCTCATAATATACACCACATCGAAAAACCCTCAGACACATGTATTCTTATTTTTAATGATTAGTTTATATGCCGAGTATCACATCCCCCAATGAAACCAATCGGGAGATATTGCTATTCAATGAAATGCAGGTCTACCCCCTTAACACCCCTTTAGAACCTGAATATGCAAAAATCCTCTCTTAGTGAGCATTTGCGTCCCTTGGGGAAGCTGAATACCAAATTTCATTCCAATCCGTTCGGTGGTTTCTGAGATTTCGTGATGAATGAATGAGTGAGTGAGTGAGTGAGTGGTATTTGACAAATATATAGTAGAAGATGGTGTCAAGTCTTTGTTATGCTAAACTCGGTTGACAGTGCTGTGTGAGTAGTTGAGTAACTAACGGGATTTCAAGTAAAGATCCTCATTTTCTATACCGGTAGTGCAGAGCGCAACTCGAATCCAGTCGGCCGTGTCTCGACTTGAGCTATGTTGCCATGGAAACTATCTGCCTTGCCATTCCTTCATGAGTATATTTTATGATTTGATTTGCCTGTGCTTGAGTGCAAAAGGGCCGAAATCAGAAGAATGAGAAAGACTATCGAAAATTCATGTAGCCAGCGGTTCTTTCTGGGTCCTAACCTATGTGTATGCAAAATTTGGTTGAGATTGGTGGAACGGTGTAGATTTGTATACGGAACAGACCCACCCACATACCCACATACCCACATACATACAGACTTTCACTTTTATATATAAGATGGGCTTGAAACATCCCAATTTCACACACAACACCGTACATAACCCATTTCGAGAAGGCATTTGGGGTTATAAGGCACTGTAACTAACGATGTAGCAACCACAACATGAATGTAAACAAACATATTGCAGCTGTATTTTGATGATCCTGACGTTGATATATCCACAAGCACTATAACTCACACTTGTTTTCGACAAGAGTCCTTAAAAGTCACCATAGAAATCATAAACTAACCATATACACGTGTAAAACTTACATAAAAAGCGGAAATGCGAGGAGCTCAAAATCAAGGACTGTTCAGTACAGCATGCCACCGCTGGCATTATTATTATTATTATTATTATTATTATTATTACTCTTCTGAAATCACTTACAGCAGAAATAAAAACCCTAAAAGACGAAAAGAATCTACAAGACAAAATAATATCAGATCTAAACGAGAAAGTGCACACAATGGAACAGAACGGTAGGCAACAATACATTGAAATATGTGAAGTGCCACGCGCGAAAGACGAATGCCTGGATGAAATCGTCCACAAAATTGCTGAGACTCTAGAAGTAGATCTAAACATGTTTGATGTAGAGGAAGTTTACAGGCCCCCACTGCAAAGAAAGAACAAAATCCCCCCAATAGTGGTAAAATTTAACTCCATATCCAAAAAGAATGAATTTTTACAGAAAAGAAAAGGACAAAATTTCCTCACTCATGGGAACACTAAATCTAGGTTTTTCATTAACGAAAGTCTAACGTCATTTTACAGGGAGCTACTATGGAAAACTAAAAATCAGGCCAGAGAAAATAACTGGAAATTCATTTGGGTTAAAAATGGCAAAATACTTGCGCGAAAAAACGACGAATCTGGTATATTGAGAATCTCCCGTGAGGAAGACATTAACAAAATTAGGTAACCCCCCCCCCCCCGCCAAAAAGAAAGAATTATTATTGAATTATTATATTAATTGATATTATGAACAGTTGGGATAGCAATATAAATGTTTCTGGAATACAAAATGAACTCACATTTCTCAATATACCCGATTTCGTCGAAAATGGTAATAAGACTAGAAATAATGCTGAAATCAATATCCTCTCTCTAAATATTCAATCTATATCAAAAAACTGGGATTATTTAACCATAACCTTAGGCAAGAAAATTAATGATCTGGATATTATTTGCTTAACAGAAATTAACATACTTGAATCTAATAATTACCTATTTACTTTGGATAATTTTAATGTTGTATTTTGTAATAGAACAAATCGTAAAGGAGGAGGCATAGCCATATATGTAAAGAACAACATGGCTATTAGAACACACAATTCATACATTTCCAATACTCATGAATCAATGGTAATAGAAATACTTCACATGAACAAAAAGATTGGATTAACATGCATTTACAGACCACCTAGCACTAACATAAATGACTTTCTTGATGAACTGGAGACACATATAACACAACACACTAGTAAGTACAGCGAATACGCCATTTTAGGAGATATCAACATTGATACTTTATCTAATGACATCAGTCTATCAGCTATCAAATATACAAATATTATGGCAACTCATGGTTTCCTACCACTTATCACTCAATGTACTCGTTATGATCCAAATTTAGACTCGAGAACATGTATTGATCACATAAACTATCGTAGCAGACTAGATCAATATACTTCTGCAGTCATACAATCAGATATCTCTGACCACTACATAACATATGCAGGTATTTGGCCAAAAAATGATAAGACACAATTACAAGATAATGAATCGTACATTACGCTAATGAACGATACTATAATACACACAAGCCTTAACAACACAGACTGGACAGATTGCCTTGAATTAAAAAATCCTAATGATATATATAACAATATAACAACCAAATTTAAGGAAATCTACCAAAAAGCATCTTACATAACAACTCGTAAACACAGGAAAAGCAAACAATGGTTCACTTATGACCTAAAAATACAATGTAAGGAAAGAGACAGACTTTACAAAACAATGCTCAGAAACAAGGATAATATTACAATAAAAAATGAATACAAAGCTTTCAGAAACAAATTAAATAAGCTAATAAACAAAACAAAACATCAATATTTTAAAAATAAGATAAATAGTTCCAAAAACGATAATAAAGGAATGTGGAAAGTCATTAATGATATAACAGGTCGGAAAACACAAACTGTCAATGAAGTCATAAACAAACATTTAATATTACATTATACTAACGAAGTGATAGTCAATAAATTCATCAATACCTTTAGTGAAAAAATAAACAGCCTAGCTCATAACTGTAGTATCAACATATGGCAATCAAATAGAAACACATTAATGAATTCCTTTACATTACTTGAAACTGATGAATATGAAATAGAAAACATAATTAAGGAATTAAAAACAGACAAATCGCCTGGGGTAGACAATATACGCTTGAAAGACATAAAGGCAACATCCAAAAAAACTATACCAATCATAACACATCTCATAAACAAGATATTCGAATCAGGCATAATACCAAAATATCTGAAATACACAATTATTAAACCAATATATAAGAATGGCGATCACTTAGACTTTGGCAACTACAGACCAATATGCATTTTATCAATCCTCCACAAAATAATGGAAAAATGCTTGGATAAGAGATTGAAGAATTTCCTAAATAAATATGATATTTTAAAGGGACACCTATACGGTTTTAGGAAGGGGAAAAGTACTGAACTACTCCTGGCTGAATTTGCCAATGTAATAAATAATGCCTTAAATAAGAACAATCACATAATGGTACTTTTTCTTGACTTTTCTAAAGCATTTGACACAATAAATCACAATAAACTACTTGCTAAATTACACGATATTGGAATAAGAGGCACGACTTACAAACTATTTGAAAGCTATCTGAAAAACAGGGAAACGGCAGTTATGGTCAATAACACTATCAGTGACGCAGTAGAAGGAACACAAGGTATCCCTCAAGGCAGCATTATTTCACCTACACTATATAACCTGTTCGTAAACGACATGAATGAAGCCATTAAACACAGTAAAATATTTATTTATGCTGATGACACCACTATATATACCATACATAAAGACTCGAAAACAGCTTTTGAGAGACTTCAAGAAGACTTCAATAACATCACAAGATGGTGTCATGACAATAATTTGTATATAAATACAACCAAATCTAAAATAATGCACATCAGAGTTGATCACTTCACACAAGAAAAATACAAACTAACGCACCACAGCTTATCATGCATACACCAAAACATCCTGGCAGGTTGCAAATGTAACACCTTCATAAATAGTACTTCGACACAAAAATACCTAGGAATTACCCTTGATGAACACTTTAAAATGAACACACACACAGTAAACATAATAAAAAACCTAAGAGCAAATCTCTACATCTTCTACAATCTCCGATTTTATGTAGATAGGAAAACTTACAAAACAATTTACAGTGCTCTGATTGAAAGCAAATTAAGATATGCTATAGCAGCTTGGGGAAATCAAAACACAACTTTAATTAATAATCTTCAAGATAGCCAAAACAGGTTCTTTAAATATTTCACTGATATCCCTTATTTTAATATTAAAGAGTTGTTTCAAATTACTGTACTGAATCTCTACTACCATGATCCAAGATTCAGGCATAAGGTCTCTCACAACATACAAACAAGAGCCATAACAAGTACTAAACATGTTAAACCTTTATGTATAAATAGCTATGGTTTCAAGAGACTAAATTATATTATACCATCACTACTTAATGAACTACCACCTGGACTGACAAACATTAACAGCAAACAACTAGCTATAGGCGGCTTCGGTGGCGTAGTTGGTAGCATGCTGAGCTTCTATGCCCAAGATAGCGGGTTCAAACCCGGCCGAAGCCGTCGGATTTTTTAAGAGCGTTAAAAATCCCTCAGTATGCCTTCCTTCGGAGGGGAAGTAAAGCCGGCGGTCCCATGTCATAGATTTATGGCATGTTAAAGATCTTTCCACTAATTACACCTGTGTGAAACTAAATTGGATAGGTTAAGAATGTAAACAACGCTCTTAGGTTGCTACGTTCGTTGCCAAGAGCCGACTGCGGTGGCGTCTAGTAGCTAGTTCTGAACTAGGCCTAGTAGTCGTTGACGGTGGCGTTTGGCGGCAAAAGTAGGAACTATTTGAAAATTCAAAGTTGCAGTCTCTACTTGAATTAAAAAAACAGATACACACACTAATACAGTCATCACAATTAACACCGGTTATCAGACAGATTCTACACACACCCAAAGTACACGGGGCTACATGACCGCGTTGTCGCAGCCCCTAAACTAAGGAACCAACCAACCAACTAGCTATAAGTCGCATTAAAAAATATTACTTAACCAAACATTAACTCATAACATAAATGTATTAATATAACTACCATAGTGTAATTTTTTGTATCTTTAATTATTTACATTAATATTTTATCATTAACATTACAAAAAAAAATGCATGCACTCTTGTACTGAAATGTAATCTATTTATATATTGTAAATAATAATTAATATGTCTCACAGATAATCTGTACTGTCATCAGATTCGTGAGACATATCACAATAATGTAACATAAATAGTATTTAATAAATAAATTAAATTAAATTAAATTAAATTAAATTATTATTATTATTATTATTATTATTATTATTATTATTATTATTATTATTATTCACTTGGATCATGAAATCGTTTAACTTTATAGACTTTATTATGAAATCCGTGTACCACGAAACGTGTCATTAATTGTCTTAATTCATAATTTGTTTTCATTCAGTCGTCCGTTAACGTTACGTCAGTTGGATAAAAGTCATTCCAAATGTCATTCTTCTGACTTTGTAAGAATTTGAAGGGTGCGATCGTAGGCGTGTATATTTTCCTGATACAATTGATTTCGAATATCCTCAATGAAAATACTCTCCTTCATCAGCTCATAGCAGGGGCGTATATAAGGGGGGTGCTGAGGGGGCTCCCCCCGAAAAAAAGCCAATAAGAACAAAAGTGTTGCTCTGGTAAGAGCATAAAATAATTGTATATTTGGTTGTACCCTAATCTTAACTTATTGGTTAAGTTATAAACAATATTAAGTTTGAAATTAGACTAACTCGTGGTGTAGTGGCTTGCATTCTAGGCTGCCTCCCTGGAGGTCCGAATTCGATTCCGGGCTCTGCCAAGAAATTTTAATTCTAGTCTGAAGGCTGGAATGGGGTACACTCATCCTTGTGAGGCAAAACTATAAATTCCACAGTATGGTACTTTTGAGAAAAAAATTAGTCTATTAACTGAAAAAAAAAGTTTACCTTTCTGCTTAGTAAATTGACAAATATTTCGATATTTGCCATTCATACTCCATAGATCATAATAGAAAATGCATTAAGTATAAAATGTTATTTGTGCATTGTGTTGTAGTTTACACATTTTTTGTATTACCAGTAATTGTAGGCTATATAAACTCTGAATCTCATCTAAAATAATTACACAAATTTATATGATCTAAGATATTGGTTGATATTTCTGGGTATTTTGCGGTGACAATCCCCTGAGAATACTCACAAATTTCCAGGGTAGTCAGCCCCCCTCCCGAAAAAAATTGTATATACGCCCCTGGCTCATAGGTCAGTCTTGATGGTGATGATAACCCAACACCTAGGACTCTTTCCATGAAACGTGTCTTTACTTCTTCCAGCTTATTTAAGTCACCGATACTGATTTTTCCCAGATTAAGTCCATTCTGTATGTTGCTATAGGGAATATAACACATCTGAATCAAGATATTGCCATTTCTTTCGTTAGTCTTTGAAGTTCCTAAACTGTAGATCGCTTTTATTGCTGCGACTGTTCTATCTTGTAGCCGGTCCCGGGGTGTTGGGATAGCGAGCCTGCCTCTCACCCGGAGGCCTCGGGTTCGATTCCCGGCTCCGTCAGGGATTTTAAAACTGACGTGAGGGTTGGACCGGGGTGCACTCAGCCTCGTGAGAACAATTGAGTAGCTGTCTGACAGTGAGGCAGCGCCCCGATCACGAGAACAAAGTTGAACGGCCGAGGGGACCCGATGCGCTGATCACGCATCACCCTAATATCTGCAGGCCAAATGGCTGGGCAGCGGTCGCTTGGTCGGCCTAGGCCCTTCATGGGCTGTATAGTGCCAGGGGGTTTTCTATCTTGTGTGTGTATGCTGAAAGATCTTAGTGTTGTTTGTAGGATGATTCCTTGATATTTCAAGTTGGATACAATTTCTAAGGGCTTGCCTGATAATGTCAGTGTGTAATTTACCGGGCGTTTACCTCCACTCCTGATTTTTTATTTTTTTGTTTTCTGGTGATTATTGTTTAATCGTTTTCATCTGTCCACGTCTCAAGTTCAGCTATGATACTTTGAAGTTCGTTTATGTCGGTTGATTCTATCGCCATGTCGCGTCGTCAGCATAGATGACCAATGTTGCAGAGCTGTTTCAGGTGATCTTTGTGATAATAATAATAATAATAATAATAATAATAATAATAATAATAATAATAATATCGTATGGCCTCGGATGCCGGGTGCAAGCTTTGTTATTTGACACTCAGAGGGTAGCTTGCATGTCGAATTTCGTTGTTCCTTGACTATGAAAGTCAAGGAGGTTAGATGTTAGATATCTTATCTCCTTGAACACAATAGCGCTTTCTAGTAGAGAAGTGAGGAACTTTGTGTTGGCGGAAACTCCCGAGATTAATTTTGCCATTATGAACTCGGCCTACTGAATTCAAATGGGTTCTTTGACATGCCAACATCGTATGACATGCGTATCGTATTTTTGCCGCCTTTCAAAAATCACTTACTACGGCCAGGGGCGAACCTGCAATCTTGGGGTTAGTAGACCGACACGATATCCACTCACCCACCGTGGCAAGCTACCTTTGTGATATCAGGTGTCCCTACATTTAATAGTACCGGACCAATGGGATCTCCTTGTAGAACCCCATTTGTTTGGACTATTTTTTTGGATAATATGACTGCATCCGATATTAATTGAAGGTGTTTGTACCTCAAGATCTCTGTTACTAATGTCGTCAGTGGGTTTGATTTTCCAATCATAGAGCCAAGTTTTTTGGTTAGAATTTCTCTGTTTACAGAATCGAATGCTTTGGTGTAGTTGATGAAGACCACATAATATTTTAGACCCACATATCTCAGTGAGTCTTCTATCAGATCTATCAAGTACTGTTAAGTTACTATTTGAAGACGTGGGTTACAAATGCGTTAGTTTTAAAAAATACATTGATTTATGAATAGTTGGTCCATTATTATTGATTTTAAGATAAAGCTACCTCAGGAATAACAGCGTAATTTTTTAAGAGTTCATATCAACAAAAAAGATCGTACCTCGATGTTGGATTAAGGAATATAGGTGTAGAAGTTTAATTTATAGGTCTGTTTGACCTTTAAATCCTTACATGACCTGAATTCAAAGTTAGGAGGTCCTTATTGGTCCCCACATTGGTTTCAAATATTGCTTATCACAGCAATAGTAGCTACACTGTCCTGGTAAAGGGGGACAGTTTCTTATTGGTTTCGTCATTTTTCAGTCTTGCAACATTAAAATGAATTAGTTCCTTTTTTAATTTGGGGTGCTGAATGCTTTAATATTTATGATAATTTAATTAATGCAGACAATGGCCACTTAATTTCTTTTCTGGATGCGTCAGGGAAGGGATTCTGGAAGGAAATTGGCCTTGGACCTATTGAAAGGAACCTTCCCAGCATTTGCCTGGTGGTGAAAATGGGAAATCACGAAAACTGTTTTCGGGAGCTGTAGCAGGTGTAGAGATTGATGACTGGATTCATGGCACTGTCCGCGTCTATCCTTAGTGTGGAATTTCCCGGGTATTTTCACACTCCCTCCAGGAAAATGTCGCGACAGTAGCTTATTTTAAGTGTCCGGGCACCTACCCCATCTTCGACCTCAATATATACACCTGCATCCTACACACACTAATACAGTCGCCACTAAAATACAGGATATAGCCTAAGACGAATTGAACACACACCCAAGTACACGGGAATGATGACCAAGATGACTCAAGCCCCTAAAACGTATTACCAACATCCTTATAAAGGACGTTGACATTCAAATTTAGGAGGTCCTTACTGATCCCCACATTGGTTTCAAATATTAACGATTGCCAGCGCAACGGAATTATCTTGGAACATTCAAAATTGTTACAAGTTATCTTTCAATATATTAGTCTTTTGGACAATATATCAAGGATGTATATTCATCATCACTTTATCTGCCTGATGGTAGGTTTCCTCACGGTCGGTCTCCCCACCTTATCCGGTCTTCAACAGCACATTTCATCAGCTCATAAGATTTATCAAACTTGATGGAATCCAGCACCTGAAACCTTCTTCTTCCCCTCCGGACTTTCCCTTGGACTATCCCTTCTAATGCACTTTTCACCAAACCATCTCCTCTTAGCAGTGCCAATCCAATTCCTTTTTAGCCTACTTTTCACATTTTACAACAACAACAAAAAAATTGAGGAACAAGTAGACTTAGGAGATCGATCGGGGTAAATGTCTGTCTGACTGTCTGCCTGTGTGTGTGACTTCCCCCATCAACTCCTAACCGGCTGCAGCAATCGAAACCAAATTTGGTATAAGTAAAGATCTATACCTGACTATCTCAACCCCATATTTGATAATGATGTAAGTGCTACCAACCGCTGAAAAACAGCAATTGAAATTTGAGCTTCATGTTGGATATATTGGTAGGTATGCATGGGAGCTATTCAAAAATTGGCACACATATAGATAATAATATTTCAGTTTAATTTCCAGGACGCCATACATGGCATTGTTGCCAAAATGATTCTAAGCCTGCTGATAGGTCCAATTTATAAATGCATATAACGTCTACACTATCAATTGTATTTCAACCAAGTCTCGTATGTACTAGGTGTATATAAACAGATATGACGGAGCGTATTCTTAAGAGATAACAGTGCTACCAACTGTGAATAAATGCTCTCTCTATTTTCTTATCCAAATACCAATACATCAGCAAGTATGCAAGCCGACAGCTTTAAACTATGGACACGTATAGTACCTGACATTCTAGATTAATTTGGAGTAACTTATATACGTCAGTGCTACCAACATGATTCTAAGCCTGCTAATCGGACCAATTGTTAAATGCATTTAACTTCTATAGTATCAATTGGATTTCAACCAAATTTCGTATGTGCTATGTGTACCATAACAGATATGACAATGCGTATTCTTAAGTGCAACCAGGGCTACCAGCTGTTGATAATTGCTGTCTCTATGTTTTTACCCTAATATCAATATATCAAAAAAGTATGCAAGCCAACAGCTCTAAAATTTGCACACGTAGTCTATAGTATCTGAAATTCTAGATTAATTCGGAGTAACTAATATACGTCAGTGCTGACAACATGATTCTATGCCTGCTGATAAGTTCAATTTTAAAATATATATGTAACTTCTATATTAACAAATGGATTTCATGCAAAATTGCCACAACAAGATATCATAATATTTCAGATTATTTCTGATCAGCACATTGGTACTGCCCCCGTAATTGAATTATATAGAGACCACGGTGGCTATATTTGAAATTATAAGGAGAGTTATGGCTGTCATGGTTATGACGTGGGTAGTCATGACGTAAGCACGGATGACGCAAATGTTATGCCAGCAAGCTACTTGAGCTGAGTTCTCAGTGACGTCAGCATTTAGTCGAGAATGTTCCAAGATATACGACGCAGTCGCAGGAAACGAGGAATTCTGCTGAGGAAGAAACTATGCTATTGGAGGGGAGGCTTGAACCAATGAACGATAGTTTAAAGGAAGACGGAGATTGCTGAAACTATGGTATTTTTATTACTTTTGGAATGCAGAATTGTGGAAATCCCTTTGCAGTAAAGGCATTGATTTGGAATTTTGGTGAAATTTATTTTCAGTTTTTGAATTTTGAAAATCCGTCATATATTAACGAAGTTGGAACTTTTAGCGATGACGCAGTATCACGCTCTGGAAGGGATGGAAACGCCCCTCGTGAAGTTAATAAAAGGGCTTGCGCAGAAGAGAGGAGCCTCTTTCATTCTCCGATCATTCTCAGATCTCATTCTCAGATCATCGAAGTATATTTGTGAAAGTTCTTTTCTTATACATTCATTATAGTGAGACGTCGAAGTGAACAGTAGTGAAAAGAATCGTCTTTATAACGCGTGGGGAAGCCACTATATTAACGAGATCCATGTCAAACGAGGTGAAGTTGAGACGGACCTTAGAATGCTTCTACAAGTTTAGTTTTGAACAGTTAGCGGTCGCCGATAAGCTAATTGTATTGTGCAGTGCTACATAAAGTAATAGAGAAATGCTGAACAATTTCGACCGATTAGTTTGAAGGATATTAGCAGTTTTATACGACTGACAAAAGTGATTATCTCGCCACAAGAGAAGCACTATTGTATAGCCAGAATCAACGCCACGGCTAACGCTGCGAGTGGAATAGAAAGACTTCAGATTGCTTTGTTACACAACGCTACAGTATAATGGAGCAATTTAATACGGCAGTTTGTTCTTCTATGACTACAACCGAAGAGCAGATGGAAGGCTAAAGGACTTAATGCAATTGGGACATATTTCAACGGAGTAAGATAGCAACATGGAACTTCGCTAATTGCTATTCCACACAAGCGAACATGCGGTGAATACCATCTACACCCATGTGTCGTGATTAAAGGCTGAATTCTATCGAACAGCCATAGAAACAATTTCATACTCTTTTAACATGAATAATTTCTTCGGAAATTTCTACAAAACTTCATGGCGATTGTCTACTGGAACTTCAGGGAATTTTTCAAGAGAGGTCAGGAATATCCCGACTCACAAAGAAGATTATTGCCGGAAGGATGTCTATTCGTCTTCGAGGAGCAGTGCGATTCACGGAGAAGGAAGCAGTTCGATTCTCCGAGGGTGCTATTTCCTATTTCGAGGATGGAGCTCAGCTTTAACTTGGTGAAATGGATCCATCAGCAGTCTTCTTTGGGGAATTTTACTCTGGAACGTCAATCGGCAGATAAGGTAGTCGTGAACGTTTATTGTATTTGAGTTTATTAATAATGTTTGAGCAACCATTTTTCCCATATTTTTGTCCTCATGTTTTTGCCCTATTTTCTTGTTGAGATTCTTATTCTCAGTACACCTTGTTGAGTTATGCCTTTTTCGACGATTTATTAAGACATTGTTATGTCATGGGCATAGTTAAATGATTTTGGATCAGTTGAGACTGATATTTAGATTTTTCAGTAATTAATATTTTTGTAGTCACGATTTGACTGTAAGTTAATGATTGTTATGGCAGATTTAAATTCAGACAGCGTGTCACTTTATTAAAGTAATTCTACCCCAGTTTAATTACTTTGACCAATTTTCTGTCATCATCAAGAAGGAAGAACATTTAAATGATTTTAGAGCGTTAAAATCCATTACGTTGTCGACGATCTTGGAAATACTAGTCGTTATTTGAATTGATTGCAACACAGACATTTATCGTCAGTTATGAATAATCATTGCATCATAGACACTTTTGTGAAATATTAACTTTAATAATGAATTATTGAATGCATTAAAGTCAAGAACTTTTGTTAGGAGTTTTTCTCAATTAGAGATCTATATAACGATGTTTGCATTCCCCAGTCTAATTGGATTCTATTCGACTACTTTGCATTTTAGTCGCACTTTATTTGATGATAGTATTTTTATACTACAATTCTTTAAGATGTTAATCTTAAATTTTGATAGACCAGACAGGCGTATATAAGCGTATTCACTATTAAATTTGTTTGTGATTGGCAAGTTTTGACTTCATTTCGGTTCATGAATGAAATCCACGAAGGTTAAATAAAGACAGTTTTGAAACAATTAATGATTACAAGAATTTTCAAGTGGAACTATAAATGTATAATCGCTAGTGCAGCGCAGATGTTGAAAGTCGCTGATGTATAATGCCCTTGAATATGAAGGAGGTTCCCACAGAAATTAATGTTAAAGAATTATTTGTGGAAGTTTTTGTAAGTTATGTGGAAGTTTTTAATGCCATATAGATTAATATATGATGATTTTGGGCCTAATTTTAATGCAGTTTGTGCATTAACTTGTTAGCGAAGGATTTTCCGCTGGAGTAAGATTGTCATAGTTCGTTGAAAATTAATCAAGTGAATTTACTGTTATAATTAACACGAGTTTTGAAAGAATTTGAGATAAGATTTTGAATGAAGATTACCGTCACAAATCATTATTAAAACCTTTATTAAACCAGATTGTGACATTAACATGTATAACTAACCTTCATTGGTCGATTATATTAATCACGATTATGAAAATTACCAACCGGATGAACATGTGGTTAATGTATTTCTTAAATTAATAATTTAAACAATTTAAATGTTAATATTGTAAATAATTGCTGTAAATATTTTTGAAAATAATGTGGAACGAGAGTGATGTTAAAGGCGTGCTTATAATATTTTTATTGTCTTTGACAAATATTATAAACAATTTCTAATTGTTATAAATAATTTATGTGATTTTGTTATAAACATTTAAGAGCTAATTAAACATTTGGATTGAACTTAACAAGTTTAAGGAATTAACATAATGATCCAATAGGATGTGAGCAAAGTACTTGAAAGATTTGCGTAAATAAATGTGAGTTGTCTTGTAGACATTTAAAAGCTTGAGAGAGCAAGCTGTATTCTTACGTAACGTAGCATGTGAGAAGGGAGTCCATTCGACCAGTATGCAACAGGTTGGAGGGTAGCTTGCAGCTGTGCCAACATCTGGTTATCAGCGGGCTAGGTCGTCCACACTCCGGCCTTGCGACTATAAATACCATTGTAATGTTTATTAAAAGGAAACCAAAGTGCTATATATATGTCACACCCTGACGTCCTTTTCCAATCCAATTATGTTATGAATATTACGTTATTTGGAGCTCTTGGGAGCTAATATGTTTTATATCATGTTGTATGATAATTTTTGCAAGTCCTACAGGAGGACGTAGTCAGATTGACTTGGGCTACTGATAGCCACGTTGATTTTGTTGTGTTATTTAAATCATACCCTCTATTTGAAATAAAGCTTTTGTACAGTTCAAAGTTCTCGTCTTCGTTCTGGTTCATTTTTAAATGTCATGGTGGAGGTTATTGTGTGAACAGACTTTTAGTGATCCTGTTGTCAACTCAATCCCCGAGATAATTAAGAGGTAAGTAACGGTAAGTATGAACCCCCGTCTATTTTGGTGTGTTCCACAATGATTTCCTGTGAACTTCTGTGCTCATATCTCGATAGTATCTGTCAGTGCCATTTTCATTGATGTAGCTGAGCCGGTGCGATTGATTGTTGGCAATCCGATTGAGGGGGCGGATATCTGACAGCCTACTATCCAGGTAAACGGGGACAGTACCAACAAGATTTTACGCGCGCTGTTAGATCCAATGTCTAACTGCATGTAACGTCCATGCTATCCATTGGACTTCAACACAATTTTGTATTCTGTACCTTAAGAGATGGAACTAAGAATATGTTCAGTCACCAGGGCTGCCAACTGTTGTGCTCTATTGGACTACATTATACCAGGTATATTTCGAACTGATTAAAAATGTCGATATTACCAACTTAATTTCTTCATTATTTTAGATAGGTCCATATAGATTAATCATTGGCATGAATCGTACATTTTAAGAAAAGTAGGCTCTTTAGTTCGTCATGGAACTTTTTGTTCTTTTCATTATCTTCTTTAGTATCATTCTTTTTTCTCCTACTTTCTTAATACTTCCACATTTCTCACATTGTCCTACCAACTTATTCTCTCCATTCTCCTCCAAAGCCACATTTCAAAAGCCTCTATTCTTCTCTCGTCTTCTTTCCAAAGCGTCCAAGTTTCCGCTCCATACAACGCTACACTCCAAGCAAGACATTTCATTATTCTCTTCCTTATGCTTACTTTCATTGCTCCACAAAATAATTTTCTTTTCTTACTGAAGGCTTCGTTTGCTATTGCAATCCTTGTTTTTATTTCTTTAGTGCACATCATTTCTTGTGTAAACCAACTTCCAAGGTATTTAAAACTATCAACTTGTTCATTTTCATCCTCTAATTTTATTGTAATGTTTTCACCTTGTCCACCTATGACCATAGATGTATACTAATATTCATTTTTGTCATTTCAGGTGTGTATGCAGATATTTCTTATGACGTCATCAGGTGGTTCCCCTGAGATTCAACAATGAATTAATACAGGTAAGTGATCGAGTCCCGGGGCAACTAGCACATCCCTGTCTCTGATACAGTTACACACACCACTACAGTCATTACAGCAATACAGGTTATCAGTCAAGCTCAACACACACCCAACTACAACAACACTTATTTCCCTCCTGTAAGGTGTAAAACAAAAATAATGGAAGCATATAAAATAAATCAGAATCCCCTATCGACGACAAATTGCCAGGTGGAAAGCTAAAGGAAGAAGGAGACTTCGAAAACTTGGGAAGGAAAATAACCAGTCATAGATGAAGCAAAGAGAATATAAAATGTAGGTTTGATGAGGGAAGGAAAGAATATCTACAGAAAATAATCAATTGACATCAAATATATATTTAGGTATTAGAAAGTCATTTGTGAAAGCCTTTGTCTGGAGCGTGGCACTATATGGAAGTGAAATGTGGACTGTTGATACACTAGATAAGAGGGGAATAGAAGCATTTTAAATGTGGTGTTACAGGAGAATGATGAAGATCAGATGTGTAGATAGAGTAACGAGTGAAGAGGTGTTAAGACAAGTGGGCGAGGAGAAATGCTTCTGGCGACTGCTAATGAAGAGAATATCAAACATAGTAATGGAAGGAAGGGTCGAGGAAAAGAACTGTTGGGGTAGACCAAGGTTAGAATATGTAAAACAGATTGCCTCGGATGTAAGGTCTGCTAGCTATGTAGTGATGAAACGATTAGCACAGGACAGGTAAGCATGGAGGACTGCATCAAACCAACCGAAAGACTGAAGACTCAAACAATAACAACAACAACAAAACGGTGAGAATTCCCAGAAATTAGCTTCATTATCGATAATGACTGTGAAAGTCTGAAGCCTATTACCACCATACACGTTTTCCTTATGATCGGACTAGAATGTTTCAGTGAGATCGGGAGGTTCACGTCCCCTGCCTTGTGAGGGCGACAAGTGACGCAGGCGCAGGTCAGGAGGGTCTTCTCGCCACTTGTTAGAGCGAGTGTTTGGAGCACACACCTGACCTACTGAGCACTGAGTCAAGTAACCCAGGTCAACTGAGCTCTTTATCTTATATAGCATCCTTATACCAATCATCTTATCCCATAGAAGACTCCTTACTGGAAGATAAATATACCAATCGTCTTATCCCGTATAGGATCCTTAACTGGGAGGTAAATATGTACCTATTATCTTATCCCATAGAAGTCTCCTTACTGGGAAATTAAATATAACAATCCCCTTAGCACACAGTGGACTTCTAACTGGAAGGTAAATATAACAATCCCCTCAGCACACAGTGGACTTCTAACTGGAAGGTAAATATAACAATCCCCTCAGCACACAGTGGACTTCTAACTGGAAGGTAAATATAACAATCCCCTTAGCAAATACAGTAGTGGACTTCTAACTGGTAGGTAAACAGCAGCACACATCTGACTTATTGAACAAAAGGTCATATCTGAGTCGAGTTAACTAGGTAGGGGACAACCGGATATAGATCTACAGCCGGAACATTTTCGGTTGGGTGGTCACGGTATTTTGTATTTTAAATATGTTTATAAAAGTAAACACGAACGGATATAGAGTATGTGTAAGGGAACAATATATGTTTAAGGACTAACAGAAAAGTAATTATTTCCCGAATCCTTTTATACATTCGGTATCCAGTTCATTTACCAGTATAATCGTTTAATCCCGGAATTATTTACTCGAGTCAAAAGCTTCAGGCTATTAAACATACAAAAAATACATAGATATGTACATATACATAATAAGAATAACACAAACTATTTGAAATTGAAAGTAATATTACGTTAAGAAAATATGTTAAATGAAGTAGGAAAACAAAACAAAGATGACAGTCTAAGCAACTTTAGCCCAGTATTTGGCAATTTCTACGGCTTCAGACCTTGCGGACATCAGATCACCGATGGTGCATCTTGCAGGATGGTATAGGTGGTCCGTAGTTTGTTGAGCCCCGCATTCGCAGAGGATTGATGATGTGGAATAACCCCATTTCCTCAAGTTGTATTTTGATCTTGCAACCCCTGTTCTGAACCTGTTCAGAGTTTTCCACACTGGCCATTCTTCAGTGAAACCAGCTGCTAGATGTTCCGATGGTGTCATCCAATGGTGTTCAGATCTCAACTTCCACACAGATAACCGGGAATTTATCCGTTGGCCAATGTTAACTGTTGTCCTCATGAAACATTCTCTGAACTTCAGTCTTGGAGGAGGAGGATGATGATTATGTAGGGGATGTTTATCGGAGGTAGATGCCTTTTACCTTTCTCTCTGTGCACCTACTTCGCGCCTGATGACTGGAGGGGCAATTCCAGCTAAGTAGTGGAGCTTATCCCGCGGTGTAGGTTTCAGACATCCAGTGTTGAGTCTGCAAGACTCATTTAGGGCGATATCAACTTGTTTAGCATGTGCAGAATTATACCACACTGGGCTAGCATATTCCCCTGCCGCGTAATACAAAGATAAAGCTGTAGTTTTGACTGTTTTTGCTGCTGCACCCCAGGATGATCCAGTGACTTTGCGCAAAAAAGTTGTTCCTTGCAGATACTTTTTGTTTCACGTTCAGATAGTGCCGTTTAAAGGTCAGCGTGCGGTCAAGAGTAACGCCAAGATATTTAGGCAGGAAATTGTGTTCTAACTGCACTCCTCTTCAAGCCACTTGAAGTTTCCTGGAGGCCTGTCTGTGCTTTAGGTGGAATGCACTCTTGTGTTTTGCTAGGATTTGGTTTTTACTGGTTCTTACGATAGAATATGTCCAGCTCTTCCAAAGCAGCGTTGAGATTAGACTCCACCTGTTCTGGCAGGAAAGGGCAAGATCATCAGCATAGATGAAACTTCGTGTGTTATTTGGCAGGGGTTGATCATTGGTATAAATGTTGAATAATAAGGGAGCTAGAACACTGCCCTGTGGTAATCCCGGAAGAGAACCACAAAATAAGCAACGTGTCAAGTGGAACATTTAAGAATTTAAAAAAGGGCACATGGGGACGGAAGAACTTGAAAATTGGTGCTATTGCTTTAGACGCATGACATGCGTGCCGTGATTTTTGTCACCTTTCAAATGTCACTTACCACGGCCATGAGCGAACCTGCAAGCTTGGGGTTGGTAGTCTGACACGATAACCACTCACCCTCCGTCCGGAAAGGTAGTACGTGTTGTCCGACGTTATACATACTATCAGTGTGTGCGGGCTGGGTTCAATATGCGGCCAGCCCAACCATTCAGTATTCGTGCTGGTGACGAGGACCACACAAGCACGTCCCGTTTAACACATTTGTCGCCAATAAAATTAAAGCAATGCAAGTTAAGAGCACTCTTTACTGCTGCTGCCCTGGTTTATGACCATCGCACCTCTTGAGGCCAGCACGATCAAACATTCCTCAACATGCTTTTTCACAGCCATTTTCATACATCTTCTCACGGAAACCACATCTACATTTAGTGCTTGGAATATAAAACCAACTAAAATAACCTCAAAAGAGAGGAAGAGGTGAAACTGAGATTGCACTCTAGACTTGAACCCGGACCTTTGGCATTCCCAGCATGTGTGCACCTTGATTGCACCACAACAGTCCAAGCCCAAGGAACGCTCACTTTTAATTGTTGACATGAAATGACCAAAGTTTGAGCGAGGTGCTTGTGGATGGTGATTGTCGCTTTGAGGGGTGAAACATCTAGGTCATCTGCCCTTGAAGGGCTCTGGAATTTCCTACACTTCCCTCAGGGGCATATACAAGTGGGGTGCTGAGGGGGGTCCAGCCCCCCCCCCCGAAAAAAGCCAATAAATATTACAGTAAGAAAGTGTTGCTTTGGTAAGAGCATTAAATAATTGTAAATTTGGTTGTACCCTAATCTTAACTTATTGGCTAAGTTATAAACAATATTAGATTGAAATTAGGCTAACTCATGGTGTAGTGGCTAGCATTCTTGGCTACCGCCCCGGAGGTCCGAATTCGATTCCCGGCTCTGCCAAGAAATTTTAATTCTTGTCCGAGGGCTGGAGCGGGGTACACTCAGCCTCGTGAGGCATTACTGAGAATTCCACAGTACGGTACTTTTGAGAAATAAATTATCAACTTGTAAAAAAAAAAAAAACTTTACTTTTTTTTTTTTTTTTTAGTCGTTTACCCTCCAGGTTGGTGGAACCCACGGACTCAGCGAGGGAACTCACCACTACCGCCTCTACGGGCAGTGTCCTAGAGCTGAGAACATCGAATCGGAAGGGATACAACTGGTGAGGTAGGATTGGCACATCGCCCAGGCGGCCTCACCTGCAAAGCGAACAGGGGCCTCATGAGGGAAGGTAAGGGATGGTGAGGATGGATAGGCAAGGAAGAGGGAAGGAGGCGGCCGTGGCCTTGAAGAAGGTACCCTCCCGGCATTTTCCCGAAGACGAAGTGGGAAACCACGGAAAACCACTTCGAGGATGGCTGAGGGGGAATCGAACCCTCTCTACTCATTTGGGCCACCCGAGGCTGAGTAGACCCCGTTCCAGTCCTCCTACCACTTTTCAAATTTCGTGGCAGAGCCGGGAATCGAACCCAGGACCTCCGGGGCGGCAGCTAACCATGCTGACCGCTACGCTACGGAGGCGACCTTTACCTTTCTACTTAGCAAATTGACAAATATTTAGATATTTGCCATTCATACTCCATAGGCTATAATAGAAAATTCATTATTATTGTTATTTGTGTTGTATTTTAGTTTTTTTTTTTGCATTGCCAGTAATTGTAGGTTATATAAACTTTGAATCTTATATGAAATAATTACAAAAAGTTATATGCTCTAAGATATTGGTTGATATTCCTGGATATTTTGCGGTGACAATATCCTGAGAATACTCACGATTTCCCAGGATAGTCAGCCACCCCCCCCCCCCCCCCCCCCCCGATAAAGATTGTATATACGCCCCTGACTGCCCTTGTTAATTTTTAACTTTTATTTGCCTTTTCTTCCGATACTATTTACAGGAACCATTGATTTTTTTTTCATGTTCGTTGATTTTCTAAAATTGGCGCAATACTAACAAAATTTTTGTGAACATTTCGATCGAGAAAAATTGAACTAAAATAAATTTAGAAAAACGGCTTTGTTAAAATATAATACATCTCAGGAGGAATTAATTCTATAAGTTTAACTAAAAGGTAATTTTATAGTAATATATTCGTGTTAGTGAGAAAGTTGTTCCCGTTGAGGAAACGGGACAGCTTTAGTTTAAGGACGAGGTTCTCTGCAATACCGCAACACCCGTTTTGTTTTCTTTAAAATTGTTTTTAAGGTCCATTAATTTATTTACTTATTTATTTTAATTTTATGGTCTGCATATGACCACTTTAGTCAGGTTTATGGTTCAGGTTTTACTTCCTTGTCAAAAAATACTGTATATCTCTCGTGGCGAGACATCATGAATGCCAAACCAAATGACGCTCTGATAATACATTTGTAATCCTCGGGGTAATTGAGGCACAGTTAAATTCATTATTACGATTTCAATACAATTATGCTTTATTGTTTGAATACTAATTTTCCATTTTTTGAATTGCAACAATTAACCTATTCTCTTTCAATATGTGACAAGGAACTTGCTCTCACGGACAACAAAACTACTGTAATAAATTATTTTCCATGGGGCTTGATACCAGATGTATTCACAGTTTATAGTGTACTATCTACTTAAAATATTAACACTGGAATAAAACCTTTTCTCACCTTAGGTGAGAGTTTATCGCCCAGGATAATACAATACACAATACATCGACGTGGACTGTACTGTCTGCACGGCGGTGTCGTCACGTGCTCAAGTCTGGATTTCCATTACATCAAAGCGGTGGTGACAAATGTGACGTGACAGGGCTCACCCGCAAGCTTCAAGATCAAGGGCAATTATTGTCTTAAACAAACGTCCGGCTTGCACATCAACTACAAGCTGTCAGCTATGTGTCGGATTATCTTCTCCAATACTGCTCGGTTCCAAGCTCTGTGAACTTGCGGGATGAAGGACAGAGGCAGGGTAGGAGCAGGCGAGAATTGAGAAGCCTGTTGACAGCCCGCCGTGTTACCTGACATTCTCGTCTATTCCAATGCTGCTAACATTGGTCTTTTCAGAAACCTGTGTGACGTTGGGAATGAGTGACTGAGTCACCGACCAATGTATTTGCTTCTGTTACTACGCAAGGACCGAGAAACGGCATCACTCGTCACCACCACTAGTTATAGTCTGCGATGCACATTCCTCTCAGGGCCACGCAGCTTAGACTCGAGCAGTAGATATTGGTACAGTCTGCACTGTATGTCGATGGATCATTGTGGTACCAGCAATGCAATTGGTCATTTGGGTATTACAAATTTGTGATATGGGAATATTTTCAATGGATGCATGCCTTTAACGGAAAACTAGTGATGGTTGGTTCCTCAGTTTAGGGGTTGCGACAACGCGGTCATGTAGCCCCGTGTACTTTGGGTGTGTGTAGAATATGTCTGATAACCGGCGTTAATTGTGATGACTGTATTAGTGTGTGTTATCTGTTTTTAATTCAAGTAAAGACTACAAACATTCAATTTTCAAGTAGTTCCTACTTTTGGTACCAAACGTTGATCACTTTTGTGATATTTTCAATGGTTAGCTTGGCCCATTTGTCGGTCAAATTATGTTTCCTGTTACCGAGATCCCCGAATGGTAATTATTTCTTTATAAATGTATTAATTGCTTAAACCATATGCATAATCTTGTTATCAATCACTTATTCATAGATATTATAGTTCTCACCTTGAGTGTTCCAGTCGCTCGCTACCTCAAGCGTCCTCACTCCCGACATACAGGGCATCTACTGGTTGATCCGCTGTCCGCTGAGTAGTGTCGACTGACGTCACCCTGACTTTCGTTCGACCAATGGCAGGTCTTTGTCTAGTCGGGTGATCTCCAGCTTCGAGAGGGTTCCATGATCCCTATTTAAGACGCCACTTGCTGGCTTTCTTCACCACTTCTGATCAATCATCACTTCTGATTACTTCAACCTGCTGGTCACCGCTACTGCATCTCATGACACCATCGCTAGTCTCTACGCTACCTAGCAGTTACGTCACGAGATCTGCACCATGACGTATTGCTCAAGATGGCAAGAATAATTGCCAGCTGCTGTACTCTTCACCTTCACCTTAGATGGGATACTTTGATTCGTCTTTCGAAATACCGCTGGATCATCTCTTGGAAGCTATAAATGTCATTCCTGCGCAAGAAAAGAAGATAGAGTTGACATTTTATCGATGGTGCAGATATCTCTAGGCCATGTACGCCTCCTTCTGAAGAAACCGTTAGGACTTTTAAATCAACATTTATGCTAGCTGGAACTTTTTAAGGAGCTGGCTCTTCAACCCTCTTCAAAGATAAGTTCAATTTTAGGAAGAATAAATTATACTAGTTATTTTATACTCTTAATCAGTTTTATGGTTCTCTCTTTTTATAAAGTGCATTTTTATATGTTAAGCTCAACTTCTCTCCAATTAAACAAGCTTGTTTCATTGACATTTTTCTTAATCTGGGTTTCTGTCATCAGGCCCTCACACTTTTGCTCCATTTATAATTGTTCATTTCTGTGATAAGCACTTCTGTGCAATTTGTTTATTGATTATAAATTTATTATTAGGAATAAAAATTGTTAATGTATTGCTACCTACATTGGTTTTCTAGTCACGTATTTCATGCCCACTACCCCGCACCGCTTCAGTCTAATTTTCTTGACCACAGTAGTTATTTTGTCCAGGCTTTCGCCTGATGCGTTTCGTTCTCCCGTATGGGGAAGTTTTAGGGCAGAACTTATTCTCCAAACGTTACCGTCAAGGACAACTAGTTCCGAACTTGGTTACTAGATGCCACCCCAGTCGGCTCCTGACGACGAACATTGGAACATAAGAGCGTTAGTCAAATCTAACCTGTAATTTAGCTTCATACAAGTGTAATTATTGGAATTTCTTGTACTTGCCATAAATCTATGCCGTGGGATAGCCGGCTTTATCTCCCCTCCGAAGGAAGGCATACTGACGGACTTTAAACGTTCCTAAAAATCCAACGACTTTGGCCGGGTTTGAACCTGCGACCTTGGACATGGAAGCTCAGCGTGCTCCCAACTACGCCACCGAAGCCGCTGGGATAATACAGTATCCAACGTTATGTCTACTAAGAAATTTCCTTAGGCTTGTCGAATTACGTGACCTTCAATCAGGACATCCTACAGTATTTATGTGGAACCCGAGTCACTTTATCTCCAAATTCCCACATACATTGACCAGGAATCAAACCAGTCCACCTTTGTGAGAAGCAAGAATCTTTGATAGCTGCACCATTTAATCCCTCGGAGGAAGGAGATGAGTCACATTTATATCCGGATGCCTTTCCTGCCGCCAAACTCACAGAGAAGTTAGTGAGACCAGCTTGTGGTGTAGTGGCTAGAAGTCTGCCAAGAAATCTAATTCTTCTCTGAAGGCTGAACGACTTACACACAGCTTTGGAAGGCTGGTTCGATTCTTACTTGAGCCACCCTGGAAGTGGGTATTCGTGGTTTCTTATTTCTACTTCCGCTTGCCACGGTGGGTGAGTGGTTATCGTGTCGATCTACCAACCCCAAGCTTGCAAGTTCGCTCCTGGCCATGGTAAGTGTTTTTTGAAAGGCGACAAAAATCGCGATATGCATGTCATACGCGTTGTTGGCATGTTAAAGAAGCCATTTGAATTCAGTAGGCCGTGTTCATAATTGCTAAATTAATCTCGGGATTTTCCGCCAACACAATAGTTCCTCCTTTCTCTACTAGAAAGCGCTATAGTGCCAAGGAGCTTAGATAACTAACCTTGACATTCATAGCGCTCCAAGGAACAACAAAATTCGACCTGCAAACTGCCCTTAGGGCGTCAAATAACAAAGGTTGCACCCGGCACCCGAGGCCATACGACATTGTTGTTACTATTATTATTTCTACTTCTGGTAAATACCGGGATGGTTCCTAACTTAAGCTTGCGATCACCTCCTTTCCAATCCTCACCTGAATTACAAATACACACACTAGTATAGGCACTACAATATCACAGGTTATCATTGAAATTTTATATATATATATACACACACACTCAAGTACACGAGCTAAATGACCACGATGTCAACCTCCTCTTTTTATCGTATGGCCTCGGGTGCCGGGAGCAAGCTTTGTTATTTGACACCCAAAGGGCAGCTTGCATGTCGAATTTTGTTGTTCCTCGGAGCGCTATGAAAGTAAAGGAGGTTAGATATCTAAGCTCCTTGACACTATAGCGCTTTCTAGTAGAGAAAGGAGGAACTTTGAGTTGGCGGAAAATCCCGACATTAATTCTGCCATTATGAACACGGCCTAGTGAATTCAAATGGGTTCTTTAACATGCCAACAACGCGTATGACATGCGCGTCGTGATTTTTGTCGCTTTTCAAAAATCACTTACCACGGATAGGAGCGAACCTGCAAGCTTGGGGTTGGTAGTCCGACACGATAACCACTCACCCACCGTGGCAAGCACCTCCTATATAATAGGAGTAACCCTCGCAGTCCTTTTGGGATCAATCATACTGGCCACTGCACCGCGATGGTAGTTCTCAGGTTTCTATTTCCTAAATACGTGAAATATTTCTTCTGGCGAGATATGAAGAAACTGCTTCATTTTCATGAATCAGCACACTATCTGCAAACGTTTCTGAACTTGAAGAGCATTATGAGAGCTGTTCATTATTGGCTGTTTGTGCAGGATGAAGACAGTCCACAGTACCTCAGACTTAAGATTAGCTTGAGGAGCAATACAGATTCATCTTGGACAATCAAAGTAGGAGCCATCGGATGTTCCAGCTAGTGCAGTGGTCTTTCTAGTAGCGACCCACTTGATGGCAATCGCGACCAACCCCAAACTAAAATAAATGAAATTAGGTAACCTAATGTGTTGTTTAAATCTTCAGTCTTTTGACTGGTTTGATGCTGCCCTCTATGCTTCCCTGTCCTGACCTAATCGTTTCATCTCTACATAGCTACCACACCCTACATCCAAGGCAATCTGTTTTACATATTCTAACCTTTATTATTATTATTATTATTATTTATTTACCATAAATCGTACACGAAGTATGGAAGGCCTAGTGAAAAAGGGCAAGCCCCACATACATATTTCATGCTCCACAGGCACAGCTTACATCTACATTTGTTTTAACAATATTTACAAGTTTTACAAAGATATTTGCAGTATTTACATACTTAGAATATTGACATAGTACATTTTCCTGTTCACTCACTCTCTCACGCACGCACTTTCATAACCTCAATCACTCGATACATTCATTCATTCATTCCATTCAGATATTCATTCATTCATTCAGCGAGACAATCAATCACTCATACATACGTTTATTTATACAATGTACCTTTTTACGTACGGCTTGAATTTCCGAAGAGGCAAGATCTTGGCATCCCCTGGCAGCGCGTTCCATAACCGCGCAGAGCGGCCGTAGAAACCTGTCAGGTAAGCATTGCTACGTGCGAAGGGCGGAACGAGGGTTACACCTCGTCCTCTCCGAACTGAGCGATATGCCAATGACAGTCGGCAAAAAGGGTCAATATTAATGGAACTTGTAAGGGATTTTTTAAGAAAAATTAGATCAATTTGTTTGGCTGTTGCCTCTATAGATGGAAATTTTGACAAAGGGGAAGGGGAATAACGATCTATTAGCCTCTCTGCGCGGCGCTGTACACGCTGGAGCTTGTTCATGTTTTCCGCTGTAGTGGGATGCCAGGCAGGTAAGCCGTACGTTAATATTGGACGGACCATGCATGTGTAAGCCATCCTGAAGGCTCTAGGTTTACAACCTCTCATGTTTCTGTACAAGAAACCCAGAACTTTGGTGGCCTTACATCTTGCCACTTCACTTTGAATGTTCCAATTCAGGGTGTCGGAGATTGTTACCCCTAATAGCTTTAAGTTTGTGCACTGTGGGATGACACTGTTCATAATTTTGTATTCATTCTCAATGGGTTTTTGTGACCTGGTTATTCTTATGTATTTACATTTTTGTACATTTATATTTAAATTATTCACAGAACACCACAGCGATAAGTTGTCCAGATCTGATTTAAGACAGAGGGAATCTTCTTCACATTTAATGCCCCTGTATAGCACGGTGTCATCTGCATATAGTGACATTGATGAGGTGACACAACCAGGAAGATCGAGCACATATATAGTGAAGAGAAGAGGTCCGATCACAGAGCCCTGAATCACTCCAGAAGTAACTTGAGCAGCCTGCGATCGAGCTCCTCCGTACACCACACACTGTGTTCGACCCTCTAGGAATGACCTCACCCATGCATGTAAGCTACCCCGTATGTTAAGCTGCTGTAGCTTTAACAAAAGTCTTTCATGAGACACTTGATCGAAGACCTTAGCCCAATCCAGTGCAATACAGTCCACTTGTTTCACTTCTGGCTGATTCAAGTAGAACTGAAACTCATCAATGACTTTTGTCAATAGAGTAGTGCAAGAACGACCCGGAAGAAAACCGTGCTGATTTGGATCGAGCAGATTGTTCTCCCGTAGGAATTCCAGCACACTGTTTGCTACTAGCCGCTCCATACATTTACAAATTATAGATGTTAGACACACCGGTCTGTAATTTGCAACATCTTCTCTGTCACCTTGCTTATATATTGGCACCACGTTAGCACATTTCCACTCACACGGAACAGAACCTTGGTTGATAGACAGGTTGAATAACGCACACAGAGAGGGCGCTAATGCTTCCGTACACTGCAGCAGGATCCGTCCGGGAACATCATCTGGGCCGGTCGCCGCATGTGGTCTAATCTTCCGTAGGCTCTGAATCACCTCAGTTGTTGTGAAGTACAGGTTGGAGAGTGGGAGGGGTGGAAGTGATGACCTTGGCAGAAGCAGGTTCATGGTCATACCCGGCTTAGAAAAGTTCTGCTTGAAACTGTCACTGAACGCTGTTGCAATATCTTGGGGTGCACTTAGGAATTTACCGTTACAGTGAAATGAGGCTGGCGCAGCGGTGCCGCGTCTTCTGGACAAAAATTTCCACATTTCACTGGTGCTGCTTATTTTGTGAATATAATTGTCGTATGTTTCGCGAATTAATTTCTTTGTTTGGTTCCTGATGTTCTTGTATTTTTCCCACATGATGTCGGTTGAGCAACTTTTCCATTTCTTGTATAAAACGTTCCTTTTCCTAATCATTTTAATGACTTCCTTCGTCACCCAAGGAGAATTTTTCTTCCCACTAATGGTTATTTTCGGTATAGCTATATCCACACATTCAAAGAAACAATTTCGCCAGGCGTGCCACACTGAGTTGATGTCGCTGGTGTCCAGAATACATGGGGTGGGAAGGTGTTTGAGGAATAAAGATGATAGCAGTTTCCAGTCTGCCTTTTTGTAATTGTATACTGTCCTCGCTGTGCTCTTGCTGCGTGGTTTGTTGTAATGCAATGTGGTAAAGATGGCTGCGTGATCACTGAAACCGGGTATGACTTCAGCTTTCTGTACGGAGGAAGGAAGGCTTGTGAGGAATAGGTCTATTGTGGAGCGTGTAGTTTGTGTGATTCGAGTTGCTTCGGTTATTAATTGGTCAAGGAATAAATCGTAGAATGCGGTAAGGAATTCATTAGCAATGGGATCCTTGGGAGTGGGAGGAGAGTTTTGCCAGTCTATTTCTAAATTAAAATCGCCTGTTATGTAAATGGCCTTGTATTTGTGCTGGATGTATTGTACACGACGGAGGGACTCCAATAGTTCATCATTGATGTGCCGAGTTGAATTTGGAGCACGGTATACAGAGCCTATTAGAAATGTATTGTTTGCACACGTGAATTCCACCCACACAGCCTCAGCATCAGTTTCAAGCTCCCGTTGGCGAACAGGCCTTAACTCAGGTTTCATGGCTATTAGTACCCCTCCCCCTGATGTCCAGGTTCGATCTTTGCGGAACATGGTGTATGTTACCGGAAATATTTCTGGGTCGTTAGTGGATTTTTTCAGCCATGTCTCCCCTGAACACACAATTGACGGATTAAGTGCTGTGAGACAAGAACGCAGGTCCGGTTGTTTGGAGGGACATGTTACACTTCGAGCATTGAAGGAAAAAATGGACAATGCTTTGCTATCCGAGGGTGTTACGTCACTATCTACACTATTTGCACTCTGTCTCGATGTATTAAAAATGAGTTAGAGAACTGAGGTAAAGAGCAGTTCCAACACAGCCACGATTGTTTCCCAGAGGTGATTATTTTGTGTTTTGAAGCACTGATTTTTGCACAAGTTCTGTGCGCTTGAGAGTGGCAAGATGTACATGTCACAAATAACTGATTCACACGACCCTTCGAATCACAAATTATACACACCTTATTCGGCCCTGGGTTCATCTCCACATCTCCACTGAGAGCCACAGACAGCACCACGAGATGTAATAATGTAGCGGGCGGTCTGGCAACCCCGCGCAGTGCTGGGCGCCCTCTGCCTGCTGCTGTGACTATCAGCCCCTCGCTTCCGCACCATGTGAGAGAAGATATATTGAGTTTACAAACTACCATGAGGTGTTCCTTCAGGTCCGAGTTCACACACGAGTCTTCAATTGTTAAAGAATGATCGAGGATCTTTTTCGAGGCACCCACTGAGCTTTATACTAGGTAGAACACGAGGAAAAGTTGGAGCACTCTAACTGCTACACACCCGCTGGCCGCCATCTTGTTGAAACACCTTGGTTTACTCCTACAGTTCTTGTCCTGGACCCTTTCTTCCATAACTAAGCTTGCTATTCCTGGGTGTCTTCGTATGTGTCCTACCAACCTATCTCTTCTCTTCATTAGTACTCGCCAGAAACATCTCTCCTCTCCCCCTCGACTTAATACCTTTTCATTTGTAAGCCTATCTATCCATCTGATCTTCATCATTCTCCTATAACACCACATTTCAAACGCTTCAATTCTACTATTTTCCGATGCTCAAACATTAGAGTTTCACTTCCAGAGAGCAACACGCTCCAAACAAAAGCCTTCAAAAATTCATCGACATCATACGATGTAACGGGAGCGTACTTGAATAGAGTTAAATCATTTGGAGAAAATTCCAGCAAATCTGCAGATGAAGGGTTTCTACAAAGAATGTCACTTATTCCACTCAGGTACACAAGTCCGCTATTTTTTTTTCAGTACATTTTCTAATTTTCTACACACCCTAGATGCTATTGTTCCTTTCGCATGATTTAAATCCTGTTCAATGCACTTTACAACATCCAGTGCATCGCTTAGTTCTGCACCTGAAACTTCCAGTTGCGTGATTGCTCCAGATAAATAATTAAAATTGGACTTTATGTAAGCCAGGTACGTTTTTAATGTAGTGCTTGAAAATAAATCTTGAGTGATTTTTATGGAGGACGATTCTGCTGGATCAAAAGACTTCATGATCTTCTCCACGACATCTAAGTTGTTGCAATGGTACACTGCGGCATCAGGCCAAGTCCCCCATCTCTGGAGAGGTAGGGGTAGTGAAGGTGCTTCTCCTTGAAATTTCTGAACGCGAAGTGGAGCTTTGACAATCACTTTCTTACAGTTCGATATTAATTAATCAACTTCAGGGTAGCTACTTCTAACTTTTTCAGCTGCCTTTTGCAAGGCATGTGCAAGACATGTCACATGTTTCATTTTCGGGTATAGCATTTTAAGTCCCTTGGCTGCCTTCACCACATACGGAGCAGCGTCAGTTACAAATATAAAAATGTGCTCTCCCTTTGCCCCGTTTGGCCACAACAGATTCATTGAATTGTCTAAGAGAACTGCAAAGTTGGAATGGTTTGTCTTCTCTAGCACTTCACATGTCAGGAGGAACGTATCTCCAGGCCGGTCTTCCTTCAGCGTGACAACTATCACATTTGCTACATATCTTCCAGCCACATCTGTGGTCTCGTCTACTGAAACCCATATCTTACTGTTTCCCACACCACGCCTTATTATACCCAACATCTCTTCATAACAAGGGTTCAGATAGTCCTTCCTGAGAGTAGATTCGTTGGGAACAGGATGCTTCGTATATTTTTCAAGTAACTGTCTGAAGCTTCGGCTGTTAAATATTCTTTAAAGGAATATTAGACGAAACCATCATCTTGCAGAGATCTTGTGAAAATTGTGAACACTGTGAACTTGATGTCGGGGTTTCGAATAGCAGACGTTGCCTATTTTCTAGTGCAGAATACCAAGTTACACAATTCTTATGTTTTGCAGTATTACAGTGTTGTAGCACAGAGAAGCGTTTTTCGGCATTAACTTTTACCTCACGCAATTTACAGAATAATATCACTCCATCCGTGCTGAATGTGTTTTCACCGAACTCGCGAACAAAACTTCGCAACTTCCCACAAATTGAGAGTTTCGTTTTAGGCATATTGAAAGGAACTGAATGACTGAAGCTCCCTAATGAGTGCCCAAGGTCATTCAGTGTGTGGAAGAGGGAAGGGCGAAGGAGAGAGATAAGAACGATGACAAATAACTGCGGAATTGCCTCTGCTTCCGTGTAAACAATAGCCCGGTTTCCAGGAATTGACCCAGTTAGCAAACAATAGCTCCTACCTGTTAAAAACTTTCCATACACTACTTAAGAATGGTTCTTCAGTAGTATATTCCTGTCTATTCTGAACAGAAATTTCTAGAGCTTATTCTGATTTTTATAAAACGAAATTCAAATGAAAATTACCAAAATATGTCGTTTATAATGATATTTTGTTCAAAATATGCCATAAAACTTAAGAAAGCCTAACTATGCATTTATATGCCCAATAAAACCTGTTTAATTTTGATTGTCATGATTTGAAACGTGTTGAAAATACAAGATTATAAGATATAATGTTAAGGGGGAAAATATAACTTGTCATAGAAATCCGCCCCCTGGTTATAACTAAAAAAAAAAAATCTTAAGGTATTGATAGTATTATTAATAATATTGTTGTTGTTGTTGAGGCGAACGCTACCGCGCTGTCAAAGCTGAGGTCGAGAAAAGCTTTAGGAACTCCCTGTGCTGATTTTACGCGTAAGGACTCACATAAAGTGCCATCAATATGTGTAGTCTCATTACAGCTGCGCAAGGCACTAGCATTTATTTTTAATAGCTTCATTAAGACGACTTTCCCTTGTCTTACTGCAAGATTAACTTAGGCTCAACAATACGCGCAGGGCCACTTAACTTTCTGTTTATTTTAACCGTCCGAAATGCTCTAATATTAAAATTCCTCGGCAAGTAACGCACCTGTTCCGTCTGGCTCTGCCAAGCCACTTGACCGCGCCAGTGCGTGGGTGAAGCGAGACTTCAGGCCACTTGAGCGCAGGAAGCGGTCATCACTCGGTAATACTTTAATTGCTGTTCAGTGATGCCAATTTGTAGGAAATTCACTAAATAGAGGGGATTTCAAGATCATTATGGAGACAACATTTCGGATTAGCAAATCTTTATAGGGCTATTTGGGGGGGGGGGGGGGGGGGAAATATCAAGGGAATTTTAACAAGTAGTTCCGTGAAGACCTATACAGCCTATTTTCATATATCCTACTGATGTTAATTGCCACTATCAACATACTAAATTTCAGTTTGATGGTTGTGATAGATTCGTAGATATTGAGAACCGTCAAAATATTTCGGATGCTCGCCATTTTGGATTGTTATATGTATAGGCCATAGAGTTATGTACCATTAAAGGAAAATTATTGCGTAGCATCATTTTTCAAACTTTCACTTCGATCGCATGATTACGACACAAGAAATAAAAACTTAATTTTAAAATTTTTCACAGCCGTCATCTTGAGGTTATGTAAACAATTGAACTAAATTAGATGCCAGTGCATTACAATATGTATAGTCATTTACTGTACCACATTTCACAGCACTCAGAGAGTTAAATCACGAGAAAAGTCTATTAAAGTGTTTCAAATTCGCTTGGCTGCCATGTTCGTTTTGTACTTTACAGGTTTTTGAAAATTACATAGATAAACTTGTACCAGTGGCTTTTATCACCGTACAAAATTTCAGGGTGATATCTGTAATAGTTTCGGAGATATAGAATGCCAGTGAAATATTTCGCACAGCCACCATCTTGAGGTTATGTAAAAAAATGAAATGCCAGTGCATTACAATGTGTATAAACATTTGCTGTACCAAGTTTCATTACGTTTGGATGGTTAAATCGCGAGAAAAGTCTATTTAAATGTCTCAACTTCGCTTGGCCGCCATGTTGATTTTGTAGTTACCAGGGTTTTGAAAGTCTCATGGGTGAACTACTAATAGTGCCCTTTATCACCGTGCACAATTTCAGGTTGATATCAGTAATAGTTTCGGAGATAATGAATGCTGGTGAATATTTCGCACAGCCGCCATGTTGGATTGGTGAGAGACAATAAAATTTGAAGGGCACGGTCGAGGTCGGCCAGAATGGTGCTATGATCTTACCGTGTTTCATTGAAATCACTCCAGCCGTTTAGAATTTATCAGTGGGGGTGGGGGGACACACACACACACAGACAGACACAAGGACAAAAGGTGATCTCATAAGCCTATTTTTTTCATAAAATGAAAATAGGCTAAAATGTGCATGTGGAAACTCCGACTGTAGGACCAATCAATTAGAATCAATGGCCGATAATAATGTGATTAATGTCCTCTTTAATGCTCCGGTTCTTGAGCAATGCCGAGTGAAGACGGAAATGCTTATAGAATCGAAACATTGAGGTCATCTGAGGCAATATCCAGTTCCTGGAGATATTCAACTCCTGTCATGACCAGTCTCCGAAGATATTCCACTACTCTCATTTCCAGGTCCTGAAGATATTCCACTACTTTTATGTCCAGGTCCTGAAGATATTCCACTACTCTCATTTCCAGGTCCTGAAGATATTCCACTACTTTTATGTCCAGGTCCTGAAGATATCCCACTACTCTCATGTCCAGATCCTGAAGATATTCCACTAGTTTCATGTCCAAGTCCAGAAGCTATTCTACTACTACCATGTCCAGTTTTTGAAGATATACCATTACTTTCGTGTCCGATCCCTGAAGATATTTCACTTCTGTCATGTGAAGTCGCTGATGATATTTCACAACTTTTATGTCGAGATCCTGAAGATATTCCACTTCTATCATGTCCAGTCAGAGAATATATTCCACTTCTATCGTGTTCAGGCCCTGAATATATTCCACTTCTGTCATCTCTAGTCTCTGAAGAACTTCCACCACTCTCATATCTAGCCCCTGGAGATATTTCTCTACTATCATGTCCAGACGCTGAAGATATTCCACTACAGTAATAACCAGTCCCTTCCACTCCTGTCATGATCAGTCCCTGAAGGTATTCCACTACTGTAATATCCAGCCACTGAAGATATTCCACTACTCACAAGTCCGTATAGCTGTTCCACTATTCACACGGGAGTGTTTCTGGAATGATATGTTCTCTCAGGTATTGATCAACGACCCCTCACATTCATTACCAGACTAAAAGAGAGATTAATATCTGCAGCGTGTTTAATTGGCACTAATGAATTTGAATATGCAGTACAGCAATTAGTCCATCCAATTATTTGCAATGCTCGGCAATACCTGGCGCTGTGCAGTGGTAATGATGCCGGCTCTATTTACCCTCTCCGCACGTGACCAACAACCACTACATGCAGTAGGCCTACTGTATACCTTGCAGCAAACATGCATGTGGTTCAGTTCGGCCATGCACTGGACTGTCGATTTTGTGCTACGCTGCCCATCTTAACATCTGTGACGTCTATGGTGTCAAAAAGCAAACCCCGAAACAGCAACAAAGCAAAGCAAAAGCAAAGTCAACAACGTACAGGTCATGGAGGCCCTGAGAGTAGTGGAAGGTAGAGGTTATATAGTTATTGCTGTTTTAAGGGGCGGAACTACGAGGTCATCTGCTCCGAAGGTAGAGGCTTCCACTTTTTGTGACATCGGCACTAGATGGGATGAAGTTGTCAGCTCAATGCCCGGTCGCCTTTGCTCCTAGGAATTACCCTGGTACTCATTTCTGGTGTAGGCTGAGTGAACCCCAGGGCTATTTGCATTTCCGAAAGTGGTAGTTTTGTTTCAAAAATCCAATACCTGGGTAGGGATCGAACCCACTCCCTTTCAGTTACAAGCACAGCGCCTCTACCGACTGCGCCACGCAGCGAAACATCAACAATGTTTTCAGAAAGCACAATATAAACTTTTTTATGAAAATATTATACTCTATCCTAATCAGATTTTTGTAAATAATAATATGTTATATAACGCAATTGTTGTTGGGCTATAATAACGCTGCATATCCTAGGAACAATGTACGGTATTATTTATAAATTGGAAATGTCTGGATTTGCTTTCAAATAATAGCAAGTTCGTGAATTTTTTTTCAGTGATTATGCTTCAGTCGACCCCATTGTGTAGTGGTCAGCGTGCTTAGCTGCCACCCCGGAGGTCCAAGGTTCGATTCCTGGCACTGTCACGAAATTTGAAAAGTGGTATGAGGACTGAAACGGAGTCTACTCAGCCTCGGGTGATCCAAATGGGTAGATGGGGTTCGATTCCCACCTAAGCCATCCTCGAAGTGGATTTCCGTGGTTTCCCACTTCGTCTTCGGGCAAATGCCGGAATGATACATACCGTCAGGCCAGTGCCGCCTCCTTCCCTCTTCCTTGTCTATCGTTCCCATTCTTCCCATCCCGTCCCATCCCTCATGAGGTTCCCTGTTCGCTTTGCAGGTGAGACCGCCTGTCAAGCTCCCCAATGTCAAGCTCCAGGACACTGCCCGTAGAGGCGGTAAAGGTGAGATCCCTCGCTGAGTCCGTGGGAAAAGCCTACCTGGAGGGTAAACTGACTACGAAACGGAAATGTCTGCATTTGCTTTCAAACAATAGCAAGTACGTGATTTTTTTTCTGTGAATATGTTTCATGAACCATGAAAATATCTTTCATTTTTATCGCTTGTCCTCCCAGCTTGGCTTCACCCACGGACTCTGCGAGGGATCATCCCTCTACCATCGCAAGGAGCTGAACACACTAAGTCAGCAGATACAACTGGGGATGGTGACAGGCCAATCGCCCAAGAAACCGCTAACTTGGGGTTTAATTGAGGAAGGGTTAGGGAAGGGATATTGGAAGGAAGGAAGGACCTGTCGAAAGGAACCATTCCGCCTGGTGGTGAAAATGGAAAATCACAAAATCCATTTTCAGGACGGTCGAGATGGGATTCGAACCCACGCTCTCCCGATGCCAGGGAGGTATGAGCTAGCACGTTAGCGCTATCAGCCACCGTGGCCGGTATTTGTAACATTGCAGTAGTGATATTCGAATCCAAGGAATCTATAGATACCGTACCCTACGGCGGTCAACAATCATACGAGGGTGTTCAATTGAAAAGGTACGAAACGATACTGTGGGTACAATTTATTCCTTATTCAAAATTAATCACCACAGGCCTTTCCAAAGGTGTTCCATTGCTTCACTAGCCACAGGAATCCCTGTCCTCAGAAGTCTTGTGGTTGTGACAGGAGCCAATCCTGCACGGTGTCCTTTAGTTCGTCATCTGATTTGAACCGTTTTCCGTTGTGATGTTTTTTAACGGACCAAACAGATGGAAGTCGCAGGGTGACAAGTCCAGCTTGTAGGGCGGATGCTCAAGTTGCTCCCACTTGAACGTCGCCAATACACATTGTGTGACGTTAGAGACGTGTGGGCGAGCGTTATCATGGAGCAGAATCACTATCTTCGTGAGCAGCCCAGGCCGTTTTTTCTTGATCGACTTGCGCAGGCTACAACTTCAACTTCAACTGGACGGGACGGTACGTCCAATTGATAGCTTCTCTTCTGCGTCATGTGTGTGTGCGCCGACACATGCGCAGTAGGCTACCACGCCGGATACTACATCTCCTAGATGTTGGTCTACGTTATCCCAAAGCGGCATATTCAAATATCGACCGGTTTCGATTTTACGACGTTTCGTACCTTTTCATTTGAACTCCCCCTCATAGCATAAAATAGACTGGCACAGGCCAGCGTCATATATACCTGTCATTTTGAGTTCCGCTATAGCCAAAGCACCGGCGTATAAATCCGGAGGTTGCGTGTTCAAGTCCCAGTGGGGCCAGACATTTTAGTTCTCTAACTTCCATCTAAATGGCTGATACTTTCTGTACAATACACGAGTTTGAGTCTTCAGTCTTTGACGGATTTGATGCAGCTCCCCACGCCTCCTTGACCAGAGCTAGTCTTTTCATCACTACATAGCTACCAAATCTTACATATGAGACAATCTGTTTAACATATTCTAACCTTGGTCTACCCCTACAGTTCTTGTCCTCGACCTTTCCTTCCATAACTAAGTTTGCTATTTCTGGGTTGTCTATAATGTGCCCTGGCAACTTATCTCTTTCCTTCATTAGCAGTCACCAGAAACATCTCTCCTCCCCCACCCGTCTTAATACCTCATCATTTGTTACTCTATCTACCCATCTGATCTTCATCATTCTCCTGTAACACCACGTTTAAAATGCTTCTATTCTCCTGTAACCTGTATGTAGAGTAGTTTTAGGAGCATTAATAAAAGCAGTTATCCACCCTGGAACCCTGAAAAGTGACGGCTGACGGGGCTCTGGTGAAGCTACGATAGGCCTAGCAAGCCAGTAGTGGATATCATATTTGCTTTCAAAACAGGAACAGGCCTCGGAAAGGACGGATGCAAACGACGACGACCCAGATATGCTAATGGACTACGAGTTGGGACATTAAACATACAGACACTGACAGGAAAGCTGGAGGAGATTGTGGATGTGATGGAGAGAAGAAAACTGGATGTACTGGGCTTGGCAGAAACAAGATGGAAAGGAGAAGGTCGCAGAGAACTGAGAAAAGGGTACCGGTTATACTGGAGTGGGAACAGTGAAGGAAGGAGCAGAGGAGTAGGAGTAGTTGTGAGAGATGGAATGAAGGAAGAGGTAAAGGGAATAAGTGACAGGATCATGAAGATCAGAGTAACTGTAAAGGGAAAAAGCCTGGAGATAGCCCAGGTATATGCCCCTCAAGTTGGATGAACAGCTCAAGAGAAGGAAGACTTTGAGGAGGAGCTACAACAGCAGTTGAATGGTCAGAGCATCATTGTCATGGGAGATTTGAATGCACATGTAGGAAGTGAAAGGTAAGGATATGAAAATGTATTGGGAGATGAAGGATGGGGTAGCAGGAATGAAGAAGGGAGAAAGTTGCTGGATTTTTGCAAGAGAAACGGTTTAGTGGTAGGCAACTCCTGGTTCCGGAAGAAAGAAAGCCACAAGGTAACGTGGTACAGCAGTGATTTAACAAAGAAATCTTTGGTAGATTACATGCTGTACGACTGGGAAATGAAGAGAAGTGTCAGAGATATAAAGGTAATACCATCAGAGGCCTTAGATAGTGACCACAGAATACTTGTAATGAACCTGGGAGTTGTTAAGGATAGCAAGAGGACAGAGTACCAGGAAAGGAGAATCAAAGTATGGAAACTCAAGGAAAAGGAAGTCAAGGAAGAATTCCAGAAGATAATAAGGGAAAGGATGCCAACTGACAATCCTAAAACAGAGGAAGAGGAACGGAAGCAATTCAAAAACACAATGGTGGAAGCTGCAGTGGCAGTATGTGGAAGAACAAGCAACAGAAAGCGGTGTAAAGAGACACCATGGTGGAATGAGAGAGTAAAAGAAGCTGTGGGAAGGAAGAACAAGGCTTTCAGAGTGTGGTTCCAGGAAAGAACTGATCTGGCAAGGGAAGATTATAAGATAAAGAAGAAAGAAGCAAACAAGATTGTCGCAGAGGAGAGGAAGAAGTGGATGGTAAAGTGGACAGAGATGATGGAGGAAGACAGCAGAGGAAATAAGAAAGTACTTTATGGGATGGTCAAAAGTCAGAGAATAGGTCTACGAGAGGATGTGGTAATGATGGACAAAAACGGAAATGAGGTACACAATAAAGAGACACTCAAGACAGTGTGGAAAGAGTACTTTGAGGATTTGCTGAATCCAAATGGTCATAGGGAGGAAGACAATGTATTGGAAGATGGAGAAGACAACACAGGAATGGAAAAGGACCTGACTTGGAGAGAACTGGAGATGGCTATAGACAGGATGAAAGGAGGAAGAGCACCGGGTGTGGATGAAGTGAGTGTTGAAATGGTGAAAGCAGCAGGGGAGGTTGGGAAACCGTGGCTGTACCGTGTGATGAGGGTGATATGGAAGGAGAAAAATACCCCAGAAGATTGGAAGAAAGGATTAATTGTCCCAATATTTAAGAAAGGAAGCAGAAAGGAGTGCAGAAATTACAGGGGAGTCACACTCATACCTCACTGTGCCAAGATATATGAAAAGATATTAGAAAGTAGAATACGAGCCAAAGTGGAGAGAAAATTGAGAGAGGAGCAGTATGGATTCAGACCTGGATCTCATATTTTCAGTGAGACAGCTCCAGGAACACCACTACGAATTTGGAGAGGATCTGTTCATGGCCTTCCTGGACATCGAAAAGGCCTATGATAGTGTGTGTAGGGAGAAGGTTTGGAAAGCAATGGAAAACATGGGAGTGGAAAAAGGGACTGTAGGCATAGTGAAGGAAATGTATTGTGGAAGTGTGAGTTGTGTGAAAGTTGGAGGGGAAAGAACAGACTGGTTCAGACAAATGAGTGACCTGAAACAGGGTAGTGCGCTGTCACCCCTTCTCTTTATTGTGGTTATGGACGAGGTAATGACACGGATAGCAGGAAAGATAGGAGAATATAAGATGAAAGCAATGGTGTTTGCAGATGATCTCATGGTCTGGGGAAACAAGGAGGAGGAAATTCAGGAGCAACTGAAGGCTTGGGAAGAAACAGTGGGAGAGTACGGATGGAAGTTCAACATCAGTAAATGTGAGATCCTGTTAACGACCAGGAAAAAGGACAGACCAATGAGTGGGATAACACTTGGAGGTGGACAGCTGGAGAAGGTGGAAAGTCTCAAGTACTTGGGAAGTATAGTGGAGGAAAATGGGAGAAATGATAAAGAGATTAGGGAACGTGGCAGACAGGCAGAAGCATTTCTGAGAAGCATTAGGAGCTTAGTGTGGAATAAAAATGTCCCACAAAAAAGCAAGGAAGTGTTATACAGAAGCTACTATATCCCGATACTGACCTATGCTTCAGAAACGTGGACAATGAAGAAAAGAGACATAAGCAGAATACAGGCAGGTGAAATGAAGTTCCTGCGAAGTAGGATCGGAGTAACAAGAAGAGACAGGGTGAGGAATTAAAAGGTCAGGGAAATGGTGAAAGAGGAGCCTTTGCAAGGTAGGCTTGAGACATCAAGACTGAGGTGGTATGGACACTTAAAGAGAATGGATGAGAAGAAGATTCCCAAGAGGTTACATGAGATGCAGATGCAGAAGAAACGACCAAGGGGAAGACCAAGAGATAGATGGCTGAAAGGAGTGGAGGAATGTGTCAAGAAGAGAGGCGAGGACTGGACCAGAGTGACAGCGGAGAGGTGGTGGGAAGAAAGGACTAAGTGGCGAGGCTTATGTTCCAAACAGACCCAGCCTGGGGCTGGAAACTGTACAAGATGATGATGATGATCCACCTCGTTGCATAGTAGCTAGCATTCTTGGCTGTCACCATAGAAACACGTTTTACATAACCTCTAAGATGGCCGCTGTACAAAATTTTAAAATTAAGTTATTTTCCTTGTGTCCTATTCATGCGAATGAAGTAAAAGTTTGAATAATGAACCTACGCAATAATCGTCATCTAATGGTATCTAATGGTAACTCTATGGCCTACACATAGGCCTATAACAATCCAACATGGCGACCATCCGAAATACTCACACGGTTCTCAATACCTACGAATTTATCTCAGCAATCATATTGAAATTTTGTATGTTGATAGAGGCTATTAACGTAAGTTCACCTATAGATCATTCAATAGCCTCATGAGCACAAAACCATCATGGCGTCGACGCGAAATTTAAATACTTAAATGGATTTTTCTCGTGACTTTTCATCCGAGTGCTGTGAAACTACTCACGGTATATCTACATACAAGCCTTAATATACTGACGTCAAATTTAATTGAATTTTATGAGAACTTAAAAATGGCGGCTGAGCATCTTTTTGAAATCTTGTTTTCATTTCCCATGTCATAAGTAAGGCCAGTAGGATATATGGAAAATGGCTATTTAGTTCTTGATGGAAGTACTTGTTGTTTCTGTAATCCGGTTCCTGAGATAGGCCTACTATCATCAAAGAGTGAGTATATAATGACTCAAGTGCATCATTTGAGAAAACATTTAGTCTAACTACATTATGACGCGAGAGTGGAAAGTTAATGTCATTTGGTTCCCGAAATATCGATTAACAGAGTGTACCCAGCTTTGGACTCCCTTGTATGTGTTCGCATGCATTAACTCAGGGTGGAACGGTAAAGATCTGACGTATAACCATCTGCACTATGGAAGAGCCATCTTGTAAAGTTAAACTTGATTAATGTGTAGATTAATTTAAGATTATCGTAGGCTCATCTATCTTCGTGTAGTTTAGAGCAGGAAACTCGTTCTTCACAGAGAGTTGAGTTGAGTTCACTAACAAGGCAACTAATCTATTAATGACTTTAGTTGTTACCGATCCTCTAAAGCTAATGAGACAATTTGGTAAAAGTCCTGTGTTCTAATCAGTCATGTAGTCCGGAGGTCGTTGAGTCATTATTGATTGTCGGTTTGAATACAAGCAAATTTATCCACAGGAAGCAGTTTGCTAATCGCCTGAAGCTCAGCTGGTCCGTACATTAAGTCAATTGATTGTGTCAGCCACTGTTGCCTTCAAGTTAATGCGAATAATTAGCCAAACATTCGTGTCTGGCGAAGCGCTGCCTTAGTTAACACTTAATCAACTAGTCTGATGGTGTCGTACGAACCTAGCAAGTTGATTGATGTTCTAGTCGTGTTAACAGGAGATATAAAACTTTATCATATTTGAGTAATGAATTGTGATTATGTTAACGCAGAGAATGATTAATTCCCATCAGCATACATGGTGCGTGATACATAAACTTATTCATATTAGAGTCAGTTACCGGAGTAATTGAATCGTACGACCGAACAACGGGATAAGTGCTCACTTGAATTAAGTAAGGATTTCCACTGGAATGTTTATCGTGACTAAGAGTTTGTTTCATGGAAAAGCTGCTGGATAAGACGGGAGGCTAGATCTAGCAAGAACACTATTGCTTTGCTTTTCACACAGTCCCTTTTTATCTTCATAGCTCGACACGTTTCTCTAAGGTTTCTCATTTTTAGTCTGTTTTCATTTATGATTAAAAAAAGTCCTCTCGGCACGCCGGAAGGCGGAGGTAGATTTAACCGGACAATCTTGGGGATAGGCGAAAATAGGCAGAATATGCAGGTTTTCGTTGAAGGATCAGACCTCATTTATTGCGAGAAGGTATTTTAAAATTGGAGCTTAATTAACTTTGTTTTTCGTCATTTTATGCTTATTTTAAACATTTTATTGTCTTATGGGAACGGTAACCTTCTTGTCATTTGGGGTCCATTTTTAGCCTATTTTCAATTTTGAAAAAAAATAGGCTTATGAGATCACCTTTTGTCCGTGTGTGTGTGCGTGTGTGTGTGTGAGGTGTGTGTGTGTGTGTGTCCCCCCCCCCTAATAAAATCTAAACGGCTGGAGCGATTTCAATGAAACTCGGTAAGTTCATAGCACTATTCCCGGCGACCTCGACCGTGCCCTTCAAATTTTGTTACGTCTTACCAATCCAACATGGAGGCTGTGCGAAATATTTCACTAGCATTCAATATCTCCGAAACTATTAAGTTACCGATATCGCCCTGAAATTGTGTACGGTGATAAAGGGCACTACTAGAAGTTCACCTATGAGACTTTCAAAAACCTGTTGACTACAAAACCAACATGGCGGTCAAGCGATATTGAGGCTTTTAAATAGACATTTCTCGCGATTTAACCATCCAAACGTAATGAAACTTGGTACAGCAAATGTTTATACTCATTGCAATGCACTGGAGTCTAATTTAGTTCAATTGTTTACATAACCTCAAAATGGCGTCTGTGCGAAATATTTCACTGACATTCTATATCTCCGATACTATTACAGATATCATCATGCAATTTTGTACGGTGATAAAGGGTACTGATACAAGTTTACCTATGTATATTTCATAAACCTGTGAAGTACAAAACGAACATGGCAACCAAGCGAATTTGAAATATTTTAATAGAATTTTCTCGTGATTTAACTCTCTGAGCGCAGTGAAATGTGGTACAGTAAATGATTTTGCAGGTTGTAATGCATTGCCATCTAATTTAATTCAATTGTTTACATAACCTCAATATGGCGGCTGTGCGAAATTTTAAAATTAAGTTTTTATTCTTGTGTCGTAATCATGCGATCGAAGTGAAAGTTTGAATAATGAAGCTAGGCAATAATTGTCTTTGAATGGTACATAACTCTATGGCCTATACATATAACAATCCTAAATGGCGAGCTTCCGAAATATTTAGACGGTTATCAATATCTATGAATCTTTTACAGCAACCAAACTGATTTTTTTAATGTTCATAGAGACTATGAACATATGTTCACCTATAGGACTTCAGTAGCCTGGTGTGCACAAATCCAACATGGCGGCGACGCGAAGTATAAATATTTAAATGGACGTTTCTCTCGAAATAACTATCCGAGTGCCGTGAAACGTTGCACGTTAAATGCTTATACAAATGTTGATCCACTGGCATGTAATTTATTTCAATTGTTTGCATAATCACAAGATGGCTGGTGTGCGTACTTTTAAAATCTCGTTTTTACCTCTTGTGTTCTAATCATGCGATTGAAGTTTGAATACCACACGTACCCAATAATCTTAATGTAATAGTACAAAAATAAAAATCCATCCTGGCGACCATATGAAATATTTAGATGGTTCTCAATATCTACGAATCTGTTACAGCAATTAAACTGAAATTTTGTATGTTGATAGAGACAATTAACATGAGCAGGATATACGAAAATAGGCTGTATAGTTCTTCACGGAACTACTTGTTATACCTGTGGTCACACTGTCCTTATGCAAGGTTTCGACACTGATGTGTAACTATGTAACGGTCTGTTACTTCTTCACGCAAAATTATATCTCCCGCAGAGATTTTGGTTGGTTCCTCAGTTTAGGGGCTGCGACAACGCGGTCATGTAACCCCGTGTACTTAGGGATGGCTGTATTAGTCTGTAATTCAGGTAAGGACTGCAAACGGTCAATTTCAAGCAGTATTTCCTAATGTTGCTACCAGGTACTACCGTCAACGACACCTAGCTGTGAACTTGGCTACTAGATGCCACCGCAACCAGCAACTCGCAACGAACGTTGGAACTTCCCCTCCAAAGGAAAGCATACTGAGGGATTTTTAGCGCTCTTAGAAAATCCGACGACTTCGGCCGGCTTTGAACTCGCGACCTTGGGCATAGACATTCAGCATGCTACCAGTTACGTCACCGAAGCCGCTTCACACTTAGTCAGATGGAAATCTGAATCTGATCTCGTGCAAGTGCGTTATCTTGGCAACGTCTGATGGTTCATCCCTCATCAATTTAGTAGTGTTGCCATGGCAACCACTGATAGCTCTTGGCATTTTCTTATAATTCCGAAATCATTTTTCTCATCCCTTGGCGTAATGGTGGGTCATATCAAAAATTCTTTCAGACAAAAGTTTTAGGTAATTATTAGGGGAATATTGTCCATTTCGTACGGTTTTGATATTGTGCCTATTAAGAGAGATATGATTAATGTTTCCCGAAAAACCCACTTTTTCCCACCCCTTTGGTCAATGGTTGGTGCTATAAAAAACTCTTCAAACATAAATTTTTGGGCTTTATCCGACACATAGTATGAACGTTGAACGGATTCGATATTTCACATATTAAGAGTGTTATAGCAATATTTCATTTTTTCGAAAAAAAAAGCCCCCCATTTTCACCCCCTTCGACCGATTTAGCCCAGTAACGAACTCGACCGAGATTTTATAGATATACATATTCGGTAAAAAGTGATTGGTGCAAAATTACGGCAGTTATCGTGTCCACAAGAAACTGGTATATACTGTATACATAAATTATATATAAACTTTTGAACTGACGGTGGTTTTGGGGTCTGGGGGATGTGAAACGCTAAGATATGTCGAAATTTTCCGGAAGTCGAAACATGGTACCCATTGCAATAGTTAGCTTTCTAATGAAATCTACCTCTGGTTGGTTCCTCAGTTTAGGGACTGCGACAATGGGTGGACATCAGTGTACGTTGGTGATCCTTACTGTCTTGTTCGACATTGAATTATTATAATTTTAAATGATCTTGGCGACTTCGTCGTTACGCTGAGGTCTGGCGTTACGTTACGGTGACGGGACGAAATGTACCTAGAATGCACTGACGTGTGTGACGTCATAGTACGAAGTAGCAGCCGAGTACCGGGGGTAGTGGGTGTTTAAACCCACAGCCTACTTTCCCGCGAACATTGCCGATAACTCCCGAACTCGTGGTCGGAGATTCACGAATGAGGTGTCGTTGGACTCGGGATGACGGGGGCTTTGCTATGGACCACTCGTTATATTTTTGAAAATTTTTGTTTTCGAAAGGAGGTGATAGTTTGAAAACCAAACATGATAGAATGTTGTGCCATAGCTCAAACGAACGGTCTCTATGTCCTTTATTTTTTATAATAAAACTTTTTATTTTTTATGTTTTTTTAAAACACTCGAATTTTGAAATTTTGGAAACTAAAGAGTTTACAAAAACGTTTGTTTGACGTAAATCAATGGTCCCTACGCCCTCTACACCCAAAATAAATTTCAAGTCTCTAGGATAAAAACCTGACAGTAGTGTGGTAGTGGGGATTGAACCCTCCTCGTATTTGCCCCGCACCTGATATCTTGCTAACCAATCATGGGATTTGAACATACAGGGTGTCCTAGCACTCGTAGTGATGCCCCCTACTTTCCTATAGGCTCTTTATTTAATTAAAAGACAAAAATTAAAAGGTCATCCGCTTTTAATATCTCGCAAACCAATCATGGGATTTATACATATGGGGTGTCCTAGCACTTGCAGTAATGCCCCCTCTTTTCCTATAGCTTGTGTTATTTAATTGAAGGACCAAAACTAATAGGTCATTCGCTTTTAATATTTTCTAAACCCATGGTTGGATTTGAGCATATAGGGTGTCCTAGGAATCGTGGTGAACCCCCTTTCGTATGGACGTTTTATTTCCACTCTAAAATAGTGCTAGGTTGTAGGTTCTACGGCACTTAGGAAGTTGTGAGCCCCTGCGACCTTGGAATGGAAGGAGTCATGCTAGGAGAGCGTGCTTGGATTCGTGTTTTTTTTCGTCTCGTTGTGCTCTTTACGGGAATGTAGGTGTCGAAAAGGTGAAATACTGGAAACATGTTTTTTTTTTTTTGGGGGGGGGGGGTATAAACGTGATTTTAGACTTTTTGCTCTATCTCGCAAACCAATAACGCTAGAGACGTGTACAAGGTGTCGTAGGACTCGGGCTAACGCCCCCTTTCGAATGTGGTAAGATATTTTCTTCCAAAAAAATCACAAAGGGCCTAACGCCATACATGTTGAAAAACTTTTTTTTCTTTACCTGTTTATAATGTTCATGAAGCGTGGTTGTTGAGAGAGACGATACTGCTTTGTGTGTGTGTTTAAACGAACCTGTCGCTAACCACAATGACCATGCTTAACAGAACAATCGATATTTTGGCGGGTCGGTTTATGACAGAGCGAGGGTTCGTTTTTCTGATATTTTACCCCCGAAGAGAGCCTCTAACGTGTAAACGGTGATGAGAACTTGGTTCTATGTTGGTCGAAGCGAGTACAGAAAACAAACTTGCAGAGGAGCAGACGAGCAGGAGGTGAATATCATTTGAGCTTATTGGAATGCGCTGATCTGACTTGACAGCAGGTGCAATGGAAAAATGACAAAGACGCAGAGGACACTTGAAGGTTAAATCATCTGACAATCGTGGTGGCAGGGAAGAGCGAAATGCATGTGAACACGTGTGGGATGACATGTACGCTAAACAAGTTACATCCTGTTTGCTTCGTACGTGACAAAATGCAAGTTCATGTGGAATTTGACCTGGCACAGGTGTTCATCTGGGACGTTAGCTGTCCACGTGCACGATAACTGTTAACAAGTCACATCCTGTTTGCTTCGTACGTGACAAAATATAAGTTGACGTGTAATATGATCCAACACACGTGTTCACCTTGGACGACTGGGCCGATAACCTAGATGTGAGGCCCCTTAAAACAACAATTATCATCATCATCACCTTGGACGTTAGCTGTCCACGTGCCTGATAACAGAATGTTCAAAGCGTGGGGAAAAAATGATTATACATGCAACGTAACATATATAAAGACATGTCGTTATCATTTCCACTCTCACTTAGGTTACTACCTTTGAACACACTGCGTTGCGTGAAACACATGGTCTTGTTTAACAGTTTTGGTGTTGGTGGAAAATACTTAATCTTGTTGTGGGGTAGGTATTTATTTATATATTTATTGATTTATATATATATATATATATATATATATATTTACATGCAATTATTTATTGATTAGGTAATTAATGATTTTATTTATTTATTTGTTTGCAGATAACCGGTATACCTTACATGTCTGAGAGAGAAGAAACCATTGCACTTTTGAGCCCACTAGAAGGAAACAGCAACAAGCCCCTGCAAGTGAAGGTGAGATTATTTTTTAAACTAACTTGTTTCATTTTTTTGTTTCATATTTTATTTTATGAAATGCATGTATTAACCTAAATTTAGGTATTTATAGCGTTTTATTTTATTTATTTTTAGAAACTTGGAAAGAAAAGCCTTACCGTTGTAGCAGTTGCTGAAAACCCGAGACGCAGTAGAGCGAAACCATTGTTTCCAGGCAGTGAACTATTGAAAACTCAGGTAAGCCTAACTTTTTATTATTATTATTATTATTATTAAGAATAATCAATATTACATCCAGCAATACAAGAAAATATATACACACATAGCTTTTTAAGTATTAGGACATAGGCCCTACGTCCGTACATTGTTCAAGAAATCGCGTGTGCTATATACACATTGTCCTTTGCACTACAACATTGTATAAGTCACTTGTTCTCTTGATCACTGGAGTCCCGTTATATTAAATATGTACAATCTTCACCATATCGTAACTTTAGTCTATTTCTGATTATTATCTAAGTAAACGTATTGGTCTAAAAATGTACATTCTGAGATCTATGTGATGAATATCAAATTCAGCTGAGTTAGGGAAGAATACATGTAAGCTATACCACGTAAGGCAAGGCCTTGTGGGTGGCATATTAGGTATACTTACCTAATTATAACGTTAAGTGTTCATGTTAAAAATATATTACATATACTGTATATATTAAAATAAGCGTTGTAAAACAGCTAGGTAGCAATGGTAATGCTAATTTATAGATTAAGCTACTTTAATATATCTTTAATGACATTTTTATTTTCTCGAACAAATATCTTTGCGTTACGTATAAACTTTGTAGATTTATGTAACTGGTCTTTTATGGGATTAGGAAGGATATTGTAAAATTTAGGAATAAAGTATTGAAAATTACGCTTTGCAATAGATAGATTTGGTTTGAAGAGGACAGACATATTTCCTGTTCTACCTCTTGTTTGGTAGGTGTGGCTCATGTTTATGACTGAATTTTTATTTTTATAGATATATTTATAGACTTCCGTCACGTAAAGTTGTCCTATATTCATGACGTTTGCTTCCGCATACAATTCATTCGTAGGATATAACCTTTCCTTTTTATGCATGATACGCAACACCAAGTTTTGCATTACTTGAGCTTTTTTTACAATAGTTTGATAAGCTCCTCCCCATGCAATTATTCCATACGTGAGACTAGACTGAATAAGTGCAAAGTAGATATCTCTCAGTAGTTTAATATTGAAAATGTGTTTCAGACAATGAAATACATAAACTGTCCTCCTTATTTTCTTTGTGATGAAATTAATGTGCGATCTCCACTTCATGTCTTAATCAAAATAAATTCCTAGGTATTTTATATTTTGTGTGCGGTTGATTTTTATGCAGTTGCAGCTTGTATTACAGTTTTCCCGATGTACTGTAAGCTCGTTGAAGCAATTTTGATTGCTTTTTAATATGAAAATAATAATTTTTGATTTATTTACTTTCAGAAACAATTCATTATTATCCAGCCATAATTTAATCCCTTTTAAAGCTTCGGTTGCTTCTTGCCTGACTATTTCCCATGTATTCCCTTCAACAAATATAGCGGTGTCATCTGCATAAGTGATGATTGAACTATTTTTTTGATTATTTATTGATTTGTCTATGTCATTAATGTATATAAGAAATAGTGTTCCTAAGACTGTTCCTTGTGATATGCCCCTTTTTACTTGCATCGGTGCACTCAATGTGTCATTTATTTTTACATATTGGAATCTGTCAGTAAGGTAACTTCCAATGAGATTAAGAGCTGTGCCTCGAATACCATATTTTTCCATTTTTTGGAGGAGAATATCATGTGATACAGTGTCGAAAGCTTTAGTAAGATCTAAAAACATCCCTAGTGATGGTTTGGAGCAATGTAATTTTTCTTGTATTTGTTTAGTTAGTGTTGCAATCGCATCCACAGTACTTCGACTTTTTATAAATCCATATTGCCTTGCTGATAGAATGTCATGTTTCAGTAAAAACTGGAAAATATTGTTCTTGATACATTTTTCAAATATTTTTGCCATTATTGTAATCAGAGATATCGGTCTATAATTTTCCATATCTATAGTATTGCCTGATTTTAAGATTGGTTTAACTATTGTTGACTTCAGTGGCTTTGGAAAATATCCTTCTGTAAAAGATTGATTTATGAGATTTAAAAGCGGTTTCTCTAATGATAGTATATTTTGTTTTATAACCTTTGCTGAAATATTGTCTATTCCCATAGCTTTACTGTCACTTATGTCACCTAGGATATTTTTCAAATCAGTGGAATTTACCGGGGCCATGAAGCATGAGCTCTTATTGCTAGTTATATTAAGTGTGGGGTTTCCACTTTTCTTTATACATTTGGACATCTCGGTTGTCTTATGAAATATTCATCAAATTTATTCGCAATTTGCGTGTCACTTTTGTAAATTTCATTCTGATACCTTATTTCACTAATTTGCTCTTTTTGATTAATTCTCTGAGCTACCTCATTAACTATACCCCAAATCATTTTGGGATTTCCTGAACTAGCATTTACTAAATGTCTGTAGTAATCTATTTTTGCCCATTTTATTAGCTCATTTAATTTGTTTCTGTATTTTTTATAGTTCTCTCTTAATTATTCATTATTTTTATTTGCCATATAATCGCGGTATAATTTATCTCTAGTATTTATGGACTCTACCAATGCAAGGGTTATCCACTCTTTTCTTTTGACTCGCTTTGAGTTTAACTGTTTAGTAGATTCATGGATGCAGCTTTGAATTGTTTCAATAAATATATTTACTTTAGTATCCAAATGTCCTTCTCCAAGTTTATTATCCCAGTTGATGTTGTTTAACTTCTGTTTTAGTTCCACATAATCTAATTTATGTCTTTGATAATTCCTAATGTTTGGTTTATTTTTCTGACAACTAACTTGATTAAATTTTAGGCTAATTATTGTTGTATTGTGATCAGTTATTTTGCTTTCCGAGATGATAGAGATAATATTTTCATTCGAAAGCCTACTTTTAAGAAATGCGTGGTCAATGCATGATTTACTAGTTTCAGTTTCCCTAGTTGTACCATTGATTATAGATCTGAAATCATATTCATTAAGAAGGTTTAAATAATCATCTGAATCTTGATTTTCGAATAAATTAATATTCATGTCACCAATTATTAATTCATTTTCTAGCTGACAATTTGTTTTTATATAGTTATTTAAATTCTCCACAAATAATGTTTTGTTGTATTTTGGTGGTTTGTACACCCCTGTTATTGCTATTTTGTTGTCGCTTTTATTAACAACTACTCGAATAAATTTGAAATCTTTATATGCTACACACTTAACTTCATGCTGTAATCCATCTTTTATCATGATGACTACTCCATCATTCTGATTTATTTCACTTTCATTATAGTACGATTTACAGCAGCTATGTTTAGTAACATTTGCGTTATTTAATTTCCACGTTTCCGTTAAGACTACAACATCAAATATATTTTCATAAGCCTTCAGAGTAACGTCTAAGATATTCTTGTGTTTTGCAAGACTTCTAATATTAGAATGGATTACTTTTAAACTATTGTTATCTTCATGTCTATCTAAGAAGTATTTACACTCACCTATATTCTTCCCCACCCCTGACCGAATTTGATATTTTACATAATCATCTGCATATGTGTTCATACAATTGAATTAGGAAAAGTGTTAAGTGTTAGCGGTCAAGTTATTGTGAGATATCTTGGAGGGAGGGGTGGAGTGGAATTCAGCTGTTGAGGGGAGGAAAGTGAAAGGTCAGTTTGAAATAGCACCAGAAACACGGCAGGGGAGGTATGCAATGAACAGTTATGCGGGAGAGAGACAGACAGATTGTGGTGTGGGTTATCTTAGAGGGTGTACCAACTTTTGCTTACTAAAACAAACTATTTCTATATGTTAAGTGGCCTTACTTTAAGCTTTGGGTAACTCACACATCTTTGTAACACGGTGCTTACTGCCATCTGTTTTCTTCATGTAAATTACGCCATCGTAAGTCCATACGTTGGATTGCTGAAATCTTGCAATTCCCGCCTTCAAAATCGCTAGTCTTGTGGCTGTGAGATCTTCCCTGATTGTCACCGGGGTACCTTTGAGCTGTTTCTTGTTTTTAAACAATTCATGCCTAGCACGATACGTCGCCAATTTTACTATGATTGGCCTGGGTTTGGTCCCAATCTTGGGGCCTAACCTATGGCTTCTGTCTATGTCTGCAAGAGCGATGTTTGCCTTAATGTCCCCGGCAACTTTCAGCACTAAATTATCTGTGTCCTCGTTAGGATGCTCTGGCACACCGAAGATACGGAGATTTTGCCTCCTTTGGTATTGCTCCAGTTCATCGTGTTTGGAGTTGCTTTCCGATTTGAGATCTTCGATCTCTTTATCCCGTTTCTTTATCTGAACTTTAGCTTGCCACGGTGGGTGAGTGGATAGCGTGTCGGTCTACTAACCCCAAGATTGCAGGTTCGCCCCTGACCGTGGTAAGTGATTTTTGAAAGGCGGCAAAAATACGATACGCATGTCATACGATGTTGGCATGTCAAAGAACCCATTTGAATTCAGTAGGCCGAGTTCATAATGGCAAAATTAATCTCGGGAGTTTCCGCCAGCACAAAGTTCCTCATTTCTCTACTAGAAAGCGCTATTGTGTTCAAGGAGATTAGATATCTAACATCTAACCTCCTTGACTTTCATAGTCAAGGAACTACGAAATTCGACATGCAAGCTACCCTCTGGGTGTCAAATAGCAAAGCTTGCACCAGGCACCCGAGGCCATACGATATTATTTATCTGAACTTTGAGGTCCTCACAAAGATTCACGTTGAATTGGATCGTTTCCTCAAGTTTACTTAATACACATTCCGTGATCTTATCCACTACAGTACTTACAATTAGATCCACAAATGATTTTGACTGCAAGGAATCCTCAATCACACGCCGTACTACTTCCTCTATGGAGTTGGTAGAACTGGAACTGTCGTTACCTATCTGATGCTTCTGCTGCTGCTGTTGCTGCTGCTTGCTCTTCTTAGAAGACATTTCACTTTTTAGTTTTTACGATTTATGTAAATTAAAGGATGATGAGTGTGAAATAATCTCACCAGCTAAAGCTTATATACTGAATTGATTCACACTATACTTCTTTTTCCTCTCTACACTGCGTTTACACCTGCCAAGTACACAATTTCCACGAGCCGATCCTTAGTCGTGTTACTCACTCTGCGCCATGACACATATGCTATTGCATTTTACCACTACTGAAAATATAACTCCTACACAAAAAAAATCATTACATGAACATGACTGGGACAATGATTGCTTTCTTGATTAATGGCTATGTTGTTGTTGACTGGGAAAAGTACAAGGCCATGTTGGATTTTCTAACAACAAAAATTTTAATTTAATTTATGGACTCAACGAATATCCACAGGTTTGAACATGATAATGTGAACAAAATGACATGACATTCATTTTTGTTTATATATTGGTTAAAGGGGGGGGGGGGATGTAAATGACTGTAGATTTATAAAAAGAAAATAAGTACATGGGTTACTGTTAGTGCCAACATACAGTTTATTTTTAATGGTGTTTTGATATATTAATGCCAATTAACGTTAACGTTTTATTTACAAGTATTGATTGATTGATTGAGTGATGGGTTATTTTGTTTGCTTTTAGGTGTCGTCATGTGCCATTAACGTAATAAACAGACAGTGAACAAGCATGCATTATGCTTTAAAGTACTCTGTGCTCTTGTGCAACGTTAACAACTTACAATAAGAAAAAGTTTTTATAACACATGGCGTTAGTATCAAATACAACAAGTGAGCAAGTTGGTTTACCACGTGGGTTAAATTTAAAATCAGAACATGATCGTTGGTTAACATTTGAATCCTGGCCTGTAGGCTTTTTGTCGACACATAAACTTGCAAAAGCCTTTTTTTTTACTTGAACCGAGAAGATGTGGTGCGCTGTGTGTTTTGTCGTATTGAACTTTCACACTGGGAAGAAGGAGATGATCCCTTTAGTGACCTCTTGCGATGGTCTCCTCATTGTCCTCACATGCTTGGAAAACAAGTGGGTAACCTACCAGTGTATTCATTTTACCGAACCACAAGGTCATTGGCCGCTACTTACGTTGCTGAATCACAAATAAATAATAATAATGATGTATTACCAGCCAACGGTAGTGTCGATATATGTGGTCCATATGTCATAGACAGTGTTGAATTGGCGTGTGCTTTTGAAAAATTGGGAGTTTGCAAGCCTAAAGCACTAGCACATCCAGAGTACAGCTCTGTTGAAAAACGTTTAGAATCTTATAAAAATGTTTGGCCATTAATATTAAAACACCTTACCAAACAGCTAAGTGAAGCTGGATTTTTTTATACTGGTGAAGTGGATAAAACAATATGTTTTTATTGTGGATTTTCTTTAAAGGATTGGCAAATGACTGATGACCCTTTTGTGCAACACGCTCGTTGGTTACCTAACTGTAAATACATGGTGTTGCTTAAAGGCCAGGCATTTGTGAACACTATTCGTAAAGAAGCCGGCACAGTCCATATCCTCGCCGCTAGATGGGGGCTTCATTCATTCCATTCCTGACCCGGTCGGAGACTGGAAGCAGGCTGTGGATTTTCATTCATTCGTAAAGAAAACGTGATTGCAGCACAAGACATAAAAGTGCCTTTAGAGTTAGAACACGCGGAGCAAATACATAAGGCTGAAAGAAAAGACTTGTCTTACGAACAGATACAAAAGTGTGACCAACAAGTATGTAAAATTTGTTATCAAGATGAACTAGGTGTTGTATTTTTGCCTTGTGGACACATGATAGCATGTGTCAAGTGTTCATTAGAACTTAACACTTGTGCTACATGCAGAAAAGTAGTATCTGCTACAGTTAGGGCATTTCTTGCATAACTAGTGTAATTTATTCGCCATGTATAGCGCAAAATCCCTAATTGCACAATATTATTAAAGCTGTTTTAGAGTGTAATAGATATGCTTTTGTTTTGTTTATAGACTACTACAATGAATGTTTTGAATGCTGTGGGACAATCATGTGGCTTAGAGACAAAGAAGCTCAGCGAATTGCCAACGCATATTCCATTCCGCATTATCAAGATTCGGAAATTGAAAACAGCATATGGTGATCGTGTACTTTGTGTATGTGAAAACTTTGAGACATTTATGCCTATACGGTTTAATGATATGTCGGAGAGTGTTTTTGATGAAGTCAATAATGCTGTGCAACCTGTACACTTAATTTATGAAGGTTTTAAAAACAATAGGTGCATGGTTCGTTTTAATTAAATAAAAAAAACAAATGTGAAATAATAATGGAAAATATAAGTAATGACAATGGACTGAAAAAGAAAGAAAATATGTGTATAGAATAGTAATGCTTTAGTGTTTAGTGTTGTCTGTAAAAATATTATGATGAAACCCAAAAAAAACAAGAAATGTATATAAAGTTTGTAAATAAATGCATAATGATGTTACAATGTTGTTTTATTTTATACAAAGTTAGTATATTTAACATTGCAGAGTATACATGATTATGACAATAAATGCACACTGAATACAAGCCTTTCTCTCTTTACAATAGTCTGTTATAGTTTTAAACACAAGGCTTGTTTTAGATCATTTTATAGCAATGTCCATTCACTGTTGTTTTCGAAAACTGGGGCAGCAGCAATGGTTGTATAGGCATAAAAACCTTATTGTTATTACTATAGTCATTTTGATCCTCTTGCAGATGACCTAGTTGTTCCACTATTTAAAACGATAACAACAACACTACCTCTTGCATAGTTTGTGTTGTTGATGGCTCTTGCGACGTGGAAGATGGCTTAAACATAACTTTTAGAACAGGGGTTAAACGTTGCTCATTAAACAATCCACTATTTTGAGTAGCAATATGGTTTTCTTGATTTTTTGTCGACGGCAACTGTGTTTCATGCAGTACACTACATTGATGATCCCTGACACTTAAAACCTCACTATTTTTACTTTTTAGGTCACCACGACAATGTTTGGAACGTTGCTTTGAACAACGCCAAATAACAGTTCCATTTTTATTGGTTCGTTTCACAATACATGAATATCCTTTATAGTATGCGTAAGGCTTACCATACCTAGTCACTGATACTTCCATGTCAACTGTCAAGCATAGACTAAGCTCTAGTAAAGTCAACTTGGTAAGAATAATAGTTTAATGTGAGAGCAAATATGGATCCAAAGAGTTCAGGTAAAAGTGGAAGCAAATAAGCAAATATAAGAACCAAGAGTGGGGGTAAAAGTGGTTGCAAAGTGGTAGACCCATTACACAATAATTTCAGCACGTCGAAGCTCTTGTTCAATTTCTTTGATTTCCCAATCGTGATCGGTATGCCCAGCTTGTTGTAAAGCATGCAAGTGTCGAAGCCGTTGAATTAGCTTACTGAGTTTGTTCCAGTATACAAATTTAACAAATGATTTTTAGGTGTAAACAAAGCATTACCATTATCATCATCATCATCATCATCATTATCATTATGACCATTATCACTATTACTATATAGTCATTTTTGATCCTCTTGCAATACCACTTTATTTATAGTCTGTGTCGACTTTGATAGTGTTGAAGGTTTCTTGTACGTTGACAACTGTCCTAACATGACTTTTTGAGGACATGATAAGTCCTTTTGAACAAACACTGCATTATCTTTAGCCGCAATATCGTTTTCTTGAACTTGCTTTATAGCATTTTGAAAATTGTTTGTAAACAGCAACCGTGGTTCGTTTAGAGCACTACATTGATGAACACTCACACTTAAAACCTTTCCATTTTTACTTTTCAGATTGCCTCGACATTTTGTTGACCTCTCTTTTGAGCATCGCCAGAATATTATTCCGTTCACATTCTGGCGATTATAGTTAAAAGAGTAGCCTTGATAGAGTGAACGTTGACTACCTTTGTTGGTTGTAATAAGTTCCATAGTAATAACTGACCTGTCAGTACGATGTTCACACTACAAAGGTTACAACTGTTTTGCTGATGGAGTGACCTACCATAAGCTTATATATTGCCTTATGTGTTAGCTTTTTGTGTTGGCTTTTTGTGTTGGCTTTCCGTGTTGGCTTTTGTGTTGGCTTTTTGTGTTAGCTTTTTGTGTTGGCTTTTCGTGTTGGCTTTTTGTGTTGGCTTTCCGTGTTGGCTTTCCGTGTTAGCTTTTTGTGTTGGCTTTTCGTATTGGCTTTAGTGTTGGCTTTTGTATTGGCGTTGTCGCAACCCCTAAACTGAGGAACCAACCATCACTAGTTTTCCGTTAAAGGTATGAATCCATTGAAAATATTCCTATATCACAAATTTGTAATACCCAAATGACCAATTACATTGCTGGTACCACAATGATCAATCGACATACAGTGCAGACTGTAGTCTACCAATATCTATTTGAGAAGATATTCCGACACATAGCTGACAGCTTGTAGTTGATGTGCAAGCCGGACGTTTGTTTAAGACAATTGCCCTCGATCTTGAAGCTTGCGGGTTAGCCTATACACAGTCACTCTCTAGTCACATTTGTCACCACCGCTTTGATGTAATGGAAATCCAGACTTGAGCACGTGACGACACCGCCGTGCAGACAGAACTGCTCGAGTCTAAGCTGCGTGGACCTGAGAGGAATGTGCATCGCAGACTATAGTAGTGGTGGTGACGAGTGATGAGGTTTCTCGGTCCCTGCGTAGTAACAGAAGCAAATACATTAGTCGGTGACTCAGTCAATCATTTCCAACGCCACACTGGTTTCAGAAAAGACCCACGTTAGCAGTATTGGAATAAACGAGAATGTCAGATAACACGACGGGCTGTCGACAGGCTTCTCAATTCTCGCCTGCTCTTACCCTGCCTCTGCCCTTCATCCCGCAAGTTCACAGAGCTTGGGACCGAGCAGTACAGTCCACGTCGAAGTATTGTGTGACACGGAAGAACACGCTACATAGTTACGAACAGTCCGCCATTATATTTGCCAATGACTGTACTTAAGCAGTAGTGTAGAGATAGCTTTGTCCATCATCGGACCGCATGAGGCAGCTGACAACAACACAGGCACTGTAGTAACTCTCATCCAGGCTCCAATAAGATTTTTCACTCGTCTAAAACAAACGTCCGGCCTCTTTTTATTTTGTATCTACCATGGCAAGGATTCGTCAGACGGATAATAGTAGTGAAACACTATGCATGACGAGCCGTCTTCTATTCTGATTTGTTCAGACCGCGCGCTGCGCTAACAGCAGTACACTGGTCGCTTTGAAAGCTGAGTCACTGATGACCGGTACTGTTAGCACCTAATCACCGTTCGTTAAGAAATTAACGGTCGACCTGTCTTGACATTGATGAAGAGAAATGGCAGCAAAACTGGACTTAATTATTGTGATAGACTCGTAAAACAACGCTGGTGATATTCCTAGCACGGTCCCCCGCGGGGATGGCCTTGACAGAATGCAGTTATTTTAACAATAACACTGTTCCCCACTTAGCAGAAGAAATACAGGGTCTTTATATTTGCTTGGCGAGGACTTTCACGCTCACGGGCTCCGCCAGTGACGTCTCAGTTGCCGGCGACCGCGCGCTCATGTGTACGACGGAATACGGTGCTAAAAATCAGTATCATACATTTTTATTCACCATGTTTAGAGTAGATGCTGTAAATGTTCCCCATCAGCTGCCAAACATAATCGGCATCTCCTACTCCGGTTCATTTAGCTTCAGGAAGGAAATAACGACCTTTACGTCTATATTTATTGTTGACTGAACCTGTTCGTTTGAATCTCTAAGCCAATATTGTTTTATTGTCCGATTTATAGGAAAGGGTTTCCCGGGAAAATTAACTCGAAACTTAACTTAAGTCTTGTTCTAGAGCGCGATTTCCTGCACTTTATGTAGCCTACGTATTGTGTAGATATACTCGTTCACGTAATAAATATTTCACATAAATCATTACAGCACTATACCCAATCACAATAAAACACTATACAATACAATATACAGTACATAGTAGCTTTATAAAACACCCAATTCACTCGGAGTTCACACGTCTACCACAAGAAGAGCGTGGGAATACGGCTGGAGACCGCACGCGCAAACTTGTAACAGCCGCCTATTGGCCGGTGACTGGCGGCAAGGTCAAGCGGAATCATCTTGCCAAACAAAAATAAAGACCCTGTATTTAACCAAGGATTAACATACAAGGTTTGCTTATCCTGTAAAGGGCTACCAAGAGATTTTAATTCTGGTATGAACCCCTGTTTACCAGCTCTTGATGGATGCAGTATTTTTGTATTTGTCTGTTGGCTCAGGCTAGAGTAAAATGTGACTTTTCACTGATATCTCAGTCTCATTCATGGCTGTGATTATATGGAGGCTACTTAGGTATGAGTGGTGCTGTGTAATGACATTCAGGGCACAACTACTTGTGTCGGTGGATGCTGTGAAAGGTTCTACTCATATGGTTGGTACGGCTGTACCGACTCAGCGAGGAAAGCAATGGCAAACTACCTCACTCCTCATCTTGCTTAGTACGCCTCATTATAGTGCTCCCTTTGTTTTTTGTGGGTCTCAGCCCACATAACCGATAGTGGCACTTTTTGAGGATCCAACCAGCCTCCAGTCTGACTACCTAACATACTGACAGCTGAATGCTGGAACGGAGTACACTCAGTCTCGTAAGACAAAATTTCAAGTGCGCAAATGCCAGGGAGCCGTGTCACTAGATTTACTGGCAGGTTAAAGAACCCCTTCGGGGCAAAATTCCGGCACCCTGGCGTCTCTAAAAGCCGCAGTAATTAAACTGGACGTAAAATCAATAACGTTATTATTATGATCGATTCCCAATCATTTTCGAACTAGTTTTTCTGTGGTTTCACACTTCTATTATAGACAAATGTCGGGATGCTTTCTAACTGGGAAACCATTTCGAAGAAGAATAATTAGTAGTCTATAATACCACCCTTAAAACTCATACTCTTCTCCCTTCAACGAAAGTAACATAATACAGACATTATCTGATGTTCTGCGGAGGAATGTTCTCGTTCCTGGAAGGCGAGTGTTTTGAAAAGGTTTATAAGTGCGTGCAAGACCTAATGATTAAATTACATTATGTTAGTAAATAGAGTGATTGCAGAAAGAATACAGCTTTCCGGACATTCTTTAGCATTGTGTAATCCCAGTTGGTGTCCACTCACACGCGCGATGATATCACGGTCCAGGACTCCATGAGAACACAGTGCCAGAACTTGTCGGACACCCTGTACCACTGTGCGACCCCCAGCTGGTGACCGCTCACCCACGCGATGACATCACGGCCCAGGAGTCTGTTGGAACACAGTGTTAGGACTTGTCGGACACCCTGTACCACTGTTCGACCCCCAGCTGGTGTCCGCTCACCCACGCGATGACATCACGGCCCAGGAGTCTATGGGAACACAGTGCTAGGACTTGACGGACACCCTGTACCACTGTTCGACCCCCAGCTGGCGTCCGCTCACCCACGCGATGACATCACGGCCCAGGAGTCTATGGGAACACAGTGCTAGGACTTGACGGACACCCTGTACCACTGTTCGACCCCCAGCTGGCGTCCGCTCACCCACGCGATGACATCACGGACCAGGAGTCTACAGTATGGGAACACAGAGCTAGGACTTGTCAGACACCCTGTACCACTAAGCGACCCCAGCTGGTGGCCGCTCACCCACGCGATGACATCACGTACCAGAAGGACACTATGGGAACAGAGTGCGAGGACTTGTCGGACATCCTGTACCACTGTGCGACCCCTAGCTGGTGGCCGCTCACCCACGCGATGACATCACGTACCAAAAGGACTCCATGGGGGACCATGGCCATGGGAACACCGTGCCTTGTGTTGTCGGAAGTACCGTCCCGGCATTTACCTTCAGTTGGAAATGTGAAACCACGGTAAACCACTTCAAGAACAGCCTACGGTGGGGTTAGACCGTGGAGGAAAGAAAGGAAGGAGATGCCTTCGCTGCGCTGCTTAGCGCAAGCTGTTGAAGCCAAACGGCTCGCCCACTTTGGTTGAAGAAAATGGCTGTCCCTATGCTTAAAGCCGTAAACCACTCCAACTAGTAATGGATTTTAGTGACATAAAACTGCAATGACAAGTCAAGATTTTTTCTTGGATAGGCAGAATACACTCTCTACTTCACGGTACTTGGCACAAATAAGCTGCGGTATCATTTTAAAAGCCAATTTAAATATAAATATTAGAGCACCTTTGCGAGGCTAGTTTTGTAAGGAAGACGCGGCAAAACGTAATAATACGCTGAAACACTGATTAAATTGAATACAGGTGTCTGAAGATGCGAGTTATACCAAAGAATTAATGATGCCGAACTAATTACGGTATTTACACCAAATTGAGTTTTATGTTCTTATTGGTGTTGAGGCATTCATCAGTTTTTAGGCCTAATTTCGAGCACAACCACTTTCACTCATTGGTCGTACACATTTTGATATTCAAGAATACGAACCACAACATTAATAAACAGAACAATTAAAAAAGGACGCATATTTGCACAAAAATACGGTATAGCCTATACGTTTCGGTACCGTACGGTATTTTCTTTGTGGGTGGTAGAAACTTGACGATTAGCCTCGAATTGATTAATTACGTAGGCCTACCGTAATTATTGACCGACAGACGTTTGATAATTTGAAATTTGCAGAGGAATGTTTTTTTTTTTTTGGTATATAGGGTAGGCCTACACATGCTGAGATTAGAATTGAAGATTTTTTTAAAATAACTTATCACTACTGTTATTACGTTTCCAAAGTTGCATAACCGGAGCGCGATAAAAACCAGGGCCAAAATAAGGTTTAGCCATGCACAGTGCCCCATGCAAGTCACTGAACACCGAATACGAGTTAAGGTTACGCCCACTTTGGTTGCAGCGCTTGGCTTCACTCAAACGAGCTCAGGGCATCTCCTCTTATTCTTTCCTCCATGGGTTAGACCCCATGTCTACCAAGTCCGCGGAAAGCCAGACTTCATGGCCATGAATCTTATTTCCGTGATTGAGTGACGTTTCTTAGCTTCCCACGGTGCGTGAGTGGTTATCGTGTCAGTCTACCAACCCCAAGTTAGCAGGATCACTCATGGCCTTGGTAAGTGATTTTTGAAAGCCGACAAAAATCACGACACGCATGCCATACTACCCTACCAGGGAATTGTTACCACTAGACGTGGAGCGTGGCTGTTGTGTATACATTACGTCATCTCGCCTCGTTATGGCTGCCGCGTGCGGGTGCAGTCAAGAGGGGGAACACATGTACAGTCATACAATGAGAACACACCGCACAGCGCACGACCCAGTACGAACCATGCACACACACAACATGCGAATGAGGTTTCGCTGGTGACGACTGCACCTCTATCGCAGGCGTGTGGCTGGGCGGAGCGCGTTAGTTCCGATTTCCGCCAACGGCAACAATTCGCTGGCAGGGTAATACGTTGTTGGCATGTTAAAGAACCCATTAGAATTCAGTAGGCCGTGTTCATCATGGAAAAATTAATCTCGGGATTTTCCGCCAACACAAAAGTTCCTCCGTTCTCTACTAGGAAGTGCTATAGTGTCCAGGAGCTTAGATATCTAACCTCCTTGACTTCCATAGCGCTCCAAGGAACAACACAAATTCGACATGCAAGCTGCCCTCAGGTTGTCTAATTACAAAGCTTTCACCCGGCACACGAGGCCATACGATATTATTATTATTATAGTAACATTTCAATTTATACGACCCCGACTCAGTCCAGTGGCTGCGTAGCGCAACGGTAGCGTTTTCACCTGCTGTGCACAATGTTGCAGGATCGAGTTCTGGCGCAGTCAGTTGGCACTTGAGGGTGCGTAATTGGGAAGGAGCCGTGTCAGTAGATTTACTGGCACGTTTGAGATCCCCCTTGGGCCAACATTTCGGCATCCGGGCGTCTTTAATATCCTCAGTAGTTAAAAGGGTAATAAAACCAATAACATTATAAGGCGTGATCAAAAATTTCTGTTTGACGGCCTACAGTCCAGAATCAGTATACCAAACAGGCAAAATCGCAGAGAGCATTGTAGCACTCATCCCACCGAGTTGAAGATCCCCCTGTGGAGAACACCGAGTCCTAACGCGTGATAATCGCATGAGAAAAGATCAGGACTATAGGGCAGTCCTCGAGTGTCTCCCACCTGAGTTGGCGTTACGACCTTTGCGGTATAGGGACGTGCGTTATCATGAAGCAGCAGTACACCTTGTCGCAGTATTCAAAGACGTTTCATCATAATTGCACCCGATAATTTCTCCAGTACTGCGCATTACCGTTCCCCAGTGATGTGGACACTAGGTTGCTTGAACTAACTAAGCATTAATAATAATTATACATTATGGCGTCGGGTGACGGGTGCGAGCTTTGTTTTTACCGCCCAGAGGGCAGCTTGCATGTCGAATTTTGTTGTTCCTTGGAGCGCTATGAAAATCAAGTAGGTTAGATATCTAAGCTCGTTGACACTATAGCGCTTTCTATTAGAGAATGGAGGAACTGCAACTAGTTGGAATATACAATACATTATACCTCTGAAAATTGTGATATTTTGGTGTGATCTTCAAGAGTTAAAAAATCGTAACTTCTACAATACGTGGTCCAATTGAACGACATCAGGACAGTTATATTCTATCAGATGTAAGAGCTCAGTAAAAAAATCGCACTCTAGTGTCACAAGTTTAGGTCTTAGGTGACTTATCATGATTTCCTTATGTGGTTCTAAACGTTTGACCGGTACTGTTTATAATTTACACTAAGTGAAAGCTGCTATAACGAAATTAAGTTGTTATGCCGGGAAGAAAGACTGGCAACTAGACTAAGAGTCTGGAAAGCATTAATTTCTTGCAATTTTATTGAGGATGTTCACTTGTTTTATGGCGTAATAATTTTAACTTTAATGTGAAACATTTTTATGATGTTTCATGCGGTAGTTCAAATATTCCTCTGACTGTGAAACATATCTGCGTATGATGCAATTCCCATTCGAGGAACATTGTCTCCCGCGCCATCCATCATGTAAGGATCATTAAGCACGCTGTTCCTGTTAGACGGTTATAACTGCGCCTTCTAGATAACGCCTAGGTCGTGGCGGCCTTGGACAGATTTAACAGTGGCCATAGAAACACTATTTTACTGCTCCCCAGTTCTTTGACGTGGGTTTACTTAGAGCTGCGTTAACCATCTTGGCCTCTTTCTCATAACGAATGGCGTAATTGAAAAGTCTGGTACATGAACCAGACAGCTCCAAACCAGACAATTTTTAAGGGGCACAACAACTGAATAAAGTACCGTAATAAATGTCGAAAACGTAAGGGTCACACACGTAAAATTGTGCCCTCCCATTTGGGATAATATAAAGACACGGATAGTCAGTCTGAAAGACTGGACTTTATATCATTTTAAATGCTAGCAGCCGAATACCGTACCAAGAAGGCAGTGCGAGAACAGAGTTTCAAGATTCTATTTTGTTTCTTCACTGCCTACTTGATTGTTCTCACACTGCCTTCTTTAAACTCTGTTCTGCCTTCTTGGTAAGTAGGTGTTTAAACCCACAGCCTACTTTCCTGCGAACATTGCCGATAACTCCCGAACCCGTAGTCGGAGATTCACGAATGAGGTGTCGTTGGACTCGGGATGACGGGGGCTTTGCTATGGATCACTCGTCATATTTTTGAAAATTTTTGTTTTCGAAAGTAGGTGATAGTTTGAAAACCAAACATGATAGAATGTTGTGCCATAGCTCAAACGAACGGTCTCTATGTCCTTTATTTTTTATAATAAAACTTTTTTATTTTTATGTTTTTTTGAAAACACTCGAATTTTGAAATTCCTATATTTTGGAAACTAAAGAGTTTACAAAAAAGTTTGTTTGACGTAAATCAATGGTCCCTACGCACTCTACACCCAAAATAAATTTCAAGTCTCTAGGATAAAAACCTGACAGTAGTGTGGTAGTGGGGAAGCTGTCCACTAACTTATTGAAACCTCCTCGTATTTGCCCCGAACCTGATATCTTGCTAACCAATCATGGGATTTGAACATACAGGGTGCCCTAGCACTCGTAGTGATGCCCCCTACTTTCCTAGGTCATGTAGCCCCGTGTATTTTGGGTGTGTGTAGAATCTGTCTGATAACCGGTGTTAATTGTGATGGCTATACAAGTGTGTGTGTTATGTATATTTCAGGTAAGGACTGCAGACGATCAATTTCAAGTATTTCCTAATTTTGCTACCAAATGCCACCGTCAACGACACCTAGTTGCGAACTTGTTTACTAGATGCCACCGCTACCGGCACCTGGTGATGAAAGTTGGAATTTAATAGAGCGTTAATCAAATCTAACCTACAAATTTACCTTCTCATAATTGTAGTTAGTGAAAGGTTCTTTTACAAGCCATAAATCTATGACGTGTGCCCGCCGGCTTTGCTTCCACTCCAAATGTAGTGCATTATTACAGTAGAATGGGTATTACAGGGTTATCGGTATCAGCCGATCGCAGCTGCTGTAATTGCCGTACATGACGAGACGAGGGAATTACCGTTACGCTATCCGCGGTCGGCTAACAGCCGAGTGGACGCGTGACGGTGCTGACATATAAATAACCCTGTATTAGCGCCAGCAGCAGTAGAACACACGGTCTCCTATATAGTGTCAATAACGCTTGATGTCTTCCTCCACACTCACCTTGATGTGCCGCGCCGATTGACAGAATATTATAAACATTTGACAGCGCTCTCACTTCAAAACGGCAAGGACTCGTCAGAAGTGTAATAAATAGGGCTCGGAGTTTTAGGCAAATAAATAATTTTTTATGTAAATACATATTTTAAGCATTTTTTCTATAAATACATAAATTCCTTCTTTTCACTTATTAACACATAAAAAGACATAATATATATTTTTTAAATCAGTATGCTCGATCTTTCAGTTTATTGCACTTTTGTTCTGTGTTACTTCAACGGGGAGGACTTCATGCAGAGCGTATGTCAGCTTGCAGCTGTGTCATTCTTAACTTGTCGCCCCGTGCCACTTACTGTGGAAGCCAGGGATTTCCTTTCAATACCCATATTGCACCACGTGCTAGACCTCCCACTCCCTCAGCTACCTGGAACCAGCGTCACCCATATGCAGTTCATTTCTGGCACTGTGAAGTGTAAGGCAGTTCTACGATGCCAACAGTAAAAGTTATCGTCTGTTGTAGATTTTAAACATAATTTTACTTCTGATGGGGGCGTTCTGTTCTGCCAACCATGTGGGAAAGCAATCAAAGCTGAATGGCGATCTCAAGTTACACAACACCTCGAGGACAAGAAACATATTACCGAATTTTCGCGCCTTCAGAATAAGTGTTTCGCGATAATCGTCGGTCATTTGTGATGGGCAATCTGAACATGTAGGTCTATCACGTTGCATATGGTAATGCTTCAGTAGTCAGTGAGACAGAATAGTTTGCATTTGTGAGTACTGCATATTGTTTATATTCACATTAAGAAATAATAAATTAAATTATAATTACATATTTTTACATTTTTGTCACAAATTTCAGGTATTTTTAATACATACAAAATAAATATTTTCCATTTTTTTTGCACCTAAAAATCCAAGCCCTAGTTAAATATACAGGTCCTACCAAGAGTGGACACCCGCAAATTTCATGATCAATATTCCTGTCCCTATACTTTTAGTTTCAGGCTTACGAATTTTAACATTGTTCTAGAGGGCGCTAGGAAATGTTCTCCGCAGTTCATACAAGCGTCTGCGAGAGCTATCGTCAGTAGTTACGTTGGCAGCACGACTGTCGTTTGTATCAAAACAAACAAACAAACAGTAAACTTTGTCCTCACCACAGCCATTCATAACAGAGTGATGCTGGAAGTGCTGATGACACACACGCTCGCTTATTGCAATACACACTGACGATTTCGACAGGCTACAGCCCACACGTGTGGGATTCACCCTGTCAAGGACACCGTGCTGCCAACTAAACTGCTGATGCTAGCTCTGGCAGAAGACGGCAGTCACTGCGGAGAACATTTCCTGGCGCCCTCTAGAACGTGTTCCGAGAAATATTTTGTGAATTTATTATGAAAACATCACTGTACTGTTAGTTTTGAAGTTACGATTTTGTTTTGTTTAAGATAAGTGTGAAAGAAACACTAAGAGGATTACATCCACAAATTTGGTTATGAAGAAGCACAGATAGGGTAAAGTCAAGTAACTCCGTGATATCAAGTAACACCGTGATGAAGCGTATTTCCTCTATTACTACGTAGGTTCAATTCCGAAAGTTCTAAGTTTTTACCAACAGATGGCAGTAGAAACAAGGAATCCAGGAAGCCCTTTCGTTCTATCTTTGACCAACTCAATGAGGTTTAAAAAATATATCAACAGAGAGTTGACATTTCATCAAGTGATCCACACCCAGTGAAATCTGTGGTGCAGATTTTAATTTCCTATAAACAGCTGTTTCATTATATAAGTTTCATTTTTACACCAGTCAGAGTTAAGATGCAGACCATTCGCATACAAAACTTACATGCATGTAGTGTTGCGCATGCAAGGTGTGTGAGCTTAGCAATAAGTACGTTTTTCTTAGGTTGGAGGCTGAAATGGCGCCAAAACGGAATAAAGAGGCTCGCTCCTACACAGCTGAAACACTTAAAGAAGCATTGAATTCGATGAAGGAAGAAGGATGGTCAGTATACAAGGCCAGTAGACGTTTTAATAACCCGTGGAGTACATTAAAGGATTATTGCACAAAATATTCAGCCGATCCAGGAAGTACAATCCTTGCAAAAATCGGAAAGCCATTCGTTGTGTCACCTGAATTTGAAGTGAAGATAGTGTGTCAAGATAGACACAATAGATCGGTCTTGGTCTAATTCCAGACTCCAGAACAATGACCATGATGGTTGTGGTGCGTGTGGTGGCTCCCCTGGCGGTTGACACCACGAGGATGAATGGAGCCGAATGGATTGATTATCAGTTTTGTATTGTCTGGTACCTATAATGTCTACTTTATGTGTGATAGGTGTGAGGAAACTGATAGTGACTAATAAGACTTAAAATATGTTTAAGTTAATGGAATATTTTGAATGAAATATTTTTTTTCTATAAAAACACTGTGTAGTGAAATGTTTCAATGGGGTAATAGAAATGTATAGTCTATATACGATTTGAACACTTTTATTACATAAAACATTAGTTTTCACGATTAAAAAGTACACTGAATGGTGAACACCATGCAATCACGGAGTAACCTGAACACTATCACGGAGTAACTTGAATATCGCGGCGTTAACTATTTCTAATTCCGGATTTTGTTAGTTAATATCTTGAAATAACTTATGAATATTTGTAAGATATATGCCAGAAATGTTCCGTAGGGTATTCCTCTTTAACATGAAATGAATCGAAATAACTGAAACCTAAAATTTCAGAAATAGTAACAAAATTAGTATCACGGAGTTACTTAACTTTACCCCGAAAGGGAACCGCACAAAAAGGCAACATGCAGACATTCGTTGGCCTTGGCTGGGCGGGAGACCCTTCAAGCTACAGAGATCCTTTATGTCTCACGTTGTAGTCCTACAGTTGCAGCACAGTATTGGATCAAGAACAGCTTTCTCCTAGGTCAAAGAATGTCCGTCTGTTGACCTTTTTCTGCCCACAATAACCATACTCGCTGCTGACTAATAGCTGATGGTTCTTGACCAATAACATACTTCCTCTATCTCTCCACGTGGACTCTAGAGTCCGGCCCTGGCTTCTAGCTCGCGTGTCAGTTCTCCAGTGTTGCACACGCTGTTCTGTCCAGTCTTGCTACTTGCTCTTCTCAGTGGCTACGGTGGAGAGTTGACAACGTTGTACCTAGAGCTGGGAAAGCCCTGGATCCACGTAGAAATGGACTATAAACATGGCTGCCCACCGAGACGGTCGGTAATGAGGAAAGTACTGCTCGGGTCCAAGCTCCGTGAACCTGAGAGGAACGTGGATCGTGGACTATGATGAGTGATGTGGGGGGTTCCCGGTCCGTGCGTAGTGACAGAACCAAATACATTGGTCGGTGACTCACTCACTCATTCACAACACCACAGTGGTTTCAGCAACGAACCTATGTTAGGAGTATTGGAATAGACATGAATTCCGATAACACGACGGGCTGTTGACAGACCCTTCTCTTCTCGCCTGGCCCTTCCCTGCCACTTTCCCGCACTCCGCAAGTTCACAGAGCTTGGACCCGAGAAGTATCTGAATAGCTGAAAAGAAACTGGATCCCCGGACGAATTCTCTCTCGTCCACATGTGACGACACTGTTCATGTTAATAATAATAATAATAATATCGTATGGATCGGATACCGGGGGCAAGCATTGTTATTTGACGCCTAGAGGGCAGTTTGCATGTTGATTTTTGATGTGTAACATCTGTCCCCTCGGTATCTGTATATATTTTGTGGGGGTGATTTTGAAAAATGAAACGGAAATGGATGGGACGGAAACAATGAATCGGAATGGATGGGACGGAAACAATGAGCGCGCGCGGTGGCGGAGATTGGTACCATGACGTACCATCAGCCATGTGGCTATCTGGAATGTATATCGCATACGGTTTACTTCAAGGTTTGGAGGCCGCATTACAGATATTCCTACAATAAATCATCTTCAAGTTTTCGTTCTTTGGTGTGAAAATATTCATTATATCATATTTGCTGAAAACAATTATGATTTATTACATCTTCATACTTTTGCTGTATTCTTATTTAATGTAAGCACTCGAGGTACTGTCAAGGTTTGGAGGTCCGTTTCCTGAAATCCTGTAGGCTGTGATATGTCTGTCTATGATATGTTTAGTGTTCTTAGGGGGTGGCGTGAGATTGAACTGGAGTTGTTATGTTTGGATGACATGCAAGATGGCGAGCGCGGCGTTGGAGCACTTGAGTGAGGGTTGCTCGAACTTGTCGAGCGGGAGTGTCTGCTCTGTGGATTCCAGAGGTGTGAGAGACAATGGCAGGAAGGCTTTGTAAAGGAATAGATGAAGGTTATGAATTGTGCTATTAAAAATTGTTTTGAGATATATGTGAAGAAATATATATATAAGGAAATATTCTATTGTCTTTACTAAGTCGCATTGGTTGTATCTTAGCCTCTGTGGCTTAGGCGGCAGCACGCCGGCCTCTCACCGCTGGGTCCGTGGTTCAAATCTCGGTCACTCCATGTGAAATCTGTGCTGGACAAAACGGAGGCAGACAGGTTTTTCTCCGGGTACTCCGGTTTTCCCTGTCAAAAATTTCATTCCAGCAACACTCTCCACTATCATTTCATTTCATTTGTCATTCATTTAATCATTGCCCCAGAGGAGTGCGTCAGGCCTCGGCAGCCGGCACAGTTCATATCCTCGCCGCTAGATGGGGGCTTCATACATTCCATTCCTGACCCGGTCGGAGACTGGAAGCAGGCTGTGGATTTTCATTTTCATTGGTTGTATCTTACTACAACATATTATACAGCTCCCCCAAATAAATAAAATGATGGAATGAGTACTGTGGGCCATGTGGCTATGTGGAATGTATACAGCATACGGTTTACTTCAAGAATTGGAGGCCCCATTACAGATATTCCTACAATAAATTATCTTCAAGTTGTCGTTCTTTGGTGTGAAAATATTCATTATATCATATTTGCTGAAAACAATTATGATTTATTAAATCTTTATACTTTTGCTGTATTCTTATTTAATGTAAGCATTCGAGGTACTGTTGGCCATGTGGCATGTTACACATCATCTGCGACTATTGTAAGGCTCGTAATTTTATTTGTTGTTGTTCCTTGGAGCGCAATGAAAGTCAAGGAGGTTAGATATCTAAGCTCCATGACACAATAGCGCTTTCTAGTAGAGAATGGAGGAACTCTGTGTTGGCGGAAAATCTCGAGTTTTAAATTTTTTGTCGCCATTCAAAAATCACTTAACATGGCCAGGAGCGAACCTGCAAGCTTGGGGGGTTGTAATCTGACCCGATAACCAGTCACCCACCGTGGCAAGCTGCTCATGATGATAACATTAAAGCGAGTCTGGAAACTGATCGGCTTTAATAGGCCTAGGACAATACAACGAGAACCTGCATTATAAATACTGTAGTGTTTTGTTGGGCTGCCAACGCTGGGCTGGCAAGTGACCAGCGCTATTATTACACAATATTAGCCACGCTGCTACTATTTCCACCCAATAATGTGATTACACGGAAACAATGTCGGCCAACAGCGCTTAGAAACACCTAGTCTTTTGGCAAAGTGGGATCATGCGATATCTTTTGCTGAATTATGTCTAGCTCTGTTCTGAATTAAAGCTGAAGACAAAGAGTCAGCGAAACAATTAAGATTATAGCCTCTATTCAGGCTGTTATTTCATTAAAGCATTGTTCTTCAGCTACACTGTTCATCGGCAAGCTCCGGGCAGTGGAGCAGATAGTGACGAAGTTAACTGCTCTCAACAGGACCGTGCAAGACCCATCCAGATAAGTAGCCCGTACCAGGGGGATGACAGATCATAGGGAGCGCGTGGGTTTCGATAAAGCTCCGCTATAGATGTTCTGCCAACCAATGAAGAATTAATTTCAGTACTATGTTTCCGTAGTTGGCACTCACCCAACGCTCACACCAAACCGACTGGCGGGAGCGGGAATAGTCTGTTTTGATTGATTTTCCTCGTGGTGTTGTTGGTTGTTTTGATTTGTTCGGTATTTTGATTATTTTTTTGAATTGGATTCAGAGTCAATCATGCCACTGAAAGGGAGGAAAAATTGCCAAGCACCGGGATGTAAGAATTATGATAGTAAGAACAATACGGCAATTTTCATCATTCTGGTGTTGACCATGTGTAAAACTAGTGGGCAATATGGACTACTCTCGAATAAAAAATATATAGAGAATAAATGTGTGCATTTCATCCCTTGTTTGTTTTCTTACCCATTCACCTTTGCATTGCAATAACACTTGTGGTTTAGGGCTACGGGGAGGGGTGGGTGGCAGCCGGCATGATAGGCAAAAAGTGAGGTTATGGCAATATAGAGTGTGCATTTGGACAGATTTATTTATATTCATCGAATATCCCAACAATCCTGTAGAGTAGAAGAGCAATATTTAATTAGCCTAACGGTGAATTAAGCTCTAGAACGGCATAACTGTGTCCTTCGTGACAAATCTATTGCCAACATTGATATACAGTATATATCAAAGAGTACTATTTTCCTATCTGGACGTACATTTCTACGCCTAGCGAAAGGCGCAGTTATGTTTGTGTTATTTTCATCAATAATCAATAACTCATCGCAGAACATACTGTTCAATTACGTGTAATAAAGGCTACATTCATATGGCTTTTTACTTTTTATGTTGCCAGACTTGGTATAGCGGTACATAGCGTCAGGCGGTGCTCTCTCTCGGAAATTCTATAACCAAAAGTGACGAATCTCTTATACTTACATGATCCTTGGCCTGTACAATACAATCTGAACTGACCATTTAACAACAATCACATAGTTACACTAAACAAGCAAATTTTGGAACTCAACCACCAATTCCAGTATCTTAACAAAACATCGCATATATTAGGCTATAACTAACAAATATTGACGGGTTGCATTATCTTAACTAATACTGCAACTAAAGAAGTGTATAGGCTATATTGTAAATACTTTCATCTATACTTTCAGACATAGATTGTACAGGGTCTTTCATATAAAGTTAGAACGCCAAGCGGCGGGTTTGTTATCCGCTAGTGTGGTGGCCTTGACCGGGCTTGTGGCGAGCCGTGGCCCCCTGCTCTAAGCGTGTGTACAATCCTCTATGAAATATTACCTTATAAAAATTGCTGGAAGTGTCGTCCTTCCTGGGTTATACAGGCATTGTATCTGGTAACCACATTTTGGCTGACGCGAGTGAGTCATGCCGCTGTATTATTTCTGATTTTTTATTTTATGTTTTTTATTGAGCACTGAACCAGTAGTGTCAAAGTTCTTTACAATTACGTGAATCTGTGCTAGTGAAGGTGGCACTTCATCAAGAAATTGCTGAACAAATGCATCACGTACCCGCCGAGCCGAATCGTAATTAAAATAAATTTTACATACAAAAATACGATGTTGCAATGATAACTGTCTCAACATGTTAGCAGCTGTGGTTCAGACTGGCGACTGACAACACCTGCACGCTTATTGCAAGGTCAAGTTTGTACTATGCGCGCGCTTTCAATACTACAGCAGGGGGCCGTGGCGCGTCACAAGCTCGGCCAAGCCGGCTTCAGCAGCGAATGACAAAAACGCCGCTCGCCGTTCTTACTTTATATGAAAGACCCTGTATAACTCAGCAATTTTTCTAGGTTTGTGCCGTGTCTTGTGTGGGGTTTCGCCTCGGACACCAAGCTGGCTCATCAGCGGGCTCTTCGTGTCCCCACCCGGACCACCACAGGAGTAGCGAACTGGGCACTACCTCCATTTTTATGAAGCGTACCTGCACCTCTTTACTGCGAGAACTAAATGCTTAAGCAGCCATAACCTTACTATGAAGGCTTCCAATAAAATGGTACTGTATATTGGCTTTCACAGCCAGTGAATTAATACTCAGCATTATATCTAGGTTTGTGCCCACACAAGACACGGCAAGGGGCATGTGCGCTTCATAGAAAGGGAGGTAGCGCGCAGTTCGCTACTCCTGTGTAGCTCCGGGCGGGGACACCAAGGAGCCCGCTGATGAGCCAGCTTGGTGTCCAAGGCGAAACCCCACACAAGACACGGCACAAACCTATAAATATTGCTGAGTTTTAATTCACTGGCCGTGAAAGCCCCATACATTTTTCAGCCAAAGTGTAATGGATCTGATGATGATCGCTTGACGATCGAAACTGGTCATCCAAGTGTATTTACTAATCCCGTGTACATTTTTTTTCTGGATTAGGGAATAACCCACAATTGGGTACAATCGTGTTGACCGACTGAAAAACCATCAAACTACGTTCTTCTTCTGACATGCAATCTAATTCACTGTCCGCACTTTGTGTTGATTGGGAGTCATGATCACTGTCTTCTATGTGTTCCTCCTCTGACGAAGATGTATCTCCGCCAATAAATTCATCGTCTGATGCTTCAAAACAGCCTTGAATTTCTTGATCTGTCAATCATTTCTCACTATTCATGGTTGTAAACACACAAATTGATGAAAACTGTTAATACCCTACCGGGGAATTGTTATCGCTAGACGTGAAGCGGGGCTGTTGTGTATACATTACGTCATCTCACCTCGTTATGGCTGCCGCAGGTGGGTGTGAGGCAAGAGGGGGAACGCATGTACAGTCATAAAATGAGAACACACCGCACAGCGCACGACCCAGTACGAACCATGCACATACACGATATGCGATGAGGTTTCGCTGGCGACGACTGCACGTCTATCGCAGGCGTGTGGCAGGGCGGAACGCATTAGTTCCGATTTCCGCCACCCCCGCAACTATTCGCTGATAAGGTAGTATTTGAGCTAGGCACACGCTGGGTAAAAACTTTCCACATTCAACTTCGATGTCAACAAACGACTACTACTGCTGAACTCATTGTTAGAGAAGATCGAATCACAGCAATACAAATGCTGGACTAGTCCACTTGAAAGTAGGTAAGTTCCCAAGTTCATAGAAAGCAAACAAGCTGAGCAATATCTTAGTTTTATTTCTTATCGGCAAAAAATTACCCCACGCGCGTCCTGGATGGTTAATTGTTGTGTGTCAACCAATCCTCATGCAAATTGCGAGTGGTGCAGTGGCTGTTGTCTATTGAAGCGTTTGAATCGCTGCGTCACCGGTTTTATTACAAAATAAGTAATGATTTACTGCAAACATAAACATTTTTATATTTATTAGGATTTTTGAACATGATTTAACTGCATTTGATGTTACCAATTAAGGCATGAACATCGACCTTCAAACGACGCGTGGCGGTGGCGCGGTGGTGAATCTACCGCCGCGTTGCTCAACTAGCCTGATGCGACAGGAATGTGTTGGCAAGAAGTCAGCGGTAACCATGGCAACAGGATTTCCGTGATGCGAGTCGTCTTTCGCCAGTGATTGCTCTCATTTCAAGCAATCTTGTGTACAGTTACTGTGCTCGCTGCACGTGCAGTTCGTATAATAGATAGCGACGTGTTGCGTGTGTAATATGTTTTGCATTTTGATATTCCAAGATAAGAATTAATACAAAAATAGGAGTATTGAAACATTAGTGGAATATGTACCTAAAAGAAAACAGTACGGACTATGTGTTCGTGGAAGCATACACATTATTCTCTTAAATTTCTTTCGCGTGGATCGGCACGTCACCATCTGATTCACTCCTGAACCGCCACTGGAGTGGTGTGACTTCCAGAACCCCCTACCGTCATGGTGTGTGACTCAACGGGCACAGCTACGATGTGGAGTATGAATTGGTTCACAGCATTTGCTTCTGTATTTTGAAACATTGCATTTGGTAATATCTACGTTGGTAACCTAGCTTACGGTCGCTATGATACAAAGTGTAAACACATCCCACCTGTAGAGCCTACATGCACATTATGACATACAGGGTGAACAAAAAATGGGGCACTTGGAGGTCGGCATTCGATTCCTCATCCAATTACAAGACAAAAGTCTCTATAGCGAAATCGGATTGCGTGCTGTTTAAAACCACAAGTATGAAAACGAGAAGCTGGCAACACTGTCACATCCTGCAGCGCATCGGAATGTACAGAAAAATGTGCATCACCCCGCAATACCACACCAACCATCGCAGCTCACTGAGTAGACTGCTGGGTTATCAAACCCACATGCAACATGGAGCTACGGTTCGAATCTACGTCAGTATTCTTTTTTTTCTTGTGACGTCAGCTCCTTAGTTGCCGTCGTTTAACTGCGCTTGTAAGCAGTACTGTAACTGTAATGGTAAGACATAGTGTATTGCATAGTGGAGGTGCACATTGGATGCAATTTGATACATTACCTGAAAACAAAAATTTGCGCAAACGCGACCCCACAAGCGGCATTTATGGCAGAACCTCGTCTCACTGAGCTAATGAGACAGCTCCGGCAGAGCGCCGAGTTCCTGCGACCAGTTTTTGGCCACGCTGCATGCCGTTACAGCGTTGCCAGAGCCTCGCTTCTTGACACGCATTTCTGTTAAACCTATTGGCGGGACTAGGTTTTGCAAGATAAACTTTTGTCGTGAATTTCGGCGAGGAACCGCATGCCGACCTCCAAGTGCGGCATTTTTTGTTCACCCTGTATATCTCCCTTCATGTATCGAGGTTCCATGACAGACTGCTCGCCACGCTCAGACATTCGCATACCACACTGACCATACCTGTGTATTTGGGCAAACTGACATGGCATGATCTGTTGGGAAAATTTCATGTCCAGCAGTACCTTAATATCTTTTGAGGAAAGAGGTTGACATCGGGAAGGCTAGCCGTCCATAAAAAGCATAGAAACCATTCATCTCAGTTCATCACCGACACCATCGATACGGAAGTTACGAGTGGGTTTGAAATTGAACTTATAAGAAGGTTGTCGGAGGAACGTCTATATGAAATGAAAATCCACAGCCGGGTCAGGGAATGGAATGAATGAAGCCCCCATCTAGCGGCGAGGACATGAACTGTGCCGGCTGCCGAAGCCTGTCGCACTCCCCTGGGGCAATGATTAAATGAATGACAGATGAAATGAAATGAGGTGGAGTGTGTTGCTGGAGTGAAATTTGTGACAGGGAAAACCGGAGTACCCGGAGAAAAACCTGTCTACCTCCGCTTTGTCCAGCACTAATCTCACATGGAGTGACCGGGATTTGAACCACGGTCCCAGCGGTGAGAGACCGGCGTGCTGCCGCCTAAGCCACGGAGACAAACTTCTATATACAGACACCCAATGTACTCGAGGCTAAATGACCACGATGTCCAAGCCAATCAAAAGAAACAACAATAACACCACAGGTTCATTGACCTCTGCGCGATAATGTTGGGACTTGTGGTCCTTGAAGTGAAATGGAGGTGGACTGTGCCTCGTCAAGACCTCTCTCTCTGCGCTGCTGAAGATGAAAGTAACGAAATACCATCATGCTCAGCCGGTTACCTCATCATTGCCACTAAAAGTCATTGTGTGGGAGGAACTGTTATGCGAGAGTTTACCCATTCAATATTCCGTGTGACTAATTTACATATTTATTTCACTTACGTGATAGGAGTTTTACTGTTACATTCCTGGCAATCATCCTTCACTCATTCACAAAGTTTTAGTGGTAGCTCATATTCTCAGGCTTCAACTCAACTCTCTATATCGGATGACTATGTTATTATGTTTCATCAAGCTCAGAGTAAAATTTGATCTGAAATGAAATAAAGTGTTGCAGAATAAAAGCTAATGAGGGACATGATGGCGCAATGGTTAAGTTGCTTCCCTCTCACCAAGGGTTCGATTTACGATCAATGCATGTAAGATTTACAAAGTGAAATATCTCATCCTGTGGTTCGAATTTCACGTAAAAAAGGAGGTCCCATGGCTTATGGTCACGAGATTAACGGTCACGTTAAATTAAAACCTTCCTTCTTTCCTTCCTCCTTTCTTTCTTTCTTTCTTTCCATCCTTCTTTCCTTCATTCCATCCTTCTTTCCTTCCTTCTTTCCATCCCTTGTTTCCTTCCTTCTTTCGTTCCTTCCTTCCTTCCATCCTTCTTTCCTTCTATCCTTCTTTCCTTCCTTGTTTCCTTCCTTCCTTCCATCCTTCTTTCCTTCCCTTGTTTCCTTCCTTCTTTACTTCTTTCCTTCCTTCTTTCCTTCCCTTGTTTCCTTCCTTCCCTTTCTTTCCTTCTTTCCTTCCTTCCTTCTTTCCTTCCTTGTTTCCTTCCTTCCTTCTTTCCTTCCTTCCTACTTTCCTTCTTTCCTTCCTTCTTTCCTTCCCTTGTTTCTTTCCTTCCCTTGTTTCTTTCCTTCCCTTGTTTCTTTCCTTCCTTCCTTCCTTCTTTCCATCCTTCCTTCTTTCCATCCGTCTTTCCTTCCTTCCTTCTTTCCTTCTTTCCTTCCTTCTTTCCTTCCCTTGTTTCCTTCCTTCCTTCTTTCTTTCCTTCTTTCCTTCTTTCCTTCCCTTGTTTCCTCCCTTTCTTCTTTCCTTCCTTCTTTCCTTCCTCCTTTCTTTCTTTCTTTCTTTCTTTCTTTCCATCCTTCTTTCCTTCTTTCCTTCTTTCCTTCCTTCGTTCCTTCCTTCTTTCCTTCCTTCCTTCCTTCTTTTCTTCCTTCCTTCTTTCCATCCTTCTTTCCTTCCTTTTTTATTTCCTTCCTTCCTTCTTTCCTTATTTCCTTCCTTCTTTCCTTCCCTTCTTTCCTTCCTTCTTTCCTTCCCTTGTTTCCTTACTTCCTTGTTTCATTCCTACCTCCCTTACTTCCATTTTCATCCTGTCATCTATCCTACATCCTTCCTTCCATCCTTCCTTCCTTCCTTCATCCTTCCTTCCTTTCTTCCTTCATCTTTTTTCTTCATCCATCCATCTTTCCTTCATCCCTTCCTTCCTTTCTTCCTACCATCATCCTCCCTTCCTTCCTTCGTCCCTTCAACCCTTCATTCCTTTCTTCCTACCTTCATCCTTCCTGCATACTTTCTTCCTTCCTTCCTTTACCAAAACATAGACTATTGTACTTGACTTTTCTTTCCTGATGTTAATGGACTCAAATTTTTGAGTATCGGTATTTAAACCGAATTCTGTACAAGGACACCGACCGGTAGAGCATTTAATGGCTTCTGACGCTATTCTTCTGATGTCGTCAGCGGTCAAGGAAGATGCGACCTGGAGGGGATTACAGACGGAACATGTTATTACCCATTACCTGAAACTCGTCGAATATTACTACAAATTTATTGCCAAGAGTTTCAGCGAAGTGAACTCGAATAGGCCTATCCTTCATTTTAAGTCAACTATGTTTCAAGCAGTTGTTTTAAGACGTGTTCATAATGGCAAAATTAATCTCGGGATTTTCCGCCAACACAAAAGTTCCTCTTTTCTGTTCTAGAAAGCGGTATAGTGTCAAGGAGCTTAGATATCTAACCTCCTTGACTTTCATAGCGCTCCAAGGAACAACAAAATTCGACATGCAAGCTACCCGATGGGCGGCAAATAATTCGATATGATTACCTATGCTTTATATTATTTACATACATTTCTTTTCAGGTACCGTACTCAAATCCAAAAGGCAAATATATAGAAGTGTTTGTATTTGAGTACCTGAAAAAATAAAAATAAAATCCTAACTTAATTTAAATTGTAAGGACGTCTATTTCAACATTATGTTAAGTTATATTGTAATTCTCTTCATCAAACACCCAATGTAGTGTTAAGCTAAGTAGCCAAGCTGACGAAGGCCCCACTGACGGGCCAAAAACATGTTTCAACAATAAATATGAAAACATTCTAAGTATTAACAGGTGTCAAAGCGAATTTAATTAGTTATCGAAGTTAATACGTACAAACATGGTAAATTGGCTTTCACGGCCCGTGAATTAAAACTCCGAAATTTTTCTAGGTTTGTGCCGTGTCTTATGTGGAGTTTCGCCTAGGACACCAAGCTGACTCATTAGCAGGCTCTAGGTGTCCCCGCCAGGTTCTCCAAAGGAGTAGCTACCTCCCGTTTTATGAATCGCACCTGCGCCTCCTTACTGCGAGAACTAAATGCTCAAGCAGCCATAACCTACCTATGAAAGCTTCGAATATGATGGTATATTGACTTTCACGGCCAGTGAATTAAAACTCAGCAATTTTTCTAGGTCTGTGCCATGTCTTGTGTGGGGTTTCGCCCAGAAAGCCAATATACCATCTTTTTGGAAGCCTTCATAGGGATCTTATGGCTGCTTAAGCTTTCGGTTCTCGCAGTAATGAGGCGCATGTGCGCTTCATAAAAAGGGAGGTCGCGCAGAGTTCGCTAATCCTGTTGGGGTTCGGGCGCGGGCACCAAGAGCCCGCTGATGAGCCAGCTTGATGCCCTAGGCGAAACCGCATAAAACATACGGCACACACCTAGAAGAATTGCTGAGTTTTAATACGTAGAATCTACGCATTTTCCAATATGGTTAATGTTTTAGCCTCATATGTTTTGCTTGATAAAAGCTCAGCTCATGTTACACTCTTTTCGTTCCTGAATTGAATTTGTATTTGTATTATGTTTTTTTTTTTTTTTTTTTTTTTTCAGCAAGATGATTTGCCTCAATACCCTTCATCTTCTCTTTAGGCACGTCGATATTTCCTTTGTGATACATTGATACATTTGTTGGTTGGTTCCTCAGTTTAGGGGCTGCGACAACGCGGTCATGTAGCCCCGTGTACTTTGTGTGTGTGTAGAATCCGTCTGATAACCGGTGTTAATTGTGATGGCTGTGTTAGTGTGTGTATCTGTTTTAGGTAGATTTCATTAGAAAGCTAACTATTGCAATGGGTCCCATGTTTCGACTTCCGTAAAATTTCGACATATCTTCGCGTTTCACATCCCCCAGACCCCAAAACCACCGTCAGTTCAAAAGTTTATATATAATTTATGCATGTATATATATATATGTATATATGTATATCAGTTTCTTGTGGACACGATAACTGCCGTAATTTTGCACCAATCACTTTGAATTTTTTACATAATATGTATCCCTATAAAATCTCGGTCGAGTTCGTTAATGGGCAAAATCGGTCGAAGGGGGTGAAAATGGGGGGCTTTTTTCGACAAATTGAAATTTCGCTATAACTCTCTTAATACGTAAAATATCGAATCCATTCAAAGTTCATAATATGTGTTGGATAAGTGCCAACAATTTATGTCAAATAAGTTTTCTGATAGCACCAACCATTGACCAAAGGGGTGGAAAAAAGTGGGTTTTTCGGGAAACATTAATCATATCTCTCTTAATGGGCACAATATCAAAACCGTACAAAATGGACAATATTCCCCTATTAATTACCTAAAACGTTTGTCTGAAAGAATTTTTGATATGACCCACCATTACGCCAAGGGATGAGAAAAATGATTTCGGAATTATAAGAAAATGCCAAGAGCTATCAGAGGTTGCCATGGCAACACTACTAAATTGATGAGGGATGAGCCGTTGCCATGACAACGCACTTGCACGAGATCAGATTCAGTATTTCCATCTGACTAAGCCGGCCCCGTGGTGTTGGGGTAGCGCGCCTGCCTCTCACCCGGAGTCCCCGGGTTCGATCCCCGGCTCCGTCAGGGATTTTAAAACTGACGTGAGGGTTGGAACGGGGTGCACTCAGCCTCGTGAGGACAATTGAGTAGCTGTCTGACAGTGAGACAGCACCCTGATCACGAATACCAATATTAACGGCCGAGGGGACCCGACGCGCTGATCACGCGTCACCCCAATATCTGCAGGCCAAATGGCTGGGCAGCGGTCGCTTGGTCGGCCTTAGCCCGTCATGGGCTGGATGGTGCCAGGGGTTGACTTTGACATCTGACTAAGTGGGAAGCGGCTTCGGTGACGTAACTAGTAGCATGCAGAATGTCTATGCCCAAGGTCGCGGTTTCAAAGCCGGCCGAAGTCGTCGGATTTTCTAAGAGCGCTAAAATCCCTCAGTATGCTTTCCTTTGGAGGGGAAGTTCCAACGTTCGTTACGAGTTGCTGGTTGGGGTGGCATCTAGTAGCCAAGTTCACAGCTAGGTGTCATTGACGGTAGTACCTGGTAGTAACATTAGGAACTACTGCTTGAAATTGACAGTCTGCAGTCCTTACCTGAATTACAGACTAATACATCCATTACAATTCACACCGTTTATCAGACAGATTCTACACTCACCCAAAGTACACGGGGTTAGATGACCACGTTGTCGCAGCCCCTAAACTGAGGAACCAACCAGAGGTAGATTTCATTAGAAAGCTAACTATTGCAATGGGTAGGCTACCATGTTTCGACTTCCGGAAAATTTCGACATATCTTCGCGTTTCACATCCCCCAGACCCCAAAACCACCGTCAGTTCAAAAGTTTATATATAATTTATGTATATATATATATATATATATATATATATATATATATATATATATATATATATATATGCATATCAGTTTCTTGTGGACACGATAACTGCCGTAATTTTGCACCAATCACTTTGAATATTTTACCGAATATGTATACCTATAAAATCTCGGTCGAGTTCATTAATGGGCTAAATCGGTCGAAGGGGGTGAATATGGGGGGCTTTTTTCAAAAAAGTGAAATATTGCTATAACTCTCTTAATATGTGAAATATCGAATCCGTTCAACGTTCATACTATGTGTCGGATAAAGCCCAAAAATTTATGTTTGAAGAGTTTTTTTATAGCACCAACCATTGACCAAAGGGGTGGGAAAAAGTGGGTTTTTCGGGAAACATTAATCATATCTCTCTTAATAGGCACAATCTCAAAACCGTACAAAATGGACAATATTCCCCTAATAATTACCTAAAATTTTGTCTTAAAGAATTTTTGATATGACCCACCATTATGCCAAGGGATGAGAAAAATTATTTCGGAATTATAAGAAAATGCCAAGAGCTATCAGTGCTTGCCATGGCAACTCCACTAAATTGATGAGGGATGAGCCATCAGACGTTGCCAAGATAACGCACTTGCACGAGATCATATTCAGAATTCCATCTGACTAAGTGTGAAGCGGCTTCGGTGACGTAACTGGTAGCAAGCATGCTGAATGTCTATGCCCAAGGTCGCGAGTTCAAAGCCGGCCGAAGTCGTCGGATTTTCTAAGAGCGCTAAAAATCCCTCAGTATGCTTTCCTTTGGAGGGGAAATTCCAACGTTCGTTGCGAGTTGCTGGCTGCGGTGGCATCTAGTAGCCAAGTTCACAGGTAGGTGTCGTTGACGGTAGTACCTGGTAGCAACATTAGGAACTACTGCTTGAAATTGACCGTCTGCAGTCCTTACCTGAATTACAGACTAATACAGCCATCCCTAAGTACACGGGGTTACATGACCGCGTTGTCGCAGCCCCTAAACTGAGGAACCAACCAAAATCTCTGCGGGGATATAATTTTGCGAGAAGAAGTAACAGACCGTTACATAGTTACACATCAGTGTCGAAACCTTGCATAAGGACAGTGTGACCACAAGTATAAAAATGGACCCCAAATGACAAGAAGGTTACCGTTCCCATAAGACAATACAATGTTTAAAATAAGCATAAAATGACGAAAAACAAAGTTAATTAAGCTCCAATTATAAAATACCTTCTCGCAATAAATGAGGTCTGATCCTTCTAAGAAAACCTGTATATTCTGCCTATTTTCGCCTATCCCCAAGTTTGTCCGGTGAAATCTACCTCCGCCTTCCGGCGTGCCGAGAGGACTTTTTAAAATTTAAGTACAGACTGCAACTTAGAATTTTTCAAATAGTTCCTACTTTTGCCGCCAAACGCCACCGTCAACGACTACTGGGCTTAGTGCAGAACTTAGCTACTAGACGCCACCGCAGTCGGCTCTTGGCAACGAACGTAGAAACCTAAGAGCGTTGTTTACATTCTTAACCTGTCCAATTTAGCTTCACACAGGTGTAATTAGTGGAAGGTTCTTTAACATGCCATAAATCTATGACATGGGACCGCCGGCTTTACTTCCCCTCCGAAGGAAGGCATACTGAGGGATTTTTAACGCTCTTAAAAAATCCGACGGCTTCGGCCGGGTTTGAACCCGCTATCTTGGGCATAAAAGCTCAGCATACTACCAACTACGCCACCGAAGCCGCTTGATACATTTGTATAAGACATTAATAATAATAATAATATCGTATGGCCTCGGGTGCCTGGTGCTAGCTTTGCTATTTGACACCCAGAGGGTTGCTTGCATGTCGAATTTCGTAGTTCCTTGACTATGAAAGTCAAGGAGGTTAGATGTTAGATATCTAATCTCCTTGAACACAATAGCGCTTTCTAGTAGAGAAATGAGGAACAATGTGCTGGCGGAAACTCCCGAGATTAATTTTGCCATTATGAACTCGGCCTACTGAATTAAAATGGGTTCTTTGACATGCCAACATCGTATGACATGCGTATCGTAATTTTGCCGCCTTTCAAAAATCACTTACCATGGTCTGGGGCGAACCTGCAATCTTGGGGTTAGTAGACCGACACGCTATCCACTCACCCACCGTGGCAAGCTGTATAAGACATTGACCGGATATTATAGGCCTACCAGAAATTCGCATCCCCTTCCTGCACTGTGTATTATTTCAGTAATACATTATTCAACAGAATGTAATAGTTACTATTACAATAAGACCTCATTTACTGTCACTTTGTTTCTGGCTGCTTATAATTGCATTATTGACAAATGAATTTATGTAATGCATTAATTAGCATGTGAATTAATGCAAATGGTGTGAAATACATGATTGTTAATTTTGTCACATTTGCATGGTTGAATATAACTCCACTGAAAAGTTAAAAACGAAAACAAAATATTTGAATAAGCTACGTTCTGTGTTCCATACAATGCTTTATTTGCGAATAAAATAACGATTTAAAGCAGGTTTTTCTCTAAATATTGGCTATTTAGAACTACTGACTCTGCGGGCTTGCTACCCGCTAAAATATTAATCTTTGGCCTCCTAAATAAACTGGGGCCTATCTTCTATGTGTTCCCATAACAACCACCGGCAGCCAATAGACTACACACGTGTGATGACTCAACATTTTCGTTACAAGCACAGTTCATATCAGACAGTGAATTGTGACAGAAGCTGATCGAGATCAAACATCGCATTGCTTTAATAACCAGCTGAGTAATTTAATCCACACTTAAGTTATAACACCAACCTGACCATTTACTAATTGTTACAGATTATCATACCAAAAGAGTAAACTAACATTATCAAAACAAAATATTGCATAGTACTAGCAAACCTGTCAAGTTACGCGAGTTAACAATGAAGCTCTGTTACTGAAATAGTTTGTATATTTGAACCACTTATTAGTAGACATAATGGGTTAAGGCAGTGCTGGATTAACCATAAGGCACAATAGGCAATTGCCTGGGGCTCCCGGCTCAAAAGCCCCCCCCCCCCCCCAAATGAAAAAATTCTCACCTAAAAATTAAAATAAAATTTGGATTTGGGGGGGGGGGGGGGGGTCTAATAAATTCTTGAAACAGAAGGTCATACTGGCGAAAGTTTGAAAACTCCAACTCTGAACTTCGTCATTGAAGATTGCCGTTTGGAAATTCAAGATTGTAGAGGACAGTCCTATTGCAACGCACCAAACATGTCTGGAAAGTATCAGGGTCAGCAAGCCAAACTGTTAGAACTGAATAAATATGCGATTTATGTTCCTTGAGGTACACATTCCCTCGATTTAGTTGGACAATCTGCTGTTAAATGCAGTTTTTACGCAGTTTTTTTTTTTTTTTTTCGATAATGCAATCATTGTATAACTTCTTTTCTGCAAACCCTCACCGTTGGGGCATGTTGAAAAATTATATAAAAACGCAAAAACTTTGAAATCATTGTCAGATACGCGCTGGGAAGCACATGCTAATGCAACGGACGTGGTTTATGATTCGTTTCACAATATTGTCGAGGATTTAGAAAGCATTGAAGATGACGGGTCGGAAAATTATGACACTCGGCATGAAGTGGGGTGCATCGCAAACAGAATGAAGAAATTCGAATTCGGGTTCATGTTATTTTTGTGGGATTCAATTTTGACTTCTATCAGAATCAGACTCAGAATCATACATTTTAAGGAAAATCTACTTTGATGATGTTATTGAAGCTTTCTGCGAAACAAAATGCTGAAAAAGTTTTTCTGAAAATGTACATATGATCTAAATTGTATTCATTATTTATTGTAAATTTGTAAATAAAATCTCTTTCAAAGTTATGAATGACTTTTTTATGAAGGGGGAGGGGGGGTGAAAAAAGGGGAAAAGGGGACTCAAATTAACAATTGCCTAGGGCCATTGTGAGTCTTAATCCGGCACTGGGTTAAGGGAACCGGGACGTGTAATCGATAGAAAAATGTAGCTTCCGATGTTTAGTTACATATCTCAGAAACTACAATAGATATTTCCTTGAATGTTCTTTTGGTACATTCAGAGTACATTCATCATTATGTGGATAGAATTTGAAGCTTCTATGTGGAATATTTTGTGTCAGAGAGAGCATCACAAAAACAATGTTAAAAGAATATACTGTTAAAAAAGTCCTTAAATCATGTCCTTTTTTCTGAGCAAATACTCAAACCAGACCCAAGGAACTTTGCCTGCATAATATTTAAACCATTTTTGAGCTACTGAAGTAAAATTATTGTCCTATTGTTTACAAGAGTTGTTTTATTTTTTATTTTACATCCTCGTTAAAAACTGAAATTTTCTGTAAAATTGTCAGTGCTTTTCAAGCTGGGCTCCATGAACTAATCAAGGTACTTCCACTAGTAATCTATATAGTGACTTAGAGATTACCAAGTTTCAAATACATTCATCTGATAGTTTCTGACAAAATGGTACATGAAGTTTCAAAAAATATGATTTACGGAAAACACAAAAAGAAAGTTTGGCTAGCCTTAAAACATTATGTTTAAACCTAATTTTATTGCATCAAATATCACTTCAGCACAATAATTGATACACCAAATTCTTCAGGAAAGATGAAAATTTTTTTAAGATAAAAAATTGACATTTTTGATCCTATCACATATCCCAGTTCCCATAATAGCCTGATTGTAAAGGATCAGATGACGATCGAACTGATCATCCCAGTGTAATAACTAATGTCACATAATTTCTTTCAGGTTTAGGGAATAACACCCATTACAATTTGGGTACAATCGTGTTGACCGACTGAAATGAATTTATATTTTATAAGGAAATCATTAGAAGATAACTAATTTGATTAAATTTATCTAATAGCCTATACAAATTCACGTATAAATTTTATTGTAACCTATTCATATTTTTTGCTGGAATTTGGAATGCTCAAATATCTGTCCTTGTTACAACATTGCACGCAGAGATGATAACCCTTTTCAACAGCAGATTATGAGCTGGTGAAAAAAATGCCCGTTTTTATTTGGTGCCACAGTAAGAGAACGAGCCTTGAGACCCCGCTCTAGGTGGGTCAATTATGGTCTGTTTTCTATAAATTATAAGGGTGCAATTTACAAAGCGGTCCCGAACTAAGTTTTGAGACTCTGGATCCAAAGATCCTGGATTCGATTCCCAGCTTTCCTAACTATCTACATCTAATGTGATAGTTGGATGAGGGTTGGGTGAGATGACCAGTTCATCATCATTGTTTTACCCCCAAATACCTTGGAGTTGCCCTAGATAGATCGTTAACCTATCGGCGGCACTGTCTTAACACTAAACAGAAGGTGGCAGCCTGAAATAACATCATTCGGAAGCTCATTGGTAATAATTGGGGTGCCCACCCCCAGGTGGTCCGTACTTCTGCAATGGCACTCTGTTTCTCCGCCGGTGAATATGCCTGCCCTGTATGAGAGAAATCAGCCCATGCAAAACAAGTTGACGTAGCTCTTAATGAAACTGCAAGGCTTATTACAGGATGCCTGAAACCGACTCCCGTCGACAAGCTGTACTACATGGCAGGCATTGCTCCCCCCTGAAATACGTCGGGAAGTAGCCGCAAATGCCGAAAGAAAGTGGAAGAAAGTGAGCTACACCCGCTGCACAGATATACTCCTCCAAGAAATAGATTGAAATCTAGGAAGAACTTTTTACAGTCAACATCTCCACTTACCACATCGTCCAACAAAGCCAGAGAAGAACTGTGGGCAGCCAAAATCAATCATCTTCCAACAGGGGTAACACCAGCAGAATGCTTACCAGCCGGGCACAACTTGGACTGGACCTCTTGGAAATCACTAAACAGATTACGAGCAGGTGTTGGCAAAACTAAGGATAACCTAATGAAATGGGGATACTTACAAGAATCAACACTTTGTGAATGTGGAGAGTTACAGACAACAAAGCATCTGTGTCAGTGCTTACGCTGCCCTGATTCTTGGAGTGAGGAGGAGTTGTTTAAGGCACAAGAAAATGCTATAGCAGTTGCTCGTTTCTGGGCAAAGACAGTTTGATAATGTATAATTCCATGTTTCTCCTTTGATTTTGCACGTACAATATTATTTATCTGCCTCTGATTCTAGTAAATAAATAAAATCATCATCAACAGCATTATCAATAGATTTGGAACGCCATATTCTCAGCCTTGTGAAGCAAAACTGAGAGTATTTGTTGTTGTTGTTTTTGAATCATTTAGGTGCTTTGTGACATCGTGGTCATGTATAGTAAAGCCATCATTACTTCCTACTTGACGTTTAGTGCTAGGCTAGAGTTTCGTTCGTTAAATCGCGACATCGTGAACGAAAGTCAATTTGTCGTGATGTATCGTTTTGAATGGCTGCCTGTGATTGTCTAGTTAAAGTGATTTTCTTTCTGACCGCTAGATAACTCTAGTGTAACACTGAAACGTCAAGTCAGAAGTAATGACGGCTGTACTATAGTCCTGTGTTTGGGTGTATGTGCAATATGTCTGATAGCTTGTGTCATTGTGATGACTGCATTAGTGCAGATTGTAATTGGGAGTAGGATTTGAGGCAGCTGTGGCCTTAATGTAAGTACCAACCCGGCATTTTCCTGGAGTAGAAATGGGAAACTATGGATAACCTCTTCTAGAATGACTGAGGAAGGTATTGAACCCACCTCTTCGCAGTTCAGCCTTACGCGGGTGGGAGTATCCTGTTTGAACCCTCAGACCAGAATTAAATATTTTGGATGAGATGGGAATCGAACCCAAACTTCCAAATCTGTGGTGAAGGGTATCATGACCACCTGGTATCAGTGCAAACACTATCTACAGCCCTCTAAAGCGACAATATGCCCTTTCCAGTAAGTGGCTAAATTGTTTTGTCCGATGACTTTACTTTCCTTGTGAGGAAGCTAGACCACCTTGTGGTGTAGAGGCTAGTATTCTTAGCTGTCACCCCGGAGGTCTGGGTTCGATTCCACGATGTCCAAGTCCCTCAAATGAAACAACAACAACAACAACAACAACGTTAGGAAGCTAAGTTTTACTTAGAAAGCGTGGAAATGAGAACACCACCCAGACCCGAAACCTAATCCTCTACATTACGGGCAGGTGCGTGAACCAATTACGAGGGCTGTTTTTTTTTAAGTTTCGATGGACTGTATAAATGTAACAGATTGACATACCAAACTGATTTTACTACTAAATGATTGCTTGATTTATTCTTATGTCTCAACATAATCGTCAAAACGATTGAAACATTTGTCGTATCATTACACCAGCTTTCCAGTGCCCTGGGCAACAAATTCTGCCGCCACTGAGGTGGGTATGTCTGGAGAGTCTCCTGAAGTTTTTCCTTTTTGACGAGGCGTTTCCGAACAACTATACCTCGAATTCTTGAAACAGGTGAAAATAATTCACGACCGCACTGTGCCAACGTTACGATAGACTTTTTCAAAGAATTCAAGTGTGAAATTTTGGACCATCTGTCGTTTAGACCAAACCAGCACTGAATGATTTTCACCTTTTTCTAGTTTCTGGTTTGGTGGCAACGCCTCGCCAAAAAGGAAAAACTTCAGGAGACTCTCCAGACGTACCCACCTCAGTGGCGGCAGAATTTTTTACCGAGAGCATTGGAAAGCTGGTGTAACGATACGACAAAATGTTTCAATCGTTTTGGCGATTATGTGAGACATACGAATAATCAAGCAAACATTTAGTAAAATCAGTTTGGTATGTCAATCTGTTATTTTTATGCAGTCCATCGGAACTTGGAAAAACCAGCCCTCGTAATACACGAACGGTCCACGCCCTAAAGCAGCTCATTTGCAAACTATATCTATATATTTAAAAATCTCTCTCTAGTCATTTCAGCATACAGAAGCGTCTCCAGTGTTCATCAGTCACTTCTGCGTAGTATTGTCACATGCCATTCGGACAATGCTATTCTGGAGTTCATAACGCCAAGGACATATATCATAGAATTTTAATGCTCATTTTATCGTGGACATAAAACTCCAAATACAGGATTATCTTCGACTAATGAAACAGCATTTTAATGACACTATTTATCTTTATTTTATGATTCTCTGTTATCGCAGCTAAAATGAGAACGCACTTAGAGTTTCGAGATGTGCGTACCTTCTCCATCCTCTGGATGTTTTCTACAACCAGTACTTTGCAAATGAGGTATTAGAAGCCATTCTTCTGAGTATTTACCCCCAGAAACCCATCGTATAATAGCATATTATGCAAAAAGCCTATAATGGCAATAATTAAGACACGAGTATGTTTTTAAAACGAGCGAAGGGAGTTTTATAATTTCCATACGAGTGTCTTAATTACCATTATAGGCGAGTTGCATACGACTATTTATGTTCGACGATAATTATAACTATTTTATGTTCGAACATAAATATTCATAAATATCTGTCGAGATTTCGCCAGTTTTAGGTACTGAACAGAGCACATGGGACGCAGAGAATACCATGTATTTGACCATGGCCTCCTCGAATACCCCACTATGACACTAGCCACGCAGTGAAATTTAAAATAGGAGGCCGTGGATGTCAGCGAAAGTACAATGCTATCCTTATCTAATTGGTCACACAACTGTTTCTTGAGCTCTGATTGGTGGGAGAAACTGTATCATAATGAAAACTTGTACCATAATGAGCCTCATTATAGTACAGTTTTCAGATATATAATATTTACATTTTGCCATAGTCGAACATGAAACATATTTAAGCTTTGAATGTAAGGAAATGACCAAAAATGCCAAAGATAGAAGGGCCAAAAATATAAAAAATATTATATAATTAGGGGCTGATGACCTCGTAGTTATGCCCCTTGAAACCTCAATAATTAACTAACTATTATATTATACAATGTCCTTAGTAAACGGAATGTCCTATATTGCCCGTGTTAATTTTCAACATTTCAGTTTCCTTTTCCTCAGATAATATTGACAGGAACTGATTGGAATTTTTCAGGGATGTACATTAAACTGTCGCCCGTCTATAGACGGAGCACAAGAACTTTTATTATTCTCCAATTCCTCGTTCACTCTCGAGTGCCGAGTTGATCTCTGGCATGTTCTGCCATCTGTTGGGCATTATGTAGTACAACTTGAGTTTGGATTGTTGCTTCCGGAAGTAACTCACAGGGAATTTTCTAAACGTTTATCTCCTATAGCTGGAGTTCATTAGTGATGTAAACAAGTATGGCGGAACCAGAAGCATGTTCTTCTCGTAGCGTTGAGATTTCAGATTAGGCGGCTTCGGAAGCGTAGATGTTAGCATACTGAGCTTCTGTGCCAAAGATCACGGGTTCAAACCCGGCCTAAGACGTCAGACTTTTTAAGAGCGTTAAAATCCCTCAGTATGCCTTCCTTTGGAGGGGAAGTAAAGCAAGCAGGCCCATGTCATAGATTTATGGAATGTAAAAGAACCTTCCACTAACTACAATTGTGCGAAGCTAAATTTGTACGTTAGATTTGATTAACGTTCATTAAGTTCCAACGTTCGGCATCAGGTGCTGGTTGCGGTGGCATCTATAAGCCAAACAATGATTTCATTATTTCGCGAAGAAAACTGGACTAATTAATATTTAATATAGTAAATTCTTTATTTTCGAGCACTTTCACATTGATAAGTAAAAATACAACCCATCAAATGCTAATGAAATCAAACATTAAAATAATATTTTTATTTATATTATACATGGGAGGTTTTGAAATTTCGGGATCGTGTATTTGCTTTTACAGATTATGTCTCTCATTATATCCAAGCTCTCATCCCTCAATGTAATCTTGACTCAGCCCATACCCCTCCAAAAGCAAAGCCTAGTTAAGCCACTGGATTTGTTTAACGCCTTACCACCGAACAAAAGTTTCATATTTACCTCAGTTTACATCCAACTTCATTATAAGTAGAGGGGCAGATAACCTCGCTGATCCGCCCCTTAAAACAATAATAGCTAACTAACATTCTAAGTAGGTCTAAATTGTGTTTAAAAAAACAACCAGGTTCGTATCCTGGCGGAGTCAGCTGGCATTTGAGGGTGCACAAATGCGAGGGAGCCGTGTCAGTAGATTTACTGGCACGTTAAAGATCCCCTTCGGGGCGAAATTCCGGCATCCCGGCGTCTCTAAAAACCACAGTAGTTAAAAGGGACGTAAAACCAATAACATTATTATTATTATTATTATTATTATTATTAAAATGACAACAGTGGAGGGAAATCTTTGAGCCTCAGAATACCCATTTCATTCTCAAGGAATATCCACACTTACATTTTCCTATTTTTGTTGGCATGGACAAATTAAATTTCTAGTTTTCGGTATTATTCTCTGTAACCACGGTGGGATTGACGCCAGCTTCTCGGCGCGGGACTGAGCAGCCAGTGAGTTTCCTTTGAAACAGGCTCAAGTCTCTGTGGGTAGGGAAGGCAATTGCGCATGCGCCAAGCGGAAGGTCGATAACTGAATGCGTCAGCAGAGAGCCTAGGCTCCAAACAGTGCATGCGTGAGGCGGGCGGTATCTCGGCATGCGTGCATGTTCGTTTTTGAGTTTTAAAACATGGATCAGTGTAATGCTCTAATAGTATATTTAAAATCAAGTCCACGAAGAGAATATGTTTTGAACAACGGCCCAGAAAAAAATATACCAAGAAACAGTGCGCCTCATAAGATTGATTCTTACATTTCCTGTTTCTACTGCTCCGAGTGAACAAAGTATGAGTGCATTCAAGAGAGTTAAGAAATTTCTAAAGAACTCGTCAGATTCTAGACTGAGCAATTTGAGTGCTCTGGCTATTGAAAAGAGGTTGGTGAATTATCTTTCCAGGGATGACATCTACAAAGAACGCATCATTGATATCTTTGTTGAGCGAAAAACAGGAAGACTGGAGTTTATCTATAACAAACTATAAGGTATGGACATTAGAATACCTAGCTTGCCACGGTGGGTGAGTGGTCAACGTGTTGGTCTACAAACCCCAAGCTTGCAGGTTCGCTCCTGGCCGTGGTAAGTAATTTTTTTGAAAGGCGGCAAAAATTACGACACCATGTCTTACGATGTTGGCATGTCAAAGAACCCATTTGAATTCATAATGGCAATATTAATCTCGGGATTTTCCGCCAACACACAAGTTCCTCATTTCTCTAATAGAAAGCGCTATAGTGTTCAAGGAGCTTATATATCTAACCTCCTTGACTTTCATAGTGCTTCAAGGAACAACGAAATTCGACATGCAAGCTACCCTTTGGGTGTCAAATAACAAAGCTTGCACACGGCATCCGAGGCCATACGATATTATTATAATTATTAGTATTAAAAAAAAGGAAGATTGTAGTTTTACGTGACCGTGAATCTTGTGATTATGAGCCACGGGACCTCCTTTTTACGTGGAATCCGAACCACAGGACATGGCTTTTCACTTCGAAAATCTCACATGCATTGACCGGGAATCGAATTATTAGTATTATTATTAGAATACCCAGTTGCATGAATATAGCTTCGCCAATGAATGACAAGATGTAACATATCGAGAGAAAATTACTAAAGAATACCCACATTTTAAAGGCACATTCCGCAAATTAAGGAGATTTCCTATGTCTTTAAAACTTTTGAAGTCGAAAACTGGACAGAGTTAAAATTATTAAAAATAAGTAGACATAGCAACACTGTCTCCAGCTGCACTACACTACTCAGCCCAAGTGGTTAGGAACTGCATGCTCATCTTTAATAAGGAATGAAAGATACACGGCTTCAGCCCGTACGATGACATCAGTGAATTCCAAGTACATAGACGTGGAAGTACTTTCTACGACAGTCGCCCCCGCGCTGCGCTGCGGAGAGTGGAGGAATGCGGCGAGGATATGGCATGCTTTGAGACTTATTAAAGCGCCGGGAATAGTCTTCAACTTCGTGACGGTAACAATGGTGAGATGGCTTGTAGTGGCGTGACTCTAGGCACGGCACGTCTCTATCTCACTTGACTATGGCCGAAATTATTTAACATTCGTGTTTCTAGGCAATAATTCTCTAAAATGAGGAACTAAAATAAAATAAAAACATCGAAAACGTGAGGGATGAAATGCGCTCAAAGTTTAGTCACTCCCAATGCAGCACTATAATGAAGCATACTAGGTAAGGAGTTAGGTAGTTTGCCATTCCTTTCCACACTGGACCATTGCAGTTGCAACTCTTACAAGCATTGGTTCTATGCCGAAAGCCCGTACGGTACCTCAGTAGCTTCCATTAGTAAACAAGTAGTTCCGAGACGATATAATGAGCCCACTCTTCTTAAAATTTAAGTCTTACCGATGAATATTCTCACTAGACCTAGGCTTATCTAGAATGTTGACGAAATTTAGTTGGTAATATTGACATTTCATTTTTGTTCGAAATATACCCTGAATAGTGTAGCCCAATAGAGTACTACATTACATTCAAGATTCCTAGAATCATGTTGGCAACATTGTCATGTATGGCCTCCTGTAAATTAATCTGATGTAATATTTTCTATGTGTGTGTCAATTTTGGAACAGTTCCTATCCCTATCTTCCGAGATATCCAACATAGAGCTCAAATTTCAATTGCGATCTTTCAGTAGTTGGTAGCACTGACGTTATTTTCAAATATGGCCGTGACATATTCAAGTATAGATCTTAACTCGTACCAAATTTGGTTTCGATAGCTACAGCCGTTTAGGAGTTGTTAGGGTGGGGGCACACAGACAGACACAAATTTGCTTGGATCGATCTCTAAGTCTACTTTTCCTCATTTTTACAAAATGTGTAAAGTAGGCTAAAAAGACGGCATCCATCAAGAGATGGGGTAAAGACTCAGATGTGAAACTCTATCTTTTGTCGCAATCGTTGGCTGCGAGCGAGGCAAGGTGTCCTTAGTTAAGACCGTCAGGGTCGGAAGACAACGAAAGTTGACCAAGCAATGTTGACAGTAGGGACAGATGACCTCGCTGTTCAGCCCCTTAAAGAACAATAATTAACTAAGGTTGACAGGAGAGATATTGAGTGGAGCCTGGCACAAGTTAAGTGGGAGTAATGAGAGACTCAGCTGGAACTCCATGGTCTCCAACTAATGTCCCGAAATTACAAATGTATTCGAGTCCCCAATTAGTTTTCAACAATTAATGAACAGGATATTCCATGCTGATGAGAAATCTGTCCAAGTCCGTTAATGAAACAACAAAAATAACTCTCCTGACATTGTCAAACTGTTGTCTCGAAACTTCGCGGTAATTTAAACTACTCTATTATATTTACTCTTATGGCCTCAAATTAAATACTGTATTACTAGGGTCCCCGTTGGAGAATTCTTGGGTTTCAACATCATTGTCGTTGTGCATTAGCCTCGCACAACAGTTGGGTTCGACGCGACACAGCTCTGGTAGGGGCTATCGTCTTGTTTATTTGTTTAAACATTTGTTCGATATTTATGAAATCAGTGTATAATTCGTCTCTGTTCCGGGTAATTATCTTTCGTTTGAATACTCATTTGTTATATCGGTTACTTGTCCGCACTGCAAGGAATCTCTAGTAGTGAAATAATATACTGTACTAGCTGTTATGCCCTGCGTTGCTTGGGATCACAATAGGATATTAAGAGATCGTGCCTTTTCTCGCTGTGTCGTATTGTGTGCAACACAGAGGAAGGACGTTGTTATAAAGAGCAATATTATTGCCACTCAAAGTCATTGAGCGTGCTTTTTATCTGATCAAAAATTGTGTTGAAGTTGTTAAGGGGGTGGGTATGACGGCTCTATACTCCTTGTAGCTTATAATAGATTAATCTTGAAATTTCGCTAATATAACTGAATATTTAAGGACACTATTTTTAATCTTTGTATGCATTATTAACCTATTACATTTTAAGGGCAAGATAATTTATTTTTCTTAATTGTATTAGCCTTGCGTGTTTTGTCGAACAGCAACATTTCAAGAGGATAATGGTAGTCGGCAGATAAACTCTTAGAATCCCACCTTGATAATAATATAAGCATTTGATCAGGGAAATAACGAAATCCAAAAAGAATACATAATTAAATATCATTTAAGAATCTATATGTCCACCCACACTTAAATAAGAACTACTCATAAGATTCCAGAGACACCTTGTGCCCGTAAATAAAATTATAAAGCTTGTGGGACATGCAAATTTAGTATTTGTGCCAAAGGGCCTAAATGAAGGGAATGGAATTATTGTTGCCAAAAACCTTCCTTGGAGTGTGCTCTACAACCCTGCAAAATGTCAATGCAATCGGTTAAACGGTGTCGGAGTCCATTAATATCAGACAGATATACATTTTCATTTTTATATATAAGATAATGATGGATGATGGTTACAAAACTGGTCTTGAAAGTGGTTGTTTTCCGTGGATAACAGGTTATCGTATTAAAGGAAGCCCGCCTCAACAAGATTCCCCGTTCCAAGGACCAACACGACAGTTCCGGTACAGAAATAAAGCTACACGAGTCTCGAGTTACACACAACTCATAATGAGGATCCTAACCTCCATGACCACGCTGAGCATGAGAAAGGGAATTGCCGTGAAGCGCGACCTACCGGGGAGTACCCTTGCCAAGGACTAACTGGTCACGTGAGTGACGTCATGACAAAAGAAACCGCAATTGACGCTTGTCTGGAGATTTGAGCTCACAGCCTCCCAAAACAGGGTTCGTTCCATTTCTTATTTTATTTTCTTCCTCTTCTTGTGCCACATCCTCATTGGATGTTGACTATCATCAGGGCGATTTCTTGCTCATTTTTAGCGACTCGGATTAGTGCAGGAGTTGCTTGTCAATGTACTATTGTTGATTTTCGGTCCGGCTTCCCATTGAGGCTACACACGTCTCCATGTATGTCTACCCCTTATTATTCCCGTTTTTATTTCCAGTGGGGTCGGGTATAAGATGCGATGCAATTTTTTTTTTGGTGGCGGATGGTTTCTACGGCCGGATGCCCTTCCAGACGCCAACCTCATAAGAGGAGTTGATGAGAGATGAAATGAAAGATGGTGAATGAAACTGGGCAAAGATGTGGAAGGAAGCGGCCGTGGCTTGTCTGAAGGTACCGTCCCATCATTTGCCTGTAGTTGAAAATGGGAAACCACGGAAATCCATTTCAAGGACGGCCGACGGTGGGGCTCGAACCCACACATCTACCGAGTCAGCAGAGAGCTTGACCCCATGACCTAACGCTGGTCTTTAGCGAGCGTAGCCACCACTGTCGGTGCTACACACGTCTCCATGACAACGCATATCTCCGTCCTCCCAGGGTTGCCAATCTAGCATTTCCTCCCGTTAAATATAGCCTTGCCCCAGATAATTTTAAATCCCGCCCAGTGGGGGTAATTAGATGTCTTTCTTTTCTTAGCGGGAGGGAAGATTGGCCTATATAAATTAATCTAGTTTTAATTAAAAATAATGATAATAAGGACAGAAGATCAGAGTTTCAGAGACAAATATTATGTCGATAGGAAAGAAACGCTAGAAAATAGAATGCCAGGTAGGAGGAACTAAATTGGAGGAGGAGGAGGAACATTTTAAACACTTGGGCTATATATTATCTCAGGATGGTATTGTGGGGTAAGAAATAGGGTCGAGGTGTATTAAGAGCTACCGTAATGCAGTGAATTCTCAGTTGCGATCTACAGTATTTCAGCAATTAAGAAGTTGTGTAGAGACGAAACTCTCCCTACATCGCTCAGTATTTAGACCGACCTTGCTTTAGGAAAGTGAGAGCTGGGTAGATTCAGGGTATTTGATAAATAAGCTAGATGTAACTAATATGAGGGTAGCTTGAATGATTGCTTATTTATTCAAGTAAGTAGTGGGTTTTGGATGGTTCTACACCCACCTCCACTTCCCCACCTCCTCCACACCTCCAAGAAGGCGATATCTTTCGAATGAATTATTGGAGGAAGTCGTGTCAGGTTTAAAATTACTCGGGGTGACGCCCCCTTTTTTAATGTATTATTTATTTCTGCAAATTTTGACAAAGGGCATAACTACACATTTTTGAAAAATTTGATTTATTGACTCTTTTAATTTTATTCAATATTTAACGTATTATGTATGTAATTTTTTATTTACAATTTATTTTTAATTTGAATTTTTGTCAAAAGTGCTTTACTACACTTTTTTTTGATATTTTACTGAACCCATAGTTGGATTTAGATGTGTGATGTGTTGTAGGACTGACACCAGACACGACTTCCTCCAATAATTCGTTCGAAAGATATCGCCATCTTGGAGGGATGGAGGAGGTGGGGAGGTGGAGGTGGGTGTAGAACCATCCAAAAACCACTACTCAAGTAGTTTTCTTTTATTTGAATAGATTATACAGAATCTAAGGATGAATATTCATAACATGGCTTCAAAAAGACTGAGTGAATGACATTATGGCAAATTGTGAAGAACCAATGAATAATTAAATACAATAGCACATTTCTCATCACATCTGTCAATTTAGATTCCGTGGTACATTTGGTTTGAAGCCGCATCCCAGGAAACGTCATAAATGAAACCTACCAGGCGACTGATGAAGACCTGTTATTTGAGGAGGGAAACGAGAAGAAGAGAAGACCTATGGAATTGGCCATTATGAACATTCAGGTAGAGGAGGAGACCTGTAAAACGCTGATTGGCACGTGTGTAACGATTTCTATCTTGTCTGGGGATTGCTATAATAGATTGTTGAAGGGTAATAGTATGACGGTTATGCCAGCGTCTAGCTGCTGGGACAAATAGATGGGAGCAATGGCAGGAAGGTGCTCGTAGTGAAGAGATAAAGGCTAAGTTAGGAATGAACACGCTAGATGAAGCTGTTTGTATGAGCCGACTGAGATGGTGAGGTCATTTGAAGAGAATGTGGGAGGAGAGATTACCTAAGAGGTTAATGAGTTAGGCTGTAGAGGGTAAGAGAAGCAGATGTAGACCTAGGCGGCGATGGTTAGATTCAGTGATGAACGACCTCAAAGTGAGAGGTGTCGAAGCAGAGGAGGCCGCAATGCTAACTGCTTATAGGGCATGGTTGGTTGGTTCCTCAGTATAGGTGCTTCGACAACGTGGTCATGTCCCGTGTACTTTGGGTGTGTGTAGAATCTGTCTGATAACCGGTGATGGCTGTTTTAGTGTGTCATCTGTTTCTGCAGACATTCAATTTTCAAGTTGTTCCTATTTTTTTCCTACCAAACGCCAATGACAACGACTAGTTCTGAACTCGGTTACTAGATGCCACTGCAGTCGGCTCCTGGTGAGGAAGGTTGGAACTTAAGAGCGTTAGTCAACTCTAACCTATATTTACCTTCACACAAGTGTAATTAGTGGATGGTTCTTTTACATGCCATAAATCTATGACATGGGACCGCCGGCTTTACTTCCTCTCCGAAGGAAGGCATACTGAATAATTTTTAACGCTCTTAAAAAATCCGACGACTTCGGCCGGGTTTGAATCCGCGGTATTGGGCATAGGACTAATAGGGCATCATGGAGGCGACTTGTTCGCAAACAGAGACTTGCAGACTAGAAATAGCGCTGACAGGCTAAACAGTCTAAAATGTAAATGTATAATAAGAACCTAGAACATGCTATGGGTACATTAACACTAATTTGAAGATCGTTGTTAACTCCTTAAATAGCCGAGTTGCTCCATATTACTATGTCCTGCAATTCCTCCAATTACGATTATCCCCCATTAGTTGATCTTGGCTAAGCTACTGTTTTTAAGCTTCGAGAAATCTAATGACAGTTCTTGTCCTCGACCCTTCCTTCCATAACTAAGTTTGCTAATTCTGGGTGTCTTAAGATGTGTCCTACCAACCTATCTCTTCTCTTCATTAGCAGTCGCCACAAACATCTCTCCTCTCCCAGTCGTCTTAATACCTCTTCATTTGTAACCCCTATATGCCCATCTGATCTTCATCATTCTCCTGTAACACTACATTTCAAACACTTTGATTTTCCTCCTTTCTGCTGCTCCAACAGTCCATGTTTCACTTTCATACAGCGCCACGCTCCAGACAAAGGCTTTCAAAAATGACTTCCTAATAACTTACCTAAATTTATATTCGATGTAAACAGATTCCTTTTCTGTAGAAATGCTTTCCTTGCCTGAGCCAACCTAATTTTTATATCCTCTTTGCTTCGTCCATCACTGGTTATTTTGCTTCCTAAATAACAGAAGTCTCCTACTTCCTTTAGCATTCGGCCTGCCAATTTAACATCTATAGGGGCTTATGATTTCTTTCGACTGCTTTCCAATATTTTTGTTTTGCATTTATTAATTTTCATCATGAATTATTTCCTCAAGATTGAATCCATACCATTTAAAAATACATTCAAGAGAATGCTATAATTATGTGTAAATTATGGGAAGTCGTGATATAATAATGGTTACAAGTTATCGAAAATTCTAGTATCAGAGGTTCGAGATATCGAGGTCGATTGTATTAGTATACGTAGAGGTGACAGGTCGAGGGAGTCTACACACAGGCTTCAAGCTAATGTTGCTTTGCTTTTGTGGAAGTGCGGTAGGTCTTTATTATTTCATTACAGGAAGCCTAGTAGGAACATGTTTAAAATCCTCTTTCAACAGATTCAGTGTTAAGGAGCGGTGGAATGGGATGTAGGTGACGAGTGGCACGGCATATCGAGCGATCCTCGCGCACTAAGGAAAACAAGATCGCTTCATAACATTCACCTCCAGTGAGCCGTGGTACGAGGAGTTCATTATCACACAGAGCAGTAGCGTGATGGTAACAGATCTGAGAGATGTAGTGTTGCAGTACAGGCAGAGCAAAGTTACAACGTGCTGGGGTTTCTCTAGAGCAGAGCTTCATGAACACTCGAAATTACACGTGTTCAAATGCAAAGAGCTATATTAGACTTTGCCTTTTACTTGTGCATAAATATCTGTCCATGACTTCATTAGGCCTATGTGTTATCTTGGTTTGAATTGTCATTTATATTCTGTCTCAGTAGTTTAGCTCTTCATTTTAAACCTTCCATTTTACATGTTGATGGGCATAAGGTACACTGGCAAAATGTTGAATTGTCCGCTGCTCTTCACTATCAGGGATGAATCAGTTGTAAAATCCCATTTCTGCTGATTCAATCTAGTAGGCAGTGATCAGTGGGCGGGTTGTGTAATCTAGGAGGCAGTGATGAGCGGGTGGGTTGTCTAATCTAGTAGGCAGAGATGAGCAGGTGTGTTGTCTAATCTAGTAGGCAGTGATGAGCGGGTGGGTTGTCTAATCTAGTAGGCAGTGATCAGCGGGTGGGTTGTCTAATCTAGTAGGCAGTGATGAGCGGGTGGGTTGTCTAATCTAGTAGGCAGAGATGAACAGGTGGGTTGTCTAATCTAGTAGGCAGTGATGAGTGAGTGGGTTGTCTAATCTAGTAGGCAGTGATGAGTGAGTGGGTTGTCTAATCTAGTAGGCAGTGATGAGCAGGTGGGTTGTCTAATCTAGTAGGCAGTGATGAGTGAGTGGGTTGTCTAATCTAGTAGGCAGTGATGAGCGGGTGGGTTGTCTAATCTAGTAGGCAGTGATAAGCGGGTGGGTTGTCTAATATAGTAGGCAGTGATGAGCGGATGGGTTGTCTAATGTAGTAGGCAGTGATGAGCAGGTGGTTTGTCTAATCTAGTAGGCAGTGATGAGTGGGTGGGTTGTCTAATCTAGCAGGCAGTGATGAGCGGGTGGGTTGTCTAATCTAGTAGGCAGTGATGAGTGAGTGGGTTGTCTAATCTAGTAGGCAGTGATCAGCGGGTGGGTTGTCAAATCTAGTAGGCAGTGATGAGTGGGTGGGTTGTCTAATATAGTAGGCAGTGATGAGCGGATGGGTTGTCTAATGTAGTAGGCAGTGATGAGCAGGTGGTTTGTCTAATCTAGTAGGCAGTGATAAGTGGGTGGGTTGTCTAATCTAGCAGGCAGTGATGAGCGGGTGGGTCGTCTAATCTAGTAGGCAGTGATGAGTGAGTGGGTTGTCTAATCTAGTAGGCAAAGATGAGCGGATGGGTTGTCTAATCTAGTAGGCAGTGATGAGCGGTTGGTTTGTCTAATCTAGTAGGCAGTGATGAGCGGGTGGGTTGTCTAATATAGTAGGCAGTGATGAGCGGATGGGTTGTCTAATGTAGTAGCCAGTGATGAGCGGGTGGTTTGTCTAATCTAGTAGGCAGTGATGAGAGAGTGGGTTGTCTAATCTAGTAGGCAGTGATGAGCGGATGGGTTGTCTAATGTAGTAGGCAGTGATGAGTGAGTGGGTTGTCTAATCTAGTAGGCAGTGATGAGCGGATGGGTTGTCTAATCTAGTAGGCAGTGATGAGTGAGTGGGTTGTCTAATCTAGTAGGCAAAGATGAGCGGATGGGTTGTCTAATCTAGTAGGCAGTGATGAGCGGTTGGTTTGTCTAATCTAGTAGGCAGTGATGAGCGGGTGGGTTGTCTAATATAGTAGGCAGTGATGAGCAGATGGGTTGTCTAATCTAGTAGGCAGTGATGAGCGGGTGGGTTGTCTAATCTAGTAGGCAAAGATGAGCGGATGGGTTGTCTAATCTAGTAGGCAGTGATGAGCGGTTGGTTTGTCTAATCTAGTAGGCAGTGATGAGCGGGTGGGTTGTCTAATATAGTAGGCAGTGATGAGCGGATGGGTTGTCTAATGTAGTAGGCAGTGATGAGCGGGTGGTTTGTCTAATCTAGCAGGCAGTGATGAGCGGGTGGGTTGTCTAATCTAGCAGGCAGTGATGAGCGGGTGGATTGTCTAATCTAGTAGGCAGTGATGAGCGGGTGGGTTGTCTAACCTAGTAGGCACTGATGAGCGGGTGGACTGTGTAATCTAGTAGGCATTGATCATCGGGTTGTTGTGTAGTCTAGTAGGCAGTGATGAGCGGATGGGTTGTCTAATGTAGTAGGCAGTGATGAGCAGGTGGTTTGTCTAATCTAGTAGGCAGTGATGAGTGGGTGGGTTGTCTAATCTAGCAGGCAGTGGTGAGCGGGTGGGTTGTCTAACCTAGTAGGCACTGACGAGCGGGTGGATTGTCTAATCTAGTAGGCAGTGATGAGCGGGTGGGTTGTCTAACCTAGTAGGCACTGATGAGCGGGTGGGTTGTCTAATCTAGTAGGCAGTGATGGGCGGGTGGAATGTATAATCGTACCTGACATCTTGGTAAAGCCCGACCCAGGAATGTCTGCCGCGACGCAGTTACGCACTTCAATTCGTTCACACCTCCTCTGGCACACGTGACACTTCCTGACTCCCCGAGTCCCGGTGTAGCAAATTCGTTCATTCCCTGCTTTGACTTGGCCGTGATAACATAATGCTACGCAATGAAGACGAGAGCATCGCTCACCCGCTCGTCATTGTGCATCGACTTGGCAACATTGCATTGGCTCCCCAAATCAGCAGCGGCTAGTATCGAAACATTTTGCTCTTTATTTTTAAAATAACATAAAAAGTTAACTACTGGGCCTAGAATTGTGATTCAAGTTTCTATATACTCAGTAAAATGTTGCCTTTCATCCTACTTTTATGTAAAAACCTATCCGGTCAAACTTGACCCCTCGGTGCGCGTGATATTTCGTTTCGGTGACGCGTGACGCGAGCCGTCAGCCTCCCACTGTTCTGAAGCCACGCCTGTCCGGTCATGTCGCGACAGAAACCGCTGGGTTGGGCTATACGCAGGCATGAGGGCTGGAGGAGCTGGACATCCCTGTGGCACTCGGAGAAGCGAGGCGGATCGTATATGCTGACTAGAGCGTGTGGCTCCTTCCCCCCGGTGTTGAGCGCTTGGGCGGTCAGGGTTGTCCATTCCAACATGTATGGTCCTCGCTACCTCCCATTGATTTATATGAGAGATTCGCCACATGATTTCGAAGCCTTGCAGTTCAATCTGGCAGCTGGTTTTCCACACGTTGTCCTCTTACAGTACAACGATTGCGTCCAGAAAATTTGTAGATAGGTTTCGACTAGTCTTACCTGATACTTCCTTTGTCAGGATAGCCGCTGTCAGCGCCGGGATTCGAACCTCCGATTTCAGCTTTCATCGCGAACCATGGGGAGAGATAAAATGCGCGAGGCTATGCGGCTACGACTGAAAACTTATTCGTTAATTTTAAAAAGCCCTTATGATCAATTATTAGTATAGAATTGTTGACAGAGACTGCAGCACTGGTGACGGAGGATGTTGTGTCACAGTTTGTTCATAAGACCACTGTTGTACCCAGATTCACAATTCCCAGCATAATGATTCGCCAAATACCGGCATTCCATGTGCGACGGGCCATGCCAGTTGGAGTCATTAAGGTATTACGTGCTAATATACAGAAATGTACTGACGTCAATTTCATGTGGCAAGTCAACCAAAATTAATTTCGAAACTGTGATCCAGCTCATTGACATGGATCATCTGATAATGTGTGTGATCATAAGCCCAGTACACATTGTATCATTTAGGAGCTTGGATATCGTGGTCATCAGTGCAGTGCACAGGCAGTACGCCTGAAAGGTACAGTCATTACTAGTTGTATCATTTAGGAGTTTCAATGTCGTGGTCATCAGCCCAGTAAACATGCAATTCACCTTGGAAAGATATATAATTTTGGTCTGAGGGTTTGAAAGGGATACACCCAGTCTTATCAGGATGTAACGGCCGCGCCGGAACTCGAACCCACAGTGGGGCGAGTAGGTCGCCAGCCGGTCTATTTAATCATGTGACGATTTAAAACTAAGTCCGTTATTGTAATGAAAATGATATTTGTGAGTAGTTGGTGTTATTAGCATTACAGAGAAAAATATAATAAAGAAATATGATATTATAAGAAATACTGTGTTTGGCAAGAACTTGGACTCGCTGTAAGAATTGCACAAAGTTTCTCTGAAGCTAGTTTAATCTGGGAATGCAAGGTGTGATAACCAAGTCACCCTTAGTGCGTTTTAGTTTGTGGTGAAATTTCTGGGTATTGAAATCCCGGTTCAGCGCCGCTCGGGGAATCTTGTCGAAATCATACTTCGAGGTTCGAGGACTCAACTGGCCAAAGCAGAAGATAGGGAACGAGGTTCTAGTACAGCCAAGCCTGTCTTCAACTGCATCAGTTGTGCATAGGAGGAAGGAGGAATAAATTGTACTTTCTGTATATATCATCGAGTATCTTCTGGTGTCTTCTATCGGGGGTGCCATCAATTGCGACCTTGTCCACGCCAACCCCTCTCACGCTCGACATAATCAAGTCCACCGTCCTGAGCCGATCATATCTAGCAGCAGGAGGACCACCAAAGGTCTTTCAACGACGCAATTGAGGCTCACTACAAGACTTAACTGAGAAGAGGGTTTGATTCCCAACTCAGCAATCCTAGAAATGTTATTCCGTGGTTCCCTATTTCAACTCCAATCAAATATCGTAATGTTTCCTAACTTAGGAACACGGCCCTCATACAGGTTATCAGACAAATACATACACACGAGTAAATGGGACCACAATGTCCAAACACCTAATTGGAACAACACTAGCAGCTAAAGTCCTGATTTTAAAACATGGTCTCTGACAAATAAGCGACGAAACGCCGAGTTTGCATTACGTTACCGTCTTCGGTAGTTTCGGAGTGAAGCGGCTTCGGTGGCGTAGTTGGTAGCATGCTGAGCTTCTATGCCCAAGATCGCGTATTTTTTAAGAACGTTAGAAATCCCTCAGTATGCCTTCCATCGGAGGGGAAGAGAAGCCGGCGCGGCGTTCCCATGTCCTTGATTTATGGCAAGAAAAAGAACTTCCACTAATTACACTTGCGTGAAGCTAAATTACAGATTAGATTTGACTAACGCTCGTAGGTTCCAACGTTCGTCACCAGGAGCTGACTGCGGAAGCATCTAGTAACCAAGTTCAGAACTAGTAGTCGTTGACGGTGGCATTTGGTAACAAAAGTAGTTAGAACTACTCGAAAATTGAATGTCTGCAGTCCTTACTTGAATTAATAACAGATAACACACACTAATAAGCCATCATAATTAACACCGTTTATCAGACAGATTCTACACACACCCAAAGTACACGGGGCTACATGACCGTGCTGTCGCAGCCCCTAAACTGAGGAACCAACCAGTCTCGGAGTGCGTATTGAGACTCCAGTCCTTTGGGACGGATGAGCTCGTAGTTCCGCCCCTTAAAACAACAATAACTATAACTATAGACTCTAATCCCATGGGTCTTGGGTTCGATCACGGCAATACCAAGACATTTAGTACTGTTATAAAGGTTGGCACGGAGTTTGTTCAGCCTCGTGAAGCAAAACCTGGTTCAATTCCCACCTCAGCCGACACAGATTTGATTTTCCATCGTTTCCCCAATTCTATTCTACGATGGCCCCTAATTTAAGGCCACGACCGCCTCTTTGCCCATCACAGTCTCAGACAAACACACACCTACTACTACAGAAACCATTGTCTAGAGCAGTGTATGTTAAAGACCGGTGTTAAGTATAGCATAAATTGCTTAATTGAGCAACAAGGTCCTTTAATTATCTTCACGTCGAATTGGTAGGTGAAAAGCGAAAGGAATTAGGAGATTTCTGTTACTTAGGAAGCAAAATAACCAGTGATGGACGAAGCAAAGAGGATATAAAAAGTAGGTTAGCACAGGCAAGGAAAACATTTCTACAGAAACGGATTCAGTTGACATCGAATATAGATGTAGTGTACCCGATACCTAGTTTAGGCTATCGGCTACGCCAGCAGACATTAAGCCGTAGTTGAGGTTTTGGGAAGAGTTAGGAAAACATAGCGCACCGATCGAGTCAAGAAGAATGTCAAGATGACGTAGGAGGTCTAGGATCAAGGAGGCACTGACATCTGTAAGAAGATGGAATTATGGATAGAGATGTGAAGCTTTATTAAGATATGTATGGAATATGGTATTTAAACATCTTAGAAGAGGATATATAACATGCATTATATGTGGAAATAATTGTAAGGAAGTCAGATAACCCTTAAGTTATTTTATAACGGAACAGCCGAGATGATGAGGGTTCGAGACTATGATCGTGACGCGAGAGCACTGTGGTGGGGGACTACACCACGTGTCTGCGCCAGGCAGATAAGAGTGAAGACAGTGCCAGCACATTCAGTGGAGCTCTGTCAGTCGAGCAAGTAGGGTCGAGCTCTGTAGAGCAAGCGAGACGCACGGTGAAGGTCGCGTAGCGTACCGAAACTGTCACGGCAGAGTGTAGGCGACAGTTTCAGCATCGCCGAGCAGCGAACGCCAAGCAGGTCATTGATCCAGGCGGACTTGCCGAGGAAGCAATCACAGACGGCCGGGATATGTTAGAACAGCACTGCAAGTAGTCGGAGACTTTATTACAAGCTACATTTCAACGCAGTTAGAACACAGTTTTAATGAATAACTTTATGACTATGCTTTTTCTTAACGCATTCAAAGTTACTTTAACAATTTCAAGCAAGCGGAATGTTGTTAGCATATGCATTGATGAACATTAGATCGTGCATTAATGAAATTTATTTCTTATGCAGTTTCATGAATTACCAAATACAGACAACTACAGGGTGTTTAATAAACTTGGACACTCTCAAGTAAAATTTTATTTTACGAAAGTGAGACTTAGCAGTTATTAGAGATTGATCTTTCAATACTCAAACTGAACATTTAATGGAACAGTGGCGTAACTTAGAAGAGGAGTAGGGGGTCCGCTGTTTCCATGAACGTTTTCGAGAGGAGTTGGACAATATCCGCTATGGGTAATCCGAAGTTCAACATGTCAGAGTAGACGCAGATAGAGACAAGATGGCACCGCAGAGCGATGGATTCGATTCCTGACGAGAGGAGTCCAACAGCTGATTCACTTGGGATTTCGAAGGCAATCGTCATTTCATGGATGGAATGATATTCACGCCGATCTTTCGAGAAATTCATTATGTAGGGAAAATCGACGATCTTGGAAATTTAATAACGGCTGATTATGAAGGGTACTGTAAGTGTTATAACTACCTGATACGATTATTTTCATGAATACTGGGCACACATGTATATTTTTCTAATAGGAGTGATACGATTATATAGACATGGTTTGACTTTATATACTTCGAATTTGCTAGAATATGGAGTGACCATATGATATGGCAGGCATCATTATACGATATTCTCACCATTGATTGGCTTTATTAAGCAGATGTTTGGTCTTTTAGACATTTTTCCAGCTAGGATATTTTTCATAAATAGTTTTCTTTTGTGTAACGAGTATTTCAAACTCGTGATCTGCAATTGATTATCTAAAATTACTTCGTCAGTTCATTGCATACTAGCGAGTGTGTATTATTCATCGGTAGGGATTTTTTCCATTGGATTGTTTGGAGATATTAAGAAGTTATTCACTTTAGTGAATGAACATCGCTTTTATATGACAACTAGAGACTTGTTGATTCCTATCTGATACATTCACTCATATAGTCCACGAGATGGGGTCTTTCGTATTTATACGATTGTATGGTGGTACTCATCTTACCCATCGTTCAGGGCAATATCATCCAAGTCGACGGGGCGAGGTCTTTCGTATTTATACGACTGTACGGTGGTTACACATCTTACTCGCCATTGAGGGACTCATTTTTATCATCCGAGTGTACACGAGATTGTAAGTGAATCAAACAAGGAACTACTAGTCACATATCAGTCGAAATTTTGTTAAATAAAGTAACGATAAATGTCAGCAGGATTGCATTTAGTAATTCTTGTTTGCCAATCCAATATTTTGTTGCTATACTCTTTTGAGAGTAATTTCAGTTTAACAGCTGTTACAGCTGATGCTTTTGATGAGTTTATAATTGTGTTTGATACCTTTGAGAAGGATTTAAAGTAATTGAATCTTGTAAGATTAATCATTAATGGTCAGAATTATTTTAAGGCAGATCAGTATTGCAGATTTTGATATGAGAGATTATAGCACATTGGTGTTTTTCTGTGATGTGAGTTATGAAAATTGTAAGAGAATTTATGCTATTTGAAAGCAGATCTTAAATTACTGAGGTAATATTTTTCCAATTGTTTAAGAAGTTGTCTAGATGTGATCAGATTAATTACAGTTATTGGAGATTGTGTGCGTTGATAATTTGAAGCCAGTTATATATTTTTTGTAGATCATGCAACATGGTTAAGTGGAGTTTGTGATAGGCATTTTGTGGAAGTTGCCAAGTGATAGTAGCAACGTTGCTAATGTATTTTGAAGCAGACATGAGGTCGTCGTACCCAGTCTAGCGTAATTGTTGAGATTCATGCTGTATGTGCTGAATATTTATGGAGTTTTGTGGAGTAATTATTGTATTCAAATGTGATATTTGAAGTATTGAGGAAATGTAATGTCGTTGTGGATAGTTAGATCCAACGTGATGTCGTGGAGGCAATAATATTTTCTTGGCATGATAAATTAAATACGAGATATAACTTGGAAGTGATAAAACTGTAAGACAACGTTCTATAAACCATATTAAACAATTTGTTAGGAAATTAAACAAATAAATAAAGTTGATAATACAAGATTTTCTGAAAATAATAATTAATGAAATAATAATCTGAGATTTAAGCATATTAACGATCTGACCTAATGAAATAAAAATCAGAATGACTAGATGAAATAATAAAAACTAAATAACCAGAAGATTGAAATTTAAATAAGTTGATAAATTAAATTTTGAAATGAATCAATGAATTAAATAGATGGATGAATTAAAGATTGGATAATTAAACTGAAATAAATAAATTAATAGACAATTGTAATGATGATGAATAACTGAATTAGAAGGTGATAATTAATTAAAGAAGCTGATGATTAATGAATTTATATGGAATTAAATAAATTTAATTGAGAAATAATATGAGGAATTGCAACTTGAGTTGAGAATTTAAATGATGTAATGGTGATGAATTAATGATTCTGACAGGAATATGTAGAATTTTGAAGTGAGAATTAATGTGAGAAATGTTTAATTTTGATGATGACGATAACGATGACCAATGAGCCATGAATTTTCTGTAATTCACAGATAAGTGATTATGAATGACAATGTAAATAGTGTAAATTAATTATTCAATGTTTAGGAGCATTTGACTAACATGTTCAACATTTAAATTATGCCATGCAAACCATAAATTACGTGATGTTTAATATATGTGATTATAATATGTGTATGTTTAGACAGATTAATAACTTTATTAAATCCACATTGATGATGTTAAATTAAAGAGAAATTAGGTCTCAGGTTTCACAAATGTCAGTGACGAAAGACATAGTGCTACAGTGATCCTGAGAACCCAAGAGAATTTTAGAGATTTTTCTTGTTATGTGGATGAAATAATTTTGGATTAGAAAAGAGATGGTTCGATTTTGGACAATGACAATTTAACTTTGGCATTCGACCATACTCTCAGGTAGGAATTATATTTAAAATGTCTGTCTGACTATCAAAGTAAAATAAATTTGTTTTTTATCTTAGTTGTGATCTGATGATGGTGTGATGTTCCTTTTTCTTTCCTTGTCTTGAGTAAGGCTTATCCGGAAAGGAAGTGGTTTGCTAGGAATTCAGTTGATGGCGCCCATTTATATTTGCATTATTTCTATTAAACTTAAGCCCGTAACGACCCTAGAGATACTTTGTCTCGTGATACCCACTGCTTTTTCGATAACTCAGCTGAATTTCCGACACATTCCTTATTTGACTAGAGGTTCATTTAACTCCGCTCTGTCCTGGAACTCCAGGAATGCGATGTTATAGCAGATGGGTCATCGCATCCCCAGGACGAACGGGTACAGTAGGTATTAGGAAGTCATTTTTGAAAGCCTTTTTCTGGAGCGTGGCGCTCTATGGAAGTGAAACTTGGACTGTTGGAGCAGCAGAAAAGTGGAGATTTGAAGCGCTTGAAATGTGGTGTTACTGGAGAATGATGAAGATCAGAAGGGTAGATAGAGTAACACATGAAGAGGTATTAAGACGATTGGGAGAGTAGAGATATTTCTGGCGACTGCTAGTGAAGAGAATAGATATGTTGCTAAGACACATTTTAAGACACCCAGGAATAGCTAAGTTAGTTAAGTAAGGAAGGGTCGAGAACAAGAACTGTAGGGTAGACCAAGGTTAGAATATGTTAAACAGATTGCTTCGGATGTAGTATCTGGTAGGTATGTAGAGATGGAACAATTAGCTCTGGACAAGAAAGCATGGAGCGCTGCATCAAACCAGTCAAAAGACTGAAGACTCAAGCAACAACAGAAGATTTTTCTGTAATCCTAAAGGTAGTTTTTCCTTGTTTTCCCACTTCTATTGCAGGCAAATTCTTAACTTAATGCCACGAACGCCTCCTTCCCAATTACAAATTCAGTGCACACACTAGTACAGACACCACAGTAACGTAGGTTATTAGACAAGATCCTACGCACACATCCAAGTACACGGAGCTAAAGTACCACAATATCTCAAGTCCATGATGTATCAACAATATTCCACAATGAGGACATCCTGTTTTCGGGCCTTCAAGAGACATAAAGCAAACGCTGGTACTTTTTAATGTTTTTTCTTTGAAGGACACTTCTGAGCAACCAATTGGGAAATACTGTGTATACTTACATTGGAATAATACTGCATGTTTGCGTATTTGACAGCTAAGTAAATACTATTATAATAATATCCTATGGCCCCGATGCCGGGTGCAAGTTTTGTTATTTGCGCCCAGAGGACAGCTTGCACGTCAAATTTTGTTGTTCCTTGGAGCGCTATGAAAGTCAAGGAGGGTATATATCTAAGTTCATTTACACTATAGCGCTTCCTAGCAGAGATAGGAGGAACTTTTGTGTTGCTGGAAAATCCCGAGATTAATTTTGCCATTATGAACAGGCCTACAGAATTCAAATGGGTAGTTTAACATGCCAACAAGGTATGGCATGCGTGTCGTGATTTTTGTCGCCTTTCAAAAATCACTTACCATGGCCAGGAGTGAACCTGCAAGCTTGGGGGTGGTAGACCGAAACGATAACCACTCACCCACCGTGGCAAGCAGCAAAGTAAATACTTGTTTATAACTTAAAAGCACCTAGGCCTAAATGCATTTTTTTTAATATGTTTCTAGTAACTAAAAATTCGAAAACTAGTTATAATATTCTGCAATGATGACCACGGATGTCCTAGGACCTAGATGAAACAAATGCGAATATAATGTTAAGGTCGTGCTGTGACCTTGCACCCACGCAGCTACGTGACAGAGTTAGTGAAGCATCTCGGTCTAAATTAGGCCACTGCACTAATGGACCAACAATATCGTAATCATGTGAGGAGAGGACAGATGGGTTGCTCCACTGCCGCACATTAGCATCTTAATGGAGGTCTCTTTCACACAAACATCAGCATTTCATTACAAAACACTCAGAAAATGTGTGAAAGCAGTTGCTCAAGATACTGTCAACATGTTGGTGGTTCATTGCTTGGTTGGTTCCTTAGTTTAGGGGCTGCGACAACGTGGTCATGTAGCCCTGTGTACTTTGGGTGTGTGTGGAATCTGTCTGATAACCGGTGTTAATTGTGATGGCTGTATTAGTGTGTGTTATCTGTGATTCAGGTAGAAGGACTGCAGGCGACCAATTTTTCAAGTAGTTCCTACATTTGCTACCAAATGCTACCGTCCACGACACCTAGCTCTGGACTTGACTACTAGATGCCATCACAGCTAGCATCTGGAGGCGAACGTTGGAACTAATATATCGTTATCAAATAATCCAACCTACAAATTTTGGCTTCACACAAGTGTAGTTAGTGGAAGGTTCATTTTCATGCCATAAATCTATGACATGGGACCGCCGGCTTTACTTCCCTTCCGAAGGAAGGCATACTGAGGGATTTTATCGCTCTTAACCCGGGAGAGGTGGCGCTTACTTGAGCAACGTTAGAGGTGGCGCGGGGTCATTTTGACCCCATCCAATTATTTCTCAGTAATAACGACAATTATTTCGTTTATGCTACTGATATGGCATGAAAACATTCACTGAACTAATGATCAGGTATATTTGTCTAAAATTAAATTCATGCACATATTATAAACGGCTATTTACACTATAGTAGAAATGGTGCGGATCTGATAGGTAGGCCTAATCATCTATTTTTGTGAAATATCTCATAATTCTTACTTCAGTTTGCCTATTAACAATATCGAATTCAATGATTACACAAGTTTTAGATAATGTAGGATTCTAGTTTTTAACCAATTACACATTTTAGAGAAGTCTCTTGTTGTATTGTATTGTGGTTGTATTGTGCTCCATTTTGTAACTGGCTTTGCCAGCAAGGGTACATATCCGCTGAGAAAGAGGCATATCATGGTCACTTTCTTCATTTTCTTCTTCGTCTGCACTCTGCTCAGCATCACTTTAAGATTCTGCTATTTCTAGTTCATCTTCACTATCACTGTTTTCACCTCCTAGTATGTCTTCCTATTTGACGTCTTGCAGAAGTGATAACACCATGGATTCTTGCTCTTCGTAGCTCAGACGATTCATAATGTTTTATTTTAACACTTAACTACAATCAATTCTATTTCACGATCAGACAGCTACATTCTCATGGAGTACAGGTAAGACTGGAACAGCTGTTCACTCTGCCAGCGGTACTGGTAGCGTGGGGTCTTTCAGAACACATTGCAACATGTCTCGACAAAAATACATTTGTCTAGGCCCTCATCCCTTCCACTAACAGGCTACTGCCCTCAGACAATAGATAAGGCATGTGTCAGGTATGTGTCAGGTTTGGTATGTGTGTAGTAAAATGTAGAAACCCCAGCTTAACGAAACTGCTTGGGGTCACAAAGTCCCCCGCGCCACCTCTCCCGGGTTATAAATCCGACGACTTTGGCCTGGTTTGAATCCGGGACTTTGGGTAGTAATTAAACTAGCACAACTAATCAAGATATGTGATTTTTTTGATATACTGATAGTGTTTAGTTAGTTAGTTAGTTATTGGCGTTTTAACGGGTGGAACAGCGAGGTCATTTGTCTCTGACTGATGTGGTAATTAACCTTCAGGTTTGCTAGCTTAGTGTGACTATGGGATTGTTATTAAACTGTGGATTGTGCACTTAGCTGTTTGAGCGAAGTGTGGTCCCTTTCCGCGTAGTTGCCATCACCCGCTGGCTGCACTGAATCACATATCTTGACAAGTCCAAGAAATCAGGATTTTATTGTGTAAGACTAACTGAAAATTTGCAATATAATTGACAATAAAGCAACACTGAAAAATGGTTCCAAATTTCTCTGAACTTCAATAATTCAGTATTGAAATCAGGAATATCAACCCTGTATAGTTGGTATATTATGCAATTATGGGGGCCATGATGTTGGTATGTTACGCACTTATGGGGGCCATGATGTTGGTATGTTATGCACTTGTTTAAGGGGGCCATGCTGTTGGTATGTTATGCACTTGTTTAAAGGGGCCATGCTGTTGGTATGTTATGCACTTGTTTAAAGGGGCCATGCTGTTGGTATGTTATGCACTTGTTTAAAGGGGCCATGCTGTTGGTATGTTATGCACTTGTTTAAAGGGGCCATGATGTTGGTATGTTATGCACTTGTTTAAGGGGGCCATGCTGGCTCGTTAGTTATACGTACACTTGAGCCCACCAGTACCACTATACAGTACATGAGAGACTCTGACCAATAAAAGAAGAGACAGTCGGTCTGAAAGACTGGACTTTATATCATTTTAAATGCTAGCAGCCGAGAACCAAGAAGGCAGTGCGAGAACAGAGTTTCAAGATTCTATTTTGTTTCTTCACTGCCTACTTGATTGTTCTCGCACTGCCTTCTTGAAACTCTGTTCTCTCACTGCCTTCTTGGTACTCGGCTGCTACATCGTACTATGACGTCACACACCTCAGTGCATTCTCGGTACATTTCGTGACGTTGCCGTAACGTAACGACGAAGTCTATCATATATCACTTAAAATGATAAAATACGGCATATTGTAGTTTTCAAATCACCTTTGTACGGGAATCCCAAGAGGCATGAGACTGTATTTTAGTAGCAACGGGACACTCTCTTTTTTTTGTGGTCACAAATTATTCATAACACATTGTGTGCCCATTAATTGCCCCCGGAATGGCTCAATACTCCACGGTGTTGTCCAAGCAGTGCAAGTTTATGTTTAAAAACTCAACGCAATCTTTTTTTCCGACATGACAATTCTGTGCCAGGCAAATTTATTTTAATGAACCGATCGCAGTGGAATTTATTTAAAGTCGAAGAGTTTGACCACATCATACTGTTGATTTGGCAGGTCCTGTATTTGCTTCTTAACTTGAAGGGCCTGGGTTCTATTCCGAGTTTGATGTGAGAAGTAATGCCCAATGGCTTAAAACTAAGATAGCACTGCTATACCCTACACACCATGAGATGGGCAGTAGTTGCCCTTGGGTACGCGCGATCCTCTGAGCCTAAAAGGTTGTTGTTAATTCATTTGATGGGCTTGGGACATCTTGGTAATCAGCCCCGTTAAGCTGTGTGTGAGTTGTACTAGTCTGATAGATAACCTGCACTGCATGTCCATGCATGTGATGACTGTAACTGTATAAATTAATTTGAGTAATGCAACCAATGGCCATGTAGCCTACTTTCCTTTTCAGGGTGTGTCAGGGAAGGGATATTGCAAGAAAATCGGCCGTGGACCTATTGAAAGTAACCGTCCGGGCATTTGCCTGGTGGTGAAAGTGGGAAACCACGAAAACCATTTTCAGGACAGCCGAGGTAGGATTCAAACCCACGCTCTCCTGAAGGCAGTGAGGCACGAGGTAGCGCGCTAGCGGTCTCGGCCACCGCGGCCGGTGATTGTGGGGAATGTGGGGAGTCCACTGTCCTTGGGGTAAATATGAAACTTGTTCTCGAACAAAACTGTCGTTTTCAGTGACATCGGACAAAAGCCAAAGCTTTCAAAGATAATCCCCACTGAAATGGAATAAACAGCGCATCAATGCGGTTCTCATCAGCAGGAAAAGAAATGTAACTGTGTTAGGGGCAGGGAGGAGATAAGAGTCGTCCAGTTGCAAACCTCGTGTAGTTCACTTGTGAATAAGAATACTTTTCATGAGAAACGTCTCTGTGGACTTTGCCTCGCGTATCCTTTGTGTTTGTTGTATTTTACTTTTTATTTTTGCTTTGTGTTTTTGGTTTTTGGTTTTGTGTTTGCTTTGTGCTTTTGCTTTTGAATTTTACTTTTTGCTTTTCTTTCTTGGTTTTGGTTTTGTGTTTGTTTTCTGCTTTTGCTTTTTTTGAATTTTGCTTTTTGCTTTGTGTTTCTTGTTTTTTGTTTTCTGCTTTTGATTTTGTTTTTGAATTTTTCTTTTTGCTTCGTGTTTTTTGTTTTTGTTTTTATGTTTGTTTTCTGGAAAATCAAAATAAAACAAAACAAAATAAAAACAAATTATAATAAAACAAAGAAACAAAACAAAAAATTAAACTAAACAATATAAAACAAAATAAAACGAAATAAAATCAAACAAAACAATTAAAAAAACTAATTAAATAAATAATTTCACGACATGATCCTTATTCACATGTGGATTAAAGGAGTTTTGCAACTGGACTCATATGTGCCTCGAGACTTGAAGTAATGCAAAATCCCGCTATTTTCCTGGAGGGAATGTGGAATAACCCTAGGTAGAACCACGCTCAGGATAGCCGCTGTCAGTGCCGGGAATTGAACATGTGATTTCCGGACTTTCTGCAACTGCCCTCGCGGCCATGATGCACTATTTAACGAGTTCTGCTGCGCCGCAGTGAGACGTTTAGAGGAAGCTTGTAGTTTTACGTGACTGTTCATTGCGTGATCATGAGCAAAGGGACCTTCATTTTTATGTGGAATCCGAACCACAGGACGTGATATTTCAGCTCGCGGTAGACATTTTGAGCACCTTCTGTAGAGAACTGTAAGTAGCAATGTACACTTTATCAACACAAATAACCAACCTGCATTGTTAAGCGGTCTGTGTTATGTACACCACAAACAATGATTGTAACACGGAAAAGAATGCAAATACACCATATGTTTACGGGACATGTTTTGCTTGTTGTCAGGTCCTCTATCGAATCCCCGGAGCATTCCCACTTATTTAATTACACTCTGTATATTTTATTATGCACATTAGTGCGATTTCTAATACATAATAAAAGCCCTAAAATGAAGTAACAATAACTTTTTGATGTGTAACATCTTTCCACTCGGTTGCTTTTTTTTTTGTGGGAGTGATTTTGGAAAAGGGACGGAAATGGGACGGAAATGTGTAAGAGGAAACAATGTGGAATATATGTCGCATACGGTCAACTTCAAGGTTTCGAAGCCCCATTAAAGATATTCCTGCAATAAATCATCTTCAAGTTGTAGTTCTTTGGTGTGAAAATATTCATTATATCATATTTGTTGAAAACAATTATGATTTATTAAATCTTCATACTTTTGCTGTGGAACGTATATCGCATACGGTTTACCTCAAGGTTTGGAGGCCCCATTAAAGAAATTCCTACAATAAATCATTGGTACAACTACGTACCTCGCGCATGCGCACCGGTCAGGATTTGGCACTGGAGTTTTACAAGTAGTTATTTCAATGACCAACAGAGTTCACTGTTAACAAGGGATTTGTGCGCCCGGCAGACCCAAAACTAGTAGGTCATCGACGTTTAAATATCTCGCGAACCAATAATGCTACGGACTTGTATGAGGTGTCCTAGGAGTCGATGTAACCCCCCCCCCCCCCCCCCCGTTTTTCTAACCCCCTCTTAATTTAACCAAAGGGCTCTAAACTAAAGGGTCATCGGCTTTTTAATATTTCGCGAACCAATAATGCTAGGGATTTGTATGAGGTGTTCTAGGAGTCGGGGTGACGTCCCCGTTTTTCTATCCCCCTGTTAATTTAACCCAAGGACCCAAAACTAATAGGTGATCGACTTTTTAATATTTCGCGAACCAATATTGCTAGGGACTTGTACGAGGTGTTGTAGGACTCGGGGTGACGCCCCTTTTTTCATGATTTTGTGATTTGCAGAGATGGGTAAATCCAGAGCAGAATAGATGTGAAATTTTCGACAAAAGAAACGTGAGAACAAATTAAAAACTGGAGGAGTACAGCCGAAAAAAATTGACTTGACATATATTTCATCTCAATTTCATAGTAGGATAACATGTCAGATGACTTCACATATATTTCATCTCAATTTCATAGTAGGATAACATGTCAGATGTTACACATCATATGCGACTACTGTAAGGCTCGTATCTTTTTTTATTTTTATCAATGTGGTTGTGAAAGTCAATTCTTGTTGTTTTGTTTCATTCCTTTTGATGTTGTCCTTCAGGAATGTGACGATCTGTTGACTGAGTTAATGTGGCACGCTGTTTGTTCACGTGTAGTGGGCAGATAGAAAAATAAGCACGGTATAGGGGATCCATTAACTCCACTTGGGCGCCTGCCAATAGTGACAATCTCTAACAAACAGCTCTTTGCATCCTGCAATTTCCCGATGCAAACGTTTTGTTTGCTTGCCAAGCTGTGTTCTGCAGTGCATGCTTTTAGATCGCGGCTATAAACCTAGTGAATAACTTTCCCAAGTTGGCGAAGCGTATTCTGACCTAAGAAAGAGGATAGCGGTTCTCTCCCTTAATTGTTTTTGTTTTATTTCTTGTTTTGGAGGGTCTGACTGTAGAGAGAACTAATTACAACATAATCGATTTTATTCTGCCTCTTGAAATACATTGAGGCACCTATCGAACGGCAGGAAGAACAGAATAATGAAGTAGGGTATGTGAAGATTTCAAGCTATTTTATCAGTGTTGCCTGTACAAAATATCGAAAATATCAAATTAAAATCAATCTTAATTTTATCCTTATCCTTATTCTCATTCTTATTCTTAATCTTAATCTTATTCTTATTATTCTTAAATTTTAATTTTAATTTTATTTATAATTTTAAATTTAATTTTAATTTTAATTTTTAATTTGAATTTGAATTTGAATTTTAAAAATTCAATTTTAAATTTTCAGTAGTCTACTTTTTATTTTTAATGACTTTCCAAATCAAAAAACTAAAACCGAAAATCAAAAATCGAAAATCGAAAATCTAAAAGTCGACTAGGTTCGATTCCCAGTCAATACTTGTGAGATTTTGAAAGTGAAATTCCATGTCTTGTGGTTCGGATTCCACGTAAAAAGGAGGTCCCGTGGCTCATGATCGCATGAGTAACGATCACGATCCTTCCTTAAAGTATCAGCTTATACTTTTCAATCGTTCAACACACTTTTTGATCAATGTGATTGAGAGGAGGTCCAATGTGTATGGGCTTATAACGTTACCGCTGTGCCACACAGTCAGAGGCCCAAACAAATAGGGTATAATTCCAATTAATTTGGTTAATTCTAATTTCTTTCTGTTCTTTCCTAATTTCTAGCATTTTACTGGTGGTGGTACTGAGGTAGTTTCATCATTACAAAATGATTACCGTGTTGGAAACCATTTTTTAGTGTTGCCTTACTAATCCAAATGTAATGCTTTTCAGTCGGTGTTGGGTTTTCCCCAATCCCTAATCCAAATAAATTTATTAATCTCATGTACATTTTCTTCAATATTAGGGATTTTGGAGTTAGCTGTTGTGGATGATAGACTACGAATTTGTTGTAGTAAATTTCATTTTATTGACGACCGAACTGTTGGTCTGGTTTGTTTGTGGTGTGGGATTTTTAGCCTACTTATGAGATCGATCCGGGAAAATGCTGTCTGTCCTTCTGTCTGTCTGTGTGTGTCCCCCCCACCAACTCCTAAACGGCTGCAGCTATCTAAACCAAATTTGGTATGAGTAAAGATCTATACCGGGACATCTCAATGTCATACTTGAACATGATGTCAGTGCTACCAACTGCTAAAAATCGCAATCGAAAATTGAGCTCCATGTTGGATATCTTGGAATGTATAGATGGGAACTATTCCAAAATTGGTACCCATATAGATAATAATACTTCAGTTTGATTTTCAGGAGGGCATACATGACAGTGTTGCCAACATTATTCTAAGCCTACTGATAGGTCCAAATTTTAAATGCATATAACTCCTACACTATCAATTGGATTTCAACCAAATTTCGTATGTACTATGTGTAGGCCTACATAAACAGATATGACTGAGCGTATTCTAAAGAGCCACCAGGGCTGCCAACTGTCAATAAATGCTCTCTCTATTTTTTATCCAAATACCAATATATCAGAAAGTATGCGAGCCCACAGTTTTAAACTTTGTACACGTATAGTGCCCGACATTCTAGATCAATTTGGAGCAACCAATGCATGTCAGTGCTACCAACATGATCCTAAGCCTGCTGAAAGGACCAATATTTAATTACATGTATCTTCTATACTATGAATTGGATTTCAACCAAATTTCGTATGTGCTATGTGTGCTATAACAGATATGACTGTGCATATTCATTAGAGCAATCAGGGCTGCTAAATGTTAATAAATGGTGTTTATATATTTTACCCTAATATCAATATATCAGAAAGTATGCAAGCCAACAGCTCTAAATTTTGTGCACGTATAGTTCCTGACATTCTAGATTAATTTGGAGCAACTAATGTATGTCAGTGCTACCAACATGATTCTAAGCCTGCTGATAGGTCCAATTTTAAAATCCCAGTAACTTCTATACTAACAAATGGATTTCATCCAAAATTGGCACAACAATACATCATAATATTTCAAATTATTTCTGACCAACACATGCACGACATTGTTGTTAACATGATTATACATGCGCTGATAGGTTCAATGTCTTACTGCATGTAACGTCCATGCTATTCATTGGACTTCAACCAAATTTTGTATTCTGTACCTTAAGAGATGGAACTACCAGGGCTGCCAACTGTAGTGCTCTATCAGGCTACATCATGCCAGGTATATTTCGAACTAATTAGAAATTTCGATATTACCAAATTCATTTCGTCATTATTCTAGATAGGTCCATAAAGATTAATCATTGGCATGAATCTTAAATTTTAAGAAAAGTAGGCTCTTTAGTTCGACACGGAACTTCTTGATCTAAAATATAATTCCCTTGATCTTTCATGTGACTAGGTTTAAGAATCAAAACGTTATTTATTTAACCTAGAGTATGTTGATCCGTTATTTTATTTTATGTGCTTCCTTGACTTACAAGGCTGATAATATACAAAGCTTAAAAAATATCATAAGGTGAAAGAAGACATTTACAAGGTTAACAAAATGCTGAACTATGGAATTTATCTCATAGGCCTACATATAATTAAGAAATAAAATGAAGAGTGGTCAAACCGCAACTAAAAATAACTAATTATGTGCCTTAAAATGCACATAATCACAAATATAAGTGATTAATCAAAATATGAATAGATCCTTTATGTTCGGCCCTGACTATTATAAGTTATGTCAGAAAACTGTACTATTATGAGGCTCATTATAATACTATTTTTCATTATGAAACGTTTCTCCCACCAATCAGAGCTCAAGAAACAGTTGTTTGACCAATTATATAATTAGATGCGCTGAGTTCCACGGCCTTCTAATTTAAATTTCACTGCCTGGCCTAGTGTCATATTAGGGTAATCGAGGAGGCCATGGTCAAATACAAGGCATTCTCTGCGTCTCATGCGCTCTGTTCAGTACATAAAACTGGCGAAATCTCGACAGATATTAATGAATATTTATGTTCGAACATAAAATAGTTATAATAATTATCGTCGAACATAAACAGTCGTAAGCAACTCGCCAATAATGGTAATTAAGACACTCGTATGGAAATTATAAAACTCGCATACGCTCGTTTTATAAACATAATCGTATCTTAACTATTGTCATTATAGGCTCGTTGCATAATGTACTATTAAGGGCTGCTACTGTTATGGGGTTCATGGTGGCATTGGAGATCCGAAATTTTCTACATGTTGTAGTATAAACAGAAGGTAGGCCTATTGTTCCTCAGGCCCCCACTAGTAACCGAATAACTTCTATGTCTTGAAGGTGGTCATTCTCTTTGTGGAAACATCCTGCTTCATCCTTTCATAAAAATAAGAAGTTCTCCCTCTCCTTAAAAAGCAGCAGCATAATTTTTAGTTTGTCAGTACAAGTACTTAGTGCTCAATGACATGGAAAATGGTAGCAAGTTAGGAGATATTAAAATCTAAGAAATTCACTAAGTCGGACTGTGGGACTTCACGTGTGGCTGAATAACTTAATTCGGTAGCCATAACGTCGAGAGCCTGTATATTATTTCAGGAAGCCCTTTTAATTTAGTGATTTACAACAGGATATCACGTGAGGAACAATGGAGGTCCATCGCTCGCGATCCCCTCCTACTCAGAGTGCAGTAACAGGTTATCTTATTTACTGTAATTACTCCCATTAAAAAGCCCTGCAACTCGTCGACCTTGGAGGACAGGATCGCACGATAACACCGATCATCTGGTCTGCTTTTGTTAAGCATATTGCACAGTGACCCAAATCAGTGTATTAAAACCGGCCTGTTTCATAATGCATTTTTTATAAATAACACAATTTATTTGGCAAAATGTTAATAGATTTACTAACTTGGTTTATTTTCTTTGATTCCTAGGTGAAACATACGGGCTCGACGCTTGTTCTGTTCCCTGCCAATGCCCTCACCTTTCCCTCCAGTCTTGTTGGCTCCAGCCAGCTCCCTGTCTATAACTCTTCCAGATGATCCTCGGTCTGCCTGGACAATAACTACCTCGACGATTCGACATCTAATGCTTTTCAGTCAGTATAATAATAATAATAATAATAATAATAATAATAATAATAATAATAATAATAATAATAATAATAATAATATCGTATGGCCTCGGGTGCCTGGTGCAAGCTTTGTAATTTGACACCCAGAGGGTAGCTTGCATGTCGAATTTCGTTGTTCCTTGAATCACTATGAAAGTCAAGGAGGTTAGATATCTAAGCTCCTTGAACACTATAGCGCTTTCTTGTAGAGAAATGCGGAACTTTGTGTTGGCGGAAACTCCCGAGATTAATTTTGCCATTATGAACACGGTCTACTGAATTCAAATGGGTTCTTTGACATGCCAACATCGTATGACATGCATTTCGTATTTTTGCCGCCTTTCAAAAATCACTTACCACGGCCAGGAGCGAACCTGCAATCTTGGAGTTAGTAGACCGACACGCTATCTACTTACCCACCGTGGCAAGCTTTTCAGTCAGTCAATAGGATTGTATTCAACTGAAATGTGTATCGTTTCTGTCATAATAACTAAATTACATTTCGTTCCAGTGTTAGATAGGTTCCGACTAATACAGATAAATGCACAAGATTTTTTAGCGTATGGCTTTTAGTGCCGGGAGTGTCCGAGGACATGTTCGGCTCGCCAGAGTTTGTAGCTGCTTCTATGCGGAGACCCATGGGGTGAGCTACAAGTACAGTTGCGTGTGGAGTGTTGTCTGGGGTGGAAAGTGTGAATGTAAGAACGAGGAATTGGAAGTAGCGGCTGTGGCCTATAGTTAGGGACCAACCCCGGCATTTGACTGGAAGGAAATTGGCAAACCACAGAAGAACATATTCAAGGATGCCGGCGAGGGGATTCGAACCTCCTTGACTCCCGGATGTAAAGGACTGCCGGCAGCCACGCCGTAGCGACCACGGCTAACTCACCCGGTTGTACAAGAAAAATAACCCGTGATACAGTAGAAGGGGTCGGGAAAAGTTTCCAGTGTGAACAGGATTATGGTCAGTAAATTTTCGTTGAGCACAGGTTCAATTACATTCAGAGACGCAATCTTATTGTAGAGCCGATTGACCTTTTTGATTTCCAAAACTGGCAAATACAGGATCTTTCATATAAAATAAGAACGGCAAGCGGCAGTTTTGTTATTCGCTGCTACGGTGGTCTTGGCCGAGCTTGTGGCACTCCATAGCCCCCTGCTGTACTATTGAAAGCGCGCGCATAGTAGCCTACATACGAGGGCAGGTTTTTGTGTGTGTGTGTGTGTTTTTTCAATTTCCGATGGACTGAGTAAAGATAACAGATTGACATGTCAAACTGATTTTACTACTAAATGTTCGCTTGTTTTATTCTTATGTCTCAACATTATCGCCAAAACGATTGGAACATTTGTCGTATCGTTACACCAGCTTTCCAATGCCCTCGGAAAAATATTCTGCCGCCACTGAGGTGGGTACATCTGGACAGTCTCCTGAAGTGTTTCCATTTTGGCGAGGCGTTGCCGCCCAACCATACCTTCAATTCTAAAAAATGGCGAAATCATTCACGACCACACTGCACCAACGTTACGACAGACTTTTACAAAGAATACAAGTTTGAAGGTTTGGACCATCTACCGTTTAGTCCAAACCAGCACTGAATGATTTTCACCTTTTAGAGAATTGAAGGTATGGTTGGGCGGCAACGTCTCGTCAAAAAGAAAAACTTCAGGAGACTGTCCAGATGTAACCTCCTCAGTGGCGGCAGAATATTTTGCCGAGGGCATTGGAAAGCTGGTGTAACGATACGACAAATGTTTCAATCGTTTTGGCGATTATGTTGAGACCTAAGAACAAAACAAACAATCAAATAGTAGTAAAATCAGATTGGTATGTCAATCTGTTATTTTTATACAGTCCATCGAAAATTCAGAGAAAAACAAGTAGTTCCGTGAAGAACTATGCAGCCTATTTTCATATATCCTACTTATGTTAATTGCCACTATCAACATACACAATTTCAGTTTGATTGCTGTAATAGATTCGTAGATATTGAGAACCGACTAAATATTTCGGATGGTCGCCATGTTGGATTTTATATATGTAGGTCCTAGAGTTATGTACTGTTACATGCAGATTATTGTGAACGTGTAGTATTCAAACTTCAATCGCATAATTAGGACACAAGAAAAAACAAGGAGATTTAAAAAAAAATCACAGCTGCCATCTTGAGGTTATGGAAACAATTGAAATAAATTAGATGCCAGTGGATTAACATTCGGATAAAGATTTACTGTACCAAGTTTCACTGCACACGGATGGTTAAATTGCGAGAAACGTCCATGTGAATATTTATAATTCGCGTCATCGCCATGTTGGATTTGTGATCACCAGGTTATTTAAAGTCCTATAGGTGAACTTAAGTTCATAGCCCCTATGAACATTAAAAAATGCAGTTTGATTGCTAAAATAGATTCGTAGATATTCAGTATCGTCTAAATATTTCGGATGGTCGCCATGTTGAATTGTTAAATGTATAGGCCATAGAGTCATGTACCATTAAAGGAAAATTATTGCGTAGGTTCATTATTCAAACTTTCACTTTGATCGCATGACTACATCACAAGAAATAAAAACTTAATTTTAAAATTCGCACTGCCGCCATCTTGAGGTTATGTAAACAATTGAACTAAATTAGATACCAGTGGATTACAATGTGTATAAATATTTCCTGTACCAGGTTTCAGTGTGCTTGGAACATTAAATCGCGAGAAAGGTCTATTTAAAATGTTCAAATTCGCTTGGCCGCCATGTTCGTTTTGTAGTTAACCGGTTTTTGAAAATCTTATAGATGGACTTCCAGTAGTGCCCTTTATCTCCGTACAAAATTTTAGGGAGATACCGCTAATAGTTTCAGAGATATAGCATGCCGGTGAAATATTCGCACATCCGCCATCTTGTGATTATGTAAACAATTGAACGAAGTTTGATGTCGGTGCATTACAATGTATATAAACATATACTGTACCAAGTTTCATTGCGTTTGATTGGTCAAATGGCGAGAAACATCTATTTAAAAGTCGCAAATTCGCTTGGCCGCCATGTTGGTTTTGTAGTTACCAGGTTTTCAAAAGTCACATAAGTGAACTTATAGTAGTTCCCTCTATCACCATAAAAAATGTCAGGGTAATATCGGTAATAGTTTCGGAGATATTGAATGCTGGTGAAATATTTCGCACAGCCGCCATGTTGGATTGGTGAGTCGTAACAAAATTTGAAGGGCACGGTCGAGGTCGCCGGGAATAGTGCTATGAACTTTCCGAGTTTCATTGAAATCGCTCCTGCCGTTTAGATTTTATTAGGGGGACACACACACACGAATCACACACACACACACACACACACACGCACACACACACGGACAAAAGGTGATCTCATAAGCCTATTTTTTCAAAATTGAAAATAGGCTAAAAACAGCCCTCATATAAATGTACGTACTATGCGCGCGCTTTCAATAGTACAGCAGGGGGCCATGGCGCGAGACAAGCTCGACCAAGCCCACCGTAGCAGCGAATAACAAAACTGCCGCTTGCCGTTCTTATTTTATATGAAAGACCCTGCATTTTGAACAGTATTCGAATCATACTAATTACATCTGGTGTTTCCGTGCATTGTCTAGATGGAACATAAGCATTGTTATGACGCCAAGACTGACATGATTGGCTGCAAATTATATGTTAAAATATTTCTTTCGCTTCTTGAATGATTGTGGATGTGAAATGGTTGGTTGGTTCCTTAGTCTAGGAACTGCGACAACGCAGTCATGTAGCCTCGTGTACTTATGGTGTGTGTAGAATCTGTCTGATAACCGGTGTTAATTGTGATGGCTGTATTAGTGTGTGTTATCTGTTTATAATTCAAGTCTCTCTTCGGTGGCGTAGTCGGTAGCATGCTGAACTGCTGTGTCCAAGATAGCGGGTTCAAATCCGGATGAAGTCGTCGGATTTTTTAAGAGCGTTAACAATCCTTCAGTATGCCATCCTTCGGAGGGGAAGTAATGCCGGCAGTCCCATGTCATAGATTTATGGCATGTAAAAGATCCTTCCACAGACTAAACTTGTGTGAAGCTAAATTGCTAGGTTAGATTTCGTCGAAACGGTCTATCAAAGGTCCAACGTTCACCACTAGGTATCATCGATATCTGGTAGCGAAAGTTGGAACTACTTGAAATTGAACGGAACTTGTAGCTCACCCTCTGGGTGTCCGCTGGAAGCAGCTACAGACTCAGGCGAGCCGAACATGTCCTCGGACACTCCCGGCACTAAAAGCCATACGATAGATAGATTCAAGTATGGACTGCAGACGATAGTTTCAGGTAGTACCTACTTTTGCTACCAAATGCTACCGTCCACGACACATAGCTACGGAATTGACTACAAGATGGCATTGCAGTCAGCACCTGGCGGCGAACGTTGGAACTAATATAATATCATCAATCTAACCTACAAATTTTGGCTTCACACAAGTGTAGTTAGTGAAAGGTTCTTTTTCATGCCATAAATCTATGACATGGGACCGCCGGCTTTACTTCCCCTCTGAAGGAAGGCATACTGAGGGATTTTTAACACTCTTAAATACTCCGACGATTTCGGCCGGGTTTGAACCCCCGCCCGTGGGCATGGAAGCTCAGCATGCTACAAACTACGCCGCCGAATGTGAAATGTTCCTCCAATGCAAGTGACAGATAAATTTATACCAAAAAAATATTTTTCAATTATTCAGGAAGGTCTGTTCATTTGAGTTCTCAGGTTGACAAAGAAACCCCATTTCCATGCACGTGGTCTCGCGAGTGGAAGACAGGAAGCGAAATAGCCCTGCAGTGAGCGTAATGCGTAAATTTGTTCTGTACCGTGCGGAAGTGACGGAGAAACTCAAAATCCGTGAATCCGCCTGAATCTGCCGCGACAAACATGGCGACACTGAATACTAAGACTGCTTGATATTTACTCTTTGAACCACATTTTGTAGCAAAAATCACGAGTTGTTCATGATTGTGTTTTAAGTATGTTGTCTGTGATCTCTTGAATTGTTATTGTGAATAACTTAAGTAGTGATGTTGTCTACACTGTTTTGTTATTTATCTTCTAAATCAATTGGAACTATTGGCCTAATTGAATATTGTTGTATTGATATAATTGATGTAGTGAATTCACAAATAATATCTCGATGTGGCGAATACACGAATGATAGTGTCCTTCAGTGTGAATCAAATATATTTGGTTTATAAAGAAAGCTCACGACTAGTGGGACGTGGGTTGGCGACCACGGGGCCCCAGCTGAGTTCGACATTACTTTCTCTTGCGTGTGCCGGGCTCCTCTGTCATCTTTCCTAACGACCTTACTAGGTCAACTCCTGTTATTTTCCGATCCCGACGGTAATAGGGTATCCAAGGCCTAGGGAGTATTTCACTTTTCCGCCTTAATGGGCCCTTGTCACATCTTTTCTGATCCCACATTCTTCGAGGGGTCAGACCTCCTCTGCTCTCTTCATATCTCATGCTTTCTGCTCAAGGCCCTTAAGGAGGCAGGGTGTGTGTAGCCCCACCAGTTCTGGTGCACCCTCGATAGTGCTACACGGCTGGTGAGTTCGGGAGTTGGCGACCCCGAGGGATTCCTGGCCTGGGTCCGGTGTTTCCCCTTTTCCCTTTGCCTCTGGGGTGGACCCTCTCGTCTTTCCCTTTCCTATCTGCCTTTCATGGCTGTCCTTCCTTCCAAGTCCCTCAATCCTGATTCTTCTAGGGTTGAGGATATTTCTTTTCTTTCTGTCCTTTATTTGCCTTTATTCTCCTTTTGTTTTCCATTTCTTCTAGTATGTAAGTGTGCAGTTAGTTTTAGTTATGTTTACATTATTCACTATCACCCAAACTATTAGGGTCCGATAACCTAGATGTTAGGCCCCTTAAAACAGCAATTATCATCATCATATTACTTTGAAGCTAAATAACCTTACACTAATAATTATCATTAAAATGATTAATTAAAGTTCTTTAAAGTACAAAAAATGAACGATATCCTAGGAAATCAGATCTGTTAGTAAATCATTTTAGTACCTTTTATGACAATAAGAAAAATGCTGTGCGACATGGAAAGCTGTTGTTGGGATGTGTGAAGTTTCATGCGTAACTGTCTTCTATAAATGGTGGTACTCACCAAGTTGTAAAATTTAAATTCAAACAAGTCGGCATTATCAAAGATAGGGGTATCAGTTTGTCCCTTCATTAATTATAATATTAATTAATTATATAAACAGTGAAGATATTCTTCTAAACTTGCAAGAACTCTGTGTAGAGTTAGTTAGTTATTGTTGTTTAAAGGGGCGCGGGAAGCATCTTATGCTGTAGTGTAATATGATGATGTTACATTGCGTTGTTCACCTGTTGTTGCTATTGAAGAAATGTTTAAGGTATCAGGAGTCCAATTATTGAAATCAAGGTTTATAACGTATCTGTTTCTTCATAAAATTTGATTTCTAAGGTTATTCGGAGGTCGAGTCATAAGTCATGGCAAGTATTTTTTTTCTCGCGAACAGGAGACAACACGGAAAATCTACGATATGCATTTGGAAACGTACGGTATGTACTTGCGTCGGATGCCACTAGATGGTATATGTAAACAACAGTGTGGGTCTGAGCATGCCCCTAAGTTCAGTGTGTGAATGAGAGCGTCACACAATGGAAGTCAACAAGCAGAAGCAACGATCATATATTAAAATCGCAGTTCTCCGCGGCAGAAATGCTCGCCAATGCCATGCAGAACTGCGGGAAGCATTAGGTGTGCATGCCATGCCCTATAGAACAGTGACGAGGTGGGTGGAGACGGTCAAACGGGATAGGGTACTACTGCCGATTTGCCTCGCCCAAGCCGTCCAGTGTCCATGGACAAAGATGTACGGATAATGGTGATCGATCAGTGTTTACAGGAGGACAGGCGCTGGACTATAGTGGAATTGCAAGAACATACAGCAATATTAGCGGCAACAATACGGCGCATTTTACACAAGGATCTACAGATGCGTAAAATTTGTGCAAAGTGGGTGTACGTCGCTTAACGGAGGTACAGGAGTAGACTCGTTACGAAACATGTCGCATCAATCTGGAGAGGTTTCAGCAGGAAGGAAAAACCATGTAGAATCGCATTATTGCAGTCGATGAAACATGGGCACGTGCTTATGAACCTAAACTGAAGAGACAGTCAAATGAATAGCGCCGTCAGGGGTCACCACGGAGACACAAAGTTCGACAAAATCCGTCACCCAATAAGGTTATGGTCATCCTGGCATACGATGTTCAAGGTGTTCTTGTGTGTCATCCAGTGCGTGAGGGGCACACTGTCAATGCAGTGTATTACAATCCCTTTTCGTTGTACCAATTTCACCGTGCAATGCGAACCAAACGTCCTGATCGTTTGGACGACGCCATAATCCTACACGATAAAGCGACAGTTCACACATCAACAATCGTTCAGCGTCGCTTACAACGGTGGGGATGGCAGGTTCTTCCACATCCGCCGTATTCGCCTGATCTGAGCCCATGTGACTATGATCTAATCCCCAAAGTCAAGAAGCCACTACGTGGACTACGGTTTTCTAACAAAGAAGACATCGTAACAGCATTTTGGAGGGAGGTGTTACACGTTAGCGATACACATGCAGCAAATGGTATTCGGTGCATGCCCCACCGCTGGCAACGCACAGTAGACACCCTGGGTGATTATTTCGAAGGTCTGGAACTAGTCGAGACCTGTCCTTTGTACGTAGCCTTGTGTATTTTCTGTCTATACCATAATAAAACAATGTTTACCAATGGCCTGTGTTCTGTCACTTACCTACGAGAATCTCCTGACGTCAGAATTTATCGTCATAAACTATGCGTACAGGTCCTACCAAAAGTATAAGGACACATGCCTATTTCATGAATTCCACTCCTGTCCATAAGCTTTTGGTTTCAGGCATGCGATACTTGACAAATAACTAGTACGTCCTCAGATGAACATTTGCTGAAATATTCATTCAACTATCACACCTCATTTGGAACTTATTAATTTCTTATTTATTGTAAAATTGTAAGAATTCCCTATTTTTTAACATTTGAAGAGATCTGTGCAGTCTAATATGGGAATTACAGTCATGAATTTTGTTGTGGAGAAACACCGATACCTGTAGAATATTTTAAATTTTAACACTGCAACATAATAATTTTCCATGAGAAACTTTCGCCAGTTGTATAGCTCTAAAGAGAACCGCAGAAAGAGGTCATAAAACATACATTGGTTGACCTTGGTTGGGCGGGAAACCCTTCAACTTAGCGAGATCGCTTTTATGTCATGTTGTAGTGTCAATACCGTACTACAGGTTCCAGCACTGTTTGGATCAGGAACAACTTTCTTCTTGCTGCATTTCCCACTCAGTCTGAGGGTTCCCTAATGTATTTTTCTGAGGTTATCTTTAGAAGTATAAAACTGAGGACATTTTTTAATGGAAACTTATTGTTTTGCAGTATAACAATTCAAAATATTCTACAGGTATGTGTGTATTTCCATACCAAAAATCATCAATGTAATCCTCATATTAGACTTCACAAGTTTCTTCAAATATAAAAAAAATATAAAATTTTTGCTAAATTATACAATAATCTTTTAATATTGTAGACAAGAAATTAGTAAGTTCAAAATGAGGTGTGATAGTTCAATGATTGTTTCAGCAAATGTTCGTCTGAGGACGTACTAGTTACCTGTAAAGTCTCGCATGACTGATACCAGAAGTTTATGGACAGGAGTGGAATTCATGAAATAGGCATGTGTCCTTCAACTTTTGGTAGGACCTGTACATACATGCCCTATATTTCCAAACACATATCGTACATTTTCCGGGTTGTCTCCTGTTCACGAGAAAAAAAAGTGCCGTGACTTATGACTCGACTCTCGTATGTTTATATAAATTTAATTGATTGCTGATAGTATGCGAATGCAACGTAATAAATTGTGTTCATTATGATAAAGTGGGTGACTCGATCAGCAGCCTCCGCCTAATCGGCGTAAGAGAGAGATAATATCTCTAGTTGGTGCCTCCACTCGGCGAGGAGGTGATATCCACGTGTGATTTGAATGCCACAGGAAGTGATTCTATTGTTAGATTTGCACATTCCAAAGAATTAAGAAACCACTGCAAACCACTTCCAGAATGGTAGAGATGGGAATCGAACCCACCTTTCCACAGTATCACTTACGAGGCTGCGTGTGGCCCGTTCCAACCCGAATACCAGAACTAAATTTCTCGGCAGAGACGGGAATCGAATGGAAATCAAAAGCTTGACCTCCCGCTTAGCAGACGAAAGGAAAAGTTTCTGCAATTGTAAAGTGGCACTTGTTTTCACCTCGGCCTTGCGTATGCATGCTCTCGGCTCACACGTCACTATTCTCACAGTTTAAATACACAGCAAAAGAACAATCGCGTTGACCTTAGAGTTGAGGTGAGACCTTGCACAGTTCACCGGCGTGGAAATGATCGTTAGGCATGCGATTCTCGCGACCTACGTGCTAGCTCTCAGACGCGGTCATTACTTAGGGTACACGGCAAGTATTATTATTATTAGTCATTCATTCATCTTCATTTGAGATTGTTTTGCCTCCGTTCAACACTAAATCTGGTCGTCGTCTTCTCTTACCCTCTATAGCTGAGCTTATTAACCCCTTATGTAATCTCTACTCAGTGACGTAGTTGGTAGCATGCTGAGCTTCTATGCCCAAGATCGCGGGTTCAAACCCACCCGAAGTCGTCGGATTTTTAAGAGCGTTAAAAATCCCTCAGTATGCCTTCCTTCGGAGGGGAAGTAAAGCCGGCGGTCTGATGTCATACATTTATGGCATGCTAAAGAACCTTCCACTAATTACATCTGTGTGAATCTAAATTATATAGGTTAAGAATGTAAATAACGCTCTTAGGTTCCTAAGTTCGTTGCCAAGAGCCGACTGAGGTGGTGTCTAATAGCTAAGTCCCGAACTAGTAGTCGCTGACGGTGGCGTTTGGCGGCAAAAATAGGAACTATTTGAAAAATTCAAAGTCTGCAGTCCTTACTTGAATTAAAAAACAGATAACACACACTAATACAGTCATCACAATTAACACCGGTTATCAGACAGATTCTAAACACACCCAAATTACACGGGGCTACATGGCCGCGTTGTCGCAGCCCCTAAACTGAGGAACCAACCAACCAACCAATCTGTCCTCACCCAATCTCGTCACTTGATTCCATCATCTGAGTCGGCTCATATGGACAGCTTCATCCCGCGTATTAATTTCTAACTTAGCATTTGTCTCTTCATTACGAGTGTCTTCCTGCCATTGCTCCAATCATTTATGCTACCTTTAAATCTTTTCCAGCTTATGTATGAGTTTTCCGGAATCTACCCATCTGTTCCTTCCATTCAGCAAGGTCGGTCAAAATACTGATCGTTGTAGAGAGAGTTTCGTCGCTACATCAATTTCTTTCTTCGTTAAAAATCCTTCAGAATGCTTTCCTTCGGGGGGAGGGGGGGGGGGGAGTAATGACGGCGGTCCCATGTCATAGATTGTTGGCATGTAAAAGAACCTTCCACTCATTACACTTGTGTGAAGCTGAATTAGATTAGATTAGATTTGACTAGCGCTCTTAGGTTCCAACGTTCGTTGCCAGGAGCTGACTGAGATGGCATCTAGTAACAAAGTTCAGAACTAGTTGTTGACTGTGGCGTTTGGTAGCAAAAGTAGGAACTACTTGAAAATTGAATGTCTGCAGTCCTTACATGAATTTGAAACAGACAACACACACTAATACAGCCATCTCAATTAACACCGGTTATCAGACAGATTCTACACACACACAAAGTACACGGGGCTACATGACCGCGTTGTCGCAGCCCCCAAACTCAGAAACCAACCAACCAATTTCTTTCTTGCAGAATATTGTAGATTGCAACTGAGAATTCACTGTATTGGCTTTTACGCACCTCGATTCTATTTCTTTCCCCATATCCTGAGAATATACAAAGCCCAAGTACTTAAAATGTTACTCCTGCTACAATTTAGTTCCTCCTACCTGGTATTCCATTTTCTTGTGTTTCTTTCCTACCGACAGCACTTTCGATTTTGAAATGCTAACTGTTGATTTTCGTGGCATATTCCCTACATATTTGTTCAAATTCTAACGTGTTAGCTTGTAAGCTTTCAGCGGAGTTTGTTATTACAACCGGGAGCGTCAACATAAGCCAGACTTCTCACCTGGTTCCACCTAATTGAATCCCTCCCACCCAATCTGTTTAAAACCTTCATCAAATGGTCCATATACGAGCAAGAGGCCTCTAGCAGCAAAATCTGCATGCCTGTAGAATTATACAAAATTAAATCCAAACAAGCACTGAACACAAAATAAACATGCATGCTAACGCGCTACCTCGTGTCTCGCTGGCATCGGGAGAGCGTGGGACTTCAAATACCACCTCGGCCGTCTTGAGAATGGTTTTCGTGGTTTCCCATTTTCACCACCAGGCAAATGCCAGGACGGTTCCTTTCAATAGCTCCAAGGCCGATTTCCTTACAAAATTCCTTCCCTGACCCGTCCTGAAAATAAAACACATGGCCATTGACTGCATTAATAATATTATAATTGTTGTAATATAAAGCAGAATCTTACAGTAATATTTCTGAAATTCGTCACACACCATGGGGATGATGATCGAGATGTCTCATCCCTCTATATGAAGCTACAGAGGAAATCCAATCGAGTAATAAAAACAAGAAGTTCCGTGAGAACTAAAGAGCCTACTTTTCTTAAAATTTAAAATTCATATCAATGATTAATCTACTGTATATGGATCTATCTAGAATAATGACGAAATTAAGTTGGTAATATCGAAATTTCTAATTAGTTCAAAATACTGTATACTTGGCATAATGTTGCCTAATAGTGCACTAAAGTTGGCAGCCCTGGTGACTGAATATATTCTTAGTTCAATCTCTTAGGATACAGAATACAACATTTGGTTGAAGTCCAATGGATAGCATGGACGTTACATGTAGTTAAACATTGGATCCAACAGCGAGCGTAAAATCATGTTGGCAACAATGTCATGCATGTATTGGTCAGAAATAATCTGAAACATTATGATCTATTGTTGTGTCAATTTTGAATGAAATCCATTGGTTAGTATAGAAGTTACATGCATTTTAAAATTGGACCTATCAGCAGGTTTAGAATCATGTTGGCAGCACTGGCGTAGGCCTATATTAGTTACTCCAAATTAATCTAGAATGCCAGGTACTATATGTGTGCAAAGTTTAGAGCTATTGGCTTGCATACTTTCTGATATATTGATATTAGGGTAACAAAAATAGAGACAGTATTTATTAACAGTTGGCAGCCCTGGTTACTCTTAAGACATGGCATAGTTATATCTGTTATTGTACACATAGCACACACGAAATTTGGTTGAAATCCAAGTGATAGTATAGAAGTTACATGTTGGACCTCTCAGCATGCTTAGAATCATGTTGGTAGCACTGACGTATATAATTTACTCCAAATTAATATAGAATGTCAGGTACTATACGTGTGCATAGTTTAAAGCTGTCGGCTTGCTTACTTTCTGATATATGGGTATTTGGATAAAAAATATTGAGAGCATTTATTAACAGTTGGCAGCCCTGGTGGCACTTATGAATACGCTCAGTCATATGTGTTTATGTACACATAATACATAAATAATTTGGTTGAAATCCAATTGATAGTATAGAAGTTATATGAATTTAAAATTTGGATCTATCAGCAGGCTTTTAATCATTTTGGCAACACTGCCATGTATGGCCTCCTGGAAATTAAACTGCAATATTATTATCTATACGTGTGCCAATTTTGAAATAGCTCCCATTCATACCTTCCAAGATATCCAACATGGAGCTCAAATTTCTAGTGCGATTTTTCAGCAGTTGGTAGCACTGACGTCATTTTCAAATATGGCCGTGAGATATTCAGGTATAGATCTTTACTCCTACCAAATTTTTGTTTCGATTGCTGCAGTCGTTTAGAAGTTGATAGGGGGGGGGGGGGCGGGACACACACACACACAGCCAGCCAGACAGAAGGACAGACAGACAGACAGACACACACACATTTGCCCGATCTCATAAGTCTACTTTTTCCTCATTTTTGTAAAATGTGAAAAGTAGGCTAATAAAATAAAATAAAGGTGTATATCTGTTGTAATATGAAGCAAGATTTCTCTAAGAACAATGTTTTCATTTTATACGGTGCCACTATTTTCACCTTTTTTGTTCCTTTATATTTTATGTTTTTGTAATTGATGGTTGCTGCAATGATATGGATCCATTATGGCAGCATGAATTAAAGTGACCGTTTGTTGCTTCAGAAACAACATGCAGTGCAAGACAGTTCACACATTGAAAATTCATAGCTCCCATGCAAGACGCAATGCTTGATTACCGCAGTTTCCAATGATAAATGCATTCTGAAACTATTATTTCCAGCTGCTCTGTTATTATGGTATTGTTCTATAATTCTGTTGTTATTGAAATGTATACAATCTTGTACATTTTGAAACACATGCCCTTTCTTAGCTCGTCTTCCTGTTCTGCCAGTCGTTGTAAGATAACCTATACAAATGTAGGAAAGTTTTAAAAGTAATTCACATCACACGAAACGTGCCATACGTTTCGAAATACACGCCATGTCTTCGCGCCATACCAAAGAATATAGCTCGATAAGACACGAAACTCAGCACCGTAGGCCATGTATTTGCCTTGTGCACGGGGATCCCTACCAACAATTATAGCTCGGCAATACACCAAAGTTAGCCCCGTAGGCCATATTGCTCAATGGCTTGCACGAATAATAACCTTGACTGGTTGTACAGTACTACTCGAATGAGGTCTTCCAGCCCTTGTTATATCAGAATAATACAAAACACGGGAAAGAAACACCCTTGGCACTCTGTTGTTTGTTGGCAAGCTTTCTTCCCCAACTCCATTTAAATACAGTGCTCAAATTAAGTTTTGCATATTGTGATTTAGTGACTTGTTTATTTTTCTGCCTGTTAGGTAATCAGTCCGAAGGCTGGTTGGACCCTCAGAAAGCACCGCCGTTAGGTTATGTGGGTGGATACGTCAAAAACCGAAAGCAGCGCTTTATTGAGGCGTCTTAGGCAAGATGAGGAGTGAGGTAGTTTGCCATTGCTTTCCTCACTAAGTCAGAACAGCAGTACTAACCCTATGTGTAGAACCTTTCACAGCATCCACAGGCACTGACTGTGCCCTGAATGTCATTACTAAGCACCACCCATACCTCAGTAGCTTTCATATAATCATAGCCATGAGTGAGGCTGAGACATCGGTGAAAAGCCACATTTTACTCTAGCATGTGCCAACAGACAAATATAAATGTACTGCATTCATCAAGAGATGGCAAACAGTTATTAGCCTATTTTCAATTTTGAAAAAATAGGCTTATGAGATCACCTTTTGTCCGTGTGTGTGTGCGGGTGTGTGTGTGTGTGTGTGTGTGTGATTCGTGTGTGTGTCCCCCCCCCCCTAATAAAATCTAAACGGCAGGAGCGATTTCAATGAAACTCGGAAAGTTCATAGCACTATTCCCGGCGACCTCGACCGAGCCCTTCAAATTTTGTTACGACTCACCAATCCAACATGGCGGCTGTGCGAAATATTTCACCAGCATTCAATATCTCCGAAACTATTCCCGATATTACCCAGACATTTTCTATGGTGATAGAGGGAACTACTATAAGTTCACTCATGTGACCTTTGAAAACCTGGTAACTACAAAACCAACATGGAGGCCAAGCGAATTTGCGACTTTTAAATAGACGTTTCTCGTGATTTGACTAACCAAACGCAATGAAACTTGGCACAGTATATGTTTATATACATTGTAATGCACCGACATCTAACTTCGTTCAATTGTTTACATAATCACAAGATGGCGGATGTGCGAAATATTTCACCGGCATTCTATATCTCTGAAACTGTTAGCGGTATCTCCCTAAAATTTTGTACGGAGATAAAGGGCACTACTGGAAGTCCATCTATAAGACTTTCAAAAACCGGTTGACTACAAAACGAACATGGCAGCCAAGCGAATTTGAAAATTTTAAATAGACCTTTCTTGCGATTTAATGTTCCTAGCGCACTGAAACCTGGTACAGGAAATATTTATACACATTGTAATCCTCTGGTATCTAATTTAGTTCAATTGTTTACATAACCTCAAGATGGCGGCAGTGCGAATTTTAAAATTAAGTTTTTATTTCTTGTGATGTAGTCATGCGATCGAAGTGAAAGTTTGAATAATGAACCTACGCAATAATTTTCCTTTAATGGTACATGACTCTATGGCCTATACATTTAACAATCCAACATGGCGACCATCCGAAATATTTAGACGATACTGAATATCTACGAATCTATTTTAGCAATCAAACTGCATTTTTTAATGTTCATAGGATCTATGAACTTAAGTTCACCTATAGGACTTTAAATAACCTGGTGATCACAAATCCAACATGGCGGTGACGCGAATTATAAATATTCACATGGACGTTTCTCGCAATTTAACCATCCGAGTGCAGTGAAACTTGGTACAGTAACTCCTTATACGAATGTTAATCCACTGGCATCTAATTTATTTCAATAGTTTCCATAACCTCAAGATGGCAGCTGTGAAAAATTTTAAAATCTCCTTGTTTTTTCTTGAGTCCTAATTATGCGATTGAAATTTGAATACTACACGTTCACAATAATCTGCATGTAACAGTACATAACTCTAGGACCTACATATATAAAATCCAACATGGCGACCATCCGAAATATTTAGTCGGTTCTTAATATCTACGAATCTATTACAGCAATCAAACAGAAATTTTGTATGTTGATAGTGGCAATTAACATAAGTAGGATATATGAAAATAGGCTGTATAGTTCTTCACGGAACTACTTGTTTTTCTATGTGCATGTAATCATATCATACAGAATATAGGGTACATACAAAGAAAAACAACACACAAACTGCTGTGCAAAAGCGACAGAAACACAAAAGGAATAACAAAAGTGATTATGTGGGACTTGGTACATTATTATCAGCAACTGGAAGACACGTCCGTTCACTTCAACTGACCACAACTGTCTCCAGGAAAGCAAGAAGACGCAAGTGCCATGGGACAAAGCTGTCCGCCGGGATTTAGAAAAGTGTGGGATTAAGACAGAAGAAACAACAAGCAGAGAAATGTTCGGTGAGAAAGTTGTGGGAATGAAGGACCTGTCCGACGAGAAACCGAGAAAGAACACAGTAGGCCTATTCTTGGCAAAAGAATGAGCACGGGCAAGTCAAAAGATGGAGTACTGACGAAAATTATGAAAGTTTTGTAATAGCAGCCCATAGGTGAGAGGATCGAAAATAATAATAGTAAAAACCATTATCATCATTATCATCATCAACATCATGCGAGCCTGCTTGGTCCTTTTGTTATGCCAACCAGGTGATCTATGCAATAAATCCCACGTTCCTTTTTTGTGCTATTTAGCATCGAATAAGGAATTTCTGCCAGAAACATGGTCTCATATATAAAATTATGCTTAACATAATAACAACTGAAGCCTCCGTGGCTTAGCCGGCAGCATGCCGGTCTCTCACAGCAGGATCCGTGGTTCAAATCCCGGTCACTCCTTGTGAGATTTGTGCTGGACAATGCAGAGGCAGACAGGTTTTTCTCCGGGTACTCCGGTTTTCCCTGTCACAGATTTAATTCCAGCAACACTCTCCACTATCATTTCATTTCATCTGAAATTCCGTTAATCATTGCCCCAGGGGAGTGCGACAGGCCTCGGCAGCCGGCACAGTACATATCCTCGCCGCTAGATGGAGGCTTCATTCATTCCATTCCCTGACCCGGTCGGTCGACTGGAAGCAGGCTGTGGATTTTCATTTTGATAATAACGACTGTTACAAATAACTTTATATCTGAAACACCTCCAGCAATATTGGCAATGCGGTACATTAATACACATGCGTCAATGTTGACACACTGTTTTGGAACATATGTAGCAATGAGTGTTGTGTGACCCCTTTAATCGACACACATCATGTAGACAAATAAAATTCAAGGTCTTTCCAGTACACAGACCTAACAGACATATCGAGCTATGGTGCAGAAAGCCAGACAACAGTGCCTTGTATTTGGGTGTATGCGTGTGTAGGATTTTGGCTGATGTGTTATTATGATGTATGTAGCAGTGTATTTGTAAGTGGGACTAGGATTGGGAAGGAGGAAGCCGTGGCCCGGCATTTGCCTGGAATTAAAATGGAAACTGCAAAAAACCACGTCTAAAATATTTGAGGGGCAATTTCAACCCATCTCTTCTCAGTTCTGTCTCATGTAGCACTCCTTTCCATTCTTTAGGCCGGACAAAATTTCTTGGCAGAGTCGGGAATCGAATCCAAGAATGGAATTTCAATACATAGGCCTACTACAAGACCACGGAATGAGGCCTTTTGTGGCTGAAGTAGTGCGTGTAACTGTAGTATTATCATTATGACACATTCATTTCACCAAATCAGTGGGTACAAATCAGCATATCGTCGGCTTATTTGCAAGACGGAATGGCAATTTCTTTTAAGATGGCACATTAATATGTAGTCCAGCATGTATTCCTATTTTCTCTAGGTGGCGAGCCAATAACTTAAGGGGAGGTTGTAAGCTGTTTTGGGTCAAAAAGTGTAATTTTAGATGTAATGTTATTTTCATAGCCTGAAGTCCAATTTATAATATACATATGCTTATTTGCTGAAAATGTTAACTAAACGCCATTTATAGGTCATTTAAAGCCACGCATCCCTTGAAGATCTGTTCCTGAGAACTGGCATATTTTCTCCTCCTCATTCGTCTTCTCCTGCTCGTCCTTCTGCTTCTTCTGCTCCTCCTCTTTCTCCTGCTCCTTCTTCCCTTTCTCCTTCTCCTCCTTCTTCTATTTCTCCTGCTCCTTCTCCTTCTTCTCTTTCTCCTCCTTCTTCTCTTTCTCCTGCTCCTTCTCCTTCTCCTTCTTCTCTTTCTCCTCCAACTTCTCTTTCTCCTGCTCCTACTCCTTCTCCTCCTTCTTCTCCTGCTCCTTCTCCTTCTCCTTCTTCTCTTTCTCCTCCAACTTCTCTTTCTCCTGCTCCTCCTCCTTCTCCTCCTTCTTCTCCTGCTCCTTCTCCTTCTCCTTCTTCTCTTTCTCCTCCAACTTCTCTTTCTCCTGCTCCTCCTCCTTCTCCTTCTCTTTCTCCTGCTCCTCCTTCTCCTTCTTCTCTTTCTCCTCCAACTTCTCTTTCTCCTGCTCCTTCTCCTTCTCCTCCTTCTTCTCCTGCTCCTTCTCCTTCTCCTTCTTCTCTTTCTCCTCCAACTTCTCTTTCTCCTGCTCCTTCTCCTCCTTCTTCTCCTGCTCCTTCTCCTTCTCCTTCTTCTCTTTCTCCTCCAACTTCTCTTTCTCCTGCTCCTCCTCCTTCTCCTTCTCTTTCTCCTGCTCCTCCTTCTCCTTCTTCTCTTTCTCCTCCAACTTCTCTTTCTCCTGCTCCTCCTCCTTCTCCTCCTTCTTCTCCTGCTCCTTCTCCTTCTCCTTCTTCTCTTTCTCCTCCAACTTCTCTTTCTCCTGCTCCTCCTCCTTCTCTTTCTCCTGCTCCTTCTCCTTCTTCTCTTTCTCCTCCAACTTCTCTTTCTCCTGCTCCTCCTCCTTCTCCTCCTTCTTCTCCTGCTCCTCCTCCTTCTCCTGCTCCTTTTTCCCTTTCTCCTTCTCCTCCTTCTTCTCTTTCTCCTGCTCCTCCTCCTTCTCCTTCTATTTCTCCATCTCTTCCTTCTTCTCTTTCTCCTGCTCCTCCTTCTTCTCCTTCTTCTCCTCCTTCTTCTCCTCCTTCTTCTCCTGCTCCTTCTTCTCCTCCTTCTGCTCCTTCTTCTCGTTATCCTTCTCCTCTTTATCCTCTCCTCCAAATCCTCCTCCTCCTCCTCATTCTTCTTCTGCTCCTTCTTCTCTTTCTTCTTCTCCTCGTCCTTCTTCTCTTTCTCCTGCTGCTCATTCTCCTCCTCCTCCTTCTTCTCCTGCTCCTTCCTCTCTTTCTCCTTCTCCTTCTTCTCCTGATCATTTTACTCTTCCTCCTGCTCCTTCTTCTCTTTTCCCTTCTCCTGCTCCTCCCTCTCCTCCTTCTCCTCCTCCTTTTTATCCTCTTTCTCCTTCTTTTCTCTCTCTAAATAAGCTAGGAAGTTAAAAAGAAACCAGAAGAGGGACAGAGAAGATGAAGACAGCCCAGGTGATCCTGAATATGGGCCTGGTGCACATTAAGGTAACACTTATCTTAAAGAGCATTTTTCTTCACTTTTGATTTTTTCGAGGCAAATGTTCCTTATTCTCAGGAAGTTTTAACAATAGCGCTCTGAATTTTTGTTCAGTAATTCAATATGATTAACTAAAGGTTGTATGTTTCCCTGTGATTTAATCATAAATAGAAAAAATAATATTTTATGTTTTCGTAGAGAAAAAAGTTGAAAAATTTAACCTCTGAAAAAAAAACATGTACATTTCCAAAAACAACCATTTAAAGATAAAATACAGATCTAAATATCTGTAAGGTTTTGTTTCAATACGTTAAATACTTAATGAGAAAAAGGAACATGAAGTTGACAAATTTAACATGGCGGAGATAGGGCTTACAACCTCCCCTTAAGGATGATGCCAGTAGGAGAGATGACTATACGCAGCATCACTAGACTTTCCTATCTCCATATTTGCCGTATTTCCTCAGCCAAGGGCAGGTACTTGGTGATTTTTTCACAGCAGGTTTGTTGCAGATTATGGGAATTGGGTACTGCGATATCAATGGGAAAGGTTCTCTTCCGCACTTTCTTCACAAGAACGATATCTGGCCGGTTCGCTGGTATAGGTAGTTAGTTATAGTCGTTTTAAGGGGCGAAACTAAGAAGTCATCTGCCCCTGGTATGGTCTTATTAGAATTCATATCCTCGCCGCTAATGGGGGCTTCATTCATTCCATTCCTGACCCGGTCGGAGACTGGAAGCAGGTTGTGGATTTTCATTTTTTCAGTAATAACTTTCTGATCTGTCCCATAACAACTTGTGACTAGGATTTTCCGAAACGGCCTCAGGAACATCTACTGATAGTACGGCAAATTATATTTAGAATTAGGGGCGTGGTGGCGCAGCGATCAAGCTGTTGGCCTATCACCAAGGTGGACTGGGTTCCATTCCCGGTCAATGCATGTGAGATTTTCGATGTGAAATGCCATCTCCTGTGGTTCGGATTCCACATTAAAAGGAGGTCCCATGGCTCATGATCTCAAGATTAACGGTCACGTTAAACTACAAGCTTCCTTCCTTATATTTAGATAATACGTAAGGTACTTTTGAACAAGGTGTAGGTGCACTATTTTGGCTACTTGGTTGTGCCTTTTCATGTAATCAATAAAGGAGATTGCTTGGCAGCCTCCTGTGATATGTTGCATTATTTTTATTATTATTAATATTATTATTATAATCAGAGACTGGGATATGTGCCTCGGGACTTGAAATAAGGAACCATCCTAACCTGTGTCTGGAGAGTGGGTCAAACATAACTGGAAAAAACACTCCAGAAGGCTGGTTTTAGCGCCGAGATTCAAACTACTGACCTAAGGATTTGCTGCAGCTCCTCTTAGCTGTCCTGGTGCGTAATTTAACGCACACGGCTTAACTGCATGGTGCAGAAATAGAGATAAGTGATGCTGTCGTTTAGGGTGTTCCAGAATTTCATCTAGGAGTAAGGAACCTATGTTCGGAACCGTACCATTTTGTTGCTACACTAATGGCCAGGTGGAAAGAAGTGGTTAGGTTGAGGTTGTAACGTGTTTTTCGAGGGGTTTTTATGCCACTGGCATAAGTCAGTAGGAAGCCATTCTATATTTATTTACGCGGCAAATTGTTCAGCCAAGAGAAATTTTCATGTTAACTTATTATTATTATTATTAACTTATTATTATTATTAATTGATTTCTTTGGAGCATTTTCTTATAAAATTATAAGCATACAGATAGGTTTTCTATGTTATAGAAAACGCTATCAAGGAAATTATTACGATCAACATTAGCGTAGAAAATTATATGATTACGGAATTTTACGGAGTTTCGTCAGTTAGGGTATATTGAGAGACATGAGTCACTGGAAATTCTGATACAGGCTTATGCTTGTCAGGAAGTATGACGCAAGTCTGGGTCGCATCGTCAAGAAAAGGCGGATGTATGGAACGGCAAACGACTTCACCCTCCCGCCGAGTGTAATGAGCCAGAGGAGGGGAGTATAGCGGGGTGCTCAGCCAATCAGTGGAGACTACGTAAGCTAGAAGTCGGGACTGGAGTGGGGATGCGGCGGGTGCATATATGGTTTGCACGCCGTGGAAACGAGGACTATCGTTATAAAATTTAACCAGTATGGTTGCACGAGTGAGTGGCTCCGATATTCAGTGGAGTTAGCGACTATCTTTGTGAAACTTAACCGTGGTGGTTGTACGTGTTGGTTCCGATGTACGGACCATAAATCTTCATATCTACAAATATATCATCAACAACGAAGAAGATGACGACGTCCAGGAGGCTATGGGAAGCTCACTTCAATATCCAGTACGAGGGAAATGCTACGGCAATTTCCAGTGGTAAGCGCGAATGACACATAGCTACGCAATCTCTCGTCTTTCTTTGTTTCATATTCAGTAATTCAGTAAATTCATAGCTTGGGAATAAGAGTAAAATCAGTAATTTATCCGACTCCGTTTTCACGTAATTTTCTAGGTAATATTTAAATCGCAACGCTCCAATTTAAATTCAAACTTATTATTATTATTATTATTATTATTATTATTATTAATTTTGCTATACTTGTTTTTATACAATAAATTCATTTCTTTTAACCATGCAATCTTTGTTTTCAGTAGGTAGCATTAGATATAGACCAATTCCTTCTCCTGATACAATTGTTTGTTGGGTTAATGATCCAATCATACCACGATCTGAGAGTAAAGATTCTTGAAGGTGTTCTACCAGAGCTAGGTGTTGTTAAATACAAATTTAGATTTCAACATAGCGTTGAGGTCTTGGCGCCCATTAAAACAACATATCTTAGTAGAAAACGGTATATTTGTCACGCAACAGTGAGGGCTATAGAAGACATTACAAGGTGGACGAAAATCACTGCCACCAAGATCGCCAGATTTAACGCCTCTTGACTTCTTCCTGTAGGCCCACATGAAGAGTCCTGTAGCGTCGGAGGAAGATCATGCACGAGTTCTCGATATGGTGGAAGTGATTCAGCATACACCAGATGTTTTTGAGCGCGTGTATCAGAACACCAATCGCAGATACACAGTGTGCACAGATGCTCAGGGTCATCTCATCGAGCAGCACTTGTAGTGCATTTATATACGATTTCAAACATCCAGGTGATCTCTTCTTGGTATTATTAGCTACAGCATGTCCTTTGCTTTTGTGCACCACATTTGTTTTGCACAAAATGTACCTAAATACCACAATGAACATATTAGGCCTAGGCTATATACAATAACCAGTTTGTAATTACTGTATATATTACTGTAACAAACCAGACGTGGAAGACTGCGAACTGGAGTGACGCGGTGCAAACAAAATTTGAAGCATTGGGGCTACATTACTGAAGATGCAACTTGCGAATGTGGAGAAATTCAAGATGTTGTACACCTCTTGGTTTGCCCGAAATTGCCTGAAGCCTGCACGCGGGATGACCTGGTTTCCGAAAATGCTCCTGCAATCAAGACTGCCGAATTCTGGGCCTCAAAATCAATTTGATGTGTACATATTTTGTGTGCAAATTGTAAATATGTTTTAAATTTGTAAATAACTGTATTGTACTGTCCTGGATACGAAAATATACAAACAGTATATTGTAACAAATTCAGCAGTGTTATGATTCGACACGGTCATCAATGTAGCAGCGAGGTTTTGTGTTTATGGGCAGCATTTTGCCCCCGCCCCCACCCCTCGCTCGAGTCGAGACATAGGAGGTATTTCCGAGCTTCTTATTGGCCGTCCTGCCCCGGCAGCCTCCTGGTTCCAATTGAGACGGTAGATGGTAGCAGGGCACACTTACTTTCAAACTTGGAGGAGATAATGTTGAATTTGCTGTCTATTCGCATTATTAACGCAACACAGACAAGAAACTTGCTTTGGGTAAATTTTGAAACCTCCCACGCAGTAAATGAATGCATCCCAATCAGTATTTAAGATCTAACTTAAATCATTCGACATTTAGCCACATGGATTAAGATCTGGAAGAATAAGAGTGAATTGCGAATGCAAATATGTACGACTGGTATCGCGGTTGCTTTCTAATATAGGGGTCCCGGGTTCAAGGCTGTATTAAGGCAGAAATTCTTAACCCTTTTAAATAATTCTATTACTATATATACTCCAAACCAAGTTAGAGGAGCGCCTCATGAAAGACCTGGTTTTACAACTAAAATGATTTTTCTTAATTCATTATAGGCTATTGGAACGTTATATTTTATTTATGGAATGGTATTTCACCCCTACCTCTATCGCTGCTAGCCACCCTGCTGACATAAACGTTCCTGAACCGTACTCAGACTGTGGAATGTGTGGATAGGCTCTCCGACTAGTCTCGCCAGCATCTAGCGATCGATTTATACAAGATCCAGCCGACACCTGAACTGAACCAGATAGTTCGGTACGCGTTAACTCACATTCTTTCCGAGGACCCATTCGCCTAGATGCGATAATATACCGTAGATATAATTATATAAATCACTAGAACTAGCGAGCCTCCGTGGCTTAGGCGGCAGCACGCCGGCCTCTCACCGCTGGGTCCGTGGTTCAAATCCCGGTCACTCCCTGTGAGATCTGTGCTGGACAAAACGGAGGCAGACAGGTTTTTCCCCGGGTACTCCGGCTTTCCCTGTCAAAATTTCATTCCAGCAACACTCTCCACTATCATTTCATTTCATCTGTCATTCATTTAATCATTGCCCCAGAGGAGTGCGTCAGGCCTCGGCAGCCGGCACAGTTCAAATCCTCGCCGCTAGATCGGGGCTTCATTCATTCCATTCCTGACCCGGTCGGAGACTGGAAGCAGGCTGTGGACTTTCATTTTCACTAGAACTAGCGACTTTTCATTTAATTTGGCTACATTAGGCCTGCCCTGACGTAAACTTGAAGAATTATTTTTCCTAACCATGACTGAATGAAGGAAGCCTGTCTGTGGTATCGCGGTAGTTAACAACGCTACCTCGCGTCGTTGGTTTATATCTGCAAGGATGATTTACGACGTCAGCGTCGGCCGCTGTTTGACGACGCGATGCGTCGTGGAGGTGGAAAACACGCCCGTCCTATTTGTCCGTACGCCTGAACAGACATTACTCCCAAGTGGTTTAATATAAAAAGAAATGACAACAATGTCTAATAAAAACTTGGGGAGTCCTAAACTCTTCAGTGAGAGGGCTATAAAATCTCCCTCTTTTGGTATAGCAGTAGTTGACATATAAGCACATAACTTGGGCAGCGACACCTCCAAGTCAGATGTAAACCAGAAGAAGGGAAGAAGGAAAATCAGTGCCGTATTTCAAGGTTTTGTTTTCCTAATTAAAACATTTTAATTGGTTCTACACAAATATTCCTATAATAAGTTTCTTCATTGTTTAAAATTCATTTTTCAAGGGTTTGTCATGATGCTTTTTGACTTTCAAGGAATTTCCATAGATTTCTCATAATTGTATGTAGGCTATTTTAGTTTAGTATTTTCAATTGTAAAATTTAATTAATTTATATTAGTTAGGCGTGATGGCGCAGATGTCAAGCTGTTTGCCCCTCACGAAGGTGGGTCGGGTTCGATTCTCGGTCAATGTATGTGAGAATTTTCGAAGTGAATTGCCATGTTCTGAGGTTTGGATTTAACGTAAAAAGGAGGTCCCATGGCTCATGATCGCGAGATTAACGGTCACGTAAAACTACAAGCTTCCTTCCTCAGTCGCACAGGGACGGCCGAGGCAACGATGGGTCGATAGTGTCGATACGCTACACAAAGACCTCAGACGTGTTAATATCTTCATCCAGACACGGCCCGAGACAGAAACGTATGGAGACAGCGTACCCATGTAGCAGACCTTCAACCAGGAGGGACACAAGCTAAAGAAGAAGTCGCATAGTAATTTTTTTTGTTTTTTTTTTTTGTTTTGTTTTATTATGATTAAGTATTGAGCTATTTATAATTTGAGATATGCAGAAATTCCTATACTTCTTTTTCAATCATTAATTTTGGTTGGTTGGTTGTTTCCTTACTTTAGGGGCTGCGACAACGTGGTCATATAACCCCGTGTACTTTGGGTGTGTGTAGAATTTGTCTGATAACCGGTGTGAATTGTGATGACTGTATTAGTGATTATCTGTGATTCAGGCAGAAGGACTGCAGATGATTAATTTTTTCAAGTAGTTCCTACTTGTGCTACCAAATCATACCGTCCACGACACCTAGCTGCGGACGTGGCTACTAAATACCATCGCTGTCAGAACCTGGTGGCGAACATCGTAACTAATATAGCGTTATCAAACTAACCTAAAAATTTTAGCTTCCACAAGTGTAGTTAGAGGAAGGTTCTTTTTCCTGCCATAAATCTATGACATGGGACCTCCAGCTTTACTTCCCCTCCGAAGGAAGGCATACTCAGGGATTTTTAAGGCTCTTAAAAAATCCGACCACTTTGGCTGGGTTTGAACCCGCGATCTTTGGCATAGACGCTCAGCATGCTATCCAACTATGCCACCGAAGCCGCCGAACGCTAAAGAAGAAGTCGCATTGTAATTTTCCCTTTTTTTGTGTTAGTTTTATTATGATTAAGTATTTAGCTATTTATAATTTGAGATATACGGACATTTCTATAGGCTACTTCTTTTTTAATCATTAATTTTAGTCTTTAATCTTTTGATTTGTGCTGATGAAGGACTCGTCGTTAGTCCAGAAAATGTACACTAAACCAATGTAGTTTTCTGTGTTATTTAAGTATTGAAATATGTGGTTGTTTTGTATAGAGGCTGTATGCGTGATGTTGTTACAAACTTTCTGGGGTGGTGGAAGAAGTCAAATGGATCAATGTGAGATAAGGAACCATAGTACGGAAACGATCGAGTCACAAGTTATAAGGCAAATGCTACTCATTTAACACCGTTTACCTGTATACGTTTCACAAGCTGCTACATTTACAACAACGGTTCAAAATGGCGTCCCCCTGCGTCAATGCAGGCATAGCATCGTCGCACAAAGTTCTGTCGTACCGGTTCCAATATCCCCGGTGTCGTTTGAAGATCGTCGCAGGCAACGAGGATTCTTGCCAGGAGATCCTCTTCCGTCTTGACAGGTGTCTCATACACAAGACCTTTCACATGGCCCCACAAGAAGAAATCCAGTGGGGTGAGATCAGGTGAACGAGGTGGCCACGAAGCGAGTCCCCTCTTCCTATCCATTTTGCAGGAAATGTCTGATCCTGGTGTTCACGAACTCTCCGCCTAAATTGAGTTGAGGTTGGTCTACTAATCCCAAATTAGCGGGGTCAAACCCGACGGTGGTCTGTGGCATTTACGGGTGTTTACACTTGCCAAATCCATGTCGTTGGCTTCCGGCACGTTAAAGAACGCCAGCAGAACGAAATTACGCCTTCTCGGTTTCTGTTAAGAACTAGAATTCAGGACGGACGTTAAACAATTGTGATTATTAATAACTGTTGACTCGATCGTTTCCGGACTACGCGAATGGATCAATTAGCCTTCCTCCATCAGCCCTAGAAGTTTGTAACATCATCACGGATACACCCTGTATATTAATGAGTTGTTAGCGAATATGCTATTTTATGTTTGACCCTGACTATTATGTGTCTGAAAACTGTATCATAATGATGGTTATTATAACACTATTTTTCATTATGAAACAGTTTCTCCCACCAATCACAGCTCAAGAAACAGTTTTTTGACCAATTAGATAAGGATACCTTCGCGCATGCGTTCAAAATCCAACATGTCTATTATATAAATTACCGAAAGTGCACCGACCATATTGTGCCCTTTTAGCAAGAAATATGCCAATCACAGTATACCAGCGTAGCTCAATTCGGAATTTTCGGGGCAGCGGTAAGTTCCCCCACTCTGTGACTCACATATTTTGGATTAATTAGAGGATATACTTTCAAAAATAACAACAAAATCAACTCCTATTTTTAACACATTTAATTAATAAAATTAATGGCGCTACAAACACTTTAACAATTAAATTACTGACCCATAATCATCTACTTGTTCCCAATGAACAAGGAATCACAATATAATAAAACAAATATTGTATTAAAACATATGGTTTCCACATAAACCAACAATTCCTACTTATTTTTACTTCCATAAAGCCTCAGCTGTAAGTTTCATATAACTCCGAGCTCTTTGGCTCCATGCTTTATATAATAATGGTGTCATTCTTTGTACACCTCAAATACTACTTTTATATTTTCTTAATTCTCAAAACAAATGTATCATTACATTTAAAATTATATGTTAATTATCTAACTCAATATTTTGGGCATGTTCACACATTTTCAGCTGTTATCATCTCTCTCTAGTTTCACAAATACATTAAGGTAATCAGGAAATTACTTGTGTACTCCAGAGTATGAAGATACTTGACACAGTCAAAAAACTATAGTTACTCCCGAAACCTAGTTGCCTTCAATTAACTCGTGGAATCCTACTTCCATACAACATTACAATAGGGATTGTTATTTATCTCTTACGTCTTATAAGACCATTATCACATAAGAAAACTACGATCTGAACAGGCAAGCGGAAATATCAATCTATAAAGACCTCGGTTCAACGCCCGGGTCGTTAACAACTTTAAACACTCCTGGTGTATTCATTATTCTTTACACGACGGCCTCCAGACACCCCTCCTACTCCGAGGGTCTGGCCGTGAAACTGGATAGTTATTTATGACTATGCGGGCTCCTTCCCGTCTGGCCCGAGCTAGAGCTCTCTTTAAATGCTTTACAAAACACAAACTTTCCATTCTCAGTTCTTTGTGGAGACCTGGCCTTCTATTCTGCGTGTACAATCAGCAATATTATTGGGCTTATAAACCACATTCGTAGTCTTGGCGTTTATTAATTATGAAAGGTCCTCATTGATTGTGGAAGAGTAATTAACGACGAATAATAAAGGGGCTTTCAAAATAAGAAGATTCTGAGTTCGAATCTCTTCACATGCCTCGGGAACCTTTCCCTTATAGAGGACTATACAAAATGCGATTTAGGGTTAGCCAATAGCTATAAAACCTACGCTCAATACCATACATTTGCTCCCTTTCAAATACATACACAATGCCTCGTGATACTACGTCACAAATAGAGGACTTATACCAAATCTCAATTCGCTACAATCAACTACCTCTCATAAATAATTTACCAAGTACATTAACTTTTACGCGTTCCTAGCGTGACTTTTTACTTTAATTGCGCTCCTTTTGCGCTATACATTTTTAAGCCTTGCGTCATCCAAAGAACTGATAATATCATATTAACCATTGATACACATTTCAATTTTTATATTATTCTTTCCTTTTGCAATAACTTTCTCTCTTTCAAGAACATGCATTTAAACATCATGTCTATACTTTTTATTAAGGCTCTAACGCTCTTTTATTCACATCAATTAATTTGATCTTTATTTAATATTTCCTTACTTGGTTATTATTATTATCTTTATTCTTTACACAAGCTCAAAAGCTATTTCTTTCATATCTCAAATTTACTTTATTTAAATATCTTTCATGATAATTACTGATATTTCGCTTGCTCTTATGACATTCGTTAAATACATTAACATTTTATTCACATATTTCCTCTACGGGATTTATTCTTTACATAATTATTTATAATTTCTCAAATTTCTATTATTGTTCAGACCGCGTTCTTGTTTATTCAGTATTTATTTATTAAAACACATCCCTTTTACTCAAAAACTCCGGTGGATTTGTACACAATCATTCCCTGACACCAAAATAGAATGAAATTCATTACTTACATGTTTTTAAGGTCGTCCCATGACCTTTATTCTTGTGCGGTGTTTTATTTTGGCCCACTTTGAAATTTTACTCCATATTATAGAAATTCATCTTATGTACAAACACTTCTTGACACATATTTAATACACTTAACATTGACGACATTTTATACACTGGTGTGTCCCTTTAGAACACACAATAAACACTAAAAAATATTAATTTAACACACAATCTTGATAAATTTACACTTCACAATTCTTGATCACTAGGCCGTATTTCTTAGCCTATCACACGTGACCTCTTAATTTCCCGTTTCCAAGGGTGAAATTTATTCAATATCGGCTTCCTATCCCGCAGAATACGAAAGTCTCGAAACATCTACTGTTCCCTGGAATCCTAATTCTTCTACTCCTATTCTGGATGACCGGCTATTTATCTAGCTTGAACGGCTTCTTTGTAGATCTGGTTTATCGATCCTAGCGAAAGTCTATTCGGATCGAGGTCTCCTCGATAACCTATCGATGACCTATGGATTTATTTTATAGCAGCTAGTACTTCTCGAGTCTAGTGCTTTTAGAATAGTTCGTCTGCTTTCTGGAGATACTGTCTATAGTCTCCGTTCTTCTTTATTTGATCGGTTCTAGCAACCCTACGTTTCTGAAATACGTTACGAACCCTACTCTGTTCTTCCCTTTTTGGGTTCTTTAATTTAGATAACTGTTTATCTTTCTGTTACGGTACTTCCGTACGTTATGATATATTCGTTCGTCTATTTAACGACCTATCGCCTTAAGTCCAACGTTCGCAGCCTGCTCTGACTATATTTTACGAACTTTTCACTGTAACTTATGTACTGTCGGACCTAAATCCTGTAACTAGGATTTTCCTAATCTTTCAACACGGCGATACTTTAAATTTCTTCTTTACCACTCCTTATGGAAGCAAGCAAGTTGTTAATACTGCGACGCCTATGGCTATCGGATATTAATTCTGCGGTGTAATACAGCGTTTCTCCCTTCAAGGAGTACTGGTAAACTGTCTTCGATGTGACGCAGAGTGACGCCCCACATGGCTGTCTGAATACTGATGCGTAGCAACGCCCCCCTGGGCTATTTGGACCTGCTTGTACTGATGCGTAGTAACACCCCTCACGGGTTGTCAGAATAACTGCATGATTGGCTTGGTGAGGCCAGGAGTTTTATACCTTTTCGCTACAAAAAGATAAGACTCTAGCCCTTTCTGTGGCCAACTTCTAAAATAATGGTTGCACAATTATAAAAATTATACCTTCCGAAAGCTCGTCTTCTCAATGTTAAATAATCTCATTGCCCCTAAGAATCGATCGTGCAATTCGGAGATATTAATTAATTTCTCGTCCTCAATTGTGTGGGTGTTGCTGTTCTTTTGTACTCTCCCCTCTACACCAGCCTTGGTAATTCCCCGATGACGTCTACTTGCGTTTGCAGTTTTCTCCTGTGCAATTATTAAAGGTTTTTCTTTACACAAAAATCTCTCATTCGAAATGATTCACCGTACTGTACTTGTTTACTCATTTTTATACTCGTAAACGGGTTAAATTTAATTATTCCTCTTCTGGCGCATAAGCGGTGTTGTCGTTTTCCAGCAAGCTCAGCTCGATTTCCGAATCAGGCTTCCTTGTCTAACAGTGGGAAATTTCCACTCGGTTATTAATACTCATGACTAGCTCCCTTCTGAATGTCAAGAGGGGTGATCTCATCTCTCGACCACCTGGTCCTCGCCTCTTGCACCATATTAGGCTAGCATCCTAGCTTGATCTTTCTCTAAGTTACATTAGAAACTGTACGTTCCTTTCATTTCTTCCCCAAATACATGGATTCGACCTCCATGGACCCTATGGCACATGGGTTCATCTCTCCCCTCCTTAGGTAAATACATTTTCGAAAAAATTTTGAGGAAATGTATTTCCATTAATCTTATCTTTCTTTATTCGTCGAAGCCATCATAACGTCGTCCGTATCTACTGTTGTTTTTATTTCTTTAAAGTCGTATCCGGCAATTTTGTAGGTCGGGTATGCTCTGTCCCTACCCTTTCTTTCTTTCTTTATTTGTCTGGGCTTTAAGTCCCCAGAACCTCATTCTTCCTTACGGGTTTGGTCTATCCCTACCCTTTCTTTCTTCTTGATTTGTCTGGACTATAAAATCTCCAGAACCTCATTCTTCCTTACGGGTTTGGTCTATCCCTACCCGTTTCCTTATTTCATCATTTTCCTTTCTTCTATTTCGGCCCGATATTCATCATCCCTATCCTCTGGCCTTACATTCCTTCTGGGATAATTCTCCCATTTCTTTCTGTTTTCTTGCCTTTGATGGTTATTGTTATAGGGTCGGCCCTCTTGTTGCCTATAACCCGTATTTCTAGGATTTCTTCCTCGATATCATCCTCTGTAATATGGCTGTATTCCTCTAGGCTCCTGGTGCCCATACTCTCGACTTAGTCCTTGGGTATCCGTGCTGGTGGACTGATTCCTGGTCGCTGGTTTTTCTCCGGTTTCCTGACTGCTGGCCATATGTACTTGCTCAGTCTGTCTTTGATGCCGAGGAGTTACGTGCGAAGTCGTCATATCTAACTGACGTAATACACTCTCCACTTCCACAGCACTTCTGGCTTTGGATGAGATTAACAGCCTCTGAATCTCATACGGAAGTTGTCTTGCAATGGCGGCACACAGGTCGTTCTCTGCCGGAGCAATATCAAGTTCGCGGAATTTACACAGCTGAGCGGTGAAAATTCCGAGTATTTAGTAGGTGCATTTGTGCTGTACTTCCTAGAGTACAGATCTAGCCTTAAATTCTCTTGGACGTCTGCTGCCCAATATCGTTTTAAAAATGCTTCCCTAAAGCCTTCCACCGTATCAAAGGTGTACCTGAAGCTTCTGAACCAGGTGAGACAATCACCTGCTAACAGCTTTTCAATAGCTCTCAGTCTCCGATCCTGAGGAACTTTCATTTCGTTTAAATACTCTGCAACTTCCTTTAGCCAGTATTTTGGAGTAATAGACATGTTATTACCCGTAAACTTTACTGGTCTGTCCTCATTTGATTTAATAATGTTTATTATCTGGCCATTTGTCTGATTCATGTACGGGGTTGACATCGCCATCGGATATCCTGGGTTCTTATAAGGGCTCTCCCCTCCTAAGTCCCTCTCCGTATCTGTGCCTTGTTCACGGGAATCTACCCATCCTGTCTTTTGAAACTCCTCCTGATTCTCAAATTCTAACTTCCTTTCCCTTCGGGCACTTTCTTCATTAGCCATGAGTTGGATTTCCATTTGACTATTCTTATGTTCAGTCCTCTCCAATCGGGATCCTAATTCATTTTGAATTCTTTCCTGATTTTTCTTACTGGTTTCCAGTTCTTGTTTGATTTGGTTTTTGTCGTTCCTGAAGCTATCCCTGAATACATTTAGTTGGTCTTCTACCTCTTTCTTGATGACCATGACCTGTTCTGTTATAATTTCTGGTTTAACGTCACCTCTGGTATCTAGGTCTTCTCGTATTTCCTTTATCTTTTTCTACATCTCTCTTTGTCCTTTGACCATATTTACTTTAATTCCTTCCAGTTTTTCCTCAGTTTTCCCTTGACTTTTATATAATATCATCAAGTCATTTTGGATCTGGCCTACTTCCCTATGAGTTTTTCCTATTTCGACCTTTAATGTTCCGATGGTTCCCTGAACCTCATTAATACCCTTACTTATTTCATTTATCTTATGGGTACTTTCTTTATGTTCTTCATTTCGTTGTTTTCTTTCTAACTGGAGATGCTCTCCGTATTCACTTAAATTTTTATTTATTTCCGCTTCGTACGTCCTCCAGTTATCATCTACCTGCCTAGTAAAAAGATCAATCTGCTCTTTCATATCCTGAACATCCTTTTTATTTTGATTTTTCATCTCTGTTACTTCGGTTTGAACTTCATTGACTTTTCCCTCAAGTTCTCCCATTTTTTTTCTCAACCCCTTCAAATCTATCTCCTAGCTCATTCACGCTTTGTTTTATTTCATCCCGGGAGGCCTCACAAATACTCTTATTAGATTCTATCTGAGCTTTCAATTCTTTCTGCACACCTTGGATCTGGGTTACAAGTTTCTCTTCACATGCATCACCCTTTGTTTCTATGTCAATTAATTTAGTTTCCATGGAACTCAAACTTTTACTCAAAATTTCAAAATTTTCTTGACATGCAGTTTGGGAATCTACCATATTTGTGTTCATAGTATCTAATTGGGCTTGCAATCCTGAATGAAATTCTTCATTTTCCCTTTTAATCTCACTTGCAATTTCCCCTTTAAACTCAGTTAACTTGTTCTCCAACCTAGTGTCAAAACCTTGGAACTTGTCATTTATTGTCCCTTCTATTTCATCCTTCAGTGCTCCATTGTTTGCTTTACTGTCGGCTCTTATAGACTTTAACGTCTCATCTTTTATAACTTTCAGCTGTTCTGCCATATTATCCCCACTTTCTGTTTTGATCTTTTCTATCTCAGCCTTCAGTTCTTTATTCATTTTTATACCGTCGGCTTCGATAACTTCTAATTTAGTTCCCATGTTAGCACTATCAGTTTTTAGTAACTCTAAATTTTGATTCATGGATCCTAACTTTTGGTTATTTTCCTCCTGTTGGCTGTCCAACTTATTGTTTATAGATCCTAACCCTTCTTTATTTTCAGTCTGTTGGCTATCCAACTTATTGTTTATGGCCTCCAAGAGCCGTTGCACTTCTTCACTCAATGCCATCTTATGAGAATACAGTGGGCCCCTAATGCCACCACACTAGTACATGCTTGAGAGATGATACTCTGAATCATTGTGTCCCAATTTCTTTAAAATTTACTTTGGTACGGGTTTTTACTACAACGTACCCTTTTGATAACCTATTTCAATTTCATAGACCTTTATGGAAGTATTTATAGTTCAAAATTTCGAAAAAACATTTTTTTTTCAAAGAAAATGAAAATTTTGATTTTTCGAGAAAACTCGGGTTTTCCCTAGGAAAACTCAGCCCTGCGTACTGGGCGCCATGAAATGTTTGCTAGGGGGGTTGTAATGAAATAATAATTCAGGGCTGCTCGGTATGAGTTTCCAGGGACCCATGCGGTCAGTTAATATTTTACGTTGTAGCTACTCCTATCATTACTTTACTTTACATGATATGACCGTCTTAAGTGTTCCTCCAGTTATTAATCCAGCACATTACTTATATGCCCCCCATGTGCCCTTTTAGCAAGAAATATGCCAATCACAGTATACCAGCGTAGCTCAATTCGGAATTTTCGGGGCAGCGGTAAGTTCCCCCACTCTGTGACTCACATATTTTGGATTAATTAGAGGATATACTTTCAAAAATAACAACAAAATCAACTCCTATTTTTAACACATTTAATTAATAAAATTAATGGCGCTACAAACACTTTAACAATTAAATTACTGACCCATAATCATCTACTTGTTCCCAATGAACAAGGAATCACAATATAATAAAACAAATATTGTATTAAAACATATGGTTTCCACATAAACCAACAATTCCTACTTATTTTTACTTCCATAAAGCCTCAGCTGTAAGTTTCATATAACTCCGAGCTCTTTGGCTCCATGCTTTATATAATAATGGTGTCATTCTTTGTACACCTCAAATACTACTTTTATATTTTCTTAATTCTCAAAACAAATGTATCATTACATTTAAAATTATATGTTAATTATCTAACTCAATATTTTGGGCATGTTCACACATTTTCAGCTGTTATCATCTCTCTCTAGTTTCACAAATACATTAAGGTAATCAGGAAATTACTTGTGTACTCCAGAGTATGAAGATACTTGACACAGTCAAAAAACTATAGTTACTCCCGAAACCTAGTTGCCTTCAATTAACTCGTGGAATCCTACTTCCATACAACATTACAATAGGGATTGTTATTTATCTCTTACGTCTTATAAGACCATTATCACATAAGAAAACTACGATCTGCACAGGCAAGCGGAAATATCAATCTACAAGGACCTCGGTTCAACGCCCGGGTCGTTAACAACTTTAAACACTCCTGGTGTATTCATTATTCTTTACACGACGGCCTCCAGACACCCCTCCTACTCCGAGGGTCTGGTCGTGAAACTGGATAGTTATTTATGACTATGCGGGCTCCTTCCCGTCTGGCCCGAGCTAGAGCTCTCTTTAAATGCTTTACAAAACACAAACTTTCCATTCTCAGTTCTTTGTGGAGACCTGGCCTTCTATTCTGCGTGTACAATCAGCAATATTATTGGGCTTATAAACCACATTCGTAGTCTTGGCGTTTATTAATTATGAAAAGTCCTCATTGATTGTGGAAGAGTAATTAACGACGAATAATAAAGGGGCTTTCAAAATAAGAAGATTCTGAGTTCGAATCTCTTCACATGCCTCGGGAACCTTTCCCTTATAGAGGACTATACAAAATGCGATTTAGGGTTAGCCAATAGCTATAAAACCTACGCTCAATACCATACATTTGCTCCCTTTCAAATACATACACAATGCCTCGTGATACTACGTCACAAATAGAGGACTTATACCAAATCTCAATTCGCTACAATCAACTACCTCTCATAAATAATTTACCAAGTACATTAACTTTTACGCGTTCCTAGCGTGACTTTTTACTTTAATTGCGCTCCTTTTGCGCTATACATTTTTAAGCCTTGCGTCATCCAAAGAACTGATAATATCATATTAACCATTGATACACATTTCAATTTTTATATTATTCTTTCCTTTTGCAATAACTTTCTCTCTTTCAAGAACATGCATTTAAACATCATGTCTATACTTTTTATTAAGGCTCTAACGCTCTTTTATTCACATCAATTAATTTGATCTTTATTTAATATTTCCTTACTTGGTTATTATTATTATCTTTATTCTTTACACAAGCTCAAAAGCTATTTCTTTCATATCTCAAATTTACTTTATTTAAATATCTTTCATGATAATTACTGATATTTCGCTTGCTCTTATGACATTCGTTAAATACATTAACATTTTATTCACATATTTCCTCTACGGGATTTATTCTTTACATAATTATTTATAATTTCTCAAATTTCTATTATTGTTCAGACCGCGTTCTTGTTTATTCAGTATTTATTTATTAAAACACATCCCTTTTACTCAAAAACTCCGGTGGATTTGTACACAATCATTCCCTGACACCAAAATAGAATGAAATTCATTACTTACATGTTTTTAAGGTCGTCCCATGACCTTTATTCTTGTGCGGTGTTTCATTTTGGCCCACTTTGAAATTTTACTCCATATTATAGAAATTCATCTTATGTACAAACACTTCTTGACACATATTTAATACACTTAACATTGACGACATTTTATACACTGGTGTGTCCCTTTAGAACACACAATAAACACTAAAAAATATTAATTTAACACACAATCTTGATAAATTTACACTTCACAATTCTTGATCACTAGGCCGTATTTCTTAGCCTATCACACGTGACCTCTTAATTTCCCGTTTCCAAGGGTGAAATTTATTCAATATCGGCTTCCTATCCCGCAGAATACGAAAGTCTCGAAACATCTACTGTTCCCTGGAATCCTAATTCTTCTACTCCTATTCTGGATGACCGGCTATTTATCTAGCTTGAACGGCTTCTTTGTAGATCTGGTTTATCGATCCTAGCGAAAGTCTATTCGGATCGAGGTCTCCTCGATAACCTATCGATGACCTATGGATTTATTTTATAGCAGCTAGTACTTCTCGAGTCTAGTGCTTTTAGAATAGTTCGTCTGCTTTCTGGAGATACTGTCTATAGTCTCCGTTCTTCTTTATTTGATCGGTTCTAGCAACCCTACGTTTCTGAAATACGTTACGAACCCTACTCTGTTCTTCCCTTTTTGGGTTCTTTAATTTAGATAACTGTTTATCTTTCTGTTACGGTACTTCCGTACGTTATGATATATTCGTTCGTCTATTTAACGACCTATCGCCTTAAGTCCAACGTTCGCAGCCTGCTCTGACTATATTTTACGAACTTTTCACTGTAACTTATGTACTGTCGGACCTAAATCCTGTAACTAGGATTTTCCTAATCTTTCAACACGGCGATACTTTAAATTTCTTCTTTACCACTCCTTATGGAGGCAAGCAAGTTGTTAATACTGCGACGCCTATGGCTATCGGATATTAATTCTGCGGTGTAATACAGCGTTTCTCCCTTCAAGGAGTACTGGTAAACTGTCTTCGATGTGACGCAGAGTGACGCCCCACATGGCTGTCTGAATACTGATGCGTAGCAACGCCCCCCTGGGCTATTTGGACCTGCTTGTACTGATGCGTAGTAACACCCCTCACGGGTTGTCAGAATAACTGCATGATTGGCTTGGTGAGGCCAGGAGTTTTATACCTTTTCGCTACAAAAAGATAAGACTCTAGCCCTTTCTGTGGCCAACTTCTAAAATAATGGTTGCACAATTATAAAAATTATACCTTCCGAAAGCTCGTCTTCTCAATGTTAAATAATCTCATTGCCCCTAAGAATCGATCGTGCAATTCGGAGATATTAATTAATTTCTCGTCCTCAATTGTGTGGGTGTTGCTGTTCTTTTGTACTCTCCCCTCTACACCAGCCTTGGTAATTCCCCGATGACGTCTACTTGCGTTTGCAGTTTTCTCCTGTGCAATTATTAAAGGGTTTTTCTTTACACAAAAATCTCTCATTCGAAATGATTCACCGTACTGTACTTGTTTACTCATTTTTATACTCGTAAACGGGTTAAATTTAATTATTCCTCTTCTGGCGCATAAGCGGTGTTGTCGTTTTCCAGCAAGCTCAGCTCGATTTCCGAATCAGGCTTCCTTGTCTAACAGTGGGAAATTTCCACTCGGTTATTAATACTCATGACTAGCTCCCTTCTGAATGTCAAAAGGGGTGATCTCATCTATCGAACACCTGGTCTTCGCCTCTTGCACCATATTAGGCTAGCATCCTAGCTTGATCTTTCTCTAAGTTATATTAGAAACTGTACGTTTCTTTCATTTCTTCCCCAAATACATGGATTCGACCTCCATGGACCCTATGGCACATGGGTTCAATATGTTCGCGTAAATAAACTGGTGAATATGAGACAAGAAATAGCACTGTACCTTAATATACCGAAATCCAATTTCTACACAGCGCGTTGATTTCAAACGACTACGGTGACAGTTTTACTGAATACTGGTTCACGATCTGCATATCTGCATTGAAGCACACAGAGCGCATGCATCGGTAGGCCAGAGAGCTTGGAACACGGAGATATGCTGCCTAGCGCATCACCCGATCACAAAATTCTAGTTACTGAACAGATATTTATGAATATTTATGTTAAAACATGTAATAAAGTTATAATTATCGTCGAACATAAACAGTCGTATGCAACTCGCCTATAATGGTAATTAAGACACTCGTATGGAAATTATAAAACTCGCTAAAGCACGTTTTATAAACATACTCGTGTCTTAATTATAGCCATTATAGGCTCGTTGCATAATGTACTATTATAATATTTAGTCAGAATTCTTAACATTATGACTTATTACATAAATTGCATTAGCCGTATTTGAACTACGTACAGTATTTTTAGGAATCGGAATCTATTCCAATTTGTCGCTAAAACAATTGTTATTTCAAATAGTTTCAGAGACCCTCTTCGTCCCTCCAACAAATGATCATTTCGAAATATATCCCATTTTCGTCCTTACAAAAACTGTTCAATTCGACTAAGGTTGGTTGGTTCCTCAGTTTAGGAGCTGCGACAACGCAGTTATGTAGCCCCATGTATTTAGGGTGTGTGTAGAATCTGTCTGATAACCAGTGTTAATTGTGATGGCTGTATTAGTGTGTGTTATCTGTTTTTAATTCAAGTAAGGACTGCAGACATTCCATTTTCAAGTAGTTCCTACTTTTGCTACCAAACACCACCGTCAACGTCAACTACTGTAGTTCTGAACGTGGTTACTAGATGCCACCACAGTTGGCTCCTGGCTACGAACGTTGGAACCTAAGAGCGCTAGACAAATCTAACTTATAATTTAGCTACACACAAGTGTAATTAGTGAAAGGTTCTTTTACATGCCATAAATCTATAACATGGGCCCACCAGCTTTACTTCCCCTCCGAAGGAAGGCATACTGAGGGATTTTTAACGCTCTTAAAAAATCCGACGACTTCAGCCGGGGTTGAACCCGCGACCTTGGGCATAGAAGCTCACCATGCTATCAACTACTCCACCGAAGCCGCCTCAATTCGACTAAGCGTCCCACATTTTCCCTCTAAGGTTCCCACTTCGTCCAGCCAAAAAATGGTAAGTTCAACTACTTTGAACCTCCAAAAACATGGACATTTCCACCATGTTTCTTTATGTGGTCCCTAAATAGTCAGTTGATCCTTGGTGAAAGGCTAGCGGCTATCACACTGCACTATCACGCGCCAGATTCATTGAATCATTCATGATAACTTTATTTGAAATAGACCAATGGACAGGGGCGGATCTAGGGGAGGGCGAGGATGGCGACCGCCCAGAGCCCCGCAGTCCAGGGGGCCCCGCGCCATGGATTGTTTTAAAGTTAATTAATTAATTAATTGTCGCCTCCGTAGCGTAGCGGTCAGCTCGGTTAGCTGCCGCCCCGGAGGTCCTGGGTTCGAATCCCGGCTTTGCCACGAAATTTGGAAAGTGGTACGAGGACTGGAACGGGCTCTACTCAGCCTCGGGTGGCCCAAATGAGTAGAGGGGGTTCGATTCCCCCCTCAGCCATCCTCGAAGTGGTTTTCCGTGGTTTCCCACTTCGTCTTCGGGCAAATGCCGGGATGGTACCTTCTTCAAGGCCACGGCCGCCTCCTTCCTTATTCCTTGCCTATCCATCCTCACCATCCCTTTCCTTCCCTCATGAGGCCCCTGTTCGCTTTGCAGGTGAGGCCGCCTGGGCGAGGTGCCAATCCCACCTCACCAGTTGTATCCCTTCCGATTCGATGTTCCCAGCTCTAGGACACTGTCCGTAGAGGCGGTAGTGGTGAGTTCCCTCGCTGAGTCCGTGGGTTCCACCAACCTGGAGGGTAAACGACAAAAAAAATACAAAAAATTAATTATACTTTTCAAACTAATTTTTAATTCTTTTTCCTTTCAGTGCAGCTATGACTTCCCTTGGCCGTTTAGAAAGTTTAGATTTCAGTGAAATAATAGAAGACTTTATCCGGAAAAATAGTCGCAGAGTAATTTTTTAATATTTCATAGTTTACATAATCTTCTTCAAGGGGACATAAAGGTTTCTTTCATATTATAAAAACAATGTACTGTAGTGTATTAAAAGAATTGTAACTATTCTTTATTTTATTACTACAAAACTACTTTCCATTTGATTTGATACTTTTTTTTATTTCCTACAAGCTGTACCCGGCATGCGTTGCAATGCCAATCAAAGAAAGTATTGGCGTTGAAATTCTGTTTCTTGAAGTGCTTTTGGATACACAACATGTTAACTGCCTCTAAGCTATCGTAAAATGGATTTTCTAATTTAGAACCATTCGTGGGAGCGTGCACAACAACTTTCAAAAGTTTCATCGCTGTCACTCATTTGTTGAATCTACTCCTACGCTACCTATTGTGAAATGGACTTACTAAGTCGAAACCCTTCCCTGGCGTGTACACAAAAACTCATCAATGATTCATCGCAATCGGATGAATGGTATATGCACGTATAGGGGGTTTTGTTTAAACGAATTGTGCGCTGTCACTCATTTGTTGAATCTACTCGTGCGCTACCTATTGAGAAATGTATTACTAAGTCGAAGCCCTTCCCTGGCGTGTACACAATAACTCATCAAGGTTTCATCGCAACCGAAGAATGTTATATGAACGCAATAGGGGATTTTGTTGAAACGCTTCGCGCGTCGTTACCCATTTGGTGCATCTACTCTTGCGCTACTTATTGTGAAATGGATTTACTAAGTCCCCTTCCCTGGCGGGTACACAATAACTGATCAATGTTTCATCGCAATCGGATGAATAGTATATGAACGCATACCGGATTTTGTTTAAACGATTTGCGCTCCGTCACTCATTTGTTGAATCAACTCGTGCGCTACCTACTGTAAAATGTATTTACTAAGTTAGAAACCGTCACGTAAGTGTCCACAACATCTCACCCAAGTTTCATCGCTATCGGACTAATGTGATATGAAGACATAGGGGACTGTATTGAAACGCTCCGCGTGTCGTCGTTCATTTGTCGAATCTACTCGTGTGCTACCTACTGTGAAATGTATTTACTAAGCCAGAAACCTTCCTTGGAGTGTCCACCATATTTCACCCAAGTTTCACCGCTAACGGCAGAATGGTATATGACCTTATATGGGACTTTGTTGAAACGCTTTGCGCGTCGTCCCTCATTTGTTGAATCAACTTGTGCGCTGCATATTGTATAGGGGATTTACTAAGCCAGAAATTTTCCATGACGTGTACACAACATCTCACCCAAGTTTCATAGCTACGGACGAATGGTACATGTATGCATACGGGACTTGGTTGAAACGCTTCGCGTGTCGTCGCTCATTTGTTGATTCTACTCTTGCGCTACATATTGTAATATGGATGTACTCAGCCAGAAACCTTCCCTGGAGTGTACACAACATCTCACCCAAGTTTCATCGCAATCGGATGAATGGTATGTGAACGTATACGGGACGTTGTCGAAACGCTTCGCGCGTAGTCACTCATTTGTTGAACATAAACGTGCGCTTCGTATTGTAAAATGGATTTACTTAGCCAGAAACCTTTCCTGGAGTGTACACAACAATTCACCAAACATTTATCACTATCAGACGAATGGTATATGACTTTATACGGGACTTTGTTGAAACGCTTCGCGTGTCATCGCTCATTTGTTGAATCTACTGGTGCGCTACCTATTGTAAAATGTATGTACTAAGCCAGAAACCTTCCCTGGAGTGTACACAACATCTCACCCAAATTTCATCGCTATCGGATGAATGGTATATGAAATTGTATGGGACTTTGTTGAAACGCTTCGCGCGTCGTCGCTCATTTGTCGATTCTACTCGTGCTCTACCTATTTTTAAAGGGATTTACTAAGCTAGAAACCTTCCCTGGAGTGCACACAAAATCTCAGCCTAGTTTCATCGCTATCGGACGAATGGTATATGAACGCAAACGAGACTTTGTTGAAATGCTTCGCGCGTCGTAGCTCATTTGTTGAATCTACTCGTGCGCTGCCTATTGTAAAGTGGATGTACTAAGCCAGAAAATTTCCCTGCAGTGTACACAACATTTTACGCAAGTTTCATAGCTATCGGACGAATGGTATATGAATGCATACGGGACTTTGTTGAAACGCTTTGCGTGTCGTCGCTCATTTGTTGAATCTACTCGTGCGCTATCTACTGTGAAATGTATTCACTAATTTTGAAACCTTCAGTAAGTGTACACAACATCTCACCCAAGTTTCATTGCTATCGGACGAATGGTATATGAACACATACGGGACTTTGTTGAAATGATTCGCGCATCGTCGCTCATTTGTTGAATCTACGCGAGCGCTACCTATTGTAAAATGGATTTACTAAGTCAGAAACCTTCCTTGGAGTGTACTCAACATCTCACCCAAGTTTCATCGCAATCGGACGAATGGTATATGAACGCATTGGAGACATACATACCCACAGACAAACTATCACGTTACATTGATTTATATATATATATATAGATTGTTGTGGGCCCCACCTTATCATATCGCCCAGGGTCCCGCAAGGACTGGATACGCCACTGCAAATGGATCACTGTATAATTGTAATCCATAAACGTTCACTTCACGAAGTGAGGACAGCATAACGGGGGAGTTACTTAGAGCAGTAACCGAGCTGTCCGAGTGTGCAGCAGACGTAACATTCTAGGAATAATGCGGGTGAACTGGAGCAGACAGCATTCAGACTTGCGATAGTTGAGAAACTGAACTCCCGACCAGAGAAGTGAGTTTCTGAATCAACACTGTCTGTTTGCTTTTGCCTCGCTAGATACGGCCACTGGTCATCGCCAAAGACTCGGGCGAAACTTGATAAACATGAAATACCCTTTTACGCAAAGTAGACTGAGTATACGCACCTGTGGCTGTCACATGTAACACACCGAGTAGCATTCCGCGAAAAAGTAGAAGAGATGAAACAGGTTTCGTGTATGTGGAGTTAGAAGGGCCACGCATACTGTTGCTTCCGTAATGCTGATATGTTGCCACCTTTAGACGAGATGATCTGTGTATGTGCAAGCTGATTTTAATGACGTTACTAGAGGACCTAACTCATAAGATCTAACTCCTTATGATGTCAACGGATTAACGGTTTCAGTGCCACCGGACCTAACTCCGGTCGACTAATTCACCTATACATTATTCGGCTCACGTATGATCATTGAAGATTGCAGACCAGGGTATGCGGTCTCGTTATAATTAATGCTAGTTTAGAATTAGTACATTATTCAACGAGCCTATAATGGCTATAATTAAGACACGAGTATGCTTATTTATAATTTCCATACGAGTGTCTTAATTACCATTATAGGCGAGTTTCATACGACTGTTTATGTTCGACGATAATTATAACTTTATTATATGTTTTAACTTAAATATTCATAAATATCTGTTCAGTCACTAGAATGTTGTGATCGGGTGCTGCGCTGGTTAGTATATCTCTGTTTTCCAAGCTCTGGCCAACCAACGCATGCGCTCTGTGTGCTTAAATGCCATATGTTCAGATTGTGCACCAGTATTCAGTAAAACTGTCACCGAAGTATTTTCAAAACAACGCGCAGTGTAGAAATTGGATTTGGGGATTTTAAGGTACAGTGCTATTTCTTGTCTCATATTCACCAGTTTATTTACGCGAACATATGGACGGTGCACTGTCGGTAATTTATATAGACATGTTGGATTTTGAGCGCATGCGCGAAGGTATCCTTATCTAATTGGTCACACAACTGTTTCTTGAGCTCTGATTGGTGGGAGAAACTGTTTCATAATGAAAAATAGTGTTATAATGAGCCTCATTATGATACAGTTTTCTGACACATAATAGTCAGGGTCCAACATAATAGTACATTATGCAACGAGCCCATAATGGCAATAATTAAGACACGAGTATGTTTATAAAAAGTCCTCTCGGCACGCCGGAAGGCGGAGGTAGATTTCACCGGACAAACTTGGAGATAGGCGAAAATAGGCAGAATATGCAGGTTTTCGTAGAAGGATCAGACCTCATTTATCGCGTGAAAGTATTTTATATTTGGAGATTAATTAACTTTGTTTTTCTTCATTTTAAACATATTTTAAACATTTTATTGTCTTATGGGGACGGTAACCTTCTTGTCATTTGGAGTCCATTTTTAGCCTATTTTCAATTTTGAAAAAATAGGCTTATGAGATCACCTTTTGTCCGTGTGTGTGTGCGTGTGTGTGTGTGTGTGTGAGGTGTGTGTGTGTGTCCCCTAATAAAATCTAAACGACTGGAGCGATTTCAGTGAAACTCGATAAGTTCATAGCACTATTCCCGGCGACCTCGACCGTGCCCATCGAATTTTGCAACGTCTCACCAATCCAACATGGCGGCTGTGCGAAATATTTCACTAGCATTCAGTATCTCCGAAACTATAACGGATATCGCCCTGAAATTGTGTACGGTGATAAAGGGTACTACTAGAGTTCACCTATGAGACTTTCAAAAACCTGGTTACTACATAACCAACATGGCGGCCAAGCGAATTGGAGACTTTTAAATAGACTTTTCTCGCAATTTAACTATCCAAACGTAATGAAACTTGGTACAGCAAATATCTATACACATTGCAATGCACTGGAGTCTAATTTAGTTCAATTGTTTACATAACCTCAAAATGGCGGCTGTGCGAAATATTTCACTGACATTCTATATCCCCGAAACTATTGCAGATATCACCCTGCAATTTCGTACGGTGATAAAGGGTACTGATACAAGTTTACCTATGTATAATTCATAAACCTGTAAAGTACAAAACGAACATGGCGACCAAGCGAATTTGAAATATTTTAATAGACTTTTCTCGTGAGTTAACTCTCTGAGCGCAGTGAAATGTGGTACAGTAAATGATTTTGCAGATTGTAATGTACTGCCATCTAATTTAATTCAATTGTTTACATAACCTCAAGATGGCGGCTGTGCGAAATTTTAAAATTAAGTTTTTATTTCTTGTGTCGTAATCATGCGATCGAAGTGAAAGTTTGAATAATGAACCTAGGCAATAAGTGTCCTTGAATGGTACATAACTCTATGGCCTATACATATAACAATCCTAAATGGCAAGCTTCCGTAATATTTAGACGGTTCTCAATATCTATGAATCTTTTACAGTAACCAAACTGAAATTTTTATGTTCATAGAGACTATGAACATATGTTCACCTATAGGACTTTCAGTAACCTGGTGAGCACGAATCCAACATGGCGGCGACGCGAAGTATAAATATTTAAATGGACGTTTCTCGCGAATTAACTATCCGAGTGCCGTGAAACGTTGCACGTTAAATGCTTACACAAATGTTGATCCACTGGCATCTAATTTATTTCAATTGTTTGCATAATCACAAGATGGCTGCTGTACGTAATTTTAAAATCTCGTTTTTACTTCTTGTGTTCTAATCATGCGATTGAAGTTTGAATACCACACGTACACAATAATCTTAACATAATAGTACAAAAATAAAAATCCAACCTGGCGACCATCTGAAATATTTAGACGGTTCTCAATATCTACGAATCTGTTACAGCAATTAAACTGGAATTTTGTATGTTGATAGAGGCAATTAATATGAGCAGGATATATGAAAATAGGCTGTACAGTTCTTCACGGAACTACTTGTTACACTTGTGGTCACACTGTCCTTATGCAACGTTTCGACACTGATGTGTAACTATGTAACGGTCTGTTACTTCTTCACGCAAAATTATATCTCCCGCAGAGATGTTGGTTGGTTTCTCAGTTTAGGGGCTGCGACAACGCGGTCATATAACCCCGTGTACTTTGGGTGAGTGTAGAATCTGTCTGGTAAACGGTGTGAATTGTGATGGCTGTATTAGTCTGTAATTCAGGTAAGGAATGCAGACGCTAAATTTCAAGCAGTAGTTCCTAATGTTGCTACCAGATACTAACGTCAACGCCACCTAGCTGTGAACTTGGCTACTAGATGCCACCTCAATCAGCAACTCGCAACGAACGTTGGAACTTCCCCTCCAAAGGAAAGCTTACTGAGGGATTTTTAGCGCTCTTAGAAAATCCGACGACTTTGGCCGGCTTTGAACCCGCGACCTTGGGCATAGAAGTTAAGCATGCTACCAGTTACGTCACCGAAGCCGCTTCACACTTAGTCAGATGGAAATCTGAATCTGATCTCGCGCAAGTGCGTTGTCATGGCAACGTCTGATGGCTCATCCCTCATCAATTTAGTAGTGTTGCCATGTCAACCACTGATAGCTCTTGGCATTTTCTTATAATTCCGAAATCATTTTTCTCATCCCTTGGCGCAATGGTGGCTCATACCAAAAATTATTTCAGACAAACGTTTTAGGTAATTATTTGGGGAATAGTGTCCATTTTGTACGGTTTTGATATTGTGCCTATTAACAGAGATATGATTAATGTTTCCCGAAAAAAACACTTTTTCCCACCCCTTTGGTCAATGGTTGGTGCTATCAAAGAACGTTTCAAACATAAATTTCTGAGCTTTATCCGACACATAGTATGAACTTTGAACGGATTCGATATTTCACATATTAAGAGAGTTATAGCAATATTTCATTTTTTCGAAAAAAAAAGTCCCCCATTTTCATCCCCTTCGACCGATTTAGCCCAGTAACGAACTTGTCTGAGATTTTATGGGTATACATATTCGGTAAAAATTTCAAAGTGATTGGTGCAAAATTACGGCAGTTATCGTGTCCACAAGAAACTGATATACATATTGTTACGTGCCACCCCCTAGTGGCACCTTGGTTAACTGGATTACGGTGGGTAGGAAGCACAATACCAATTACTGCTTAAAGAAATAATTAACTTTATTGCGGCCAGAAGGATACAGCACTCTTCAGTAAATACAAGCAATTATTACCTTACTCCAGTTTCCTTACGGCGAGAACACTTCCCCTTTCACTAGTCAACAGACCACAGTTAATCCTCTTCGCTAATGAGTCCGGTCCCGTACGCTAGCTGGAAATAGCTGCACCCAGCCTGTCACCGTACTACACACTGTTTCACAATGTAGCACAATCACTTCTGTCGCACTGGAAATAAACACACTCGCTCAAGACACAGTTCCTCTGTAGGAGTCTCACTTCCCCGCTCCACTAGGGGTTTCGCAAGTCACCACACTTCTGTCGCTCAGGATAATCGCTCACACTAGCTCGTCCAGGGTTCACGGCTTCTCGAGGTTTCCATCGCTGGTCCAGTCACGGATATTCTGGACTATCCCTTTGTCCTAGTAGCCCTGTTGCATAAGGCGCACGCAATACAGGAGGCAGGGCCCAGCCCAGCCCTGGGGCAGTTGTGACTCATGCGGCGAGCGATGACGCAAACTCACAGCCGTAACAATATATATATATATATATATTACATAAATTATATATAAACTTTTGAACTGACGGTGGTTTTGGGGTCTGGGGGATGTGAAACGCGAAGATATGTCGAAATTTTCCGGAAATCGAAACATGGCACCCATTGCAATAGTTAGCTTTCTAATGAAATCTACCTAAAATACTACCGTCAATGACACCTAGCTTTGAACTTGGCTACTAGATGCCACCTCAATCAGCAACTCGCAACGAACGTTGGAACTTCCCCTCCGAAGGAAAGCAAACTCAGGTTCTTTAGCGCTCTTAGTAAATCCGACGACTTCAGCCGGGTTTGAACCCGCGACCTTGGGCATAGAAGTTCAGCATGCTACCAGTTCCGATACCGAAGTCGCTTCCCACAGACATATGAAAACTGAATGTGATCTCGTGCAGTGGCGTTGTCATAGCAACTGCTGATGGCTCATCCCTTATCAATTAAAAGTAAAGTTGTCATGTCAACCTCTCTTGGCACTTGGCATTTTCTTATAATTTAAATCATTTTGTTCACCCCGTGGCGTAATGGTGGGTTATATCAAAAATTCTTTCAGACAAAAGTTTTAGGTAATTATTGGAGGAATATTGTCCATTTTGTGCGGTTTTGATATTGTGCCTATTAACAGAGATATGATTAATGTTTCCCGAAAAACCCACTTTTTCCCACCCCTTTGGTCAATGGTTGGTGCTATCAAAAAACTTATTTGACATAAATTTTTGGCACTTATCCGACACATATTATGAACTTTGAAGGGATTCGATATTTCATGTATTAAGAGAGTTATAGCGTTATTTCACTTTTTCGAAAAAAAGCCCCCCATTTTCACCCCCTTTGACCAATTTTGCCCATTAACGAACTCGACTGAGATTTTATAGGGATACATATTATGTAAAAAATTCAAAGTGATTGGTGCAAAAATTACGGCAGTTATCGTGTCCACAAGAAACTGATATATATATATATATATATATATATATATATATATAGATATAGATAGATAGATAGATACATATATACATACATTATGTATAAACTTTTGAACTGACGGTTGTTTTGGGGTCTGGGGGATGTGAAACGCGAAGATATGTCGAAATTTTCCAGAAGTCGAAACATGGGACCCATTGCAATAGTTAGCTTTCTAATGAAATCTACCTAAAACGAGCGTATGCGAGTTTTATAATTTCCATACGAGTGTCTTAATGACCATTATAGGCGAGTTGCATACGACTGTTTATGTTCGACAATAATATTATTATAACTATTTTATGTTCGAACATAAATATTCATAAATATCTGTCGAGATTTCGCCAGTTTTATGTACTGAACAGAGCGCATGGGACGCAGGGAATGCCTTGTATTTGACCGTGGCCTCCTCGATTATCCCACTATGACACTAGGCAACGCAGTGAAATTTAAATTAGAAGGCCTTGTAACTCAGTGCAGGTGCGATGTTATCCTTATCTAATTGGTCAAACAACTGTTTCTTGAGCTGTGATTGGTGGAAGAAACTGTTTCATAATGAAAAATAGTGTTTTAATGACCATCATTATGATACAGTTCTCTGACATATAATAGTCAGGGTCGAACATAAACCATATTTTGAAACTGACCTTAAACGAATCCTTCGCTTAGAGTTTTCTTCAGACGGTTAATACGTTAATGGGAGTTCGATTATACAGAAGTATTGGACGATAATAATAGTAGTGATAATAATAATAACAATAATAATATGTATGAAACGTTGGGGAAAATACTCGAAAGATAGGTTTTATACAAAATATAATAACAAAATCCATGAAAATAAAAATAGGAAAAAAAGAATTAACCGGAAGTACAAGATTCCGTACTTCGAGTAAAATATGCTTCCATTCAATTGAAGCTATTCAATTCAATGGCATACATATTTTACCGGAAGTATTTGATACTTTCAATTTTATTTCAAAATACCGTTTAGTATTTTGAATTTGCAGAGTTTTGTATGCGTACATCACAAATTTCAACACTCGAATACAGCCATTAAAATTCTTTGACCTTGATCCGCGGTAGAGTCTAGAGTCTATTCTTGTTGTTGTTGTTTATGATTCTTTAGGGGTTCTGCGGCATTATGGTCTTGTAGCCCGGTTTAATTGGGTGTGTGTAGAAGTTTTCTGATAACCTGTGTCACTGTGATTTCTGTAGGCTTACTAGTGTGTGTACTTTTATACGAGGAATGATTTGGGTAGGAAGCTGTTGTTGTTGTTGTTTCATTTGAGATTCATGGACATCATGGTCATTAGGCCCGTGTACTTGGGTGAGTGTTGAATTTTGTCTGATAACCTGTGTTATTGGGATGGCAGTATTAGTGTGTGTATGTATAATTCAGGTGAGGATTCAATCAATCAACGTATAATATCCATATAGCACGTTGAATTTCAACAAGCTACTACAACCAACATTCTATTATACTCCTTGAAAAGAACAAAGAGTTATAACTATGCCCATGCATTTAGGAGAAAGTAGGCTATATGTTATTTACTGAACATCTTGTTTTAGCTATTTTTATGTATTTTTTATTAATTATTATTTTATTTTATTTATTAATTTATTTAAAATATCCAAGTATAATAATCAACTTTGCTCGCAATTATAATGGTTTTTATGTTCGACCCTCACTATTATGTGTCAGATAACTGTATCATAATGATGGTCATTATAACACTGTTTTCCATTATGATACAGTTTCTCCAGCCAATCAGAGCTCGTTCATTGACCAATTAGGTAACGATAACTTCGCGCATGCGCTCAAAATCCAACATGTCGGACATAAACACAACATCGAACTATAATAAATTACCGACATGGAATACCCACCGTCCATATGTTCGCATAAATAAACTGGCGAATATGAGACAAGAAATAGCACTGTACCTTAAAATCACCAACACTAATTTTTACACAGCGCATTGTCTTCAAATGACTGCGGTGACAATATTACTGAGGGACGGCTGATGTAAACATATGGCTGCATATGGCATTGCAAGCCCACAGAGCGCATGCGTCGGTCGTTCAAAGCTCTTGAAAGACAAAGATATAACACCCAACGCTCGCTCTGCGATCACAAAATTCCAGTAGCTGACTCTCAACAGATATTTATGAATATTTATGTTAAAACATATAATAAAGTTATAATTATCGTCGAACATAAACAGTCGTATGCAACTCGCCTATAATGGTAATCAAGACACTCGTATGGAAATTATAAAACTCGCATACGCTCGTTTTATAAAAAATACTCGTGTCTTTATTAAAAATACTCGTGTCTTAATTATAGCCATTATAGGCTCGTTGCAAAATGTACTATTTTTAAAGCAAAGGAGGGTCATAATGTGGCCGAAACTAGAGTAATTAATTAATGTTATAATTCAATTTTATTGACGTAAGGTGTAATTAAAATATAAAATATTCAGTGGTATTTCTGTTAGTGTTATTTTAAGTGCGCGAATGATGTATGCCTATACTGCATGGTTACCATGGTAACAAAGCTCTCAAAATGGAAGTCATTTTCGAAAACCTTTGTCTGGAGCGTGGCGCTCTATGTAAGAGAAACTTGGACTATTGGTACAGCAGAAAAGAGAATTGAAGCATTTGAAATGTGGTGTTACAGGAGAATGATGAAGATCAGATGGGAAGGTAGGGTTACAAACGAAGAGGTATTAAGACGAGTGGGAGAGAAGAGATGTTTCTGGCTACTGCTAATGAAGAGAAGAGATAGGTTAGTAGGACACATATTAAGACATCCAGGAATAGCATGCTTAGTTATGGAAGGAAGGGTCGAGGACAAGAACTGTAGGGGTAGACCAAGGTTAGATTATGTTAAACAGATTGTCTCGGATGTAGGGTGTGGTAGCTATGTAGACATGGAACGATTAGCTCAGGACAGGGAGGCATGGAGAGCTACATCAAACCAGTCAAAAGACTGAAGACTCAAACAACAACAACAACTATGAAAACATGAAATGTTGCCTCATAATAATAATAATATATTTGGAATTCATGCGAGAAAATACATTCATGGTAAATGGACACCAGGATATCCCATGATCCCCACTGCAGACGAACTATGGGATAATTAGACACGTAACTTCCTTCAAATATTTAGGAAAAGCATTGGACAGGAAAGCTAATTTAGAAAGAGCTACCAAATTCCGGAAAGCATACCGAATAACATGGAATCACTATACGGTAATAAAAGAGTGATGTCACGGAATACGAAATTACGGCACTACCAGACAGTTGTTCTTCCGGAAGCATTGTACGCCTCCAAAACTATATCTCAAGGAGGCCACTCTCAAATTGGTGAAATCGAAAACCAAGAACGTAAACTTCTCAGGAAAATATATGGCCCCGTGTATGTTAATGGTATATGGATTAAAGGGAAAAACACAGACTTGAACACAGTAATCAATAAGTTCACTGATACCGTGCGTAAGAGACGATTGAAATTCTATGGTCACATCTGCAGAATGGACAACACCAGATATGCAAAATATCTGTTTGATATCATATTTTCAAAGAAGGTTAAAAAGAGTTGGTTAGAAGAAATCAAAGAGGACTCAAATGAAATAAATATCACAGAAGATATCACTTGAATCGCAGGGCTTTTGGAACTCATGTTACAAATCACTCTTTCATCAAAAAAGCTAAAAGGACCACTGGAAGAAAAACAAGAAGTTCCGTGACGAACTAAAGAGCCTACTTTTCATGCCAATTATTCTACAGTATATGAATCTATATAGAATAATGACGAAATTAAGTTTGTAATATCGAAATGTCTAATAAGTTAGAAATATTCCTGGTATAATGTAGCCTAATAGAGCACTACAGTTGGCAGCCCTGGTGACTGAATATAGTATTAGTTCCATCTCTTAAGGTACAGAATACAAAATTTGGTTGAAGTCCAATGGACGTTACATGCAGTTAGACATTGGAAATATCAGCACGCGTAAAAGCATGTTGCCAACAATGTCATGCGTGTGCTGGTTAGAAATAATCGGAAATATTATGATATCTTGTTGTGCCAATTTTGGATGAAATCCATTTGTTAGTTTTGAAGTTATATGTATTTTAAAATTGGACCTATCAGCAAGCATAGAATCATGTTGGCAGCACTGACTTATATTAATTACTCCAAATTAATCTAGAGTGTCAGGTGCTATACGTGTGCAAAGTATAGAGCTGTTGGCTTGCATACTTTCTGATATATTTATATTAGGGTAAAACAATATAGACAGCATTTATTAACAGTTGGCAGCCCTGATTGCTCTTAAGAATACTTATAACCATATCTGTTATGTTACACATAGCACATACGAAATCTGGTGGCTCAGGGGTAACGTTCTCGCTTGCTGGGTCCAAGGTTGCAGGTTCGTATCCTGGCGCAGTCAGCTGGCATTTGAGGGTGCGCAAATGCGAGGGAGCCGTGTCCGTAGATTTACTGGCACGTTAAAGATCCCCTTCGGGGCAAAATTCCGGCACCCCGGCGTCTCTAAAAGCCAGTGTAGTTAAAAGGGACGTAAAACCAATAACATTATTATTCATACGAAATCTGGTTGAAATCCAACTGATAGTATAGAAGTTACATGTATTTAAAATTGGTCCTATCAGCAGGCTTAGAATCATGTTGGTAGAACTGAAGTATATAAGTTACTCCAAATTAATATAAAATGTCAGGTACTATACGTGTGCTTAGTTTAAAGCTGTCGGCTTGCATACCTTCAGATATATTGGTATTTGGATGAAGAAAATAGAGAGAGCAATTATTAACAGTTGGCAGCCCTGGTGGCTCTTAAGAATACACTCAGTTATATCTGTTTATGTACACATATTACATACAAAATTTGGTTGAAATCCAATTAATAGTGTAGAAGTTATATGCATTTAAAAATTGGACTTATCAGAAGGCTTAAAATTATTTTGGCAACACTATCATGTATGGCCTCCTGGACATTAAACTGAAATAGTATTGTCTACATGTGTGCCAATTTTGGAATATCTCCCATGCATACCTTCCATGATATCCAACATGGAGCTCAAATTTCTATTGCGTTTTTTCAGCAGTTGGTAGCACTGACATCATTTTCAAATATGGGCTTGAGATATTCCTGTATACATCTTTACTCGTACTAAATTTGGTTTCGATTGCTGCAGCCTTTTAGGAGTTGATAGGGGGGGGGGGGGGACACACGCACAGCCAGACAGACAGAAGGACAGACACATTTTCCCTGATCGACCTCATAAGTCTACTTTTTCCTCATTTTTGCAAAATGTGAAAAGTAAGCTAAAAATGGACGGAAGAACGTAAAAAGGGGGCATAGTGAGTTCATGAGGAGATTTTGGGAAGAGAAGAAGAGGAAAACACCTTCAACCCAAGTCAACAAGTTCAAACGCGCTCACTAAGTGTGTAAAACGAGGAAAGAAGAAGAATATATTTGCAATAATTATATAGTCCCCTAATGTAAGAACGTGTTCACTGAAGCTAGTGAACGTCCAGCAGGGTGACATTTTATATCTCAATAATTACAGTTGCATTGTGGGCTAGGATTCATTAGAATATCTCACACAGTACTAATTAAATCAGTATTATTACACCTGACGCTACAACAACAGCGCATCGAATTGTATAAGCACATGAATCCTCGTAATGTAGCCTTTAAGGTCGATGTTACATTCACGAACTTCATTTGCCTAAATCTCTCTGATAGCCCGTGTTATTTTGGTGCCTGGACATTTGTTCAAAATCAAGAAGAGGGAATACATGGAGTGTGATCCTCAAACCGACGGCACTGCCAGAATCGGTGCAGAAGATCTGGGGAAATATTTCATACTATAAAAATCAACCCACTAGCGGTCTTTCTCCCTTCATAAAGATTTATTTAAAAAATTTAAACCACTCTTTTTCTGCTTCTCCTTCTTTTGATTCGGCCATCTAAGGACCACGTCATTTCAACTGTTTCATGTTGCATCGAGCTTTAACATCCTCCCAGTACTTTCGCATTAGTTCTAGATGCTTTTGTTTCCTGTCTGCAGTCCACTTCTTGCCAGTAGGAAGCTTTGGCTTTTCTTGAAAACATCGGTGTGCTGTTAGTTTTTGTTAAAGGGTGGCACGTTCCCAAATATCGTTGCCACTCTTCATTATTATTAGACTATTATTATTATTATTATTATTATTATTATTATTGGTATATTGGCTTTCATGGCCGGTAAATTAAAACTCAGCAATTCTTCTAGGTTTGTGCCGTGTCTTGTGTGGGGTTTCGCCTAGGACACCAAGCTGGCTCATCGGTGGGCTCTTGGTGTCCCCGCCCGGATCCCCACAGGAGTAACGAACTGCTCGCTACCTCCCCAGGGAGGTTAAGTCTGCTTGAGCTTTTAGTTCTCGCAGTCAAGTAGTGCAGTTGCACTCTATCTAAATGATTAATCGCACAATAGATTAATCGTTATTTGTTCTTCAATAATAACATACCGGTATTCAGTCCTACTCATTTCAAAGTCTTAACATTTCCTCACAATCCTGTAATTCCTTAGCTTTGCACTTAAAGCTCAAGTCCGATTTTCTTTTTGTGTATGTCGGCTATGTGTCTCATGGTTAGTACTTTTCAGACCTACATACTCATCTCAGGTTTTTATGTTGTAATTATAAGTTTTAAAAATATCTCATGGGAACCAAAATGCTTCTATGTACAGTGCCACGTAAATAACATCTTAACTGAGACAAAATGATCTCGCCAGAGCTGGAAATCGAACCTTCGAATGGTAGCCAAAATTGATAACCACCACGACCTTGATTTCATCTAAATTATCAGTCAGCGTTTCCTGTGCTATTCTTTGAGTAAGGCCTAGACGGAAATCAATAATGGCCTAGTTAGGAACACGGTCCGCAGGTGGTCCTCACGTGTGAAGAACGAGCGAGCAGTTTAAGATGCAAATAAACTGGCTGGGCCAGGCACAAGATGGTGGGACAATCGATGCGCGCACCAGACTGCTGGAAGGAAGGAAGACAGCATAATGAGGAAATGTGCTTTGGCGCGGAGGAAATGGCAGGAGGATGAAAGGTCGTGCGCTGACCTACTAGTTAGTGGGACATTGCTTGTATGGCAATTTATTTTTAAAGAGGTGTAGGCTTCAGTACCGAAGCATTCAACTTAACTCAGAAGGTCAACAGTTGAGAGAATGATCTCAGACATGGGTAGGCATGGAACGAAAATTATTTCAGACTTTAAATGACTGTGTTTTATTTTGCTTATTATTTGATTAATCCCCTTGTTCTTATAACATGTGTGTTGTTGACAAAATGCTAAGAATTTAGGATCCTTAAGGAGCGGAACAGCTATGTCATCTGCCCCTCATAATGGTCAAAATACAATTTTTGGCATTTAAAAAATGTGCAATGGATGTCAGAATAAGAAGAAGCCTACTATAACAAAAACAAAAATATAATAATTTAAATGTACATTATTACCGTACTCAATTTAAAAATAATTTATCAATGCAGCCAATGGACGTTGAGTTTGTTTTCAAGACGGGTAAAAGGGAAGGGAGTTTGGAAGGAAATCGGCCATGGACCTATTGAAAGGAACCGTCCCAGCATTTGCCTGGTGGTGAAAATGGGATACCACGAAAACCACTTTCAGGGCGGCCGAGGTGGGATTGAAACCCACGCTCTCCTGATTACAGCAAGGCACGAGGTAGTACGTTAGCACTCTCGGCCACCATGGCTGGTAATTACTCAATTTAAATACCGGTATTAGCCCGTGAGGACTGGCACATGGGTATTATAGACCTGATGCTTGAATAAGGTTCTATATTTTTGTCTTGTTCAGTCCTTATTTCCTGTCGCCTACAATACCTTCCTTCCTAGCCTTGAACTTCAACTTCCAAAAGTAACATGCCCATAGCTTCATGAACACCTTTGTTATTTGTCGTCGGGTCAGATTTACCCATTGTGCCAGTCCTCCCGTGACAATTCTCGGCATACATTAGTCGGGATAATATATAGAAATAAGGGTGAATATCCACATATTTTCGTGCAGCACAACGCCATATTACAATGCTCACGTTCTTGTTGATCCACTTTAAGGACAAGAGATACCTTGGTCATTTTTTTTAGTCAATTGTACCCTCCAGGTTGGTGGTTCCCACGGACTCAGCGAGTTAACTCACCACTACCGCCTTTCCAGGCAGTGTCCTAGAGCTGGGAACACTTGGTCGGATTGGATACAATTGGGGAGGTGTGTTCAGCACTTCGCCCAGGCGGCCCCACCGGCAAATCGAACAGGGGCCTCATGATGATGGGAAGGGAAGGGAAGGGAAGATTGCGATGGATAGGCTAGGAAGAGGGAAGGAGGCGGCCATGGCCTTACAGTAGGGACCATCCTGGCATTTGCCCGAAGACGAAGTGGGAAACCACGGAAAACCACTGCGAGGATGGCTGAGGTGGGAATCGAACCCCCTCTACTAATTTGGACCACCCGAGACTGAGTAGACCCCGTTCCAGTCCTCATACCACTTTTCAAATTTCGTGGCAGAGCCGGGAATCGAACCCAGGACCTCCGGGGTGGCAGCTAACCATGCTGACCGCTACGCTACGGAGGCGACCACTTTGGTCATAAGGTGACTAAAATTGAAAATAATTGCTTTGCCACCAATTTCCAGGCCAATTATACTGTTGAAAAAATATTTTCATTTTTCTGCATGTTAATTTCGAACAATAAAACTAAACTTCATTCTACAGTATGTTTGGGATTGGTTTATCGGAAGACACCCTGTGTAAATTACTTAATTAAAATCTTTACGACTAGAAAAAAAAGGGGTGTTATATACTATGGGTCAAAATGACCCGGCGCCAGTCCTCGTGTTATATTTTTTCACGCCAGTTCTCAAGGGTTAAACAAAAGAATACCAACTTCAGAAATTATTATAGGCATTTGCGCGACTGTTGCGGAATTTAACCAAGGTTTACCTAGTTGGATTCATCACCAGGTATGAGTGCTTGGACGCTGTATAACCTATTGTTAATCTCCATTAAATGACGAAGTCCCTCCGTGTCCGGAAGGAATACCGACCGCCTGGCGCGTGTAGTTCCCTTAATTTCTCTACTTTTGTTGGTCTTGGATGAGCTAGCCACTACCGACAGCAGTGGCTACGCTTGCTAAAGCGCAGCGTTAGGTCATGGAGCCAAGCTCTCTGCTGACTCGGTAGACGCATGGGTTCGAGCCCCACCGTTCGCCGTCTTGAAATGGTTTTCCGTGGTTTCCCATTTTCAACACCAGGCAAATGCTAGGGTGATACCTTCTGCCAGGCCACGGCCACTTCCTTCCACATCCTTCATCAATACCATCCCTCATCCCGGCGCGCAGGCCCCTCCCCCCCCCCCCCACTGGCGTCGATTAGAAAGACCTGCACTTGGCCTCTCAGGAGGCCACATAACAACAAGAAAAAGCTAGCCACTGAGTTGCACAGTATGCTAGTACTGGTGACGTAACTGAGAGCGAGTATCTCTAGCTAATACCTCCTAAACGTTCTCATTTGAACAGCGATCAAACAGATGAGTTCGACCTTTACCATACAAGACGAAGTTTCCTTCCCCGCAAGTGTTCTGTGAGGGCGTAAAGATATCTACGCTCCGTAAACTTTTATTGCTTCTATAAGCATTATGGAAAGATTGATGAAGTGCATTGTTTGACTTACGAAGATCTCTGCAGATAAAAGGAGAGACTAGTGCGAAGCACATCGCATCTGCATTCTTTCCAGTAGATCTACAAATAACAATCACGTTCTGTTATACCGCAGGCACCGTAACTTAGAATCGATCTTCGCACTGCGGCGCAAATGGAATGCCAGCATATAGGCGTCGACTGGGGCTTGAAAGTGCCACAAACTGTGTGGTATTTACAGCCGGATGTTAACCTTCTCGCGGTGACTGATTGATAATAATAATAATGTTATTGGTTTTACGTCCCTTTTAACTACTCTGGCTTTTAGAGACGTCGGGGTGCCGAATTTTGTCTGAAGGAGATCTTTAACGTGCCAGTAAATCTACTGACACGGCTCCCTCGCATTTTCGCACCCTCAAATGCCAGCTGACTGCGCCAGGATACGAACCTGCAACCTTGTGCCCAGCAAGCGAGAACGGTACCGCTGAGCCACGCAGCCAGCCGGTGACAGACTGATGTCTAGTTTGGGGAGCTGTTCTGGTTGGCTGGTTCCTAAGTTTAGGGGCTGCGACAACGCGGTCATGTAGCCTCGTTTACTTTGGGTGTGTGTAGAATCTGTCTGATAACCGGTTTTAATTGTGATGACTGTATTAGTGTGTGTTATCTGTTTTTTAATTCAAGTGAGGACTGCAGCCTTTTTTTGAATTTTTCAAATAATTCCTACTATTGACGCCAAACGACACCGTCAACTACTACCAGTTCAGAAATTAGCTACCAGACGCCACCGCATTCGGCTCTTGGCAACGAACGTAGGAACTTAAGAGCGTTGTTTACATTCCTAACCTATACAATTTAGCTTCACACAGGTGTAATTAGTGGAAGGTTCTTTAACATGCCATAAATCTATGACATGGGACCGCCGGCTTTTCTTCCCCTCCGAAGGAAGGCCTACTGAGGGATTTTTAACGCGCTTAAAATCTCCGACGACTTTGGCCGGATTTGAACCCGCGATCTTGGGCATATAAGCTCAGCATGCTACCAACTACGCCACCGAAGCCGTCCCCGGGGAGCTGCTCTCTGTGGCTCAAGAGGGAAATTCCAAATTCCGTACTTCAGACGATATGTTAGTGGAAATGATAGGGTTATGTCTGTTGTTGATTCCAAAATATCAATACTGGTTTTCGGGTTCAAATGTGATTCATTCAGCCTCATGAAGCACAACGAAGAATAGGTGGGTTCGATTTTTACCCCTCCCATCTTAAAAGTGGCTTTCCGTGGATTCCCACTTCGACTCCAGGCGAATGCCTGACATTTGTAGCTCTCCAGTCGAACACGAATTTGCCCAATTTCTGGGCTGGGTACAATGTATAAAATATGTAAATAACACTCATGTAAAAATTATATGTATATTAATTATCACTATTATAATGGGGCAATTTAGGATTAAACGTTTCGACTTACAAGCGGCCATCATCAGATCCTGATCACTGTGTTGAGGTTGAAATGATGCACTAATCCAGGAGTATGCACCTACCCAGAGAATTGACATTAAAACTAACGGAGATGAAAATATGGATTCTCCCATGCAATTGGATAATATTTGATTTTCATACCTTATTGCATATTCTGGGAGTCATTACCAATTGAAATTACTGCGTATTATGACTGCTGCACTGGACATATGTGCTTAATGCCGTAAATATATATTATTTCTTGCTCATTTAACGACGGCAGCCATCTTCGTCAGGCGCATGAGGTCCCATCAACTGTTACCGAGGCGCACACATTGACGTCACATTACTGTTACCAAAAATACACCTTGTAATTATGTGAGAAAACACTAATTGGCAAAATAATTGGTCCGGATCAAGATTATTTATGCATGAATACACCCATTGTGCACAACAAACCACAGGGGCGCATATATTACTTGCCTAGTAATTATTGGTAGGCAAACCGCGCCTTTTCTTGTTACAAAGTAGGCCAACACGGGGCTAGATGACCATGGTGTCACAAAGACCTTAAAGAATCAACAACAACTTCTTGTTAGAAGATTCGAGCTACAGATCCGTATGCGTGGGGTTGGCAATATTCTATTTGTCCCACAATTTACCCGGATAATGGCGGACAGAGCTGGAGTTTTACTATATAAGTCGTGATATAAAATTGGGATGTTGGGTTGGTTATAGACAGCGGAGGAGCCAACATCTATTACTGCATCTTTTCCCCAATCTATTCATCATTACAAAAAGTAGCCTATTTCGGCTATTTTCAGTAGTACAGAAACTTTTACCGTGTATTTTCATCTCCTTTAGTGTGAACGAATTGACTGCGTAGAAGTCAAAATAATAGAACCCTGAAGTAAATAGTAAGTGAATGGATTTCTTTATTCATTCCAAAGTATCTCACCACATTTTTGGCAAGGAGAACATAAGCAGCCGGAAATTGATGGTCCGGTTGGTCATGAGGCGGTTACACTCGCCCATGTCAGCCAATGGCAGAGGCAAGTATTCGCTCTCACTGTCTTGGTCGAGAAACTCAGCTTCGTAGATCGCTCCCCTGGCGTTGATATCACCAAACGGTCCTCTCACTAGCAGAAAGTTGACCTTGATGGGATAAGGTACCGAGTTCTTCAGTATAAGCTGATAGCTCATGGTACGTTCATAGCTTAGTAGTGGATCTTCATTATTACCGTTGACTTTAGCTCGGATCAACCACTGTCGGTTGAAAGCACGAAACCGTCTAGTCTCATAGAACAACATATGTGGACATCCATGCAGCCTATAAGAACTCATTTGTAAATCATTGACCTCAATATAGTCGTATGACAGAAGATTGAAAATGCTAATACCAAGACTGATATGTTTGTCTTGTTCCAAGTCTGTTGCCAGAAGCGTCTTGAGGACTTCATCGCCCTTGTGTGTCGAATGAGTGCAGCCTCGTTCGTGGCTGATCATTTCGGAGAAGGGGCCCGTCCAGGAGCACCCAATACGACTGTACTTACAAGTCACGGGCCTTTGTCCGCAGAAGAACGTCTCATGCTTTTCCAGTTTATCACAACTCAATTCACAAGCACAATACTGACACTGAATAGGAATTTCATGCACAATTCGTTCTGCGGCTAAATTCCGACACAGATAATTTTTACTCACTACTATTCTGCAGGTCGGACATGTAGCACCCACATCCTTGAGACGGGAATCAGCCAGGATACGATTGAAGCAGATAGAGCACATCAAATGACCGTTGATACACTGAAAGATCTCTGTTTTGGGCAGGTTGAAGCATACCGTGCAGCATAGTACACTCCCTAGCCTCTTCTCCAGCTTTCCATCTTCTGTGTCGCTGTAGTCATCCAGTCTTTTACGTTTCAATCTGTGCTCTGAATTTTCTGCCGATGTATGAGAATCTTGCTGGCTATCACCCAGCTCCTTACACGACGACGAAGCCTCCAAATGAGACATTCTGTCAGGAATGAGCTTGCGGCCTGTTTCCTAGTCAACATGGTACATTGTTGCAACTGAATTCTGCCTACAAACAGCATTGTTCCAAAATTCACGGGAAAATTATGAAAAATGTAGGGATCAGTGTTGTCTGCTCATTTATGCAAGAGTGACCTAATATCTTCACAAACCTGCTTGATGCTACATGTGCCATGCCAAAACTGTCTTTCTGTGCGTAACCAAATTATCTTTACACATGTAGGCACTGCCGTCATTCAGCAGGTAAGTAACGTTCGCCCGTGCCGGTGTTATTAACGTTGTCGTTGTTTGCAGAAACGGCTGCTTAACACAAAAATGTAGAACAGGCTATGTTAAACAAATTTCCTCGGATGCTGGGTGTGGTAGCTATGTAGAGATGGTCCGTTGAGCTTGGGACAGGGGTTATGGTAGGCTGCACCAAACCAGTGGAATGACTGAACTCACAAATTATTCATTCATATGCCGTGACAGTAAATTTATTGGCACGTTAAACATCCCCTTCAAGGCACAATTCTGGCACGCCGGCGTCTGTAAAAGCCAAAGTAGTTACAAGGGACGTAAAACCAATAACATTATTGGTATTCATTCATTTACTAAGAATGAATAGGACTTAGGTTTCTCTGCAGGACTGGTTATTACCTCTCGAGCTGCACTTCATTCTACTTCCTTCAGCATTTAGTAGGTTCGTAATTGCAAACTATCATAATATGGAGTTCACTGTGAAACATGTTGCAATGTTTAAGTAGTTCCCTTACCTTTTAGAATAGTGTATTTCGTATTGGTTCATCAGCTTACGCTTAATTAGGTTATGTCTGTAATCATTGGATTTATATCTATACTGTTCATATTCTTTTATAAATAAATATAAAAGTTAAAGGAACAACATGGACCAGAATTAAATGCAATGGTTTTCACCGATGATGTCATGATCTGGGGAGATGAAAAGGAAGTGCAAGAAAAACTTATTATATGGAACCATTACTTTAAACAGTTTGGTCTCAAAGTCAGTGAATCTAAGACTGGTTGGTTGGTTCTTAAGTTTAGGGGCTGCGACAACGCGGTCATGTAGCCACGTGTACTTTGGGTGTGTGTAGAATCTGTCTGATAACCGGTGTTAATTGTGATGACTGTATTAGTGTGTAAGACTGTAGCCATGAATGTCATCAGGCATGGAGGGAATACAGTTTTTTTTTACAGCTAAATGAAAGATCTCTGGAGAATGTTCCACAATTCCAGTATCTGGGCAGTGTGATCGACTATAAAAATTCAACTCGAAGTGAAGTCCTAAACCGTAGACAACGCATAAATCTGCCCAATTTTACAACCAAATAAGATATTTCCTGTGAGATAATCAAGTACCCCATAAGGCAAAACTAACCATCTTCAATACATACTACATTCCAATCTTGACCTATGCATTAGAGACGTGTGCCTTGACAGAACGAGAACACAATCAACTTCAAGCTGCTGAAATGAAGTTTGTTTGATCTATGATATGACGAACAAAATTGGACAAGATAAGGAATTTTATTTATCGTATGGCTTTTAGTGCCGGGAGTGTTCGAGGACATGTTCGGCTCGCCTGAGTCTGTAGCTGCTTCCAGCGAACACCCTTATTAGGGTGAGCCAAAAGTTCCGTTCAATTTCAAGTAGTTCCAACTATCGCTACCAGATATCAATGTTACCTAGTGGTGAACATTGGAACTTTGATAGAGCGTTCTGACGAAATCTAATCTAACAATTTAGCTTTACACAAGTTTAGTCTGTGAAAGGATCTTTTACATGCCATAAATATATGACATGGGACCGCCGGCTTTACTTCCCCTCCGAAGGAAGGCATACTGAAGGATTTTTAACGCTTTTAAAAAATCCGACGACTTCGGCCGGGTTTGAACCCGCTATCTTGGGCACAGCAGTTCAGCATGCTATCAGCTACGCCACCGAAGCCGCTAAGATAAGGAATGAAACGAATAGGATGGAAGCAAGTTTAAAAGTTAGTGTATTAGAAAAGTTACGGCGATGTAGGCTAAGTTGGTATGGGCATGTACAGCGAATGGAAGGAACTAGAATTGCTAAAAAGCACATCGAAATGGTTATGATTGGGAAAAGATCTGTTGGAAGACCAACGAGGAGATGGATCGATGTGGTTAAGGAGGACATCTCCGTAAGTGGTATTCTAGTGGGATAGAATCCAAGAGGAGAAGATGTATATGGATAGAGGAGCGTGGAAGAGGCTCGTCACCAGCACCAGGGAAACTGGAGCTGTTACTTGATGATGATAAATATAAAATATCTTCTTATTTATTAGAAACATTCTACAATTCAATAGTTTTCCTTCAACCCAAATATATTCAACTCCTCCACAAATTTCGTTCTTCAGCATCTTCCTCGGTTAAGTCTCTGGTACATGGGAATTGCGGGAAATGATTTAGCGGATCAAGCTGCAAAAGAGGTGGTATCACTTCCACCTCGACCAATGGAGGTACTCGCTAGAGATATTCGCTCTCAGTTACGCCTACAAGTTCTGGCATTTTGGGAGAGTCAGTGGCTAGCTGACCCACTGCCCAGTAAACTGAGAGCGATCAAGGGAACTACTCGCGTGTGGCGGAGCTCTTTCCGGTCACGGAGAGAGTCCGTCCTTTTGTGTAGGCTAAGGATAGGTCATACAAGATCCACCCACTCGTACCTAATGAGAAGGGAGACCCCCCACTTTGTACCTGTGGAGCCGTTTTGACCGTGGCCAACATTTTAACCGAGTGTGTGGATCTTGCTGACTTACGAAGAAACCTTGGTTTGCAGATGACACTCAATCGTATATTAGCCGATGACGCGATGGCTGCTGATCGCGTTATCCGCTTTATAAGTGAGAGTGGGTTAGGGCCAGCAATCTAAATTCTCCAGTGAACATTGACTCAACGACTTGTTCGTTTTTGAATGATGATGTTTTTGTTTTTCCGTAATTTTTGTTTATTTTTATAATTTTTATTTTTATTTAATTTAGGTCTCTTTAAATTTAGGTGTCCACCTGAAAATTTTAATTTCTATTCCAAATTTTTATTCTTTAATCTGTGTTAAGAGGGGCAGGTGACCTCGTAGTTCCGCCCCTTAAAACAACAATAACTAAGTCTCTGGTATCCATGCTTCTCCTTACTACACCATCCACCCATTGTTCTCTTGGTTTACCCCGTTTCCGCTTCCCTTCCGCTTACCAATGTAACATTATGATAATTTGGAATTCTACTAATGTGCATCCTTTTCACATGTCCAAACCATTGTAACCTTCTTTCTTCAACCATTTCTAGCACATATTTTTTACCGGCATAATTTCTCTGATTCTCGTATTTCTAATTTTATCCAATCTTGATTATCTTGCCACCCTCCTCCAATAATTCATCTCTGTTACTTATAATAATTTGTTTGCTTGCTGTCTGTGTAATGTCCAAGTTTCTGCTCCATATAACAAAATATTTTGTACCAGTGTACTGTAAATAATTTCTTAGTTTTGCTTAAAATATATCTACTCCATGGAGCAGAAATATAAAATATAAAAACAATAATAATAATAATAATAATAATAATAATAATAATAATAATAATAATAATAAGTAATTCGTGAATGGCGCAAGGAGATAGGGAAAGAAGTGTTAGAAAATGGTGTCAGAATGGGCTGCAGGAGCTTGGACCTGACAATTGACTGCCTAACGTTCGTAGATGATCTAGCAATCTTTTCTGATTTCCTAGACACAGCCGCAAAACAAGTCAACCAACTCAGAATACAAGCGGCAAAGGCAGGCTTACAAATTACTTTTGAGAAGACCGAGTTTATAACTAATATTAGCCCTGCAGTCAAAGAATTAAATGTTGAACATGGAAAGATCCGTCAGGCAAAAACGTTTAAGTACCTAGGGGAGTGGATCGAGTCCAACATATCAGAGAAGGAAGCCTTCACATCAAGAATGAACAAGATGGAAGTGGCCTACCAGCTAACGAAAGGAGTGTACAACAAGCGAACAGTGTCCCGCAAAGCCAAACTAAGACACTATCGTACAGTTATCCGACCTGAGGCGCTGTACGCAGCAGAATGCCTGGCAATGAATAGGAAGGGTCTGGTTGAGAAATTGGAAGCCAAGGAAAGGAAGATTCTCAGGAAGATCTTAGAGGCCGTTGAAAGACGATGGTGAATACAGGAGACGGCATAACAATGAGCTGTACCATGATGTAGAAAGGATATCTCAAGTAATTCGGAAGAGAAGAATATCTTTCTAGGGCCACTTAACCCGTATAAAACCCGAGAGAATCACCAATCGGATATTTACCTATTTTCTTAACAAATAGACCAAGGGCCCCTGGTTTTGTGAGGTAGACTAGGATTTACACGAAGTAGGGATCCCCCACGCAGACATTATGGAACGTGACCTTTTGAAGGAAAAGCTTGGAGCACACCACCAATTCCAAGAAAAAGCGAAATTAAAAACCGGCAAGAAGTGGTCTGAAGAAAGAAAGGAGTCTCACAGGCAGCGAATGCGTGAACACTGGGCTAAGATCGAGGCCCAAAGACAGAAGCAGTTGAAATGACGTGGTCCATAGCTGGCCTAAACGAAGAAAGAATAATAACAATAATAATAATAATAATAAAAACAAGGCGATTTTCTAATCATGCCGAGAAACTGCATATTGAAGACTCCTATACCAAACGTCAGGTCAAGTCTTGAGGAAAATATCCCTCCTCGCATCTCCTCTCTCTCTATCCCTTATTGTGTTTCCAGCATGGAAGCTCTACATCTAGATTGTCATCCCTCAACCTACTATATGTAGGCTACATTTAAAATCATTTGTTTGCACCTTTTACTCAATTTCTCTCCACTATTATTGCCTTTGAAGCGTTTTATTGGTAATTCAAGCTTTACAGCTGCAGTTTGAATACGTTGTCTTTTTGAGGAAACCATGTTGAACTTTGTGCAATCGTAACAGTGTTGCCAAGCTTTGAGCCTGATTCACCATAAAATCTAATTACCCGGGTGCTCTCTTACCGTCAAACAAGGTGTGTACACAACAAAATATAATATAACATCAAATTCATTTTCACTTAATCTGCCTACTTCATCGCATGAAAAGCAAAGTTGGTACCGGTAATGCTCCCAAATAACGTGAAAATGAAAAATGTATTCATAGGTAGCTTTCTCATGAAATATAACAAAAAAGGAGAGAAGATGAAGTGATTCAAGTGATTAGCACTTAAGTAGCCTACCTTTTAAGTAAGAAAATTACCTTTTTATTTTTTCATTTCAGGTGGCGTAAAGAGAGCAACTTGACTGACATCTTTTCATTCATTGGTAAGTGCCATCATACTCTAACCTCATGTTGGTTTGTTGTTATTTCATTTACGGGCTTGCGACTTCGTGTGCTTGGGTGTGTATACAATTTATAGAATAACCTGTGTGATTTGACGTATGCAGTAGTGTAATTGAGACTAGGATTGGTAAGGAAGTTAAGTTAGGAACCATCCCTGCATTTTCATAGGAATCACGGGAAACCACTTCTAAGATGGCTGTTCCAGCCCTCAGATCAGAGCCAGGAATCCAACTCTTGCCTTAAGCGTGACAGCCAAAAATGCTAGCCACTACACCATGAAGTGATTAACGGTTAACCTCATGTTTGGTAGCGACGATCTATACGTATTGGAAAATGCAATTGTGCCTCTTTCCGTACCACATGGGAATTGCGGGAAATGACTTGGTGGATAAAGCTGCTAAGGAGGCGGTATGACTACCACCTCGATCAATGGAGGTACCAGCTACAGATATTCACTCTCATTTACGCCGATAAGTACTGCCATTCTCAGAGAGTTTATTTACAGAGATTTTGAAGATTCTCGGTTTTTCGTTATGCTCTCTCCGTTGTTCACCTCATTATTATTATTATTATTATTATTATTATTATTATTATTATAAATACAGTACTTGCGGTCCCGTGCGAGAACTCTCGCATAATGGATTGTGTGCGTCATCATTACTGAAGCAACTGCTGATAGGCCATGACCGAGCGAACTACATTAACAACTATTGCCGCTGAGCCTAGACGCTGACCCATGTTCGTACCCGCAGCTCTCCAGGCACATGCTCTAGCTTTAGTACTCTCAAATTTCCTACAAAAAACAATTCAAAGTAAAGTAAATAAATCTTCACGACAGCAAATTGCCAAAGGATGAAACTCTCCCTCAAATACATTATCTCGTAATGCACTGAGGGAGTCACTTTAAAATTTTCAAAAACAATTAATATAATCTTAAACCAAAAATTGTCGCCCATTAATAACGGAGTGAAAGGAGCCCATAAGGGCACCAGACTCCTATCATTTTTCTATCGATATTGCGATTTTGGACCGAAAGAGAGTGTAACGTGTTTTTCGAGGGGTTTTCGTGCCACTGGCATAAGTCAGTAGGAAGCCATTCTATATTTATTTACGCGGCAAATTGTTCAGCCAAGATCATTTTTCATGTTAATTTATTATTATTATTAATGTATTATAATTATTATTATTAAGGTATTTTTCGGAGCATTTTATAACATTATAAGCATACAGATAGGTTTTCTATCTCTTAGAAAACACTATCAAGCAAATATTACGAACGACAATATCATAGAAAATTATGTGATTACGGAATTTAACGGAGTTTCGTCAGTTAGGGTATATTGAGAGACATGACTCACTGGGAATTCAAATACAGGCTTAATCTTGTCGGGAAGCATGACGCAATCCTGCGTTGCAGCTTAACGAAAAGGCGGATGTATGGAACGGAAAACGACTTCACCCTACCGCCGAGTGTAATGAGCCAGAGTGGGGATGTAGCGCATGGGGTGCGGCCAATCAGTGGAGACCACGTAAGCTAGAAGTCGGATGAAGAGTGGGGATGCGAGGGGTGCATATATGGTTGGCACGCCGTGGAAACGGGGACTATCGTGATAAAATTTAACCAGTATGGTTGCACGAGGAGTGGCTCCGAGATTCAGTGGAGTTAGCGACTATCTTTGTGAAACTTTACCGTTGTGCTTGTACGTGTTGGTTCCGATGTACGGACCATAAATCTTCATATCTACAAAGATATCATCAAAAACAACGAAGAAGATGACGACATCCAGGAGGCTATGGGAAGCTCACTTCAACATCCAGTACGGGGGAAATGCTTCGGCAATTTCCAGTGGTAAGCGCGAATGACACATAACAACGCAATCTCTCGTCTTTCTTTGTTTCATATTCAGTAATTCAGTAAATTCATAGCTTGGGAATAAGAGTAAAATCAGTAATTTATCCGACTCCGTTTTCACGTAATTTTCTAGCGGTAATATTTAAATCGCAACGCTTCAATTTAAATTCAAACTTATTATTATTATTATTAATTTTGCTATACTTGTTTTTATACAATAAATTCATTTCTTTTAACCATGCAATCTTTGTTTTCAGTAGGTAGCATTAGATATAGACCAATTCCTTCTCCTGATACAATTGTTTTTTGGGTTAATGATCCAATCATACCACGATCTGAGAGTAAAGATTCTTGAAGGTGTTCTACCAGAGCTTGGTGTTGTTAAATACAAATTTAGATTTCAACATAGCGTTGAGGTCTTGGCGCCCATTAAAACAACATATCTTAGTAGAAAACAGTATATTTGTCATCACAACGTAAGAAAAACCATTACAAGAGTACTAGTACTACTACCATGTGTACAGACTACCCGCTCGGTTTAGTGCTCTGCGGGCTGTAGGCGCCTGGCCAATTAGACTCAAAGGTAATCACCCAAACCCCCTCAACCTAATGCTGTCGGTCGAAATTTTTCTGATATGACTCTTAAGGCCCCTTTAGGGCTGGCAGGTCATAGTAGATCGCAAGCGCTTGCTGGGGTGCGATGCGATGTGATAAACAAATAAATTATTTCCGTTGACTTTTCAAGAAATGCAAGATTTTTTTCTGTACTATTGAGACGATTTGGAAGATTTTGGTACAAACCACACCTTCTAATTCCTTCTGGTTTAGGAGCTTGAGTTTTGTGATACATAGGCTACACCTTAGTCTTAGCGTATTATATAATAAGATAATATAATTAATACAGTATAGTAGTGTGTTGACTCCAGCCAAATGGCTTGCAAGGTCGTGCGTCAGGGCCTGTACACTTGACTTCCTTGAATGAAGTTTATTGAGCAAATGTTTACCCACGATAACCGCATGTCGCACATAGGGGCCGGTGTACACAGAGCGGTGGCGCCATGTACTGTATCCACCACACTGTTGACCCGGAGCAGTAATAGAACTACAGCTCAAGTCAAATATAAAGGTGTAACCACGGTGCAGTGAAAGGTATGCTCAGTGAAAACATACTGATGAGGGCAGATATGGAAAAAGTTACATGTTCCCACCAACGTGTTCGTAAAGCAATAAGTGCGTGTAGAAATGTTTGCAACGCGAGTGCGATTACGTCACGAGTTAATTGTACAAGTAATAAGAGCGAGCGACGAGGTGGTGTTGGGTTTTGAATGTGAAGAAAGGGGGGAACTGCTGGAATGCCGAGGATTGTACTGCGGGAAGCTCACTTGCTCGCGAGTTTGTGGCAAGTAGCGGGGGGAAGAGGCTTCCCTCCAGACAGAGTTCCTTTCGTAGCCATGGCAACCTGCTTACTACTCGGTAGATTAAGGGCCCCCAAGATCGCGGGTTCAATCCCGGCCAAAGTCGTCGGATTTTTAAGAGCGTTAAAAATCCCTCAGTATGCCTTCCTTCGGAGGGGAAGTAAAGCCGGCGGGCCCATGTCATAGATTTATGGTATGTAAAAGAACCTTCAACTAACTTAACTTGTGTGAACCAAAATTTGTAGGTTAGGTTTGAATTAATGCTCTTAAATTCCAACGTTCGTCATCAGGTGCTGGTTGCGATGGGATCTAGTAGTAGCCAAGTTCACAGCTAGGTGTCGTGGACGGTACCATTTTTTTAGCGAAAGTAGGAACTACTTGGAATTATCGTCTGCAGTCCTTAAAATCAGATAACACACACTAATACAGTCATCACAATTAACTCCGGTTATTAGACAGATTCTACACACACCCAAAGTACATGGGGCTGCATGACCGCGGTGTCGCAGCCCCTAAACTAAGGAACCAACCATCACTTGTTTGTGAGTTTGCGATTTGGCGGGGAGCGGGGGGAAGAGGCTTTCCTCCACACAGCGTTCCTTTCGTAGCCATGGCAACCTGCTTACTACTCGGTAGAATAACGGCCCGTTGCGGAAACCACACTTGGGCCATTTTCACCAATTATTTACTAACGATTAGTTAGTTAATTAAAGAAAGGAAGGAAAGTTGTTGTAGTTTTACGCGGACTTATTCGGGCGGAGGTTCGTCTGTTAAAAAGCAATGCAATTCTTCTTACAAAATCCATCGGCCTGAGTTTTGAGATGCGCGTCCTCAAATGCGCGGTTCTCGAGCGATATAATTATCGACGTTGTATCAATGAATAATCGATATTTGTGAATTATCGAACTATTGTATTGTCCGTGGGACGATCGATCAGAAGTGTTCTATTTCAAAAATGGCTGTATGTTGTTCTTGGATCACCGATCATGGCCGAAAAAATGATGTTTTTGAGAATATTATTTCGTAGTTTCATTTAGTTGCACTAATAATTAGGAACGCTATACTTGGTTTTATTTATTCCTTTTGCAGTAGGAGCGGTAAGAAAAAATGATGTTTTTGAGAATATTATTTCGTAGTTTCATTTAGTTGCACTAATAAATAGGAATGCTCTACTTGGTTTTATTTATTCCTTTTGCAGTAGGAGCGGTAAGGTTATGTATATATTGGCTAATAACGTGCCGTCTACTAATTACTTCTCGCACTTGACCAAATACGTTTGAAAATTATGTTTTATCATATGAATAATATTTTGTATTCTCCAGTAATTTCACCACTTTTTGTAGTATTTTTCAATACGATAGATGTTATTTCAATGATATAAGTGTTATAAGTTATATTTCACGTCGTCCAACCATTTCTCCTTGTACGGTATATGAATATGATTCAGATGCTGTTGATTAGATTATTAATGAAGAGTTCCTAAAAGGCGTATGAGTAATTGCATGTTTCCATTGGTCGCAAGGTTTGGGCTTTTGGGAGCTTTTAGTGGTAGACGATTCGTTTGGTTAATTCAAAGTCCTATTGTTAGAATCAACGAGGTTTTACTGTAATTAGCATTTATTTTAGTTTTTAAATAAGAAGAGTTTGGGACACACGTGCAGAAGATAACACTTCCGTTTCGTTGTGAATGTGCGTAAATGGACGCGCGAAACTTATAAAAGAAGAACAAAATACGAGCCTTACAGTAGTCGCATATGATGTGTAACATCTGACATGTTATTTGAATAATTCCATATTACTTACTCGCATGTTTTAAAGAATGAATTCATAGGGCTACCTTGTGCCAGCTAACATGAAAGGATTCTCCAATGCATCTGCAGTAGTGACATATACCTGCAACTGTATGCGGGAGCAATCCACTACCTTCTTGATGCTTATTGCCGATATAGCGCACTGCCAAGTATAGGCGCGATTAAAAATTAGGTGTGAAGTAGGTATATTAAATGCGTTTCTCCCAGTGATACGTTTAGACCAACGAAGTTTCAATTATTGTTAGTAGTCGGTGTTAATATACTGAATTCCTACGTTGTTTGGAGTGTTGGTTGATGCGATATAGCACTCGAGGTATATGCCTCTTGAGTGATGACAATATCGTCATTGAGCATCGCCACGCGCCCCTATTCGTTGCAACTCTATGGTTTATCCACGGTCTCGCTGAACTAAAGTGGGTGACTCACTTATCGCGCAAACTCCCCCGCGCCTGAGCGCTGTCTACTAGGCCACGGCACTGATAACCTTATCACGCTTACTGCAAGGTCGAGCTTGTCTGCCGGAAGGCTGTTCCGGTCTAACAAGAGCTGCTCTTTGAAGTCAATCATCTTCGGTCTAATAAACCTTTTACAAACGCGTGCTGCTATGTGAGAAGTAGAGGGTCCTTCTTAATTATTCCTATTGCACTCTAATTAATTTAATTGGTCTTCTGCCCGAAGGCAGGTCCGAGCCTCTGAAGAGGCTATCCTCAGCCGTAGTTTACGTGCGGTAGGGTGGCCAGGGCCTTTCCGCTCCTCCTTATGTTGGCCAACAGCGCGCAGTACCTAGAACCGGCATATCATCCAAGTTTCGATAACGCCCAATGCTGCTTAACTGCGGAGTTCTCATAGGATCCGGTGTTTCAACATGGCCAGGCCGTGTTGGCATTGCCCTCTTACAAAGTAGAAAACCATTAGCTCCTCATTTTCAATCACTTTCATACATTTTGGATTGACAATATCTTCCTGGTCATTGTCATCATGCACAGCAGTAAATACAGTTCCTGAAAGTAACGCTCTTTCTGACTAGCACTAGACCCTGGTAAACATGATTTCCTCCATTAGATAGCATAGCAGCTTTGAAGCCATTTTTCAGTGGTGCCTTATTAATAATTGATTTTTCAACTTTTCAGTCGGTCAACATTGTACCAATTACTGGGACATGCGAAAAAATAAACTGAAAAAAATTACATATGATTTAAGAAGATACTGTATATAGATTTTGGTGGACTACAGAAGATGGAGAAAATAATAGAATGATATGTTTCGCTCTTCAAACGAGCATCATCAGATCCAAATAAATATGACAAAATACTGTTGCTCTACAAAACACTATGAAACCAACAATGACACCCGCAATCGGTCCCTGTCGTCCGAATACAAAAAGCACGGAAAAAACTTATAAAGTGTGGCAATTATTACTGATAAATACTAAAGCATTGAGCATCAGAAAAAAGAACAATCTACAATGTTGCAAGACTGAGAAATGACGTCACCATCAACAAACAGTCTGCCTCCACCAACTAATATATTGCTGTAATCCACTTAAGCAATTATTTATTTATTTAGCGTATAATGAATACAATATTATATACAATATTATGTACAATATATAGGCCTACAGTACAATTCAAGTTCATAACTAGAGTTCCATGTTTAAAGTTGAGAGCCAGAGAAGGGCTTCGCTTGAGACACAGTGTAAGTCTTCTATAGAGTCTCTGTTTGCACGTCAAGGGCACTCGAATGTAATGTGGTCCACTGTCTGTTCCTTTTCTCCACAGTCACATTGAGGTGATGCCTTCCATCCCCATTTGAAGAGAGTGGCTCTACATCTATCTAGGCCGGTCCTAATACGGTTTAGCGTCCTCCACTGTCGTCTGGGAAGGGAAAATCCATCAGGGCACTTGCAGGGGTTCTTAATGATGTGATGATTTGGTAACGAGGATTGCAGATGCCATTGTTCTTTTCAGGCGTCCGATACATTAAAGGAGGTGTCCTGTAGATTCATTGCAGTACGCCAAGATGGGTGTCTGGATTTCAGTCGTTTAGTTGGAGAAGCTGCTATATCAGAATGAATAGGGAGGTGAGGATTGTTTTCTATTTTCTTCCATAACTTAAGCAGTGACTGTGATCTTCTTAGGGATGGAGGTGGTGTGTGGCTTAGGGTGGGAAGCCAGTGTGTGTTAGTAGGTCGGATGCACCCTGTAATGATACGCATTGTAAAAAGCTCTAAACTAGAATGGTATGCAGAAATGACCTACGAGTACTCGGCTGAGATGATGATGAAAAACAGTGATTGTTTACTTATAATATGTTGAAAGATCTGATATGGGAACTTATCTGAATTATGGAATGCCTGCAAGTTGCTCTGACGACCACTATTCTGAGGTAAAATCAATCTGTTTGTAGAATCATTCGCAAATCACCAATAACAGGAATATTGTTTGTGGTTTCGGTGATATTATAAAAGCACTTCGTGGTCTTCTAGCATATTACACAAATTGAGTGAGGGTTATAGGACTTATAGGTTGGGATTCGATGTTCGGGTGTTTCCTTCTATAAGAGAGTTAGTTATTGTTATTGTAAGGGGCGGAACAGCGAGGTCATCTTCCCCTCTTCTATAAGAGAGTATAGACAAATGGTAAGGATATAAATAACACTATACGATTCTATCGGTAATTAGGATATGTTACTTATTCTAAAATCATAAGCTGCCATTCCGTTCCACTGCCATCTGGGAGTAGACGAGGTTCTGTGAATTCATATTAGGCTATCGTAGGCCTCGCGGTGTAGTGGTTAGCGTAATAGACAGCCAACCTAAAGGCTCCGGTTCAATTTCCTGCTCTACCATGGACTGCGTCCTTCTTTGAGGTACTGAAGCGGTATCGTTGACATGCAATTAACCCAAGTGGTGGCAGGTTCGGTGGCGTAGTTGGTAGCTTGCTGAGTTTCTATGTCCAAAATCGTGGGTTCAAACCCAGCCGAAGTGGTCAGATTATTTTAATAAGAGCGTTGAAATCCCTCAGTATGCCTTCCTTCGGAGGGGAAGTAAAGCTGGCGGTCCCATGTCATTGATTTATGGCATGAAAAAGAACCTTCCACACTTGTGTGAAGCCAAAATTTGTAGGTTAGAATTGATAACGCTACATTAGATCCAACGTTCGCCACATGATACTGACTGCGATGGCATCTAGTAGCCAAGTCCGCAAGCTAGGTGTCGTGGACGGTAGCATTTGGTAGCAAAAGTAGGAACTTCTTGAAATTATCGTCTGCAGTTCTTACTTAAATTAAGAATATGTCGAAATTTTCCGGAAGTCGAAACATGGTAGGCCTACCCATTGCAATAGTTAGCTTTCTAATGAAATCTACCTAACTGATAACACACACTAATACAGTCATCACGATAAATAACACCGGTTATCAGACAGATTCTACACATACCCAAAGTACACGGGGCTACATGACCACGTTGTCGCAGCCACTAAAAACTAAGGAACCAACCAACCAACCCAAGTGGTGTCAATTTGGAAGACTTTCACCAGGCCAGTGGGCACTTGAGTTATCTCAACCTTTCTATTTATCTCAGTAACGTAAGAAAATCTCTTTTCAGGGTGGCTAACAGGGACAGTATTAAGGTTGGGAGTCGCACTCCCGGACTTCCTGTTCAAGCGTCTCCTGCGTTGTTTGGTTACTTTATGTGCCGTGGCTCAAGATAATGAATCGTCTGTCCCTAACCTCACTAATTGCTACAACAATGCAATAGCGTGACACGATATGCTAAATATCAGCTGTTGTAAGCTTATTTCAGAACGACAGCATTATTCTAACGACCCAATTCACCTGCTCCTAATTGCTAATTTCCATGTGCTTGCAATACAAGACTGAAATGGACAGAATCCATTAGAATTCAACGGTATAAATAGACACAGTATTTGAAATGGCACGTTGAATACAGGTACGGTACTTATAATTTGCTTTGATCGTGGAACTGACGAAATTTTAACGAATATAAAGTTGAGGTTCATGGCAGAAATTAGCTCCACATATTGCAAAAGCACCAATATGGACTAATAGTGTACTTTTCCTGGGTACGTGAGAATTACAGCGATTGCAGGAAATGAAAGGGTTCGGACATGCAGCTATTCGAAGAAAGTGTGTGCTCCTGGAAAGTCGATAGTTTTAAAACTACCAATGGCGACGATGGTTTTTAAAACTATCGAATTACTTTCGATAGTATTCTGTCATTGAAATGTATAATTTAGAATTTTAGTTTTGCTTCATTTTCATCCAAAAATAATTCACTCGGAATAAGAATGCGAAGAAGACTTTGTCTTAAAATATAGTTATTAAAACAAAAACCTCTTATGAAGTATGCTTTGAGTAGTGCAGCTAGTTTAGTGTCAGGCAGACTATGAGCTATGCCTTGCAGTCAGGGGGGATGCGATCCAGCTGGCAGTGCCTTGTGGTACTGGGACCTGGTGTTCCTATTGGTGCTCATTTTGCCCCTGATTACGAGGATTTTAATTTGAAATTATAAATGTGTTATACTGTATTTGAAATGAATACGGTGGGTTTAACACATATTGCTCAAATATGTATTTTGGCAATCGGGTCGAGTTAATAATACACATAGAGTAGTTAGGAAAAAATAAAAATTGAGACTAGACGAATGTTAGTTCCGCCATCACCTACCCCACAGTTCTGCAAATATATTGGTCACAAATATCAGTACACTTTTGTGTCTTTTTAGGTTAAAGACCATTTGCTTCGCTATGGGACATGGTGTTATGTGACAGCTTGTGGTTCACCAGGAGCATCGATTATGTAAGAGTAATAAGTAAATTATATTTGTTGTTAATTAATATTGGTGAAAATAGAAATAGAAGGCCCTCTAGTGGGTATTTGTTTGGAAGAAATAAATACAGTAGGTCTGTTAATGATTGTTATATATTTTTGAGGTGAACGACTTAAGTCACTACTCTTTGTTTTCTTTTGTGTTCGTATTTTCCAAGCGGGCTCTGTATTCTGATTGAAGTACATGGCTGAATATGCCTTGTTGGTTTTTGGGAATAAATAAGTCTTATAGAAGAACCTACATGCCGGTTAGGCTTACAAGAAATTTAATTTCGTATTAAGGCCTATAGGACTTGACTGTATTTGGTACAGTAGAGTTTCGCAAACTCGGCACTCGGTAACCCGGCACTCCAGATTTCTCGGCCACCCTGACAGGAGAAAAAAATCATGAATTTTGTTTGTTTTTGTGTTTCCGCACAGAGGGTTATTATGTTTTCTTTCGTCTAGTTTTTCTACGTTTTCTTTTTTAATTTAGAGTAATTGTTTTCCTTGATTGTTATGCAGCACAGTAGTACAGTTTTTTTTAGTCGTTTACCCTCCAGGTTGGTGGAACCCACGGACTCAGCGAGGGAACTCACCACTACCGCCTCTACGGGCAGTGTCCTAGAGCTTGGAACATCGAATCGGAAGGGATACAACTGGTGAGGTGGGATTGGCACCTCGCCCAGGCGGCCTCACCTGCAAAGCGAACAAGGGCCTCGTGAGGGAAGGTAAGGGAAGGTTAGGATGGATAGACAAGGAAGAGGGAAGGAGGCGGCCGTGGCCTGGAAGAAGGTACCATCCCGGCATTTGCCCGAAGACGAAGTGGGAAACCACGGAAAACCACTTCGAGGATGGCTGAGGGGGAATCGAACCCCCTCTACTCATTTGGGCCACCCGAGGCTGAGTAGACCCCGTTCCAGTCCTCGTACCACTTTTCAAATTTTGTGGCAGAGCCGGGAATCGAACCCAGGACCTCCGGGGCGGCAGCTAACCATGCTGACCGCTACGCTACGGAGGCGCAGTAGTACTGAACTTTATATTCAAGTACTGTGTGTAGTGGCATAATCGTTTTAAATTTCTTCTTTTCAACACATTTCCCGATAACCCGGCAGTTTCGCGAACTCGGCCACCCTTCGGTTCACATTAGGCCGAGTTTGCGAGACTCTACTGTAGTATGAAACACTCTAGTTAAAAGACACAGTATTAGGAGTATCAGGATCGTATCCACGAGGAAAATACAAGATACGATAAGAGGCATTAGTGAGAAATCTGTCCGACAACCTGTGTTATTGTGGTCACTATGCAAATGTGTGTACTCTAATTGTACATGGGAGAGAAATTTGTATGAGGGGCGAACATAAAGGTGATGTTACAGTAGTTACTTTACCATGTGAGTTGCCATCCCGTGACACTTTCTATCATGAAAAGTAATGCTGGTTTTGACCGGTAGAAGTCGAGGGAGCGAGATGATGTTAATGGATGATGTTTTAACTGCTACTTTTGGAGACATTAGGATGCCGGAATTTTTAACTTGCTAGTAACTCTACTGACACGGCTCCATCGCATTTAGGCACCTTGAAATGCCAATTGACTGCACTGGGATTCGATCCCGCAACCTTGAGTACAACAGGTGACAACGTTACCGCCAGTATAAATCTGTGGAGATAAACTGCAGTTTTTTTAAATACTAGAAACTATCGATATTGCTATCGATTAAATCGATATTTTACGGACGACTCGTCAATTATCGATTGTACAGACTATCGATATATTGTTTTACTAGTCGAAAGTGGTTCATGTTAAGGTGAGCCCCAGGTGCTAACTTTGTGTGTGTGATAACGGGTGTTATTCTGTATCTTTGGTACAGCCTTATCAGATCACTAGCGGCTTCGGTGGCGTAGTCGGTAGCATGCTGAGCTTCTATGCCCAAGATAGCGGGTTCAAACCCGGCCGAAGCCGTCGGATTGTTTAAGAGCGTTAAAAATCCCTCAGTATGCCTTCCTTCGGAGGGGAAGTAAAGCCGGTGGTCCCATGTCATAGATATGTGGCATGTTAAAGAATCTTCCACTAATTAAACCTGTGTGAAGCTAAATTGGATAGGTTAAGAATGTAAACAACGCTCTTAGGTTTCTACGTTCGTTGCCAAGAGCCGACTGCGGTGGCGTCTAGTAGCTAAGTTCTGAACTTGGCCTAGTAGTCGTGGACGGTGGCGCTTGGCGGCAAAAGTAGGAACTATTTGAAAAATTCTAAGTTGCAGTCTGTACTTAAATTAAATAAAAACAGATAACACACACTAATACAGTCATCACAATTAACACCGGTTATCAGACAGATTCTACACACACCCAAAGTACACGGGGCTACATGACCGCGTTGTCGCAGCCCCTAAACTTAAGAACCAACCAACCAACCTATCAGATCACCTAATCTGTTGGAAAATCTTCAGTCAGTTACAGTGGCGTCGAAAATGTAGATGTTCCTCCAAACCCCTCCAATTCTTTATATATTATCCCTCAGTGAATTTATTAATCATTTACTGCTTAAATTTTTATACAAGCGTTTAGTTATTTTTTAACTTCGTGAAAAGAGAGCACGAGATGACCAAGGGGGCTGACAGGAAAGATTAACGGCACAAGTAAGTGGAAGCAATGCCGGACTTGGATTGAGCCAGTTCACTCTTATCACTAAGGGGAAACTGTGTTTATTTGGGGATATCTTGTGGATAGGTGTCCCAGGACTTGGGGAAAGGTAGGCTACTATCCCAACATTTTCGTTATGTAAATTAGGAGAAGAAACACACTCAATGCAGCCGCCAAAACATAGCTACAGCCCGATAAGCTGAATAATTCAAGTACAGCCCAGTTTCCACTGAAACGTAGCAATTTGATTTCGTTTGTTCTTGGAGCTGAGTCCATTTATAAGCCTTTACAACAATATGTCATTTCTAACCGACGAAAAATACATAACACCAAATAGCATAACTCAACCAGTGCCGTCGTATTGCAGAATGAACCATGACAAGGAAATAATAAAATCACATAGGGAAGTGTCTAATTGTTCAGGTAGGTAGCGCTTTAGTGGCAACTTTTCGCATTATTCTTCGATTACTGCTTTGGCATTGTGTATGATGAGCGATTCTCATGATTGTATACAAAGGAACAAAGCGACAGATCGAGTCGACTGTGATTAAATGTGAAGAGCTTTGGTGTTGGTAGTTCCTTGGAAACTGCAGTGTGCGCTTAACGTAAACCCAATGATGTAGGCCTACTCTATGAATGGACAGGCAGTGGATGCAGCCAGGGAGTAGGCCTACTACGATCGAGCTGGCAGTGGGTATTCCACAATATTCAATGAGACAAGAACGCGCGGATGACCACCAACGCGATGGCAAGAACAGATAACTGATGTTAGTTGTTAATTTGTTTTAGGAGCTTGGGATATCATAATCATAATCTTCGTGTACTTGAATGTGAATTCCATTTTTCTGATAACTAGTGCTTCTATGTTGACTATAGTCGTGTGAATAACTGTAATTATTAGGGTCGGGAATGGAGAAGGTGCCCCGGGACTTCAAATAAGATACTAGCCTATATTTCAACTATAATACTGGCAATTGCATGAAGGGAGTGCGGATAAACCACACTCAGGATACCCGGGATTCCTAGCAGGGCCGGGAATCGAACCCAGACCTCCGGGGCGACAGCCAAGAATGCTATCCACTACACCAGAGGTGGTCTAAATATATCCTCAAATGGGTCACCAAATTTCAACCCTGAAAGATGGACTGATGACGGTTATTTAAGGAAGGATAGTTACATTTTGGAAGCAATGACAATTTGCCACAAATAGGCTGACTGAAATTTTACCAAGGGTCGCTATAGAAATACAGCTTGTTAATTAGTTAGTTAGTTATTTAGTTAGTGAGACTATTGTTCTTTTTGTGTTAATTCATTTTAGGGACTTGGGACATCTTGGTCATCAGCCCCCTGTTGTTGAGTCGACGTTTTCTGATAATTTGTATTTATGTTATGGCTGTAGTAGTGCGTATAACTGTATAAGAATGAGGTAGGTGCCTCGGGACTTGAAGTAAGGTACTATCTCGGTATTTTCCTGGAGGGAGCGTGGAAAAAACATCGGGAAAACCAAATTTAGGATAGCCACTGTCAGCGCCGGGATTCGAACCTATGATCCACGGACTTGCTGCAGCTGCCCTCGTGGCCGTGGTTTTTAGGGACGGAACAATGAGGTCATCCACCCCTTACAGCACGTTGGCTGAACAATGCGAGTTTCAAAGATGTACCTTATGGCCTTGAGCAGTGGATGAAATGTATACTGCGGTGTTTTAATTATCCTGTTAAAAGGCCGTGTCGTAGTAAGCGAGATATCGTTCGATCGTGTGCCCATTCATCACGGTGTTAATCAGATAGTCTTTGTTGAGTCCCTTACTTACATTTCTTTTGACATTTAATCGTATTCCTTTTTATTAATACCACACAGATTGATCTTATCTTATGTTTTCTGTGGCTAATAGCGCACGCAATGGGGCAAATAATGATGCTGTAGATGGGTGTTCCAAACCACTGGCGGCCTCTATGATATCCTAACATCAAAAGCAACTAGGTCACTCGTGTGGATATCAAGAATCACTTTATACCGACCGAGGTAGCTACACGCATTAACGTACAAGGCTATGGAGCCAGACTAAAACTGGACTAAGGACACGTGAGGTTCGAACGCGATCGTCGGTCCTCCTTTCCCCATTTAAATTCCCTGCAAAATGCTGGGGAGGCTGTATAGCCCAGTCGGTAAAGGCTGAGCTTCTAACTGGAAGGGAGTGGGATCTCCACCTGAGTAGTGGATTTAATAACTAAACTACCACTTACAGCAACACCAATGACCCTTTGGGTTCACTCAACTTACAACAGATATGAGTATCAGGGTGATTCCTGGGAGCAAAGATGGCAGCTATGAAACTGACAATTCCATCCTATTTAGTGCCTCCACCTTCCACTATTCCATGGCTCCGTAGCCTTGCGTGCTAACAGGTGTTGCTACTCAGTCGGTATAGAGTGATTCTTTATGTCCACACGAATGACCTACTGTAGATGCTTTTGATGTCAGGAGATCATAGTCACGTTTTGCTAACTTATTGTCCTGATCTATTGACCTTAATTTAACCCTCATCAAGATACGCAGGTCGTCAAATCGTAAAACCTATACCAGGCCTCTCCGGAGACCACAGGTTATCCATTGCTCCTTATCTCCACTGGTGAGATGGGCGTCATAAAGGGCATCCGGCCATAAAAACCGTTCGTCACATCTGCGGCAGCACTTCCAATGAAGAAAGAATACGGTATTGTTCTGATCACGTTGGAGTCACCACTTTAGTTTTTTGTTTGTAAGACAAGATGTTTATTGGCTATTTTTGTAATAATAATAGAGAAAACAATGAAACTTATAAAACAGATACCGGTACAAAGAGATAAAAATAATTCCACTCTGTCTATCTCTGGTCGTCTAAGCTCTTTGACGTGCGTATTCTTTCTTCATTGGAAGTGCTGCCAAACATCCTTTAATTCTTCCCACGACGTAGCTGTGCACGTCAAATCGCTCAGCACGACCCCGATGGGGAGCTGTAGAAAGTCGGGAGATCAGGGGTTCGAATCGTGGCGCCAACAGCAGCTAACCGGAGCGGTTGTTTTTCCACACTCAATGCTGGGTTAGTACCTTATTTCAAGTTCCGGGACACCTACCTCATTCACAACCCTAATAATTACAGTTACAAACACTACTACAGATACCACAGAAACACAGGTTAGTTAGTTAGTTATTGTTGTTTTAATGGGCGGAACTACGAGGTCAACTGCCCCTAAACACAGGTTATCAGACAAATTGCACACACCCAAGTACATGGGGCTGATGAACAAGTTGTCCCAAGCCCCTAATAATAACTAATAACAATCACCTCACCCGGAAAAATAAGTAACTGGCTGCATAGCTCAGCGGTAACATTCTCGCCTGCTGTCCCCAAGGTTACAGGATCGAATCATGGCGCAGTCAGTTGGCATTTGAGGGAGCACACATGCGAGGGAACTGTGTCAGTAGATTTACTGGCACGTTAAAGATCCCCTTCGGGTCAATATTTCGGCACCCGGAAGTCTCTAAAAGCCGCAGTAGTTAAAAGGGACGTACAACCGATAACATTATTATTAGGAATAATAAAGCTGGAAATACTCACTGCCTCTGACAACCAAAATCAAGTAGGTCATTCGTTCGGATATCGACACGAACATAATCTCAGTCCTAATAGAGTTAGCGACCAGGGTAGTGGACTTCGCGGATCCCCTATCACAAGAGGCAAGGAAGCAAGCAAACCAGTAAACAAACAAATAACATGGTTTGCCATCTTACTAATTAACTATTAAATTTACTAACATAATAACTAAGATATACTGTACATTGATTAAGGCTTTCACTATCCCGAGTTAAATTAGACTAGGCTATTCGCGAAGAATCAAGAATTGTTCACACTTATGCACAGAAGAAAATTAAACCATAGTCAGGATTAACTACTGTAGGCTATCAATATTTAGTGACGTAGTATTAGTTCTATGTACAACGAATGTGTTGTTGTTTGAGTCTTCAGTCTTTCGACTGGTTAGATGCAGCTCTCAATGCTTCCCTGTCCTGACCTAATCGTTTCATCTCTACATAGTTACCACACCCTACATACGAGGCAATCTGTTTAACATATTCTAACCTTGGTCTATCCTACAGTTCTTATCCTCGACTCGAATACATGCAACATTCATAATACATGCAGAATATAATTACTTAGCTAAAGGTTAGGTGCTGTGCACTCGCAGAATAGAGGAAGTGAGAAATAGAAAGAAGAAAAGAGTTATTGCTTTTGTTTCTGATCATTCATTTCGGGCTTTGCAAAATCCTGGTCATGTAGCCCCGTGTACTTGGGCGTGTGTGGAATCTATCTGATAAACTGTGTTATCCTGATCGCTGTACAAGTGTGTGTATTTGTATTTAATTAGAGCTAGGATTTGGGTGAGAGATGACTGTGGCGTGGCCTTAATGTAGTTACCTTCTGGGCATTTGCCGGGGGTAGATGTGGGAAACCACGGGAAGCCACAACTAGGATGGACGATGTGGAAATCAAACCCATATCTTCTCAGTTCTGTCTCACAAGGCTAAGTTTCCTCAGCACTCAGATCAGAATTACATAACCTTGGCAGAGTCGGGATTCGAGCCCAGACCTCAGGGGTGACAGGCAAGAATGCTAGTCACTACGCTACAAGGTGGACAAGAAATAAAGAAAGAAAGAAAGAAAGAAAGAAAGAAAAGAAAGAAAGAAAGAAAGAAAGAAAGAAAGAATGTTAGCTGACACGAATAAAATTGGGTGTGTTGTAGAATACATATCACAGTACTACATCCCAAAGACAATTTCATGATACAATTGGATTGAGAAATCATAGGCGTAAAACTATCTTTATGACGGATTGGCTCTACTATAAGCACTCTTCATGCAACTCAGGTTCCTTCAGCGAAACACAAATCTAATCGTTGACAAATCCTTCTCTACTGTAAAGACGATGAGTTACAAGGTCGTTAAGTGTCACCTGACAATAACTGAGCATATATCATAGGTGACATTTAAATTCTTTTTGAAGTCTGATTGATGTGGTCGTAAAAGAAGAATTATGCTCATGCTTTGTAACTTTTGGACCTTAATAGAAAGCACAAACAGAAGTGATGGTCACTTCAAAAAACGAGTCAGTTTTCTTGAAATACCTTCCGTTCTGGGCACAAGGGCGCTTCCACTCTGTTTTCACTAAGTCGTTCGGCGTAATCATGTATTAGCAAATAAATAAATAAATTAATTAATTAATATTAAATATTCATTAATTAATTGAGTCGCCTCCGTGGTATAGTGGCCAGCGTGCTTAGCTGCCAGCCCGGAGGTCTGAGGTTCGATTCCCGGCTCTGTCACGAAATTTGAAAAGTGGTATGAGGACTGGAACGGGGTCTACTCAGCCTCGGGTGGTCCAAATGAGTAGAGGGGGTTTGATTTCCACCTCAGCCACCCTCGAAGTGGTTTTCCGTGGTTTCCCACTTCGTCTCCGGGCAAATGCCGGGATGGTAACTACTGTCAGGCCACGGCTACCTACTTCCCTCTTCCTTGTCTATACCTCCGATTCTTCCCATCTCATCCCACCCCTCATGAGGCCCACTGTTCGCTTTGCAGGTGAGGCCGCCTGGGCGAGACGCTAGTCCCGCCTCCCCAGTTGTATCCCCCGAATAGATGTCAAGCTCCAGGACACTTCCCGTAGAGGTGGTAAATGTGGGATCTCTCGCTGAGTCCGTGGGAAAAGCCTACCTGGAGTGTAAACTGACTACGGAAAAATTGGGGGGGAAATTCATTCATTAATTAATTTCAGTAGCTTCATTGAATGAGTCATCTTGTGACACAAAGGCATGCAGCATTATAGCCGAGAAAGTAAATTCATACTACACACCTTCAGTGAGGAACTGCTAGTTCGGAGACCAACATTTTTTAAATCCCGGTGTTGACAGCGTCCATCCTGAGTGTGGGTCCTCGTCCTCAGTGTTTTCCATACGCCTTAAAGGCAAATGCTGGGATATGGCCTTATTTCAAATCCCGGAACACCTGCCTGAATCTTGGGCTCTAATTAATACAGTCACACACAATACTACATTCATAATACAGTAATAAGATAGAATAGCAGGCATACTAATCTACTAATAGACTATAGATTTAGGTATTAGGAAGTCATTTTTGAAAGCCTTTGTCTGTAGCGTGGCACTATATGGAAGTGAAACCTGGACTATTGATGCAGCAGAAAAGAGGAGAAACAAATCGTTTAAAATGTGGTGTTACAGGAGAAAGCTGAAGTTCAGATGGGTAGATGGGAGAGGTGAGATGTTTCTGGCGACTACTAATGAAGAGAAGAGATAGGTTGGTAGGACACATACTAAGACACCCAGGAATTGCAAGCCTAGTTATGGAAGGAATGGTTGAGGACAAAAACTGTAAGGGTTGACCAAGGTTAGAATATGTTAAATAGATTGCCTCGGATGTAGGGTGTGGTAGCTATGTAGAGATGAAACGATTAGCTCAGGACAAGGGGGAGAGGAGAGCTGCATCAAACCAGTCAAAAGACTGAAGACTCAAACAACAACAACAACAACTAATGTCTATACACGGGGGTGTCCCAAACTCGTAATTGAAACAGCGTCGTTTAACCGTATTGACCCTTAATACTTTTCAGCTAAGATGTTTCATGTACGTTCGGTACCTCCAAGATACAGTATTTTCATAAAGACTACAGTAGCACTGACTTGGTGAATTACCCTGCTCGCCTGGCCAGGAGACTAATTTAGTTTCGACGCTTTAAAACGGCAAAAACTCAAAATAATTCCGTAAGTGAAAGCTTGAACCAATACTCAGAATTTATATTGTATTGCATGAAGAAAGAGGAAACAACAAACCGTTTATTTTTTCAAACATTTTGAATTGAAGGAGACAATGCAAGGTTTTCATCAAGACAGTACCAGTTCCGGAATATACTGTATAAAGAGCCATTTAAGTTATATGTTTGGTGTGATTTTATGCCTTAAGGTCCTGGAGCCGAGGGATGGCACCTGTTCCACATGTTTGTATTGATGAATAGGGAGTGGGGCGGCAAAGGGAAATTTCTTGAATAGGCTGATTCGAAATGTATCAAAGGCAGTTTAATCTCGTAAACTGAAATTGGCATCATTAGACTTTAAAAAGTGTACAATCCCACAATCATCATCCATTTTAATTACCTACCTTCCATCTAAATACGAAACTTGCAAGACATTTATCTTACGTTACCTTGTTGGATTCTTTGAAAAGGTTGTTTTTCAGTCAGCCATCAGGCCTAGGTAAAGGTCTATATAGCTTGTACTCTTTCTACAATGCATGACCTTTTAGCTGAAAAGCCTTTTTCATCATATCAAGGGCTCTTTGAGATAGATGAAATTAGGCGTGCTGATGGGGCATAGAATTTCAGGGTGCCGGAAAGGACAAAATATGGGTTACACCATAGAATAGAAGCAGAATGAACTTGGAAAATATGACACAGATATTAAGTTGAAACTAGGAAAATGCATACGGTAATGAAACATGGCATTAATGAGAACTCTGGCGATGGACTCTAGAAGTAAATAAGACAACTCCTAAGAATGACAGTTACCAAGACAAAACTATCGTATCGTGCTTCTCATTTAACTCTGAGATATATTGGGTGTATTCGTAATGTTATTTCCGTACGTACAAGTAGACTATATTATTAAATTTTAAACGAGTTTTTGTTTGTTTTCATGTCCTCTTTGAATTGTACCTTCATATTCTGAAGACAGCCTGTTGATATCCACCCCACAGTCAGCGGCAGTTTCAAACCACATTTTAAGTTAGTGATTCCTAAGTGGGCCGTCATACGAACTCAAATATGCCCTGGGGAGGCATTAAATATTATACAGAACTTGAATAAGCTGCGGAAACTTCTATTCCTGCCACTCTTTTTTATTTTCAGACGTTGATACGAAATTGCTTGGATAAAGAAATAATGTCAAAAGCTATTAAACGTGTCGCAGAGATGAAATGTCTACAATGCAGGTTGTGAGGGATTTACAGGCACCTCGCACAACGTTGAAGAACAAATAAATGAATAACAAATACAACAATTTTCGACATCGTTTGGTTTTAGGGTGTGTTAGTTAGTTAGTTATTGTTGTTTTAAGGGGCGGAACTACGAGGCCATCTGCCCCTAAACTTAGGGTTAGTCTGCACGCTAGATTTCAGCCGGGTAGTTCAAACGCCCTTCGATATATTATTTGTAGCTATTTTCTAGGGAGTCTGCAATTCACCCTACTTCTTTCAGCATGCAAAAAGCTTTGCTAATGTAAGCTCAAATGAATGGAATTTATTGCAGGGTACAGCTTACTACAATGTTTAATCAGCACCGTGGCCATCCTGGGTCTTTTTTATGTTGTCCATATGCTTGGTTCATTACGCTACGGTCAGACGGCTGTGATCTACTGTATATTATTGGATTATAATGAATTTGTGTATTAAAACACAGCAATTTTTCTAGGTTTGTGCCGTGTCCTGGGTAGGGTTTCACCTGCGACACCAAGCGGGCTCTTGGTGTCCTCGCCCGGACCCCCACAGGAGTAGCGAACTGCGTGCTACCTCCCTTATTACGAAGTGCACCTGCACCTCTTTACTGCGAGAACTAAAAGCTCAATCATCCATAACCTCCCTATGAAGGCTTCCAAAAAGATGGTATATTGGCTTTCAAGGCCAGTGAATTAAAACAGTGAATTAATTCACCGGCCGTGAAAGCCAATATACCATCTATTTATGTATTCTTGCAAACCTATGCGTCGCTGACAACAAAACGATTTAGTGGCATAACTCCAGTTTTCTCGAGAGAAGAAAAATACAATCTATTCTGGGAGGGTTGGCAAGTCTACAAAATTACAACTCTACTTCTTCCGGTTCCTGCACAAAAGGTAAACTAACCTTCAAATATTTCCTGTAGGTGGCAGTTATTTATGCAGTACATTAAGCATAATTAATATGGTGAACAGCACGAAAACCAAACGTGCTCTTCCTTTTTATCCCTTGCCTAGTCAGGTTCAGTCAGAGTGACGTAATGTGAGAGGTGACGTCATGGTCATCATCGGCACTGTTTGCGTGCCGTGCATTGTCGAGATGTGTTAAGCTAACCGAGAAGCCATTAGCATACCCAATACAGCATGAGATAGGACCTTCTTGTATTACAACAGAGCATCCGATGTACCGTAATCAATCCTGGAAATGAGACATTCTGGTCTATTCTATTCATGTCACATGACCTCGTGGTCTAGCGGCTAGCATTCATGGCCCTGGAGGTCCGGGTTCGATTCCCGGCTCTACCAAGAAATTGTATTCTGGGATGGGGGCTAGGACGGGGTACATTCAGACTTGTGAAGCTCAACTGAGAGGAGGTGGGTTCGATTCCCACCTCAGTCATCCAAGAAGTGGTTTTCAGTGGTTTATAATGCGTACACATTAACCATTAAAAAAAAAGTCAATAGATAATATCCGTATTGATTGATAGAATTGATAAACTGAAAATCCACCTGACCAATACTAAGAGAAGTTGTTTAATGAAATATTAAACGACGTACCCTACATGTTTCGGGTTATCAATGATTCCATCCTCAGCCTGAAAAATACCTACACCTTAAAAACTAGTTAAACATTGTCAAAAAAAATGGATATCCGTTCAAATAGTGTTAATTAAAATTAATGAAAAACTTGTAAATGTATGAAAGATAAATAGTAAGGATTGTTTTCAAGTTATTTGGAGGTTAGAAGAAGCTATACCGATCCATCCGATCCTCATACAGTAGTGACAGCAGTAGCTCCTATTGACTTACTTGCCTTAGAACCGACGATAGTGGCTCAGCTGGCTAAAGCGCAGCATTAGGTCATGGGACCAAGCTCTCTGCTGACTCGGTAGACGCGTGGGTTCGAGCCCCACCGTCGGCCGTCCTTGAAATGGTTTTCCGTGGTTTCCCATTTTCAACACCAGGCAAATGCTGGGACGGTACCTTCTGATAGGCCACGGCCAATTCCTTCCACATCCTTAACCAGTTTCATTCATTCACCTTCCTCCATTCCATCTCTCATCCCGACGCGCAGGTCGCCCACGGACGTCGAATAGAAAGACCTGCACTCGGCCTCTGAGGAGGCCACACGACAAAAAAAAAAAACTTGCCTTAGAAAGACAGGAGATCTGGCGTACCCAAGGAGAGCTGCGAAGGAAACAGGCAAAGGAGCTGGCGCTTCGCCAAAGGATGAGACGATGGCAACAGAGATGGAAAAATGAGCCTCGGGGAAAATGGACGAAGAAGCTAATACCATCATTGGCTGATTAGGTCAACCGGAATCACGGTGAGATGAACTATTACCTGAAGCAGTTCTTGACAAGTCATGGATACTTTCGCCAATTCCTCTACAGACTCGAGCGAGCGAGTAGTCCGGCGGGCATATACTGCAGTGAAATTGATGATGCACTGCATACTTTCTTTACATGTGACCATTGGCTGCCACAAAGAAGATGTTTGGAGGCAGTGCAGGGAGAGCTCACGCCAGACAACATAGTCCATGTCATGCTATACAACCAGGAATCCTGGGATCAGATGGCAGTGTATGAGGAGAGTACTTTCCGCCTAAAGAAGCGGGATCTAGACGCTTAAATGCCCGTATCACACGACACTCGCTAGCATGGAAGCTGTTGTGATCGCTGGTATAAAATCCTGTATGATTCTGTTCATCCTCGGCCGTACACCTGCTTTTATGGCTGAAGTGTATCACACGCTAGCATTTCGTGCGTCAAGTTGTAAGAAATAAAACATGGAGGACGTTTGTCGTTTGGGGGTAAAATTTACAGCCGATTCGCATTATTAACGCAAAATGGACATGAAACTTGCTTTAAGTACATTTGAAAACATGCCTGGTACTGAATGAATGCATTCCAATCCATATTCAAGATCTAACTATAATAATTGGATATTTAACCTTACGCGCTTAAAAGAAGCGTAAGAAAATGAGGCAAACCTGTTGGAAAAGTTTACAAGTGGTATCGTGCCCGCTTGGTGTTTTGAAGATCCCGGGTTCAAGGCTATCCAACGGAGAATATTTTTTTTTACTTCTTTTTAATTATTTTATTATATCCTCCTAACGTCGTACAACAATATTGCAACTTAGTTTTGTCTACATGATCTACGAGGACAATAGGAAACATGTTTTCTCTCAATTAAAATTATATTTTACCTAAATACTGTTGAAGTAATCTTTTTCTTTTATATTTTTAGATAACTTCTATTAGATTCTATTATATTGTTCGATTGAATAAATAAAACAGACACAACATACATTTATTTTTACGTATCGCGATCGCCGCCGTGTAGATTTTATTTTTTAAAACCAAAGAGCAGAGGGTTGCCAACTTCCATAGATAACAAAATGACTTTTTTATATAACCTCAACAAATACTGTTTAAAACCATGGACGGATACTATTTAAATAGTTAATAGTTCAAAATTTATCCCAGATTAATATTATGACACATTCTGTATTCACTGGATATAGCAAGCGCTTTTCACACAGACGCTGTTTAGAGAAAATATAGTTTCGTCAGATGTATTTATTCGAGGGCCTACCTACATAACAAATACATTTGTTTATGTTGTCGCTAAGATCTCTACTAGAACGAGAAAAGCAATCTGATTGGTTGTTGTACTCAAACTTCCATACAAACTGCCAGGAAAAATAACACCTGTTCAATTTCGTGAGATGTATGGAAGCTACTATGGAAGGCAGAACCTAGTATGGAAGGTACAAATCGCACGGTAATAGACACGTGTATACCAGCGTGTATACCCGTACTGGTAGAAGCTTCCATGCTAACGAGTGTCGTGTGATACAGGCTTTTAATTATGGCCAATAGTAAAGAAGAACTGAAGGAAGAAGGAGCAAAAGATGCTTCATAAACGACGCCGCCCTGAAGAAATGCGAGAGCGGTCCCGGGGCGGATATACGCGTCGTGGGAGAAGGGTGTGTGGTTTTTAGTGGTTAAGAGCCCCACACACTTGTAGAGTGCTGACCCTCTTCAAGCGTCTGAAAGCAGATTTTCCACAATCCCTCGTAAAATAATAATAATAATAATAATAATAATAATAATAATACTACTACTAATAATAATAATAATAATAGTAATAATAATACCGATACACTTTACTTTACTCCACCTGGAGGACGGATTTCATAAGAAGATATTTATGGCAAGTTCATTGATGACTACTGCTTACATGTCAAGTATGCTTGAATATTAGTTGCTATTATAGAATTTTTACGCACATTGTGTTGCCAGTGGATCAGAAAAATCTACAGAGTGAAGAATCATCTTGAATTTTCGACTGATCTTTTATAATATTTATTTACGTTTCTTATCGAAAATTCTTTCAATTTTAACGGCGGTTTACTTGCTTTCTCACATATCTACATTAAAAAAGTCGCCTTTTAATATATTTTTTCGCAATACTAATAGAATTCAACATATAATAGTAAGTTATTTTAAAGTAGTTTGTCTAATTGCATATCAATTCATATATTTACAAGGTTTTCATTAATTTAAATTAACACGATTTGTAAGGATATCCATTTTTGATGTGTAACATCTTTCCGCTCGGTTGCTGGATAGTTTTGTGGGAGTGATTTTGAAAATTGGGGACGGAAGTGAATCGGGCGGAAATGGATCGAACGGAAGTGGATCGGACGGAAGTGAAGACGCACTGCCAGAAAAATGGGACGGAAGTGAATCGGGCGGAAGTGGATCGGACGGATGTAACGACGCACTGCCAGAAAAATGGGACGGAAGTGAATCGGGCGAAAGTGGATCGAACGGAAGTGGATCGGACGGAAGTGAAGACGCACTGCCAGCTGGATGTACAATTGAAAATGTGTGTATTGGAAACAAGGCAGTGTGTGCTCTGTAGCGCGAGAATGTTATGGCAATACAGTAGGCAATGCATTTAGCAGGCACAACAGAATGTTGTTATATGAGTGGAATAGAAGCTGTATTTTCATCATATGTGAGACTAGGTCATTTCATGATTGTAGGAAGCCATGTTTTGATTGTTTACGACGAACTGTATGAGAGCCTTGAGAATAATGAATGCTATAGTTACTGAGGAATGTGCTCACAGTATTTGAGAGTACTGTCGACGTTGTGTGTCACTTTGTTATTATGAATTATTAACGTAAAATGAAGGAAGGAAGCTTGTAGTTTTGCGTGTCCGTTTATCTCACGATCTTGATCCACGGTACCTCCCTTTTACGTGGAATGTGAACCACAGGACATGGCGTTTCAATTCAAAAATTTCACATGTATTTACCGGGAATCAAACCCGGTCTACCTTGGTGAGAGACTAACAGCTTGACCACTGTGCCACAAATGTGACAGTAGCATATCTCCAATTCAATCTATACATTCATCATAGTACCAGTATGAAAATGGAGTGTAAATTAACATTTTAAGAATGTCCAAGCTGTGTAGTATACGAGTAGGATAACATGTCAGATGTTACACATCATATGCGACTACTGTAAGCCTCGTATCTTTTTTTATTTGACAATGTTTAACTAGTATTTAAGGTGTAAAATTTTTCACGCTGAGGATGGAATCATTGATATTCCGAAACATGTACGTCGTTTAATATTTCATTAAACAACTTCTCTTGATATCAATCAGACGGATTTTCAATTTATCAATTTCAGTGGATTACCACTCTCCACTAACGTAAGGCCACGGCCGCCTCCATCCTAACCCCCACCTCAATTACAAATACTCACACTACTGTAATAGAGACACCACAACACATACGCCCAAGTAGCACCGTAGAGAGCGAACTCGGGCCCTAGGACAAGGCCTTCCGGGCCCCTCTATTTTTATTCAACCTGTTGCATCATTTTTTAATTACGGTATTACAATAAGCTTGCAAATATTAACCCCCGAAAAGAAATAAACACCACCGTGGAATTGAGCTCACCCAACTGAATATCAATTTACCTTGTTTTTCATTATCCAGCTACTCTCCTTCTTTCTTACTTTCGACATCGCTGTTCTGCCCCTTAATGCAACAATAACTAACGTTTTTCTTTCTCTTTCTCTCTCTCATTCATTGTTCTTTTACTTCATGATTTTGATCTCTGTGCATTAAAAATTCAATTTTCGTTGTATCAGAATGTGTTCAGGCACTACAAGAATAAGACACACTTGTTTCAGAAATAATGAACTGAAGTCATTTTCTTTCTGAGATTGAATTAGAAACTACTGTATATGCTCCAAAAAGGGCTCTTGAACTCAAGCACGTTATAAACTAAATGGACAACTCTGGAAAAACACAAGGTTATTTATAAAGTTATTTATGTGTTCTCTTTGTTATGTTTTGCCTGTATTTACATCGAACAATGTAATATCAGAAAGTGTTCTAACAGTTTTGACATTAAATTAAGTAAAGTTGTCCACTCTAGGTCTTCTTTGCCTCGGGCCCCTCAACAAGTCCGGGCCCCGGGGCTACAGCCCCACTTGCCCCTCCCTCTCATCGGGCCTGCGCCCAAGTACACGGAGCTGAAATGACCACGATGCCCAAGCCCCTAATTTAGAACACCACAATCACCTCCTGCTCTTTGCATGGTCTTCACACGCTTCCGTACGGTGGTACTGCCACCTCGCAAATTTTAACTCGCCCATGTTATCAGTTGAGTTTTTGAAATCGCAGACTTGTATTGCCACGGTCGCCAGTTGCTGATATCCCATTTTGAGATAAAATAAAATTTGAGTCAGGCTCCCCTTAATCCACTTTATTTTTTGTTACTCAATAGTTAGGGGTATCCTGAACTAGCACCAACATATAGCGCACGGGTACTATGTGGAATAAGTTTGTTCTTCAATTTAATCCACAATACTCCGTTATAAACGCGTTCGAATTAACAACTAAGGAGCGTACGTGCAAACCCCGCCAAGCTCAATTTCTGACATTTTAAGTAGTATACGCCATTATGTGCGCAATGAAGAATTCTTTGGTAATATTTGTTATTAGTCATAAGCAAAACCCGCCATTTTATGTTACAAATGCATGTAGAAATTTGCAGTTTCAACCAATAACTGCCAAGTCCATCGGGTCATGGCAAGCAAGAACCGCCAAGTCCACAGGAGCCAATGAAACTGCTCATCCGTCTCACGTGACATAGTTCATGTCTTTACTCTGCATAACCATAACTAATTCAACTAACCATTATTCTTGAATTTATAATTATGTAAAAATGCTTTTATTATTGACATATTTCATTGTTAACGCAAAATCTTGATTCCACAGACTTAGCTTCTCATTCATCTACATGACAGGATTTTGAATTGATGATTACTATCGTGTTCCAACCAAAACCCTCCAAGTCCAAAATAAAATCCACATTTACAGCGGAAATAAGAGGTATACGTTTTTTCTTTGCTCATACTATTCCCAAACGCCTTACATATACTGTAGTTGTCCAATACACACACGATAAGTAGACAAATTGTAAAGCTGAGGCACGTATTTCTCAATTTCTGAAAATATTCTCAATGTGGACTTGCATGTAAGGTCCTTAATTGTCCTATTATAAACTTGTCATCCTTCAAAATCAGTGTGTATAGAATGCTAACGCTAGCCAAACCAATGGATTCCCACACAGAACAATCATGACATCTGGCGACAAAGTTTCGCATAAGATATCCCTATTGCAGCATAACACACATTCATCTTGTACCATACGCCATACGTACGCCTCTATTTATTTCCACAGAACTCAAAACAGGTACAAAAGTCATCTCAGCAACTCGCAATTCGGCTATAACGAATGTGATAAAAAACTATTGATTGAACGCCACGTACTGTATGTTAAAATGGGAACTATTTTTGATTTAAAAAAGCAGCATTACTGTGCTGGGGGATAGTCGCGTTAATGTCACACTGTACTTACTGTAGTTCTAATTGCGGCTGTGACCTTTTCTTTTATGTGGATTGTGTAGGACAAAAAAAAACTAAATCAACCATATTTATCAAACCTAATGAATTCGTTTCTCACCACCTTTGTGAGACTGAGACCAACACCCTCATGCTGTACCAAGTACCCGAGCACCATTAAATCGAATATAATAATAATAATAATAATAACAATAATAATAATAATAATAATAATAATAATAATAATAATAATAATTATTATTATTTCGTGCACGATATTATTATTATTATTATTATTATTATTATTATTATTATTATTATTATTATTATAGTAGCATGTGCCTCTATTTCCTTTTCCTATCTGTTCCCCCTCAGAAGTACTGAAATAGCTAGGGATTCACCACTCACCGGACATGCTGCAACTGCTAGCATGACTCATGCAGATATGATACATTTCACTCCCTACCCATCATAAGGAAAGACATACAATAAAATTTAAAATCCCATAAATGAATAAATTATCAAACAATCGACACATTTTCTCACTTAAATAAGCATTATAAATAATGCATTAAATGAGATAAAAGCCTAAATAAATACAAATTATAAAAAATAAAACATTAAAAAATTCAAACCTTAACAGCAGAGTGAAAGGAGCCCTTAAGGGCTCCAGACTCTAAGCATTTTGCATTCGACTGACAGAGAGTACAGTCGAGTCAAATCAGAATATTTCGTGTTAGTCTACTCAGAAAAAAGGGATGTCCAATAAATTTTACAGTAGATTAAAAAGGACATTTCATAAAATAATAAAATGTCTGACTCAAAACTTATAATAATAATAATAATAATAATAATAATAATAATAATAATAATAATAATAATAATAATAATATCGTATGGCCTCGGGTACCGGGTGCAAGCTCTTTTATTTGACACCCAAAGGGTAGCTTGGATGTCGAATTTCGTTGTTCCTTGAAGCACTATGAAAGTCAAGGAGGTTGGTATCTAAGCTCCTTGAACACTATAGCGCTTTCTAGTAGAGAAATGAGGAACTTTGTGTTGGCGGAAACTCCTGAGATTAATTTTGCCATTATGAACATGGCCTACTGAATTCAAATGGGTTCTTTGACATGCCAACATCGTATGACATGGTGTCGTAATTTTTTCCGCCTTTCAAAAATCACTTACCACGGCCACGAGTAAACCTGCAAGCTTGGGGTTAGTAGACCGACACGTTGATCACTCACCCACCGTGGCCACATTATGAGATTGAATGACGACCAACTAACAACAACAAAAAAGACATAAGCTACTTAAAGAAACTTAAAGAGATAACAGTCTGGGTTACCCAAGTCCAAATTGATCTCGAAAGTGCCAACATAACACCAATAGACATAGACGATCGATTAACATTCCGACATGAGATCCACAGTTGGAAAGTCACACAATATGAATATCGACCAAGGACACCAGGGAAAGGATTGGTTGAGGAACGTCGAGTTCGACACAGTGAGCTGACGAAGGAGTTCTTGAAGAACAAGAAGAACAGTAACAGACCATAATTTGGGTCTAAGCAAAGTAAACAAATAAATAAATAAATAAATAAATAAATAGTAATATTAACATGCGCCTCTATTTCCTTTTCCTATCTGTCTCCCTCTCAGGAGTGCTGAAATAGCTAGGTATTTACCACTCACCGGACATGCTGCAATTGCTTGCAGATACATTTAAGAGTGGACAGTCGATTCGAATCAGAATAGTTCGTGTTAGTCTACTCATAAAAAGGGATGTCCAATAAATTTTCCTGTAGATTAAAAATGACATTTCACGAAATAATAAAATGTCTGACTCAAAACTTGTAATGAAAACACTATTATTCCGGTTCGTGCAACTGAATTTGAATTGAAGAATGGATCTCAGGGGAGCTTATGCTCGCGACCACCAGGTTGATAATGCCTGGTGTAGGTTTTACTGTACAGATCGGTTGGAGGTTCATATCGTTTATTGCTGTGTGTAGAGGTTCATAGACAGACTTATTTCAACGTCAACAATAATTACGTCGGCCTACAATGTAGGCAGCGCTTTAGTGGTAACTTTTATCAATTTTTCAATTGCAGATTTGACTCGTGTCTGAAAGCGACGGATCAAGTCGGCAGTGCCATGCGAATTCTGTGCATTCCTTGACGTGTATGAATTGTTGCTGTTTGTGATCTTTTGAATCACCTCCTGAGGATGAACGAAGACACAACAAATTTAGCCTTGACCTCTAGAGGTTGTAAGGTTTCTTTTGCAACTAGCGATGACAGTAAAGAAGGGTTCAATGGTCCCGGTAATATTATAGACGGGCTGAACTGTACATATTGGTCTCTTAATAAGGATTTCCCGCACATTTTCGTGCTAACTTTTCAGAAAAAGTCAGTTATTACTTCTATTTTGCTGAAGAGTTATTTGATCAAGAGAATCGTGGTAGAGAGAAGCAATCGGCCGGACATGGAAAGCTTCAAGTTTGTGACAGAGAAAGAGTTAGACGAGAGTGGGTATCAGTCGCAAATGAATATCATATTCAAAGGTAAATTCACTGCTCTTCACCTGAGATTTACCATCAAGGATGGTCACAATTCTTACTGTGCTGTGTACAAAGTGGAAATTGAAGGAAGAGAAGCAATGAAGAATGAGAGAATAAAGGAGGATCTTCCGATTAAACGGGACTGTGCACCGAAAGAAATTTGCTCAGCACTTTCCGCACCGTCCCCGTCCCCTCGATCTCCTCCAAATCATTCCTCCTTACGAACTCCGCCACCAGTACACCTTCTTCCTGGACAAAAGAATCGTCCTCCTACGCCATTCCCGAAATTACCCAAGTTACCACCGATAACTCCAAGAGGAGGTAGGGGTGATCTTGCCACTCCGTCAACTTCCACTCGTTCTTCAGAAGACACCTAGAGTAAAGTATTTGTTATTCGATGCTAAAAAATTGGAGACCTCTCTAATTAATGCATTGGAGAGAAGGTTGTGTATAGAAACAACTAGGCAATAAATTGTGTTTAAAGCAGTGTTTACTCATGTGTTGGGAAATTATGTTTTGCGAGCACAAGTGCAGTATATTTTTCGTGCACATTCGGGGTGTTTCGGCATCGCTTGGATTTCATAGTTTAGAAAAGAGCAAAAGACGAGACACACTCCACATCCAAGTAGGCTACTGTATTTCAGCATGCTTGGATTATCTACTGCATGATTCAAATGATGAGAACATGATCCATCTGTGTTTGGGGGGAAAAAGAACCGATCCTCAGGGGCTCCTAACTTTATTATTCGTACCTTTATTAATATCATAATTATGTAATTATTTTGCGCTTACACTCCTAAATCATATTATATGGAAATACATATCAATATAACCCCAGATATTCAGAATATCATAACATTTTTAATATATTTTTTTTTAGCTTTTAGTGCCGAGAGTGTCCGAGGACATGTTCGGCTCGCCAGAGTTTGTAGCTGCTTCTATGCGGACACCCATGAGGTTAGCTACAAGTACCGTCACGTGTGGAGTGTTGTCTGGGGAGGAAAGTGTGATTGTAAGGACGAGGAATTGGAAAGTAGCGGCTGTGACCTATAGTTAGGGACCAACACCGTCATTTGCCTGGAAGGAAGATGGAAAACCACAGAAGGCCATCTTCAAGATTGCCGGCGGGGGGATTCAAACCTCCTCGCCTCCCGGATGTGAGCGACTTCCTGCAGCTACGCCGTAACGACCACGGCTAACTGACCCGGTTATCATAAGAATGAAGTTGGGTGAAAGATGATAGGCTATCTTGAACCCAATGATGAAAGCATTCCAGCATAGCAAACGTACACAACCTGGTGCTCTTTAAATGAAATTTGGTGCTCTCGTTATACGAGCCAAAAAGGGGTGGCTAGCTAGCACAAGCTCCCCTGAGATCCATCCTTCAATTCAAATTCCGCTGCACGAACCAGAATAATGGTGCTTTCATTAAAAGTTTTGAAAGTCAGAACTTTTTTCAATTTTTGCATTTTTAATCGACAGTAAAAAAAATGGACATCCTTCTTTTATTGGTAACACAAAAGATGCTGATTCGACTCGACTGTCCATTCGTAAATGTGTCTTTATCTGCACGAGTCATGCAAGCAGACGCAGCATGCCTGGTGAGCAGTGAATCCTTAGCTATTTCAGCACTTCTGAGGGAGAGATAGATAGGGAAAGGAATGAGAGGAGCATGTATGTGTATTCTTCTTCTTCTTCTTCTTTCGATTCGGCCATCTAAGGACCACGTCATTTCAACTGGTTCTTGCTGCATCGAGCTTTAACATCCTCCCAGTACTTTCGCATTAATTCTCGATGCTGTTGTTTCCTTTCTGCAGTCCACTTCTTGCCAGTTGGAAGCTTTGGCTTTTCTTGGAAACATCGGTGTGCTGTTAGTTTATGTTTAAGTGTGGCACGTTCCCAAATATCGTTGCCTGTAATTCCCACTTCTTGTAAATCTTTGTCCACCTCAGTGAACCGAACTCCCTTGGTGTTCTTTTTGAGTAAGTAGGTGAAAATTCTATTTTTCAATCGTGCTGGGTTCATTCTTGTTATATGAGAGTAAAAGGCAATTCTCCGTTTCCTCATGGCATCAGTTATTTTTTCCACGTGGGTGTAAAGTTCATGGTTGTGCCGTCTCCTATATTCCCTATTTTATTTTACCGGACCCAAGATTTTTCTTAGAATTTTTCTTACTTTCACTTCCAGATTCTCTGTTAGTCCCTTGCAATGCATTGCAAGGCACTCTGCAGCATACAAAGCCTCTGGACGGATGACTGTTTGGTAGTGTCTTAACTTGGCATTTGTTGATATGGATTTCTTGTTGTAAATGGCCTTTGTTTGATTATATGCCATTTCCATTTTCCTGATTCGTGACTCGAAAGCTGCTTCTCGGAGAGATTGGGGTCTATCCACTCACCCAAATATTTGAACGCTTTCGTTTGCTTGATTTTCCCCTGTCCTACATCGAGCTCCTTTGGCGCTAGCTTGATATTAGTGATGAATTTTGTTTTTTCAAAGGAGATCTTAAGGCCCGTTTTTGCTTGCTTGAATCTGGAGTTCATTAATTTGCGCTGCGGCTGCATAGAGGGAATCTGAAATAATTGCGAGGTCATCTGCGAATGCTAGGTAGTCAACTATCAGGTTCTGTTTTTTGTAGCCCATTCTGACCCCATTTTCAGACTTGTTAATGTTCATTACTTTTCGCCACTGCCGGATGACTTTTTCGAGCACACAGTTGAAGAGCAAAGGTGATAGTCCATCTCCCTGTCTTCTTGCTTCTTGCTGCATCGAGCTTTAACATCCTCCCAGTGCTTTCGCATTAGTATTTATGTGTATATTATTATTATATTATATTATTATTATAGGCTATTATTATATTATTGTAACCTCCGTGGCTTAGGCGGCAGCACGCCGGCCTCTCACCGCTGGGTCCGTGATTCAAATCCCGGTCACTCCATGTGAGATCTGTGCTGGACAAAACGGAGGCAGACAGGTTTTTCTCCGGGTACTCCGGTTTTCCCTGTCAAAATTTCATTCCAGCAACACTCTCCACTATCATTTCATTTCATCTGTCATTCATTTCATCATTGCCCCAGAGGAGTGCGACAGGCTTCGGCAGCCGGCACAGTTCATATCCTCGCCGCTAGTTGGGGGCTTCATTCATTCCATTCCTGACCCGGTCGGAGACTGGAAGCAGGCTGTGGATTTTCATTATATTATTATTATTATTTGCGTACATTCCCCTTTAAGGAGAGCGCTAAAACACAAAACTCTAGCTTTTGGTGGTTGCTTTTTTCTTCATTTTATCTTCCCAAAAACCTTTCATCCGTTTACTGTGTGCCTTCTTCATCTGTCCATTTACGCCTATTTCTTTTGGGCTGTGATCTAAATTCAAATTTCTGTTTTCTGATTTTATTATTGTTATTATATTCGATTCAATGGCACTCAGGTAGTTGGTATGGCATGAAGGTAGTGTTCACAGTCTCAGAAAAGTCGAGAATGCCTGCAGTATAGTATTATACCTGTTCTGTATTCCTCCTGCATGCTTACGTTTGTAATGAGCTGTGTCCAACTTCAGTTCTCGGAGACTATTCTGTAGATATGGAGTCGGAAATTGCACCAGTACTGGAGATGATGATATGCACTGTTATTACTTGCTCTATGTACCATTGCTTCCTGATTAGTCATTATCCAAGCTCAGCATATTTTGTCCGGTTTTTAACATGATTCGCTTGCGCGTTAAAATTGTTTGGAATCGCCACATCTAAGAAGGTGGCAAGTGCTTTAGATGTATTCAACACGAACCAGATCAGGTCTGTTGTGGCTGACTGTCTGTACAGTGCCATCCCAATACAATGTATAGCTATCATTCTGTAGTAGGCCTACATTCTCACGAGAATGAAACGTTATCTTTATCAATATTTGGTGTCTTGCAGTGAGCTCCTGATTCATTATCTCTTCTTATACAGTATTCTGTGCCTGTCTGCATAGTAATAACGACAAACTAATGGTATGTGATAACTGATAAGACTACAGAGGTATGGACATGTCATGAGAAGGGACGACACTTATGTTGGCAAGAGAATGACAGTAATGGTAGTGGAAGGTGACAGAGGAAGGGGAAGGCCAAGGAGAAGATGGAGGGACTGTATGCGAGATGACTTGAGGGAGAAACATCTAAGGGAAGAGGACGTATGGGACCGAGAGAAATGGAGAAGACTTGCCAGGAATGTCGACCCCACTTGAGTGGGAAAAGACGAAGGAAAAGAAGAAGAAGAATATTATGAGCTAAACAGTCTCTGATGTCGGACAACCACACATAAATGGGCAAATTTATGTGTGATAATTAACTAATACATGTACTTTTTTCCCAGGAACGTTTTTAAATATTTATAACTTGTACCCCACCCAATCCATTGGGCAAAATCGTGTTGACCGACTGAAGAGCTGCAAAGGACAATTCGTATGGGCAACACTGAAAAGAATGGCTTCAAATCTCTACACGACCTTAATAGCCAACACAAAGCCTTGAGATTCAGGAATCATCTGATCTGAAATGATTAATATTATTATTATTGTTATTGCGGGGTAAAATATTTTGCTTTTCAAAGTTATTCAATCATTGTAGTCCAGATTTTTATTTAATTGCATTTTCCCCCCTTGATTTTATCTGTCTGAAAACTTAAAACGTTGACGATTTACGCTTCTAAGACCGGCGAAGACTGGCTCATGGGCTTGACCCGAGGCTTAAATAATGCACTATATTTTCATTTTGCTCAGCCCTTATTTCCTGTCGCTTACTCTACCTTCCTTCCTAGCCTTCAACATCACCCTGCAAAAGAAACATGTCCATAGCCTTTGGAACCCTCAAGTAATTTCTATATTATTTATGGTCGGGTCAGATTTACCCATAGCGCCAGTCCTCGCGTGACGATTTCCGGCTTACTTTAGTCGGAACAATCTGAAAAAAAAAGTGGGAAAATCCAAATTCAACTATTTTGGTGCAGCACAGTAACATAGTTCACGTTCTTGTTCGTCTATGTTTAGTGTCTATGGACACTTTGGTCATCAACTCCTTTGTTGAAAGGCGGCTTCGGTGGCATAGTTGGTAGCATGCTGAGCTTCTATGCCCAAGATCGTGGGTTCAAATCCGGCCGAAGTCGTCGGATTTTTTAAGAGCGTTAAAAATCCCTCAGTATGCCTTCCTTCGGAGGGAAAGTAAAGCCGGCGGTCCCATGTCATAGATTTATGTCATGTTAAAGAACCTTCCACTAATTACACCTGTGTGAAGCTAAATTGTATAGGTTAAGAATGTAAACAACGCTCTTAGGTTCCTACGTCCGTTGCCAAGAGCCGACTGCGGTGGCGTCTGGTAGCTAAGTTCTGAACTAGTAGTCGTTGACAGTGGCGTTTGGCAGCAAAAGTAGGAACTATTTGAAAAATTCAAAAGTCTTCAGTCATTACTTGAATTAAAAAACAGATAACACACACTAATACAGTCATCACAATTAACACCGGTTATCAGACAGATTCAGCACACACCCAAAGTACACGGGGCTACATGACCGCGTTGTCGCAACCCCTAAATTTAAGAACAAACCAACCTTTGTTGAAAAAATCGAGATGAGTGCTTTATCGCTACTATCAGGGCCAATAATTATACGGTTACGAAAATTACTGTCATTTTTCTGCATGTTAAATTTTAAAAATATATAAATATACCTCATTTTATATTGGGAATAGTTCATGGAAGACACCAGGTATAATATTACTTCATTAAAATCCGTACGACTACGACAAAAAGGGAGCGACACACTATGGGTTAAAGTTGAAACGTCATTTACTTTGCTCCACGTTGAGCGTACAAATGTAATGGTAATTAGTTAGTGGCCCATGTTGGTAGCGACAAATGTAATGGTTTCGCTAGGCCTCACTGTTGGGAGAGAAATGTAACTGTTTACCTTTGCCTAAGCTATGTTGTTTTAATGGGCGCCAAGACCTCAATGCAATGTTGAAATCTAAATTTGTATTTAACAACGTCTAGCTCTGGCAGAACACATTCAAGACTCTATTCACTCAGATCGTGGTATGATTTGATCATTAACCCAACAAACAATTGTATCAGGAGAAGGAATTGGTCTATATCTAATGCTACCTACTGAAAGCAAAGATTGCATTGTAAAAGAAATGAATTTATTATATAAAACAATTATAGCAAAATTAATAATAATAATAACTACAAAATTTAAATTGGAGCGTTGTGATTTGAATATTACCGATAGAAAATTACGTGAAAACGGAGTCTGATAAATTGATTTTACTCTTATTTCCAAGCTATGAAGTTACTGAAATATGAAATTTAAAACAAAGAAAATGAGAGATTGCGTATTTCTGCGTGATTGGCGCTTACCACTGGAAATTGCCAAAGCATTTTCCCTCGTTCTTGCTGATGCTGTGTGCTTCCCACAGTCTCCTGGACGTCGTCATCTCCGTCGGAATATGATGATATGCTGGTAGATTAGATAATTCTATGGTCCGTACCTCGGACCCAAACACTCGTACAACCAAGTTTTACAAAAGTTCGTCGCTAACTCCACTGAACATCGGAGCGACTCGCACACGTATCCATACTCCTCAAGTATTTCACAGATAGCCCTCCTTTCACGGCGCGTCGAACGATATATCCACACGCCGGCTCCCCTACCATGGTACCGACATCTAGCTTACGTCGTCCTCCTTGATTGGCTGCACCCTACGCGCTAGATCCCCACTCCTTCCTCATTACACTCCGCGGGAGGGAGAAGTCGATTTCCGTTTCAACAATTCGCCTTTTCTAGACCTTGCGACCCAGCCTTGCGCAATACTTCTCGACAGGAATCAGCTTGTACTTGAAATCCCAGTGAGTCATGTCTCTCAAATACCCTAACTGACAAAACTCCGTAAAATTCCGTAATCAGATAATTTTCTATGATATCGTCGTTCGTAATAATTTGCTGGATAGCGTTTTCTAAGACATAGAAAACCTATCTGAATGCTAATAATTTTTATAAAATGCTCCGAAAATACCTTAATAATAATTATAATAAATTAATAATAATAATAAATTAACATGAAAAATTCTCTTGGCTGAACAATTTGCCGCGTAAATAAATATAGAATGGCTTCCTACTGACTTATGCCAGTTGCATAAAACCCCTCGAAAAACACGTTACATATTCGCCTCGGATCATCGGATGATTTACCGTGACGACGGTCCATTATCCGATTATCCCAGACACGTTAATAAACCCCATCCAAAATACATATTACATAAATGAAATCACCCTAAATTACAGATATATACACTCATATTTTTTCTTCACGCACTTTGCGTCAAAGTTTGTTGTCACTATGGATCGCACTTTGCAACCAGTTCAATGTTTTACATAGGGAATAGTGTTCCACGGATATTTCCGACTCTCAAATTTCTCTATGTTGGAGAAATAGACATAATTAATGTGTGAGCACTATGTATTTATGATGTCATATCACACGCATTGAAGGTGTTCTGATATATTTATATCACCATAGAACTTCCTAATTTCACTGGAGGTCCCCTCCTTATGGTGACATTTAATTCCACTTATCACTCAGCACACGATCACACTATTGTGGCAGCGCCTCGTGACCATAATACTTAATCTCTCTTTAACGTAGATTAAATTAATATTGACTTCTGAAAAAAAAAACAGTAAATGCGCATTACATATAACACCAAATATTTCTGTGCCGTAAGCGCCCTGTCTTGTTAAGTTCCCGTTAACCATATTCTACTTAATACTAGTTCTCAACACAGACCATTTCTCCTCACACAAATAATACCATTGTACAGATTATCTTAAATTACACACTTACAAATCTTACATGGCGAGGCCGTAAACAGAAATCACGTGTGCTGATATGTATGAGTTTCATGTAGGACTGTCTCGCATTCTGATGGCCCATCTTTTATCTCGTGGACGCCTTAAGCTAACAAGCCCTATTCAAGCGCTCCCCCATCTCTTGGAGATAAATGGGAACCCATCAGCGCTGCCAAAAATGGCCTTGGTGCATCAAGACAATTTAGTGCTCAACAGCATCCGACAATCCCGTCATATTTCCCTGTACCTTAAAAACTCTCATTTACTTACATACTACCCCCCTGTGTGACTTCTGATACGCCTGCCTTAAGACCAGATTCCTCCCACGCACCAAATACCACACTTACTCATTTGATAGGCTGGCTCGCCAGCTAAACACACTCACTTTATGACACATATTTTCGTAGACTATGTATATTATACGTTCCGTATAATCTGTTTCCCTCACTATTCTCCAGCACATATGCTGTTTTCCCAATACGTTTGGAAACTATAAATGTTACTGCGTCACCTGCTTCCAACCTTGCAAGTGGCTCCCTTAAATGAACGTCCTCACGTTGCTCTGCCTACCTATTTCTCAGTGTCTGTAACGATGCCCTGTTGCTACTGTCCACACATGCTAACCCTACTTTCCTCTGGTGTAACACCTCTACTTGACACTCTATGACCTAAAAATGTCACTTCTGACTGACAGAATGACGACTTAGACAGCTTCAAAGTGAACCCTGCCTGATCTAACTTCTGAAAAACTATATCTAAATGACGTAGATGCTCCTCAAAACTGCGTGAACTAATTACCATATCATCTATGTAAATGGTTACAAACTCTCCTGTGTCATCCCCTAATGCGATGTTTAAAGCCCTAATTAAAGCTGCTGAACTACTCTTTAACCCATAAGGTGTTCTACAAAATTGATAAAGGTTATATTTATGACTAAAAGCTGCAAATGGTCTATCTTCGTACATAAGTGGCACTTGCCAAAAACTGGAACTCAAATCTACACAAGTGAAATACTTCTTCCCCTCAAATGTTTGCATTAATTCCTCTATTGACATAGATTTCAGCTGATCTGAACTAATTCTACTGTTAACCAAACGAGCGTCTAAACAAATACGAACAGTGCCGTCGGTCTTGGGTACCGTGATCAAAGAATTAACATATGGACTGTTAGAGTGCTCAATAATCCCATCTTCAAGCATCTGGTTAATTTGTGCCTCAACTGCACTCTGATAAGCGAAAGGTACAGGATATCTATGTCCTGTGAATACTGACCTATCAATAACGTTCAATGAATGGGTATAGCAATTGGCCATACCAATGCGATCCTCAAACACTCTCCTATTACACCATAACACATCATAGAGCCGAACACATTGTTCCACCTCTATATTTCCCTGAAATGCAGCCTCACGTAACGAGTCCTCTAGACTTCCGTTCGTAATCACACTGCCCACAAAACATGGAGAACCCCGCTCTACGGCTGGCGATATCTCATTTAAAGTACAAATCACACCTACAATACTACTCCTCTGAATATGGTCATTGAACGCTACTTCTACTTCAGAATCTCCCCATTTAAATTTCAAACTCCCTACATCATAACATAAGTTACCAGACACTCTATTTAGCCACTCTGAACCCAAGATAACACTGAATACTAAATTTGGAATTACAAGGCAAATCTGCTTCTCTACATGATTATTAATTTTAATGTCTACTAAAACTTGCTTAGAAATTACTTTAGACCTCTTCCCAACAGCTGTGATAACAAAAGTGCTTTTAATTGGCATCTCCTCAAAATTTACTCCAGTTCCTTTCATTTTATCATAAAATGCACTACTTATGCAACTCTTCATACAACCACTATCAATTAAAACATCTGTGTACGCCTCGGACACGTTAAATTTAACTATGGGGCTCTTACTAACCACTTCCTGAATAATACCTTCATCATTTAGTTCATGTAATAATTCATTTCTTACATTTAGGTCATAGGGTTCCTGTATAATTGTATGGACAGGGCATGCTACAGACTGAGATTCTGACCTTACTTCGCAGCCTGGTTCGCGTTTAAAGAACCGCTACAGCTGGCCGTAGTACTACTAACTACTGAACTAGTCTGGTTGTTCTGGGCTGTGTTGTCATTGTTTGGCTGTATATTACTACCACTAGGCTGTCCTCTTCCTTGACCCCTATTCTGGTTGTAATTATTGTCATTATAATTTCTCCCTTGATTTCCCCTGAAATCATTGTTTCTCCCTTGATTTCCCCTGTAATCATTGTTCCTCCCTTGATTTCCCCTGTAATCATTGTTCCTCCCTTGATACTGATTACCATAGCCATTTCCTCTGTTCTGATTTAGCTGATTATTATTATTTCTATTTTGAGCATTGGCCCCTTCGCCACCGTTCCCTTGAACTTCCTGATGCCTGGCTTCATTAGGTCTATTATTATTATTACCCTGGTTCCTATTGAAATTGTCCTCATAACCCCCTCTCCCTAGTGCATCAAATCTGCTTAACAAATTTTCTACTTGTGATATAGTCTTTACATTCTGGATACAAGCAGCCTCCTTGATCCTATAGGGAAAGTGCCTAAGTAGCAACCTTACCACATCACTTTCCTCCTTCAAGCCATCCAGATATTTACACACTAATACCTGCCCTAAAAAGTATTCGGTCATGGTGGAGCTTCCTTTAGGGTTATATTTACCACACACTACTCCCTCACGATGCTGCGACTGAATAACCTCATTCCAGAACTTTTCACAGAATTTCATTTTAAAATCATTGATATCAGTAAACTTGTCTCTGTAGACAGCAAACCAATTCCTCGTTTCCCCCACAAACACTTGTTCTAAAATTTCAACTACCTGGCACCACTCAATACTACCATTTTCCAACCTCTCCCCGAATTTATTTTCTATAGTGTTCATGAACTCCATTGGGCACCCCTGTCGATTGCTGAACTTACCCAGTTCTACCTCCCTGTGTGTGCTATTCACCAAAACTGGCCTATTCTGACTATTTTCTTGCCTGATCCTAGCTTTTAATTTTAATTCTAATTCTGCGATTTTCTCCTCAGCCTTCCTCTCAATACTGTTTACTGTTAATTTAATGTTTCCTTCTGATTCTTCTACTTTATCATATAGCTTTGCTTGTTTCTCCTCAATCTTGCTAATGCTTTCCCTATTACTCTCTCTTAAATCATTTACTTCTGCAACTACTTGTGAGTGGACTTTCTCAATTCTACCCCCCAGCTGTTCCTTAACCTCTTTAGTAGCTACCTGAATTTTGTCAATTTCTCCCCCCAATTGCTTTTTGACCTGCTGTGTTTCCAGTTGCACTAGTTCTTTTAAATTTTCAGCCTGTGTACTGATTCTAATTTCCAACTCCTCCTGTACTTTTCCTAATTTTCTGTCTACGTCTGCAATAATCTCTTTAGCCTTTTCTTCCATCACCCCCCTGATCTCCCCTCTAATCAGTTCGAATTTGTCACTCATTTCCCTACTGTTTTGTTCTAATTTAGCATTTAAAGTTTCAGTACTCTCTCTATTTTCCTTACTGTTTTGTTCTAATCTGGCGTTTAAAGTTTCATTACTCTCTCTATTTTCCCTACTGTTTTGTTCTAATTTAGCGTTGTTTTGTTCCAGTTTTGCGTTTAAAGCGTCTGTACTTTCTTTATTTTCCCTACTGTTTTGTTCTAATTTTGCATTATTCTGTTCTAATTTTGCATTTAAGGCATCACTACTAACTTTGTTCTGATACATGAACTCGAGAAGTAAAGTTTTTAATTCTGGTTGGCCGCCCACACTCCCTGTTTCAGTATCGGGATTTACCTCCGCTACCCCGGTACTACCATCACTCGACATACTGCTCGTATCATCACTCTCCCGTTGATGACCACTACGTAACCTCATCTGTCTTTCTTTCTCATCCCCCATAATGATATACACTGATACAGACAAATAACCCCCAAAATACAGGCACAGAAATATATACCCTTCTCCTTCCACAAATGTTATCAGGTTTTCAGCCCCAAGTTGTCGGCGACAATTGAAACGTTATTTACTTTGCTCCACGTTGAGCGTACAAATGTAATGGTAATTAGTTAGTGGCCCATGTTGGTAGCGACAAATGTAATGGTTTCGCTAGGCCTCACTGTTGGGAGAGAAATGTAACTGTTTACCTTTGCCTAAGCTATGTTGTTTTAATGGGCGCCAAGACCTCAATGCAATGTTGAAATCTAAATTTGTATTTAACAACGTCTAGCTCTGGCAGAACACATTCAAGACTCTATTCACTCAGATCGTGGTATGATTTGATCATTAACCCAACAAACAATTGTATCAGGAGAAGGAATTGGTCTATATCTAATGCTACCTACTGAAAGCAAAGATTGCATTGTAAAAGAAATGAATTTATTATATAAAACAATTATAGCAAAATTAATAATAATAATAATAACTACAAAATTTAAATTGGAGCGTTGTGATTTGAATATTACCGATAGAAAATTACGTGAAAACGGAGTCTGATAAATTGATTTTACTCTTATTTCCAAGCTATGAAGTTACTGAAATATGAAATTTAAAACAAAGAAAATGAGAGATTGCGTATTTCTGCGTGATTGGCGCTTACCACTGGAAATTGCCAAAGCATTTTCCCTCGTTCTTGCTGATGCTGTGTGCTTCCCACAGTCTCCTGGACGTCGTCATCTCCGTCGGAATATGATGATATGCTGGTAGATTAGATAATTCTATGGTCCGTACCTCGGACCCAAACACTCGTACAACCAAGTTTTACAAAAGTTCGTCGCTAACTCCACTGAACATCGGAGCGACTCGCACACGTATCCATACTCCTCAAGTATTTCACAGATAGCCCTCCTTTCACGGCGCGTCGAACGATATATCCACACGCCGGCTCCCCTACCATGGTACCGACATCTAGCTTACGTCGTCCTCCTTGATTGGCTGCACCCTACGCGCTAGATCCCCACTCCTTCCTCATTACACTCCGCGGGAGGGAGAAGTCGATTTCCGTTTCAACAATTCGCCTTTTCTAGACCTTGCGACCCAGCCTTGCGCAATACTTCTCGACAGGAATCAGCTTGTACTTGAAATCCCAGTGAGTCATGTCTCTCAAATACCCTAACTGACAAAACTCCGTAAAATTCCGTAATCAGATAATTTTCTATGATATCGTCGTTCGTAATAATTTGCTGGATAGCGTTTTCTAAGACATAGAAAACCTATCTGAATGCTAATAATTTTTATAAAATGCTCCGAAAATACCTTAATAATAATTATAATAAATTAATAATAATAATAAATTAACAAGGAGGCTATGTAAAACAAATGAAAGAAGAACTTCAAAAATTCAAAATTACTGAAGAAGATTGTCTAAATCGAATAGAGTACAGAAAAAAAATTTTTGGTCTCAAAATTCTTGTCGGGGAGAAGAAAAATCTCAACAGAGGAGAATGGACTGCTGAAAGAAGAGCTGCACAGTCGACCAGGATGAAAGACTTCTGGAAGAGAAAGAAGGAAACTAGACCTATAAAGAAGTGATATTTGCGTGGTCCTTGTTGGCCTGTCCGCGGTGTATATATAATAAATTAACATGAAAAATTCTCTTGGCTGAACAATTTGCCGCGTAAATAAATATAGAATGGCTTCCTACTGACTTATGCCAGTTGCATAAAACCCCTCGAAAAACACGTTACAAAGTGACCCGGTGCCAGTCCTCGTGTTATATTATTTCACCCCTGTTCTCAAGGGTTAATGGCAACGCTACTTATTTTTACATATTTAACACAATAATACATAATTATAATAACTGTATATTCACATAACTATAACATCTATGACAATTGCCGTTTAATTGAGCGTTACGAATTATACAAAATGTTGTTTTTATGCTAAAAACTGCAAACTGAGCTGTGGTATCCCACTTCTATTCCAAGCGAATGCCTGGATGGTGCCTAACGTTAGACCACGACAGCTTTCTCTCCAATTCAACTGAATCACCAATAAGTACACTTATAATACAGCTATCACAATACCACAGGCTATCTGACCAAATTCCACACACAACCTAGTACACGGGATTAAATGACCACAATGTCCATGGTCCTCCAAAGAAACGACAACAACACTGAATTCATTTCGATCGTCGAAATGAGGAATGGCCTATGAACAGTTGAAAGCTACCTTTCTCTCTTTGCTGCGATAGAGTTGGCTCGTAAATGAAATGAAAATCCACAGCCTGCTTCCAGTCTCCGACCGGGTCAGGAATGGAATGAATGAAGCCCCCATCTAGCGGCGAGGATATGAACTGTGCCGGCTGCCGAGGCCTGACGCACTCCTCTGGGGCAATGATTAAATGAATGACAGATGAAATGAAATGATAGTGGAGAGTGTTGCTGGAATGAAATTGTGACAGGGAAAACCGGAGTACCCGGAGAAAAACCTGTCTGCCTCCGCTTTGTCAAGCACAAATCTCACATGGAGTGACCGGGATTTGAACCACGGACCCAGCGGTGAGAGGCTGGCATGCTGCCGCCTAAGCCACGGAGGCTCTCACTTGGCTCGTAAATAATGTAAGTAATTTAAAACCTTGAAAATAGCAAGTGCTAAAACGCCGTGTGAATAGCGCCACACCTGTCTCATAAAAATTTACAGTCCATCAGCGGCTGTGTGTGTTTACTCTGCGACTTCATCTCAGTGTCAAGATCTTGAATCAGTGTTTACGTCGGAGTAAACAAGTCGCGGGACGGGACGTATGAATGAACCACTCCTTCACTGCTTGATGGCTCGCCTTCAGCGGTTAAACAGTACAGAGGTGTGAAGATGTAGCGGATTCTGTCTTATGAAACGTTACTTGATTGTTCGTTCTGTGATGGTGATAATTGCTGTAAAAAGGTGTGGGACATCTGCCCATCATAATATTTATTTACTTAATAATTAGAAGTGTTTGAATTCATAAAATGAACTTTTGTATATTTAGGCAAAAAACTAACTTTTATAGAGGCGGCTTCGGTGTCGTAGTTGGTAGCATGCTGAGCTTCTATGCCCAAGGTCGCGGGTTCAAACCCGGCCGAAGCTGTCGGATTTTTAAGAGCGTTAAAATCCCTCAGTATGCCTTCCTTCGGAGGGGAAGTAAAGCCGGCGGTCCATGTCATAGATTTATGGCATGGTAAAGAACCTTCCACTAATTACACCTGTGTGAAGCTAAATTGTATAGGTTAAGAATGTAAACAACGCTCTTAGGTTCCTACGTTCGTTGCCAAGAGCCGACTGCGGTGGCGTCTAGTAGCTAAGTTCTGAACTAGGCCTAGTAGTTGTTGACGGTGGCGTTTGACGGCAAAAGTAGGAACTATTTGAAAAATTAAAAGTTGCAATCCTTATTTGAATGAAAAAACAGATACACACACTAATACAGTCATCGCAATTAACACCTGTTATCAGACAGATTCTACATACACCCAAAGTACACGGGGCTACATGACCGCGTTGTCGCAGCCCCTAAACTGAGGAACCAACCAACCAACTTTTATAGATTCCTGTAAATCATTCCAAAAATAAGCGAAACTCAACTTACACTCATTTACACTTTTCTTATTTCGTGTCTATTAATAAATAAATCGTTTTTGAATTCAGTAGGCCGTGTTCATATCTGCAAAATTAATCTCGGGAGTTTCCGCCAACACAAAGTTCCTCATTTCTCTACTAGAAAGCGCTATAGTGTTCAAGGAGTTTGGATATCTAACCTCCTTGACTTTCATAGTGATTCAAGGAACAACGAAATTCGACATGCAAGCTACCCTCTGGGGGTCAAATTACAAAGCTTGCACCCGGCATCCAAGGCCATACGATATTATTATTATTATTGGACTATTATTAATAAATCGATTCTTCATTTAGCCGATTATTTGATTCTTCGGTTATCCAATCAAATCCAATTAATCTATTATTCCGTTAGTCGATTGATCGATAGAACATGCAGTCGACTAATCGATTGATCCTTTTTGATTAATTTCAAATTATTTGTTTATTCGATTAATCGAACATCGCTTCTTACCAACTCTAGTTTGAAGAAACAGAGCAAATTTCTTCAACAATAATATAAATTCAATTTTCTGGATCTGCAGTATAACATTTGAACAAGTAAACAGGAGCATTTTTTGTCTGTTTCTCTGTACTTTATTTTTTTATTTATGCGGCAAATAGAGTTTATAACTTTCAGACCTATTTCAGACGAATGTTTTCTCCCTTGTCAACTTGTGTGTTCAATCATCAAGTAAGAAACGCAGGAGATAAGCTGATATTTCAACACTATCCAATGAATAAAGATAACATAAAATTCCAATATTATTTTCAATGATGATGAGTTTATGAATAAATGTTTGAGAGCAAAACTGTTTAAAATTTTATTCTATGCAACAGTTTGAAAGAATGAAATGTTTTGATTTCCTTGACACAGAATGAGAACTCCAATTTTAATCTGTGTAAATAAAAAGAATGTCTGTATCTGTCCTTTTGAATAATTTATCATCAACTTCTAAAGGCAGCCATTAGCCTCTGTTTTCTGTCACTCTTCATCTCATGATAGAAGACATAACGAAGACTTTGCACGAGGATCCACTTTATTGTTAAAAGTGTGGTTGGAAAGAGCTCCTTTCCCTTGATCTCAATTTGCACCTTGTTCTAACTTTTGTTAACAAGCTTGATGATACAACTATTTCGTCTACTAACAACTAAATACTAGCTTTCTATATATTAATCTATATCTTCGTTTCCTACTGTGCAGATGACAACCTACGAGAATCTTAAACATTTCCTTCACCGAATTTGCAACCATTGCTAATCGAATGCATTCGGTGTGCCTGCCTCTTGACCTTGAATTTTTCTCTACGCCTTTAGCTTCTTTATGGTTTCTTCAATGATAACAAAACAAAAATGTAAGGTGGCTATGAGCAGCCCTGCCTCCCTAAATTCTTAATAAATTATTGATGATTTTCTGCTCATTCTCGTCTATTACCGTAGTCAATGTTTAGCACACTAATAACAGTACTAGCCTCCAGTCTTTCTAGTCCGAATGAGTAGTTTTCAAAGTTTGAACATATTCTCCCATTTCTCATTATCAAATTGGTGTTCATTTCCACTTTCTCAATGGTGTGGTGGACCTGGAGCATAACTAAGCTTCGTTCCGCGACTGTTTTTTGCTAACGAGGCGGCGCCCCTGCACTGTATTTTATTTAGCAAAAGCTAATATGTTAAAAGAAATCAGTTGTGAGTTTTGGATCAGTTGCCATTGATCTGCCAGAAACAGACATATAAATCATTGCATAAATATTTACTAGGTTTCTCCATTAATCACCATCACGTTATTGACATGGGTTTGCCCGAATGAGGCCTGCGGAGTCTACCCAATATTGAATTCACGTAACCAACAAATAATTAAACATTACCCAAGAATAAACACAGCTGCGTACCAATGATGTTGACGACGGGTACGTCTACTTCTGAATTTTAAATCCAGTGGTTCAAAACAAACTACTGTAGTATTATTAATATTGCTCAAGTTAATGTATTACACCTATGAACTTGTGAATTCGATTCAACATAACTCAACATCCTCAGCTGTGGTCTCAAACCCATAAAATACCTCATCATCCAGTGAGAAAACTGTCATATATTTTGCTGTAACCAGTGAAAACTCATGCAACTCTCCGGGGCACGTGTAACTTGTTTCCCTACCTTATCGAAATCTGGACCATACCCATGTGTGCGCATATAATTAATTACTCGCAGCTTTATTTCAATCTCAGAGCCGACTCCGGTCCTGGTTACCCTCTCTGATATTTCGGCATTTGTGCACTACTTCCGTGGAAATGATCTAAATGTAGGATTACCTGGTCTATAAACAGTTCTACGTTTGCAATCTGCGGCAGGGATAGTACTGAAGGTTTTTGATGTGTAACATCTTTCCACAAGACCACGGCCGCCTTCTTCCCTCTTTCTTGCCTCTCCATCCCAATCTTCCCCTCCCTTCCCAACCCTCATGAGGCCCCTGTTCGCTTTGCTTGGGCGAGGTGCTGATCACACCTCCCCAGTTGTATCCACCCCGACCAGATGTTCCAAGCTCCAGGACACTGCCCGTAGTGGCGGTAGTGGTGAGTTCCCTCGCTGAGTCCGTCGAAAACACCAACCTAGAGGGTAAATCGACTAAAAAAACATATTTCCACTCGGTTGCTGGATATTTTTGTGGGAGTGATTTTGAAAAATGGGACAGAAGTGGATCGGACGGAAGTGTGTAAGACGCACTGACAGCTGGATCACATTGCTCAACCACGGCCAACTGGATGTGAGCTGCGCAGTATTATTGGTATGTGAAAATAAAATCACCATCCTGTGCTTAATATTTGGGTGGTCGTTACAGCCGTGGTGTTAGCGTCTTTGACTGAGAATCTAGAGATCTCGGGTTCGAATTCCAGACGGGATAGATTTTTTTGCTACCAGATTATCGTTTTAAACGATATTTATCAAATCAATATGACTCATTTTAACAGAATCCATATGAAATTACGTGTTGGTCTGTGAATCAAGAGGTCCGGGAACTGGGCAAGCCTTTCATGATCTACTGCTGTGCACATTGCATTTACTCGCAAGTTGGCCTATTTATAGGGAATTTAAGGTTATGAGCGGTGTCGCGTCTATTAATCTAGTTGATCCATATCGTATTCGTTATTTAGCTAGTGCTGGTGGAAGCTACAAAACCTCTAATAAAATGAGTTCCGTATTATAAATTACTATAGACTATCTGTTAAACACTCCCTTTTACAATAGATTAATATTTGTGCCAATAATATTATAAAATACCGGTGTATCAACAATTCCATGTGAGGTTTCTTCTATGTCAGACGTTACACATCATATGCGACTACTGTTTGAATTATAATATCATGCTCTCAATAAAATAGTTAACAAAAAATTGATGACGTAATTTATTGTCTAATCAACTTATGGAAACTTACCTTGCCTGATAATTATCCGTATAATATTTGTTATTCTACTGATATCCTTTCCATACATTTTGATCGACTCGTTCTCTAAATATTCAAGTAGGGGACTTGGCTATTGTCTGGTTTCCCTTTAAAACTATCCACTCCTATGTCTAAAGAACAGACCATTCCTTTATTTACTTCTTGCAGAATGAAACCCCCGATCTTCTTCCTGGAGACAGGGAGGTTTTGTGTTGCACGTGCGTGCTAGTCTGCCTGCGTGGCACCAGGTACCGGTAGTCTGTTTCTAATGGATGTAAAATCTTCCAATTTCTTTGTTTCTAGGACAATTCATATTTCCAGCTGGTAATTTAATTATTCACTCTACGATGTATAATCCAACGTAGTAGTCGGTCACTATATCGAATTTAATTTACGACCTTTCTGGTGATTAAATTAAGGGACGGAATGTCGGGATAATCTGCCTCTCGCAACATAAGAAAAAAACTATGAATTCTGAAAACTCGGGGTATTTGGAAACTCATGACAAGAGTTACGGAATGCAGGAAAATTAGAGGCTCCCTAAGTATCTTCACTTTACCGTTGGAGTTGGAAGACAACGGAAGTTGACCAAGAGAGGTCGACAGGAAGGATACAGAGAGAAACCCGCCACAAATATGTGATACTCGCTGTTCCGCCCTTTTAGAACAACGATAGCTAACTAACAAATAAGTGAGAGTAATGCGAGAAATAAAATTCCAAGAACCCCAATCCATGTCCGAAAAGTGCAAAAATATGGGGAGGGGAGGACGACGACGACAATGAATCTTGCAACACTAGTCAGAGCCGAATGGCATCGAAAGATGTCTCCACAATCTCCATAGTCACTCACAGGTAACCCAATAGAAGTGCGAGTGAGCGATTGCTTATTGGGGGTGATGGTAAAGAATAAGTAATGTGGGTGACGCAGAGTAATTTAGTCCCCACGGTTCGCTCCACCCAGTTTGGCAATGACGGGACCGCATCTGAGTCAGGCATTGTTGTTGATTCATTGAAGGGATTTGCGACATCGTAGTTTTGTATCCCCGTAAAATTGGGTGTGCCTGTATCTGTCTGATAAGCTGTGTAATTGTGATGGATGCAGTATTGTGTTCATGTGTAATTTAGGCTAGGATATGGAAGAAGGCGGCTGTGACCTGAAGTTTGAAACCATCCTGGCATTTCCTTAGATTAGAAGTGGGAATTCACGGAAAACCCCTTCTAGGACAGCTGGGGGTGAGAATATCACCTATATCGTCTTAGTTTTGTCACACGAAGCTGAGCGTAGCTCGGTCGAATCCTCAGACCAGAATGAAATTGCTTAGCAGAGCCGGGAATCGAACCCAGGACCTTTGCATCCTTAGTTTCAATATACAGTCGTCATATTTTTTTAAGAGCGTTAAATATCCCTCAGTATGCCTTCCTTCGGAGGGGAAGTTACTGCCGCCCCTCAGAGTTAAGGTGACTACGGTTGAAAATCGTCCGGAAATCTCACACGTCAGCCGCAACGCGTTGTCGTTGTTGGCCTGATTGAGTCCTTTTGCATTCGTGGAGCGTTCCTCGTGGTTGGTTGGTTGGTTGCTTGGTTGTTCAATTTGTTGGTAAGCGGCATTGCAGCGTTCATGGCGTCATTGAATGGTAATTCACTGCGACTCTGTTTGTATGGGTTCTGACCTGTGAGGATGAAGGCTGCTGAGGTGATATGTGTTGATGCAGAATTATATTCTAGGCCTGAAACTGACACACTTGTTCTTCTAGCTCCTCCATCTTGGTATATAACACAATCGATCACGTCAGGGTCACCAAAATGTGTGATGAACACACTTTTATCTCAAGAACCACAAGATAGAGTCACATGTACAAAGAACAGATGATAGCCTAATACTACTTTGTCAACAACCGAAAACTGTCGTCATGGAAACCGCTAGCATTAGTGAAACCATAGCGTATAGAAGAGAAACTTAAAAGTCTTTGAATTGTTTGTCTCGCACGTAGGTGCCACCTCGTGGTGAACTGTGTTACTGCCGCCACAAAGAGATTTTGGGAAGAGAAGGAAGCAAATTGAAATTCATCTGTTAAATATGTTCAATCGCGATCATTAGTTGGGTATAATGTTAGTTAGTTATTGTTGTTTTAAGTGGCGGAACTACGAGGTCATAATGTTGTAAAAATTTAACTAATTAATTAATAATATAATTAATATTATAAAATAATAATAATTTTATTATTTATTTATTTATCGTATGGCTTTTAGTGCCGGTAGTGTCCGAGGACATGTTCAGCTCGCCTGAGTCAGTAGCTGCTTCCAGCGGACACCCATAGGGTGAGCTACACGTTCCGTTCAATTTCAAGTAGTTCCAACTTTCGCTACCAGATATCAATGATACCTAGTGGCGAACGTTGGAACTTTGATAGAGCGTTCCAACGAAATCTAACCTAACAATTTAGCTTCACACAAGTTTAGTCTGTGGAAGGATCTTTTACATGCCATGGGACCGCCGGCTTTACTTCCCCTCCGGAGGAAGGCATACTGAAGGATTATTAACGCTCTTAAAAAATCCGACGACTTCGGCCGGGTTTGAGCCCGCTATCTTGGGTACAGCAGTTCAGCATGCTATTAGAAAAAATGGTTGAACTTTTGTTGGAATATTCAAAGATACATTGGCTTACTAACAAAATATGTAATCATGCCTCCTCATTAAAAGTCAAGAATAAATGAATAATCGAAATTAATTGTAACGGTACATTTTCTTAGGTGACATTTAGGTTAGGATCATGACTACTCTTTGCTGGTGAGCTATTGTACTTCAGGCCTTAGCGCTGATCATAGATTCATTGCAATAGTTCGTCAGTAAAGGAGAAGGGGACCATGTATTATTTAATTTTAGATCTATTTAGTTCTATTTATGATGTTTTTTGTTTCTTTTTGGTTATTCTTGGACTTAGATAGGGTATTGTTTCGAGTGTTAGTATCTGTAGAAATTTTCTATGGAGATTGTAGAAAATAATTATGAGGGAAGAAGGGATATGGTTAGGAAGATTTGGTTAGGTTTAATGATGGTTTGGTGTTGTCTGGAGGATATGATATGGTTTCTTTTTATGATAATGATTGGAGAAAGGCTTTGAGGAAAGTGTTTTGATGAAGTGCTTGGAATGGTGCTAGTAAGAATTGCATTGGAAGCAAGTAGAGTACGGTAAAAGATATAAATTGCAGGAGTGTATCAGGTTTGAAAGGAGGTGTGTCCAAGACAGAGAGAGTGTTGTTTTTTTTGTAAGAGAAAAGTTTCCCTCATTGTGCTACAACAACTACGACCCCAGATTAACCCTACTACTCCTTGATACGTCACATAATAAAGACCTTCAAGAAATATCAGACGAAATTTTATGAGACAGGCCTAGCTTCAGATCATTGGTGAACAAACTTCATTTTTCTGAAAACCTTGGGACAGAAGATAGGAAGAAAAATCATAGTGAAAGAATGAAGAGATTTTTTTTATAAATAAATAAATAAATAAATAAATACACTTAGCACAATCTCACTCATGAATGCTATGACTGATTTATCCTTGATATGAATAATCAGACTTTATCAATTCAGCTACTGGTGCAGTGAGTGGTTAGGGGTTTGTTATTCCTTCGTATGTATATCAGAGCGAAGTTAGTTTTCTGGGAATATCACAGACAGTGTTAATTTAAGGGCCTTTAAATGTGGTTTTCGGAGACCCTTTATAGTCGGGTGAAAAAGACCTTTCTTACCACACTCACACGTCAAAATTGCGCGAAAAAAATTGGGAGTGCCCCTTTATCCCCTTAAGCGCATTATACTGTATGTATTGATGAATTTTACTGCTTAATATGGTTCAGTGATAACCTTATAACCGTCTGGAAACTTTCACAGTAATGTAATAATTGGAATTGCATTGCGTCTTACAGAAATAGATGGACCTGTGAGATTCTGTTACCATGGTTACCGTGTCGTATTATTTCATTATTTCATTGTAAATATACATGTTTTAAGGTATGTATTTAATTGTGAGGCATTTAAAGAGTAAGTGAGTGCGTTTCGCTTACGCATTGGGTAATGCTGAACCTGTAGGTACCCTATATGTGTAGGTTGGTGTTAATGGGACTTTATTTTCGGTACAAAACTGGAATGGGACCTTAGCAGAATAATATAGGGAGGGATATACAAAGTAGGCTTTTAGAACGCAATTAGAACTCTAACATGTGAGTTGTGACTGCAGTAGAAATTGCAAAATGTTGTTAAAACTAACCTATTTGTGACAATTTACTATTGTCAAAATAATATGTTAGTACCGTATTCATTGATGGAAGCCACATTTGCTTTTCAAGTTCATTTCAGATGCTGCTCATTCCTGTTATAATGGCGGTTAGCAGTAGTGTAATACAGTATTATGTCAGTCATGCGGCACATTAGTTATGCGGGCTGCAAGCACAATGCTTCCCCAGAGTATAGTTCCGGGGACATCCATAATAACGAGCTTACGGAGTGAAAGATTAAACGTCCCCGTAATCAAATAATAGCGCGAGTAACAATTATTTCTTGTCATTGAACTATAATTCATTCATTATCTTAATAGCTAAAGCCCCTGGTAACTGACTAAATACTGTAGCACGCAATGCAGATGCATAATTTAACTCTTGATTCCCACGTGGTAATCAGGACCTCATCACTGGTGTCTTCTGTCCCGCGCTGAAATACCCACCATTAGTAACAGCAGCCTTCTAAGCACAACGTGAGTCAGAGGAAAAGGACCAGATTCTGTGGGCTGTTAATGTACAGTAGATGATTCTAGAGTAAAATCATGATCTAAACATATGACCTTCGTTGCCAAGAGCCGACTGCGGTGGCGTCTAGTAGCTAAGTTCTGAACTTGGCCTAGTAACGTTGACGGTGGCGCTTGGCGGCAAAAGTAGGAACTATTTGAAAAATTCTAAGTTGCAGTACTTAAATTAAAAAACATATAACACACACTAATACAGTCATCACAATTAACTCCGGTTATCAGACAGATCCTACACACACCCAAAGTACACGGGGTTACATGACCGCGTTGTCGCAGCCTCTAAACTTAAGAACCAACCAACCAATCTCAACGACATAAGGTTGTAGTATTATATTTATGGTTTTAGAAGCATTTTCTGCAGCGTCGCCTTAGTAATCTATAAATTAATAGGTTTCCAATCGGTCAACACATTAAATAAAATGGTCGGGGACTAACAATTATATTAATTCAAACTAAGCCGGGTACAATAACATGGATTAATTTCCCACCGTTTCACATTGATACACTTTTCTAAGTACGGGGTTTATTTGGATGACATAATTTGTTCGTCAGGCGAACATCATCATATCCTGTTCATTTAAGGCTTAAACGTTTAGATATTATATAAAACATACACACAAGCGATATTGGTCTATATTTTTGAGAAGGTCCAAGAATCATTAGCATACACTCATTTAAGATTACGCCAGGAGTGCTATGCATGGAACTAGCGGACATCATGTGACAATATATATCCGCTTGCAGGATACTCCAGCTCAGTAACTCATTGACCTATCACCATGATGATTCGAAGATGATGATCATTAAAACTCAGCATTTCTTCTAGGTTTGTGCCGTGTCTTGTGTGGGGTTTCGCCTAGGACACCAAGCTGGCTCATCGGCGGGCTCTTGGCGAAACCCCACACAAGACACGGCACACACCTAGAAGAATTGCTGAGTTTTAATTCACTGGCCGTGAATGCCAATATACCATCTTTTTGGAAGCCTTCATAGGGAGGTTAAGGCCGCTTGGGCTTTTAGTTCTCGCAGTCAAGAGGTGCAGTTGCACCTTATATAAAGGGAGGTAGCGCGCAGTTCGTTACTCCTGTGGGGGCCGGGCGGGGACACCAAGAGTCCGCCGATGAGCCAGCTTGGTGTCCTAGGCGAAACCCCACACAAGACACGGCACAAACCTAGGAGAATTGCTGAGTTTTAATTCATTGGCCGTGAAAGCCAATATACCATCTTTATTGGAAGCCTTCATAGGGAGGTTAAGGCTGCTTGGGCTTTTAGTTCTCGCAGTCAAGGGGTGCAGTTGCATCTTATATAAAGGGAGGTAGCTCGCAGTTCGTTACTCCTGTGGGGTCCGGGCGGGGACACCAAGAGCCCGCCGATGAGCCAGCTTGGTGTCCTAGGCGAAACTCCCACACAAGACACGGCACAAACCTAGAAGAATTGCTGAGTTTTAATTCACTGGCCGTGAAAGCCAATATACCATCTTTTTGGAAGCCTTCATAGGGAAGTTAAGGCTGCTTGGGCTTTTAGTTCTCGCAGTCAAGAGGTGCAGTTGCACCTTATATAAAGGGAGGTAGCGCGCAGGTTGTTACTCCTGTGGGGGTCTGGGCGGGGACACCAAGAGCCCGCCGATGAGCCAGCTTGGTGTCCTAGGCGAAACCCCACATAAGACACGGCACAAACCTAGAAGAATTGCTGAGTTTTAATTCACTGGCCGTGAAAGCCAATATACCTTCATGATGATCATTGATGCAGAGACAAGGCTATGACTTAGATGCTCCTCCCCTACACGGTCTGGTTATGTGAATTTCTCCAGATGACCACGATGGCGCTACTTATCGGGAATTATGGCTTCCATGTTACGTTATATGCAGATTCTTTGGTAAGCTTGACTTTTCTCATTGGACTTTCCTTTTTGTCAGTGCGAAAATGGTCAACACTGTCTATGTGCTGCATTTATACAACTATATTGTGCAAATCTTAAGACTATTAAAGTTGATTTCACAATCATATCATCCTTCCCATCGATAACTGCTGCCATCTAGGTAAGAATTCTCCAATGGTGCAATCGTGAATCCCATCTCGCGAGGGCAAACTTCTGTGCATTTTTGGTGCACAGTCGAAATGTTTCGGCATCGCACGGGTTTCCTAGAGCAGCAAAGAGCAACAGACACGACACACTGCTCCACATCAAGTTCTGTAGCAACTTGCGCATGCGCATTCAAAGAGGCAGTTCAGGATTTTTGGCCAATACTGTATCAGCATTAATGGCGGAGGTTCCATGCTGAACATAGGGGAACATAGCTTACATTTCTGCCATATCTGCAGGAAATAGAGTAAAAGAGAGGAACTATATGGCAGGAATTTAATGTCACGGATGCGATGACATCGCGAGATTGGACGAGGGATTTCTATGAGATGAGACACTTGTTAACCTGATTCTCGGTGCATGGATTCCACTTCAAAGTGTGTGCAAACAAAATCTACCATCAATCAGATTGCAGGCGCGAGTATGCCCTCTGCGGCAAAGCGTGTGACAGATATCATATCATGTAATGCGGTGTGATCAGAGGAAGTTATCTCTGTCACAGTTTTGTGCTAGTGATAATTAATTAATTAATTTAAAACGCACAATGTGCAAGATTATTTCAAAATCATTCTGTGCAGAACCTAGTTAAAGGAATTGCCCTTCCTGCACAACTCAGTGCGTGGACGGTCACTTTGCTTCACGCATAGGGCGCACACACACTCCTCGTTTGGCGAGTGGTGCGTCTTCGTGGAGCATAGCTTGGGGTGAAATCCGTGCACAGCTAGTCTGGTCGTTATATGTCTTTAATTCGTAGCTGGCTTCTTTCCACATGTCGGTGGTCGTCGGGTCTGTGCTGTAAAAGTCCTAACAAATTTCTGTTTTCTTTCTCTGATGTTCGAGAAAAAAATAAGTAATACTTAATTCAATTGCATATTTTGTACTCTAATGAATTTATCATTTCTGCCATATCTTTCGAGAAATGAACGATAAGCATTCGGTTTCCTATCAAGTACATTCCAGCTGCATAGGATTATCACTATTTTTGTCTAAAATTGTATTATATGTTTTGTTGTTTCGGTTTTCTTAGGTTACAGAGCACGCTCGAAACCACTAGTACACTTTACCTACGAATTAGCAAGGTCACTGTTGCCCATCTTAACCCGTATGTCTAAATGTCGACTGATTTCAGTAAGATCTTGAATATATTGATGACATTGTCATCACAGCTGGCAGCTTCGGTGGCGTAGTTGGTAGCATGCTGAGCTTCTATGAACAAGATCGCGGGTTCAAATCCGGTCAAAGTCGTCGGATTTTTAAGAGCGTTAAAAATCCCTCACTCTGCCTTCCTTCGGAGGGGAAGTAAAGCCGGCGGTCCCATGTCATAGATTTATGGCATGTTAAAGAAACTTCCACTAATTTCACCTGTGTGAAGCTAAATTGTATAGGTTAAGAATGTAAACAACGCTCTTAGGTTCCTACGTTCGTTGCCAAGAGCCGACTGCGGTGGCGTCTGGTAGCTAAGTTCTGAACTAATAGTCGTTGACAGTGGCGTTTAGCGGCAAAAGTAGGAACTATTTGAAAAATTCAAAAGTCTACAGTCCTTACTTGAATTAAAAAAAAACAGATAACACACACTAATACAGCCATCACAATTAACAGCGGTTATCAGACAGATTCTACACACACCCAAAGTACACGGGGCTACATGACCGCGTTGTCGCAGCACCTATACTTAGGAACCAACCAATCAACCATCTCAGCTCATTCCCCTGAGGATTTGAATGCGTTTTTAAATGGTATGGGCTTCGTCTTGAGGAAAGAATTCGTGATGAAAAGAGTGATAGTCAGTCTGAAAGACTAGACTTTATATCATTTTAAATGCTACAAATACAGAAAAATACTGGGTGAAAGCCTCATGATCATGCAGCGAACTGCGTGAACTCAAAGTCCTTTAGCAAGTGCAAACCATGTCAAAGGAGGTAGCTGGCTGGATGACGTCACGCTCACTGGAGCGCGCGGGGGAAAGGAGGAAGCTCAAGGGTACTATGACGTCATACACATCAGTGCATTCTCGGTACATTTCGGCCCGTCGCCATAACGTAACCCCAGACCTCAGCGTAGGACGAAGACGACAAGATCATTTAAAATTATAAAATCAATAAATGCAAAACAAACATAATGGAATGCAGCTAAAGAAATTAAAAACCCTGACGTCAAATTGGCAGGTGAAAAGCTCAAGAAAGTAGAAGCAAAATAACCAGTAATGAACGAAGCAAAGAGGATATAAAAAGTAGATTGGCTCAGGCAAGGAAAGCATTTCCCATAGAAAAGAAATCTGTTTACATCAAATGGAGATTTAGGTATTAAGAAGTCATATTTGAAAGCTTTTGTCTGGAATGTGGCTCTATATGAAAGTGAAACTATGTAAGAAACGTCTTAATACTAATTTTATCAACACAATACCGTATCGATCTGGGCCATTCATCGCAAATTCGAATTTACCACGGACTTCGGGATAGGGAATCAGTAGAGGGATGAGACCGATCTAAACGAGTGATACTAGGCGCTCGGCTACGCTATGTAATATGTAATATTTCCGATATCTCGCAAACCAATAATCGGAGATGACTGTTGAAGCAGCATGAAAGAGGAGAATAGAAACGTTTGAAATGTGGTGTTACAGGAGAATGATGATGATCAGATAGGTAGATAGAGTAACAAATTAAGAAGTATTAAGACGAGTGGGAAAGGAGAGATGTTTCTGGCGACTGATAATGAAGAAAAGAGATAGGTTGGTATTACACACACTAAGACACCCAGGAATAGCAACCTCAGTTATGGAAGGAAGGGTTGAAGACAAGAACTGTAGAAGTAGAGCAAGGTTAGAATATGTTAAACAGATTGCCTCGGATGTAAGGTGTGGTAGCTATGTAGAAATAAAACGATTAGCTCAGATCAGGGAGGCATGGAGAGCGGCATCACACCAGTCAAAATACTGAAGATTCAAGCAACAACTTAAATATGGTCCCGATTGGAATGCAAAGAGGATATGGTATGTTATCAACCTTACTTTAAGCAACTTTCATGACAACGTGGCGTTAATAATGCGAATCAACAGCAAATTTTATCCTCAATCGACAACCCTTCTCCATGGTTGATTCCTCGGGATACAAGTGAATTATGTTACAGAACTTGGATGTACGGTAGAGTGTCTCTTCCTTGTTGCGCTTTGCTGCTCTAGGAATCCCGAGCGATGCCGAAAAATTTCGACTGTGCACGAAAAATTAATTGGAGATTGTGCTCGAGAGACGTGAGTAATTTCTCAGGGTCTCACAAATTGGGGCTGTGACCATGGAGCCCTCTCGAAGTCCAGCATTGGTTCCACTTGTAATATTTATTTTTAATGGGTGCCCCATCAAGTAGGTTTATAGAGGAAAATCCTGTTGGGCGCCAACTCAAATACAAGTAAATATATGAGTAATTAATCTCTTGTTCCAAGCAAAATAAACACGAGTCCTCTATAATCTCAGGGTGTAGGGTATTATTAAATACCAACCTGGATACCATCAGTTTGGATATCAGTTCTGACATTCACTGAAATATAATATCAATTACTGGAAATGTTACTTACGGTTCTGAGGAAATATAAATATATATATTATATGTTGTACTGCAGTATGAGGATATGATTATTAAGATCTTTATTATAAGGATTCTTCTTTGTTAGAAGCATTACGGGATTATCAATATCATGCAGACCAGACACCTTCATACAATGTTAGTTATAAACTCTTCCAGTTTTCAATACAAGACATACATTTCATTTTAAGATCCAATCCTACCATAAATTTCGTATAATCAACTATTCTCAATTCCACCTTCATTTTTCTTTGCCTAATTTAAGATATGCCACACATCTTCTAATTCTGGATCCTCCTCTATGGATCCAACAGATTTGCACTCAAATACACCTAGTTCATAATATCACCACCTGAGCGCTACTTAATACTTTCCACATACAAATGGCAAACATCTCATATAGCTTCATAAAAATGTCACACACTTACTTGTGCCGGATCAGTTGTGAGCTCATGGGAAAAGTGAGCTCTTCTTTGTGGAATATTCATGATCCGTTAGTAATAAGCCTGCTTCTGCTTGAATTATTTTCAGCTATGAACTGGAAAACATGTTACAAAATCTGTAATAGGTCACAGCATTACGGACAGCGTGTGATACCATCATTCACCATTGTAGTGAAATGAATGAGTCAAAATAATATACACTGAAGCATGCTGATAAAAACCTTCCATTATAATAGATTTATAGAATTTCCAAATTTTGTACAAATGTTAAAAATAACAGTATCGGCCGCGCGTCTGATATGGAGTGAATTATGAATTATTTATCTGACGGTGGGGACATTTTTGATGTTATTCTCGGATATTGGTATTATTTCGTTTCGTTATCATACTAAATGTGTTTATTGACAAATCGAGGGTAAAAATTAATCAAACGCTAATTACATGTGCTGCATATAATCTCCTTATATTAATCCGACATTATTTTAGTAATTCACACGCGTACAAAACACGATCAGTAATGGACGTTTTATTTGCCAATGAGCATGGTTAAATGAAGAGTGGAGTGGTGTGCTGTGCAGCAATAGCAGAATATGCCTTTGAGAAATGTATTACTAATGTAATACAGTGGAACGTGGCTAATTCGAAATGTTCTTTAATTCAATTATTTTTCCTAGGTCCCTACCATTTCATATACAATCAATATTAAAGAATCGTGGTTAATTCGAACTTTATTTTGGATAATTCTAAGTTTTTATGTGTAAAAAGCCGATCGGAAGCCAAACAGTTGGGTCAGGAATTTCCAAAAAGCGACGTTGTATCATTGGCATGCGGCCCCTACTCGATTGTTTTGCCTACGATCCTGCCATCTCGTACGAGGACTTTGTCATCGCGGACGGAAATGTCGTAGTTTGTGGTGAGCTGACCGGCGCAGAAATCATCGCCGATGTACTGAACACCGAAAAACAAGATGGTGGCGACGCATCTGGTGATGAACTCGTGGAGAAAGTTCCCGAAAAATACTGTATGTTCCGAGTGCAGCCCAAGCCACAAACCACATTTGAACTTAAGCGTGTTTTTTAAGTAGAAATGACGTAAGTAATTCCGTTTTCCATTCCTTAAATTTGTTAGATTCTTTTGTGGTGGCCGAGAGTCTTAATTATTGTAGGAAACAGGTAAAAATCTCAAACTTCTTTGATAAACAGTAGATTTCTCTATGACTTAACTAGATTTCTGGATTACTGCTGTCGTTAAATAGGTGAATAGTGCATTTTGGTTTTATTTTATCATTTGAAACTTTTGAGGTTATCCACGATACAGTCATTATACAGTACCGTTGTCTGTTAACCTGCTTTGTTGAACGTAAATCATTATGTAAACGTAATACAATATATTTTCTCCACCCTTTTCAATGAACTTTCATAATTCGAATATTTGGACAATTCTAATTTTTTTCTGGTCCCTTGAGGTTCGAATTATCCAAGTTCTTCTGTAATAATAATAATAATAATAATAATAATAATAATAACAGTAATAACAATTTGGTTCTGCATGGCACGTAACCCAATATCCAACGAGCTTAAAAGTACTCCATACGGTTATCAGATCAAACTCGAAAGGTGAAACAGTACACATAAGTTAAATCACCTTTTCCATCTTGATGACTTGAAGCTTCACACTACTAAAAACAACATTTCCAGGGACATTAAGATGGAGTTCGGTTTAGATAAATTCAGGAATGAAGATATCCAAAGGACAAACTTCCAGTGGCGGCTCGCACATATCGCAGTTGGTGGTACTGCATGCACATGCATTGAAAATGAAAATCCACAGCCTGCTTCCAGTCTCCGACCGGGTCAGGAATGGAATGAATGAAGCCCCCAATCTAGCGGCGAGGATATGAACTGTGCCGGCTGCCGAGGCCTGACGCACTCCTCTGGGGCAATGATTAAATGAATGACAGATGAACTGAAATGATAGTGGAGAGTGTTGCTGGAATGAAATTGACAGGGAAAACCGGAGTACCCGGAGAAAAACCTGTCTGCCTCCGTTTTGTCCAGCACAAATCTCACATGGAGTGACCGGGATTTGAACCACGGGCCCAGCGGTGAGAGGCCGGCGTGCTGCCGCCTGAGCCACGGAGGCTTGCATGCACATGCATTAACTTACCTTATTTGTAGATCAGTTCCAGGCGTCGAGTCTTGAACGTGACGAATTTTTCGATGACGAGGTTATTGAAATTCGGTATGCTGTTAATCAAACCATTCTCAATAGACAGCATTCCAAGTGCAGTAAGTCTTTCTTGTCCTATGGCTAAAGCCCTGCGCGGATAAAGAAAACGTTATCCACATCCGCCTCGCATCCGCACGACTGTTATCCGCATGTTTGTTATTCGAATCTACTGGCATTACAAAAATATTTTTATTTTTTATTAAAGCAACACATCCATCTGGCCGTAAAAACCATCCACCACAAAGACTTACATCGCATCTCATCCTCGACCCCTTTGGAGAACGGGAATAATAAGGGGTAGACATACATTATAGCAACACATTTAGACATTTGAGGAGAAAGTCGTTCCCTTAGGCTATGTATGTCATGTGCTATGTTTAAAATGAATGTTATACAGTCAGAATTGCAACCCTTTTCAGTTTGGAGAGTTAATTATGCTTAATGACATAATTTGAATGAGATAAGCTTAATCACCATTTTACATTTGTCATAAACGAACATAACAATAAACATCCGGGTCCTAGTAATGATATTCAACAAGTTCGGATTGTACTGTATTCCAAAAACTATCCGCAAATTTACTCCAAACATTACCGGTATCCGCTATCCGCACATCCATGCCAACTATATCCGTATGACGACAAATGTTGCGGATATCCGCGCAGGGCTTTACGGCCATGGCAGTCCTGAGGTACACTTTGATCCTCTTGAGGCACGAAAAGCAGCGTTCGGGTTCAGCGGTAGCCATAGGCAGGGTGATAGCGATACGTAACAGTTTAACGACCTCTGTAGATGACGGGCCTAAGAACCAGTGAGAAGGAAACTCGAAGGTTTTACAGCTCCACCGATATTTCGAAATTCTTCTCTTCGATATAAACATTTTCTTGTGATAGTATTTAGCCTGTTTGCCATCTCTTGATGAATGCAGTACATTTGCATTTGTCTGTTGGCACAGGCTAGAGTAAAATGTGGCTTTTCACCGATGTCTCAGTCTCACTCATGGCTGTGATTATATGGAAGCTACTGAGGTATGGGTGGTGCTTTGTAATAACAACCAGGGCACAGTTAGTGCCTGTGAATGCTGTGAAAGGTTCTACTCATAGGGTTAGTACTGCTGTTCTGACTCAGTGAGGAAAGCTATGACAAACTACCTCACTCTTCTTCTTGCATAGTACGCCTCAATATAGCACTGCCTTTGGTTTTTGTGGGTATCAACCCACATAACCTAACGGCGGTACTTTTTGGGGATCCAACCAGCCTTCTGACTGACTACCTAACAGACAGTCATAGTATTATGATTCTATTTATATATTTCCTTGTTTCTAGTTACTTCATTGTTATGACGCTCAACCGATTGTTGATACGCCGAACTTAAACGTAACACTGCAAAATTTTACATTTTATTTAAATGAGTTCCGGAAGATGCGTGCTTCTGAATTTCTTCGCTCAGTTTTCTAAGATCTGTCACTCTCTTTTGAGTTCAGCTAAATTCTCCACCGACTATACTGTGAAATAATATACAAGTATTTGTTAATATCACGCAAGCATACTACATTAGAATATTGATCTTGATCGTACAAGTGTTTGAAGAAAATGCACAAATCATGGAGATGGTGGAATGCCTCCCTTTCATTGGCTAAGGGTTGATAATGGACATGGTTCTTCTAGTACCCACTAGATGCCGTGAGCGCCTACTTGAGTTCTATCCTTCTTCTACTCATGATTCTCATTGCCATTCAGTGCTACTAACATAGCCATGTTGCAGCAAAAGTTTTTCCCATTTAAACATTTTCTTGCGATATTATTATGATTATATTTATAATTTAGTGCATTCGAATATAAGTCGTAAATTTTCTGAATACGAATTAGGGGCTGTTAGCCGCTGCCAGTATAATATTTGAGCTGTTTGCAAACTGTATACTCTATTGTTTCCAAAGATGAGTTGGCACTCTGTGGTGAAGCTGCAATGATTGCAGCACCCAAAGAGGCTTTCATAGGACAACTTGGCAATGGGGGAAGTGGATTTAGGAAGTGCAAAGTTAAGTTCCTAAGGTGCTGCCGAGAATGCAGCAGCCGTGGGGGAAGCGGATTTACGAGCCAGGCTGGCCTTTACTTGTGAATAATTTAAAGAGATCTATTTAATTACACCGTTACCCCATTACTTTCAAAGTGTAAATTGATATTGTCTAATACCCTGGGGGGGCTGCAGCTCTGCAGCACCCCTTCACGAGCCGCCGCTGCAAACTTCATACAATCTAGGCAGATTAGAACTTCTAGATCAAACAGAAATTCAACCTCGTTAACCAATGAAACACACAAATACCTAGGTACTAAGCGGCTTCGGTGGCGTAGTTGGTAGCATGCTGAACTGCTGTGCCCAAGATAGTGGGTTCAAACACGGCCGAAGTCGTCGGATATTTTAAGAGCGTTAAAAATCCTTCAGTATGCCTTCCTTCGGAGGGGAAGTAAAGCCGGCGGTCCCATGTCATAGATTTATGGCATGTAAAAGATCCTTTCACAGACTAAACTTGTGTAAAGCTAAATTGTTAGGTTAGATTTCGTCGGAACGCTCTATCAAAGCTCCAACGTTCACCACTAGGTATCATTGATATCTGGTAGTGAAAGTTGGAACTACTTGAAATGAACGGAACTTATAGCTCACCCTAATGAGGGTGGCCGCTGGAAGCAGCTACAGACTCACGCCAGCCGAACATGTCCTCGGACACTCCCGGCACTAAAAGCCATACGATAAATAAATAAATAAATAAATAAATAATAAACCTAGGCACTGTGTGGCCCAGAGCCATGGAATTCATCTAGTACAGGTTAAAGAAAAGGTAAAACAGATGTTCAAGAAAAGACTACAAATGATTCTCCGAACGCAGTTCAAATCTACAAACATCTCAAAGGCAATAAATATATTTGCAATGCCTGTATTAATATATACATTTGGTTTAGTTAAGTGGCCCCCACAGATATACAGTATGTCCGCAAAGTATATCCGCAGCGCGTGTCTCGCCTTGCGGGATGTATTGGGTTGGCAGCATATTCATGTTATGTTGTTGCAAGGAAAACAATTACATTAAATTAAGTACTCACCACCATCACACTGTGCTCCGTAAAGGTTCCACCAGTAGTAGCCACTGCGGAGAGACTTTGCGGACACACTGTAGAAGAACTTCACCGAATGATACGAGTGGAATATACAAAAGGAAGACTACACCATCCGCAATCATCAAATGTCAGGTTCATGCTATAATGATGATGATCGTGTGGCCTCCGGAGAGACCAAGTGCAGGTCTTTCTAGTTGACGCCCGAGGGCGACCTGCGCGTCATAATGAGGATGGAGTGATGATGAAGATGGCATATACACCCAGTCTCCGAGCCACGGGAATTAATGCCAGGAGATTAAAATCCCCGATGGCGCGGCCGGGAATCGAACCCGGGGCACTTTGGGCCAAAGCCTTGCACGCTAACCATTTAGCCACGGAGCCGGACAGGTTCATGCTAAGCAGGGGGGAATGAGGCAGAGGCATCATTTGCCTACAGAAACTGTACAACAGACAAATCTACTGGCTTTGGCAGTAGCCTATTTCTACAGTAAGCTAGATTCTCATCTCCACACTGTGATAGTTGAACTTGACGATAACTACATTCCACTACATCTAAACAAACAGGGTCTCACTTAAAAGTTAGAAACTGAAATAAAGGAGGCAGACATTAACATGCACCATGAATGGCAGAATGGGCAGATTCACAGCAAACAATACGATATACATAGGTACTTAATTCTCCAGATTCTGTCAAACAAGCAAGTAACACATGGTTAACTAAAGGTGTCCGTAGTCTCCCACTTCTACTTCAGGCAAATACCCGAATGAGTCCTAAATTAAGGCCACGGCTGCTTCATTCCCAATCCTCGTCTTAACTACAAATACAGCGGCTTCGGTGGCGTAATTGGTAGCATGCTAAGCTTCTATGCCCAAGGTCGCGGTTTCAAACCCGGCCAGAGTCATCGGATTTTTTAAGAACGTTAAAAATCCCTCAGTTTGCCTTCCTTCGTAGGGGAAGTAAAGCCGGTGGGCCCATGCCATACAGTTGATTTATGGTATGTAAAAGAACCTTCCACTTGTGTGAAGCTAAATTATAGGTTATATTTGACTAACGCTCTAAGGTTCCAACGTTCGTCGCCAGGAGATGACTGTGGTGGCATCTAGTAACCAAGTTCAGAACTAGTTGCCGTTGACGGTGGCGTTTGGTAGCAAAAGTAGGAACTACTTGAAAATTGAGTGTCTGCAGTCCTTACTTGAATTTAAAACAGATAACACACACTAATACAGCCATCACAATTAACCCCGGTTATCGGACAGATTCTATACACACCCGAAGTACACGGGGCTACATGACCGCGTAGTCTCAGCCCCTAAACTGTGGAACCAACCAACCAACCAATTACAAATACATATACTAGAGACACCACAATGACACAGGTTAAAATCCTACACACACACAAGTGCATGCAACTGAATGACCACGATGTCTCATGCCCGTACCTGTAACTGAATCAACAATTATGTCAGAGGAAAATTATATCTGTCCAATTCGCATCTCTGTATAAAAATCTACTCTGCTGAGGACACAGCAGTGAAGACGTCTCAATTCATTAATGTTTCTAAAGCTTGCGAAAGTCGTGATTTAAAGTTACAACTTTTTATTGAAAAGGAATTCTCAAGAGAAATAAATTCTAACATTAATATCTAAGCATGACGAATAGAAGGAACTAGTGTGAGGACTCCGCCATTATAGCACGGTAGTTTGTGGTCCCGCCGCTACAAGCACTGCAAGCGATAATCTCCATCAACCTGTACCAGGGTTGTAGGCACTACAGGCACGCCATCAAAAAACAGCAGTTGAAAGACAAGCAACAACTCCATAAACCCTTCCCCTCACTCCTCTCCCTCTCACCAACACTTCCCCCACGCAATCCTAGCACTCTACATCAAATCCTACAGCTTTTAATCACGCCAGCAGCACAATAAACTTAATAAATCCAGGCTACAGAACAGACCAAAAAACCACACTTTAAGCTAAATCAAATTCACTTCTCAGCTCGACATAAGCCATAATACAAGTTAAAACCTATACAAAACATACTCTCCCTACTGTTTTACAACTATTAAACTAACTATTCGCACTCAAAACCTAAAATCCCTGAAACGGGAGCTAATTTAAAAACGCAATAGCCTAGCCCGATTACGTCTCCGGCAGTGCTACCGCATATGCATTTCAGGGTGTATGTAGCCCCACCACTTCTGGTGCACCCTAGATAATGCTACACCCTCAGGGGCTCCCGGCTGGTGAGTTCGGGAGTTGGCGACCCCGAGGGATTCCTGAGCTGGGTCCGTTTTCCCCCTTTTGTCCCTTCCCTTTGGGGTGGACCCTCTCCTCTCTCCCCTCCTCTCTCCTCATAATCCTCTCCTCTTTTCCTTATATTTCCTTTTCTCTTTCAGATTCCCGCACTGTTTTTGTTACTTGTTCCCCGTGTATCTAAATTCCCTTTTAGGATTTTTTTGTAGGTATTTTTAATCTACATTGCATTTTGTAAGTCTTTTCGATCTAGATTGCATTTTGTGTGTGTTTTTCAATCTAAATTGCATTTTGTAAGGATTGACAATCTAAATTGCTCTTTAGTATGTCTTTCAATATCCGGACCGGGGCTTTTGTTAGTTTTTTGAATTTCAATTGCATTTTGTATTTTCAACCTACCCCGCTTTGTTCAAGTAGTTAAGTCTCAATTGCAATTTTGTGGGTATTTTGAATCTAAATTACATTTTGTAATATTAATTTCAATCTAAATTGCATTTTGTAAGTATTGTCCATCCTAATGAGAAGTTTGAATCTACCATACATTTTGTAAGCAATTTCAATTGCATTTTGTATTTTCAACCTACCCCACTTTGCTCAAGTAGTTAAGTCTCAATTGCAATTTTGTGGGTATTTTGAATCTCCATTACATTTTGCGCGTATTTTCAATCTCATTTGTATTTTGTAAGTATTTTGATTTCACTTGCATTTTGTAGGTATTTCGACTGTACGTTGCATTTTGTACGTATTTTGGACTTAACCTACATTTTGTGCGTATTTTTCAATATATTCCTTTTCGAGTATTTTCGTTCAAAATTCCCTTATGTACGTATTACCGCTCTCCATTTGGTGAGTAGTTTCAATCTGAGTTCCTTTTTGTAAGTATTTTCCCTGCTACATAAGGCATAGTTGTTGGGGCTCACTGTCTTTTTTTATCTAAACCATTTTCGTTTCATCCATAGCAGTGAGCTGTTTTTTTATCTTCATCCTTTCATTTCACGCCATTTCATTTCATCAGGGGCCGATAACCTCGATGTTATGCCCCTTGAAACAACAATTATCATCATCATCATCATCGCATATGCATTCATAACTTCACAATTACTTCCAAATTACGACTAAGTGAGCTATCTGCCTGAGTAGTTACAGGTGTTATCGGCTTGCCTGGGACGATGGGTCACCAAACCGGTATTTAAACTCAATTATTAATCTTTAATTAACCAAATTGAGAGGAAACAGATCAGACCAAAAAACGTACACTTTAAGCTATACCAAATTCACTTCTCAGCTCGACATAAACTTTAATTCAACTCAAAACCTACTCAAAACATACTCTCCTTACTGTTTTACAACTATTAAACGAACTATTCGCACTTAAAACCTAAAAACCCTGAAACGGGAGCTAATTTAAAAACGCAATAGCCTAGCCCGATTACGTCTCCGGCAGTGCTACCGCAAATGCATTCTTAACTTCACAATAACTTTTGTATAATTTGGTGCAAAATGATAGGTTTTAAAGCTATCTGGATTCAGTTTTTCAACCAATTTATTGTGATGTTTTATGTACGGTATGGTTAATGTCAAACGCAACTAATACCATTTTATCCATAATGTAGAATCTTGGGCTTATGCCGTGTTTAATTTATTCAAACTCGACGCGTTTCGAAAGAAACCATGTCTTTCTTCATCAGGAATAAACGGAAATACGACTAAATTGTTGCTAAGAGAAAGCAACAAAGAAACTAAAAAAGGTGCCCTAAGATGAACAATGAAGTGTATCTAACACGTCCTTCGAGAAGTGTATGTGGCATTCTTTTCCAGGCCGAGAAAGTAATTACCGGAAAATTAAACTCAAAATCGATGTGGAGCGAAATATTTATGATTGTATCGATTCCAAAGGAACAATTTCAGTTGATCATTCAGGAGCTGGCTGCTGTCTTCAGCGTGTCATGGATATTACCCCTAGACTTGTTTATTTTGGGTGCCGATTCATCTTCAGAACGAAGGAAATCCGCCGAGATTTGCAGTCTCGAACATCCGCCAAGTCTTCACGCAAGCTTTCGAAAGTTCAGTACCGTAGCCGACAAAATGAATTGGTAAGTAGAGAGTTACTTTAAATAGTTTATGTGTGCTTGTTTTAATATGCTGGGGATTAGCCGTGTTTTTTATCTGTTTCTGTATACTCAAGGAATCTGTGCGTTCCGTAACATGCAATGAAGACCGTAGTTCTTATTTCCATGAATTATATTTTCCAATGTGCCCTGCTGTGCTATTTTAATTGTAACCACTAATCTATCTATATATTTAAAACACTAAGCTGTTTTTTGTACACACGAGATTGTGAAAACGACTTAACCGATTGGCTTCGTAAATCATTCTAACGAAAGCTCTTAGCATGCAGATTTGCAGGGTGTCTTTCAAATAAACAAATATGTTATCATATATTTTTAAATTTATAAACAAAACTGCAAAATTATTGGATCAAGCGCATGCGCAGAATCACCTTGGTTAATGACAGACATGGCGGATGTCCACCGCGTTTTAATGTAATAGTTATTTATAAGAATTATAATAAAGGAGGGGAATATTGAATATGAAGTTTCCACGATATAAACAGGAATAGAATATTATAAAAGACAGGAAATATAGAAGAACTTATACTGACTGTTGAGTGTGAATGTTGCTTAAGTACCTTAATATTGCGCCACGTCTCCAGTGATTCGGTAGCTCAGGTGGCAGCGCTGAAGTCTTAGTTTGTGCATCTCCCTATGGAAGCAGTTCGAATCCCACCTCCGCCACATATTTTTATTTCCCAATTATTCTTTCTGGCTATTGGTAATACATTGTCTTAACATATTTTACCATTATTATTCCCGTAAAGTAAGGAATTCTCCACGATTTACGTTCCCATACACTTTTAAATGATTAAATAAAATATGGCCACAATCGCTTTCGCCATGAGAGACAATTGACGAACATAATTCATTTGATGGACTCAGACATCGTGGTCACTCATCCCCGTCTACTTTAGTGTGTGTGTGTGTGTGTGTGTGTGAGAAATTTTCTCTGATAACCTGTGTTATTGTGATGGCTGTACTGATGTGTGCATTTGTAATTAAAGTGGGGAATGGGAAATTGACGACCGAGGCTGTAAGTTAGGAACTATCCCGGTATTTACCTGCAGTGGAAGTGGCAAACCACGGAAAAGCACATCCTAGATTGTTGAGATGGGAATCGAACCTTGCCCTTCTTAGTTTTGCCTCAAGAGTGCGCCCCGTTCCAACCCTCAGACCAGAATTACATTTCTAGAGAAATGGCGGATAAAGATCCTCCGTATCGTAGTGTGATCTTTGTTTTTGAGAATTAAAAAGAGGGGATTGAAGAACTTCAACAGGCGTTTGAGTTCGTTTGTTGTTTAAGTAACTTAATATTGCTTTGGAAGTCTGTTGACTGGGTGGCTCAGGGGTAACATTGCGGACCCAGGAATGAATTTAGCATAGTCGAAGGAGTTCACATCTCACCTCAGACATGTATTTCTATTTCCTAATTATTCTTTCTGGCTATTGGTAATTCATTGTCTTAACATATTTTACTTTTATTATTCCCGTACAGTAAGGAATTCTCCTCGATTTGCATTGCCATATACTTTTAAATTATTAAATAAAAGATGGCCACAATCGCTTTCGCCATGAGAGACAATTGACGAATATAATTCATTTGATGGACTCAGACATCGTGGTCACTCAGGCCCGTCTACTTTGGTGTGTGTGTAAATTTTTCTATGATAACCTGTGTTATTGTGATACCTTTACTGATGTGTGCATTTGTAATTCATGTGGGGAATGGAGAATTGACGACCGAGGCTTTAAGTTAGGAACTATCCCGGTATTTACCTTCAGTGGACGTGGCAAACCACGGAAAACCGCATCCCAGATTGTTGAAATAGGAATCTAACCTTGCTCTCCTTAGTTTTGCCTCAAGAGTGCACCCCGTACCAGTCCTCAGACCAGAATTAAATTTCTTGGCAAACCAGGGTTCGAACCCGGAATCCGGGGCGATAGCTCAGAATTTAGCCTTAAGATTTGGCTTCCCTGTGTTTATACGATTTTTGACAAGCACTGAACATATAGTCTAACCCTTAAACTCTCCATTACGGTGGCTGTCGAAGTGAGTCTATGCTCATTCCAGTAGTTGGCGAAGTATGCTCCCTTGCTTAATTTACTGTCATGGAAATGCAAAGGATTGTACCTACAACAGGTGATGGAAATTGCTTATTTAAAGCAGTTTCGTACTGTTTATTCCAAAATGCAGAACGTCATCCTGAGCTGCGTCTGCAAGCAAATTGCAAAAATTGTTGTTGGCATGAATAATTATAGGGATTTTATTATTGGCGATCAGTATCATCGCATTCTCATCAGCAACAAACTTGAGAATGAAAGTATCTGAACTTCACTGTATAAATGAATATTATTGTTTAATGATTATTTGTTTAGAGTACATAACAATGACTCTAACCACGCTGTTGATTTTGGCAATGGAAGTATTATGTGCCATTTAATATTTGGCGGCTGCGTTGATGCAGGCCACTATAGTGTTATTGAATATGACGCTAATTTGGAGAAAAATGCTACAATAAATATATCCATTTGACGAAAAAGAACATTAGCCACAAAAAAGTGGAAAATCGAAGAAAAATACGAAGCCACTTTTAAAATCCAATATAAATATGCCATTTCAGAAACAATTCCAGATATTATGCCGTACAGTGTAGGATCCTTGACGAACAAATGTAAACATTGTTCTGCACTGTATTTCTGTAGCGAGAAGTCTACGCTTGGTTACTTTGACCTTTGGTGTTGTAATGGCAAAATTGATCTGACTAAATATAAAATATTTGACAGACTGCAACAATTTTTCACTGGAAATGATACCTCAAGGAATTTAGGAGAGAATAATCGGCAGTACAACAAATGCTATGTCCTTGGTTTCATTTGGTGCCAATGTCACTGTGCCACATGCATACGGTCCATATTGTTTTAAAATGTATGGAATTGCACATCATCGCATTTCTTCGATAATGCATATTCCAAAATTATAAGCGACGGTTCTTGCGGCCAGTTGTATATATTAGACTCCTCAAAATTCTTGAATTCCTTGGAATTAAGGGATTTGCTTCCACATACTCCAAACGATTGACCCATAGTTATGCTCCTTAGAAAACTGAAGTTTCCTAAGGGCTCATAAATACTACCATATTAATTATAAGAAATGTGTACGAAAATTGCTTGAATTTGGAAATAATAAGTGCAGTTAAAATCAGGCGGATGATCTAACCCTTCGATTTGATTCCATATTAATTATAAGAAATATGCATGAAAATGCTTGGATTTGGAAATAAGTGCAGTTAAAATTAGGCAGAGAGGTCTAATCCTTCGACTTGATTTAACACCATAGGATAAACCAATCAATTTCTTTTAAGAGGCAACATTTTCCGATTCGCTTGGCATACTTTATCACAATCAATAAAGCTCAATGGGGAACTCTGGAATCTTTTGACGCTCTTAAAGTATCAATAGCGCCAAAAAATAATTGTACAAAGAACGTACACTGAAGAAAATGGAAATTGTAACATCCAGAAGGAGTGGTGCTACATTGCTGCAATTGAACATGCAGGACGAGTGTTCGGTTGTGATTCCATGATTACACTTTCAGGGCAATCTGACCGCAAGTTTAGACAACAATCAATACTGGATGTGCCCACCACGAGCTGCAATACATTGATGAATTCGGCGAGGCATGGAGTCAATAAGGCCCTGGATCGCTTTCTGAGGAATTGTGGCCCATGCTTGCTGCACTGCACGGGTCAGTTATTCCAGAGTTGTGGGTGGCTGAGGACGGTTGGCCAGTTGTCGACCCATCATGTCCCACACATGCTCAATAGGGCTGAGGTCCGGGGATCTGGAGGGCCATTCTAAGGTTGTGATGTCTGGAGATGCGTGCAGTGTGAACCCGGGCATTGTCCTGCTGAAACATCCCATTACCAATGTTCGCCATCATAGGGACAACCACTGGATTGAGTACCCTATCAACATACTGTCGAGCAGTCATAGTGCCCTCAACAGGCACTAATTGTGATTTCACATTAACGCCAAGAGCTCCCCAGACCATAATGCTTGGTGTTGGCCCCGTGTGCCTCTCGACAATAAGGTCTGGGCGGCTCCTCTTCCCGGTATGTCGGTGCACACGATTCTGGCGATCACTGCGGGCAAGACAGAAGCGCGATTCATCACTAAAGACGACCCTATGCCATTCGTCGACCCACGTCGATCGTTCTCGACACCAGGCCAGCCTTACACGTCGCTGTTGTGGGGTCAATGGAACACCTTCTGCAGGGACACGGGATCGTAAGCCAGCTGCACGCAGGCGATTACCAACTGTTAGTTGTGTAACGTGGGGTGCCACAGCTGCTCGAATTTGCGCTGTTGTTGCATGGGGTTCCATCCGGGCCATCCGAATGATGCGGCGATCCTCTCTCACAGTTGTCTGTCGCTGTGGGCCTGTGCCAGGTCTACGAGTGTGGGTACCTTTATTTGACCACTGCTGCCATACACGTTGTACCGTAGATGCCTGTCGGCCAACACGTGCAGCGCCAGTGCTTAGCGATAATCCAGCCTCACACAGCCCAATTATCCGACCCTTCTCAATCGGCGACAGTTGTTGATAGCGTGCTCTTCTCTGTCGTCGAGGCATGTTTGACGGGGAACACTTCACTGCACAGACTGCAAGTCAACTACGCTACACCGGTGTCCGTATACTGGAGTTGAATCCTCCGCGACCAATCACGTGGGGAGACCTGTAGCAACAATCCAATGGGTCTGAAACTTTGATCGTTTACATACCTACAAGGCATCGTTCCATATCTTGAAAATCAACACAAACGACCAATGCCTTCATGGTGTTGCAATTTCCATTTTCTTCAGTGTATATAAGAAAATTCTTCAGTAAATATTTTCTTATTGACCGTCATGTATTGACGGGTTTCAACTAGTTACTTTTTAAAAGAGTACTAGTTACAAAGTAATTCGTTTCCCTTAGCACCATCCCTAAGACCAGCTGACCCCGCCAGTGTGGAACTTACCCACTCTAGCGCTGCCTGGCGGGGCGCGCTTGAACTTCAGGAGTCTTCTCACTTTCTCCTTCTATTCGTCATGATCTAAGTATAAGTAAAACTAACTCTTTCGAGAAGTTCTTTTCACAACGAAGTGAGATAAACCCACAGAGAATAAATTATTAATTGACAGTGAAGCATTGAGTTTGGCGTCTTGTTAGCGTATTCCCTGTTGTGCCAGATTCTGTATTCTTACGTGAATTTAGTTATGGACCACCTCGTGTGTAGTGGCTAGCGTTCTTGGCTGTCAACCCGGAGGTCCGGGTTTCAAACCCCCTCTCGTCTGAGGGTTGGAATGGGGTGCACTCAGCCATTTGAGGCAAAACGGAGAAGATGTGGGTTCGATTCCCAACTCGGCCATTCTGGAAGTGGTTTTCCGTGGCTTCCCACTTCTATTCCAGGCAAATGCCGGGGTGGTTCCTAAGTGAAGGCTACAGCCGCATCTTTCCCACGACTCCTGTGTTACGAATACACACACACACAAATACAGACACCACAATAACACAGGTTATCACACAAATTAATTAATTTATTTATTTATTATTATTATTATTATTATTATTATTATTATTATTATTATTATTATTATTATTATTATTATTATTATTATTATTATTATATCATTTTTGCCCTTATGGACAGCGTTTGAACTTAAATATATCATGATGACACAATTTTCACTTCTCTCCCTTCATCCTCTTCTCTTCCCCAAATCTCTCCATCCTTTGACTGTGCTCCTGATTCCGTTGTTTTGTCCACAATATTCCCGACTTTTTCTTTTCATTTACTTGAAATATTGTATTCTTAATTTTGTTTCTGAATTCTCCTCTGTCTCCAATCACTTGCCTGTCGATCCCCACCTGGCTTAAGTCTTACTCTATTCCATGATACCAATTATTTATTTATTTATTTACTTATTTATTTATTTACTAGCAATCCGCCCCGGCTTCGCCATAGAACAGTTATGAATGCATTACGTGATAAGCGCCTTTATTTTCGATGTCAATGAACCACGACCTATATCCGCTTTACGTCTCAGCATGATGGGTTAAAATCGCTGACTGGACTATTATTTATATTATCATGGAGTTGCATGTGCAACGAATTATTGTCAGACATAATTTAAGAATGGCAAGGTGCATGAAACTCAAACCCCCCTTCCGTCCAATCTTAACTTGACTGTGTTTCACAGGCGAAATTAAGAAAACCCGAGTTGCACTTCCACCCTTCTCAGAGGTCTACTCAACACGACTCGACGGTTTGCCGCTGGCTGTAACTGGGGCAATAGGTTCTCCCGCTAGCTAGGCTGTAACAGGGATGATAGACTCGCTCTTAGCTAGCTCGTAAACTGTGGCCTCAGTAGTTGAATGGACATGGTAGGAAGAAATTAAAACGTAAAAACACTTATAGTGGGCGATGTGTTGAAGATAGACATATGCTCTCCCGGACTTTTATGTAGAACTTTTCATGCTGAACAATTCTTATTCTCATAGTATTTAGATGTTTTTAACGGTTTGCCCAGCGTAAGCTTACAAAGCGCTCAGACACCAGTTTTTTTTTCAACTTTTCCACTGAAATCGTTACTACTCGGCTTCCTTTGATCATAAATAAATAATTTTCTACAGACATCATCCTCAAGATATCCTTTTCAGAGTGGTGAAAACCGCATCAAAATCCATCCAGTGGTTCTCGAGTTTACACGTAACATCCAAGAATCGGGGACTTTGTTTTATACTAAGTAGAGATGTTAGTAAAATCTTAGAAATGGAGGAAAAAGAAAATGAGCAGTGTTCTGGATAATTCAGGGAAACTCATTGTAGATGCCCAGGAAGCACTGGGAAGATGACAAGAATACTTCGAAAACTTGCTAAATGTTAATGGAGACTTACCTGTCAACATGACAGATTTTGAGATTGTGCCAAAGGGGTGTGAGTACGGGAACAGTTTCACAGTAGAGGAAGTAGAGATGGTTTTAAATAAATTACAATGTCTAAAATCGGCAGTGGTAGCCTAGATGCAATTCGGACAGAAATTGTAAAGTATAGTGGGAAATCAAGGCTGAAATGGTTGCATAGGGTTATCAAATTGGCATGGGTTTTAGGAAAGGTGCCCTTTTACTGGACAAAAGCAGTAATCGCCCCAATTTATTAGCAAGGTAACAGGAAAGAATGCAATAATTATAGAGGCATTTCTTTGATAAATGTCCTGGGCAAAGTGTACTCAGACATCGTAGAATGAAGACCATTGGACTATATGCTAAAGGGCATTATCTGGCTGGGTAGGATTCAATTAGATAGAAACCAGGTAAACAGTCTGGCCTAGGCTGATGACCTGGTTGTAATGACGGACTAAGTCGAAAGCTTACAGGACAACATGTTTGAGCCTTAACATAAATGTAGGAAATATTGTACGCAAATCAGCATTTCAAAAAGTAAGGTTATGTCGGTAGAGCCTACATTGCTTAGGCGGCAGGACGCCGGCCTCTCACCGCTGGGTCCGTGGTTCAAATCCCGGTCACTCCATGTGAGATCTGTGCTGGACAAAATTGAGGCAAGCAGGTTTTTCTCCGGGTACTCCGGTTTTCCCTGTCAAAATTTCATTCCAGTAACACTCTCCGCTATCATTTCATTTCATCTGTCATTCATTTAATCATTGCCCCGGAGGAGTGCGTCAGGCCTCAGCAGCCGGCACAGTTCATATCCTCGCCGCTAGATGGGGTCTTCATTCATTCCATTCCTGACCCGGTCGGAGACTGGAAGCAGGCTGTGGATTTTCATTTTCATGTCGGCAGAGAAGAAATGCAAGAAAATTGAATGACAGGTAGGAGGAACTAAACTGAAGAATGTGAAACATTTTAAGTACTTAGCCTGTGTATTCTCTCAGGATAGTTGGATGGGGAACGAAATGGAGTCGAGATGTAGATAAGTCATTGCAGTGAGTTCTGAGTTACGATCTACAGTATTCTGCAAGAAAGAAGTTAGTGCAGCGACGAAACTCTCCCTAGACCGGCCTTGCTGTAGGAAGTGAGAGCTGGGTAGATTCAGGATATCTGATATATTACCTAGAGGTTACTGACATGAGGGTAGCACAAATGATTGCTGGGGCAAACAGATGGTAGCAGAGACAGGAAGGTTAGTTAGTTAGTTATTTCCTTAAGGGGCGGAACTACGAGGTCATCTGCTCCTTGACAGGAAGAACCCAGTACCAAACCATAAGCCTGGTCGGGCGTGGCCAGCCTCAGGAGACTGCCCAACTTTCGACTAGCTTAAAAACCAACAATTACACACCTTCCCCCCCCCCCCCTCTCCACCCCCCCCCCCCAACACACACACACACAATAACCAGCTAAACTCACTTATACTGACCCAAATAACAATAATCCATCATAAAACAACTGCACTTTCACTTACAAGCACATCAAAATTACAATAAACCAACAACCAATCACAGCACAGCTCACGGCTAACGCAGCCAATCACCGCCAAGCATACTCAAATTCAAACTGCCCGCGCCCCAGTTACACTTATCACAACAATAACACAGCCATCATCATCATCATCATCTTCATTTCCCCTTTTCCAGCTGACCTGGGTGGGGACAAATATGGTTCCTCTCCACTTTGTTCTGTCGTTCCACCATTCCTTTTCCGACACGGTGTTCCAATCCAGGTTCCGTTTTCTAATGCTATACTTCACCGAGTCCATCCAAAGCATTCTTGGTCTTCCTCGTCCTCTCTTCCCTGTCATCCGTCGTTCCAGTGGTTGTCTTGGTAGCCTTTCTTCATTCATCCGTTTGACATGTCCAAACCATTTCAATCTGTTTTGCTCCAGTTTGTCATTTAGTTTCTGTACTCTCAGTTCTTTCCGTATATATTCATTTCTCACTCTATCTCTCCTCGTTTTCTGGACCATACTTCTCAGGAATCTCATCTCAGCTGCCTGTACTCTGTTCTCATCCCTCTTAGTCATTGTCCAAATTTCTGCTGCATATGCCATTATAGGAACATAATATGCTTTGTACATAACTTCTTTAGCCTTCATTGGTATATCCTTGTTCCATACTAGTCCCCGTACCTGTTGGTAGAAAGCACTCCCGAGTTCTATTCTTCTGCTAATTTCCAAATCTAATCTCCCATTTTCAGTCAGTTCACTTCCCAAGTATTTGAAGTGATTCACCACTTCCAATTCCTTATCTCTGATTTTGATTACTCCTTTTCCTTCTTTCTTAGCTCTACTCATCAGCACTGTTTTACTCTTCTCCACATTTATCTTCAATGCCCATTGCTCAATCTTTTCATTTATTACGCCTAACTGTTCTTGTACCTCCATCTCATCCTCGCCCCAGATCACAACATCGTCTGCAAACAACATTACCTTCATCTTTGCCCTACTATAGTCTTTCATTGCTGCCTTCATGATGTCATCCATCACCATTAAGAACAATAAGGGTGACAACACACTTCCTTGCTTTAGTCCAGTGTCAATTTTAAACCATTCCGATGTCCCGACCCTAGTCTTCACACTACTGTTGCAATCCATGCACATTCCATTTATCATGTCTCTCAATTCCTTATCTACACCCCAAATTTAAAACATTAAAGGCGGGAGCTAAAGCCTTTGTAAATGCAATAAATATTGCCGACCAACGCCTAACCTAATATAGGTCTATTTTTCTTCCGATCAAAATCACTACTAAATTAACCCACTATAGGTCTGCATATTCACTTAAAATACGAAACTGCTGCAAAAATTAAAACCATTACTCACACCGAAAGTCACATACAAAAATCAACCCTGGTGAGTGAAGGTAATAATAACAACTAACAGCATCGACAGAAGAGTGACTGGTCCCTAGGGCCAATGCTCACCTCCTGAATCGAACGAGCTGCTATTCTCATTAACCTATTGCACTGCCACTATTAATTATTAATCCCCAAGCACAACGCTTAATCAAAGCACAACAAATATTCTGGCTACAAATTTTTGATCTGTAGTCAGAGGTAATTATTCATGGTGGGGGCATGTGAAGAGAAAGGGGAAGGCAACGATGGATAGATTCAGTGTTGAACGATTTCAAAGTGAGAAGTGTAGAAGCAGAGGAGGCCGCAGTGCTAATTGCTAACAGGGGATCATGGAGGCGACTTGTTCGCAAACAGAAGCTTGCAGACTGGATGATGAACGGCAAAACAGTCTCAAATAATAATGTATGCATAATAATAATATATCATCTTTTATTTTTTTGAGAATTTTCTTCAATGATGTGGATTTTATTTTTCCAAGCGATACATATATGATTGGTTGGTTGGTTCTTAAGTTTAGGGGCTGCGACAACGTGGTCATGTAGCCCCGTGTACTTTGGGTGTGTGTAGAATCTGTCTGATAACCGGTGTTAATTGTGATGACTGTATTATTGTGTGTTATCTGTTTTTTAATTTAAGTACAGACTGCAACTTAGAATTTTTCAAATAGTTCCTAATTTTGCCGCCAAGCGCCACCGTCAACGACTACTTGGCCAATTTCAGAACTTAGCTACTAGACGCCACCACAGTCGGCTCTTGGCAACGAACGTAGAAACCTAAGAGCGTTGTTTACATTCGTAACCTATCCAATTTAGCTTCACACAGGTGTAATTAGTGGAAGGTTCTTTAACATGCCATAAATCTATGACATGGGACCGCCGGCTTTACTTCCCCTCCGAAGGAAGGCATACTGAGGGATTTTTAACGCTCTTAAAAAATCCGACGGCTTCGGCCGTGTTTGAACCCGCTATCTTGGGCATAGAAGCTCAGCATGCTACCGACTACGCCACCGAACCGCCCACATATTATGTGGCAGCTATTTTCCGCACGTTGTCCTCTTATAGTACAACGATTGCGTCCACAAAATTTCAAGATAGATTTCGACCTGTCTTACCTGATACTTTCCTCGTTATTAATTTTGCGTTGGTTTCTTGAAACCCGTATAATTACTGTGTAATATATAAATAAGGCTGAATAAAGGATGTCATTGGTCTTATGGTCTGAGCCAATACAATTAAGTTACATCTTCGTCAACTTGTGCAAGTGACAGTAGGCCTAAGTCAAGAATGAAGTAATTCATAAAGTTGCCTTCTCAGCGTTGAAAGGGTCCTTTAGGATCTTAAGACATTACACCTGCAATAATCACTTCACTGTTTTGGCTATGGACTCAAACAATTTTTGGCTTGTTTGATGCAGCTCTCCATACCTCCCTGTCCTGAGCTAATCGTTTCATCTCTACATAGCTGACACATCCTACAACCGATCTGTTTATCATATTCTAACCTTGGTCTACCCTACAGTTCTTATCCTCGACCCTTCCGTCCATAACTAAGTTTGCTATTCCTGGGTGTCTTTGTACGATGCCTACCAACCTATGTCTTCTCTTCATTAGCAGTCACCAGAAACACCTCGCCGGTCCCACTAGTCTTAATACCTCTTCACATGATCTTCATCATTCTCCTGTAACACCACATTTCAAATGCTTCTATTCTCCTCTTTTCTGCTGTGCCAACAGTCCAAGTTTTACCTCCATAGAGCGCCACGCTCCAGACAAAGTCTTTCAAAAATGACTTTCTAATACCAAAGTCTATAGGCTATTTAATGTCAACAGATTTATTTTCTGTAGAAATACTTTCCTTGCCTGTGTCAACCTACATTTTATATACGGGATTCTTTGTTTCGTCCATCACTGGCAATTTATAAAAGTCTCCTACTTCTTTTAACTTTTCACCTGCCAATTTGACGTCAATGGGGATTTATGATTTTGTTTTACATTAATTGATTTTCATCATGAACTTCTTTTTCAACACGGAGAACATACCATTTAAATCTTCATTCAAATCCTCAGGTGAATCACATACTGTAATACAAATTGATAAGTTGCCCTTTCGTTGAGCGAAAGTTGTATATTTCTGAAAGATTAAAAGGCCCGTGAATTCGTAATGTCTTGCTCTTGGTGGAGATGGTTTGCTTGACTTAAGCACTGCAAAAACAGTTTGTTTTTACGCTGGTTCCAGCTTCAGTGTCAGGAGCAGAAATGTACTTGATCCATGCGACCCAGGAGACTGCCTGCCTGTCAAAGAAAGCAATTCCAGTGGAGAGCGAATTGAGGTGCGCTCTAAGTGCTCTGGGGGGTTTGGAAAGGTGAAATGCAATACGGTGCCTGGATTTGCTTATCGCACTGACTCTTCAAACTTTCACCGGTGAGTCCTCAGGCCTGAAGAGAGGGAGGGGTAAGCGGGTCTGTAGCCCGGATTTTCTGAGAGGCCCGAGGTGGTAAATGGTCTTGGAGTGGACAAGTTTATTTAACGTTATGTCTAAACTATTATGATATTTCTTACATGATTCTGTTCGATGTAAATACAGCCAGTGATTAGTATCCCAAACAGTACAAAGAGAACATAATTTTGTTTATAAATAACCATTGTGTTTTTCGTTTTTCTTCCGGGGAAATGACCAAGTTGCCAGGGTTGTCCATTTAATTGACAATGTGCTTAAGTTCAAGAGCTCTTTGTGAAATATACAGTTTCTAATTCGAATTCAGAAAAAAAATGACTCTTTGCAACATACATTTTTGAAAGGATTTTCCAAAGAAATCAATGCATAGTGATCAAGAACTTGAAGTAAAAAAACAACCAATGAGAGAAAAAAAAGGAGAGTGGCTGAATAACTAAAAACAAAGGAAATTAATATTCAGTTGGGCAAGCTTTTTTATCTCTTTTTTTTATTTGGGAGGGGGGAGAGGGTCCTGCTCGTCATTGTGGAGCATGTTACATCAGACGACAGCCTCCGGCAATATCTCGATAATGACAAGCGCTAATAATATAATAACAATATCCTATGTCGCAAGGGGCACTTCAATTAGCCTGACCCACAACTGCTCCAGAATTCAATGACCTTTCGAAACACAACTTTATAGTTAGAGGCATGATTTCTTCGCATTAACGATATACGCGACAAAAAATATTTTGAAACGATTTTGCGATATCTTCACGAATTATATATTTCTGGTTTGAAACTAAGGATTTTATGTTTCCGAATTAAAGCGATAAGGCCATTTTAAAGTGAAATTAGAATATTTCGCGATAAGCGCGATATTACAGCAAAATCTGTAGTGAACAACGAGCTTGAAATTTTGTCAAGATTATGTATGGAAAGAAAGAAAAGAGCGAACAAGGACTCAACAAGTTGAAATAATTCAGTCACTGCTAGCATTAAAATTAATGCAAAATCAGGAATATAATAAAATAATATTTAATGCTTAATAGTAATTTATACATCTACCATTCATATAAATAATTCAGAACCATAATAATGAAACTTTTAATGATTAATTTTAGAATTCCATTAAAGCGATACAGCAATATCTATTTCGCGAAATAACGCGAAAACTAGTATCCTTCTCACGGAATCGTTCAAAAATCAGTGCGAAAAAATCATGTCTCTACTTATAGTTAACCATAATGTGTTGAAGGAACCGCAGTTTGAAACAAGGAGCATATTGTTACGTGCCACCCCCTAGTGACACTTTTGTTAACTGGATTACGGTGGGTTGAAGCACAACACAGATTGTTCCTTTAAAGAAATAATTAATTTTATTGTGGCCAGAAAGATACACTACTCATCAGCAAATACAAGCAATTAGAACCTTACTCCAGTTTCCTCAAGTCTCTTGCTTATGGAGAGCTCTTGCCCTCTTTCACTTGTCAACTTCTCGCTAATGAGTCTGGTGGCCTTGACAGAACTACATGCAACTCTTCCCTATGTACACAAATTACAGTTACTTACGAAAACCTGCTACACGCTGCTTCGCTGTCAAGAGAATCGGCTTCACTAGGGGTTTCGCAAGTCACCACACTTCTGTCGCTCAGGATAAACGCTCGCACTAGCTCGTAAAACACACAACAACAACTGCTTGACAGGTCGCTCTTATATAGCAGGCCGGCGACTCAATAAATGCTTCTAGACCCATCCAGGGCTCACGGCTTCTCGAGGCTTCCATCGCTGGCTGGGTCACGAATATTCTGGACCATCCCTTTGTCCTAGTAGACCTGTTGCATAAGGCGCACGCAATACACTGAGGCAGAGCACAGCCCAGCCCTGAGGCAGTTGTGACTCATGCGGCGAGCGATGAAACAAACTCACAGCCGTAACAATATTTTCATTCTCAAATAAGAAGAAAATCAACTAAGTGAATGGACACACTGAGATGAGGTCTTGGGAAATAACCAGTAATGAGACGTTCGACCAGTATTTCCCGAGTCTTGCCATAATTACTGATGGACAGGGAAAAAAGAGTGAGAAATAACGGTTAGATGACCTTGCTGTTCCGCCCCTTTAAACAACAATAACTAACTAGAGTGAGAGATATTTGGTGTGTATTTGAATCTTCCGTCCTTACGTCCGGCTTGATGCAGCCGTCCACACCTCTCTCTCTGTCATATTGGTTCAAAATGTGTTCAAAATTTATATCCCAGGTATTTCTGATGTCATATCATCAATTTCAATCCATAACGAATAAAATTGGACCAGTAGTCGCACTGCAATATCAATTTCAAGAAAACATTAGAATTTCAGGGCCTAAAACTCCCAGGTCCCTGGAATCCATTAAATCATTAATTCCAGTTTTAAGGGGTGGAACAGCTAGGTCATCTGTCCCTAGAGCTATGTAAGGATGGGATTATTAGCTTTTTCACTATAAAAAGCCGCTGGCTCAGGTCATAGAGAGTCAGTCAATCGTTGGAAGGCAGTCAATCGCAGAGGTCTATTGCCTGCCGGGCGGGAGATCGGTCATCAAGATAATCTTACGATCATCAGTGTGACCACGTGATATATCCCACCTGAGTCAACAAGAGACATTGTCTTTGAGAGACTAGAAAACTTACGAAATAAGAACCTTCATTATTTGTTAGAAGAGGAAAGAGTATGTGACAAGTGAAACTGTGACGGTGCTTCTAAAAGTTTTTCTTAATCTGGTTGAAACTGGGATGAGCTGATTCTTAGTAGCGCAGCTAAATGGTGGCCTGTCCATTTATTTCTGACGCTATTTTTGCGAAGCTTCATTGTAGAAAACCCCTATTCACAGATAATATAGTAAGATGCGAACATGTCAGTTATCTTTTGTGCATGAGATTTCAAGTTTGGGAAGCTTGATTTTGGCAGGGCCTTGTGGAAATCAATTTTCGAATCGTTGAGGAGTAGTTGCTTCAATTCATTGTTACATTGTGACTAATTCAGTTCTAGCTGCAACTCTGATTTTACTGATTTATAGTCAACATTAAATGGCGTGCTGAAAACGTCAAAGTCTCGTTCAATAACTTTGAAGTACTGAAATCTTCAATCAAATTGGTCGTGGAGATTTTTTACAGAAAATGATATAACACAAAATGCATAAACACAATGAGATTGAGACAGTTTTTCACTTCTAGGTACACAGAACAGAAAATATGACCTATGTGTAATATTGTAGGTATTATCATTCGAAACAATGTCCCGGCCGGATTAGACTAGCTCAAGGGCCGCACTTGGCCCACGGGCCGTACTTTGCCTATGACTGCGTTAGGCCCTTCAAAATCGTCAACAATACCACCACCCTCATCGTCATTACTTAACCGGTGAATCTTTATACTGGTGACTGTCCTGGCAAGACATAGCAAGGAACAGTTCTTGATCAGCAACTCATTGTCCTCTTTGGAACAGAAATATGCGGAACTACACTTTAATTTCAGTTGCTCCGATTTTTAGTAAACTACTTTTAGCTTGAAGAACTGTGAATAGAGAGAACATTGGCCCAGTCCCCGGCAAAACAAAAATATCATCAGCTCCATGATGAGCGAAACAGCTGACGACTGCGTGGGCTTCTCAGTGACCCTAGTCGGTGCCAAGCGACTGCGGCAAGGCGTCTCTTGTCTTGGCATTCGAGTTAATTACATTCCAAACTCATAAGAACTGTAGGCTACGCGGAGTAGCGGCCTTGCTTGACATCTAGCCATGAAATAATATGTTGTGTAGGCCCGTGTGGGGCAGTTGGTTGAGCGTTTGCGTTCAAAACAATAGACTGGGGGTTCAAACCTGGCTCAATGTTATGACATTTAACCCTTTATAGGATAGGTCTTTATATTAACCACCTACTATAAAAAGAGTTTGTTTTTTAATGGTGCTAATAGTTGAAACTTTCAGCCTAATTACAACAAAATTTCTTGTAGATGTAATATTTCTGATAAGCAAATATTATATTTGTCTAGTTTTTTTTTATTTAGTCAATTTACCCTCTAGGTTGGTGGTTCCCACGGACTCAGCGAGGGAACTCACCACTACCGCCTCTATGGGCAGTGTCCTGGAGCGTGGAACATCTGGTCGGGATGGATACAACTGGGGAGGTGTGATCAGCACTTCCGCCCAGGCGGCCTCACCTGCAAAGCGAACAGGAGCCTCATGAGGGATGGGAAGGGATGGAAGATTGGGATGGATAGGCTAGGACGAGGGAAGGAGGCGGCCGTGGCCTTACAGTAGGTACCATCCCGGCATTTGCCCGAAGACGAAGTGGGAAACCACGGAAAACCACTTCGAGGATGGCTGAGGTGGGAATCGAACCCCCTCTACTCATTTGGACCACCCGAGGCTGAGTAGACCCCGTTCCAGTCCTCATACCACTTTTCAAATTTCGTGGCAGAGCCGGGAATCGAACCCAGGACCTCCGGGGTGGTAGCTAACCATGCTGACCGCTACGCTACGGAGGCGACCTAGTTTTATGGTGCTGGATAAAACTTGAACTAGTAAATATAATTTAAATATTAAAATAAAACAATAAAATAAAACAAAAATAAGTTATACAAATTAAAATAAAACACACTAAAAATTAAAATAAAATAATACACACAAAAATAAAAAATGAAGATTAAAAATTAAAAAGCTAAAATTATACAATAACAAATAGGAAATAATTAGTTAATTTTTCAAATTTATTTAAAAACAAATATTGAATATTAAAAATCAAAATTAGAACTGAAATGAAAATTCAAATAAAAGAAATTAAAATAAAAATTTGAAAAAATAGTCTGCCCTATACAGGGTTAAGGGTGGTGTAATGTGACATCCTCGTGCCAGTAAATTTACTAACTCGTTAAAGAACCCTTCTGGCAACATTCCAGCAGCTCGGCGCGACTTCTCTAAAGCCACGTCAGTTTAAAGTTACTTTATTATTTATTTACATAGTTTTCACCCACATTGAAGCACTTAAATCAAACCAAATAGCCTACATTTAAGTCATCTAAGAATTAACAGGGAATTTAGCTGCCTTTATCCTCCTCCTCTCCCAACACCCCTTCATTCTGGCAGACCTATCTTCATCAGATATGACACATTGTTGTTGCATAGTTTTTAGTGTAACCTACGTATTATGTTTGTTCTTTAGAATCCTTTGCCATTTGTTGCATTGTAATATTCAACTCTTATAAATATATAATTTCGAACTTCTTTGAGGCGGCTTTCAAACCCGGCCGATCGTCGGATTTTTTAAGAGCGTTAAAAATTCTTCAGTATGACTTCCTTCGGAGGGGAAGTAAATCCGAGGGTCCCATGTCATAGATTTACGGCATGTAAAAGAACCATCCACTAATTACACCTGTGTGAAGCTAACGCTCTTAGGTTCCAACGTTCGTCGCCAGGAGCTGATTGCGGTGGCATCTAGTAACCAAGTTCAGAACTAGTTGTCGTTGACGATGGCGTTTCGTAGAAAAAGTAGGAACTACTTGAAAATAGAATGTCTGCAGTCCTTACTTGAATTAAAAACAGATAGCACACACTAATACAGCCATTACAATTAACACCGGTTATCAGACAGATTCTACACACACACACAAAGAACACGGGGCTACATGACCGAGGAACCAACCAAACAACTGAACTTCTTTGAACCAATTATTTTTTGCTTTACTTTTCCAAAAGTAATTAATAGTTGTTATAGTAGTCTCTTGTCATGCAATCTCGATAAATGACAGCAATTGCCAATCCTTCTTTGTTCTCATCGTGTAGGCTATATAATTGAATCACTTTCCCGGTAGGCAACTGCTTTAGGCAACAATCTCCATTGTCCATCAACCTGGTTTTAGGTTTAACGACGGAACCGTAATGCTGAAATTTAGTTTTTATGGAAAGATATTTCTTCTTTTATGACGGACAATTAATTCGTTGCGCATTTTCTTAAATCTAAATGCTCTACTTTCTATTGACGATTTTTCATTGGAGTTCCAAGTGAGAATTTCATCAAGTTTCAAAACTTATTTACAATTTTAATTGGTTTGTTGTTATTGCTTAATAAAATAGCTGGTGCTGTAAGTTTGAAGGCATTATTTCTATGTTTTCATATGAAATTTGTTATTCAACTATTCTTTTGCTATGCTTTCCAAGTTCTTCTAGTTGAAATTTAGCTTCTTCTATATCATTTGCAAGTAGCGCAAGATCACATGAGAATGCTAAGCAATTCAGTTCTGTATCTTTGCTTCTGAAACAGTTACGGTATATTGTTTTTGTTCTATTTATACTCTGTGAGCGGCCAGAATGGGATTGACAGTTCTCGTCTCGCCATGTGGTCTGAGAACGAGGTTGCCAAACTGTAAAAGCCAAAGATACAGCTGACCAGGCACTGAAGCACGTGGGCTGTAATAATCCAACGCAAAGTATTATGGCATCAACTATACGAACACGGATTGGTCAAGAGGCAGAGGGGTGATGACTGACATGGAATTTCTGGCCTATACCAGACCCAAAACAACTGTGAACATGGGCTCGCCCAGTAGCGTGCGTCCAGCTGAGCACTGTTGTCACAGTGAGACTTGCGGAGACAACACAGCTCTACACTCGCAGTATATGCACGACCTTCTCCGTGAACACAAGGCGCTCCGAATGTAAGTGCATATACGAGATGGGGGGCCTAATCCTACGAATATCGATGCTCACAACGGAGTGTGCACAATGTGATATGAGCCAGATATAGGATGCCACACAATCGTTATTCGTGAAAGTGACCACCTTCTGGTGTAACGACCAGCATTCTTGGCTGTCGCCCAGGAGGTCCGGGTTGGATTCTCGGCTCCCCCAAGCTATTTAATTCTAGTCTGAGGGCTGGAACGGGGTTCGCTCAACCTCGTGAGGCAAAACCAGGAAGATGTGGGTTAGATTCCTACCTCAGTCATCCTGAAAGTGGTTTCTCATTTCTACTCCAGGCAAATGCCGGGATGGTTCCTAACTTAAGGCCACGGCCGCCTCCTCCAGAGTCCTCACCAGAATACAAACACACACACTCTAATAACGACACCACAGTAATCCAGATTTTCAGACAAGTACACGGGCTAGAGTACCAATATGTCCAAGCCCCTCAAATAAAACAACAATATTACAACGTTATTCTATCACATGACGTAATCTACACCCCAAGCCATATTGAGTAACACTGCGTGTTGGCCCTTTATAAGGTAATAGAAATAGAGAAAACAATTTGTTGGGATCAGTTTTCGTTTATTGGACACCACCTTGTGGTGTACTGGCTAGCACATTGCTCCCCATTCTTGCCTGTCACCGCGGAGTCCCAGGTACGATTCCCAAGAAATGTAATTCTGGTCTAAGGGCTGAAACAGGGTACACTTAGACTCGTGATGCAAACCTGGGAATATGTGGGCTGTATTCCTACCTCAGCCATCATGGAAGTGGTTTTTCTGTGGATTCACACTTCTACTCCAGGCAAATGCCGGAATGGTACCTAACGTAAGGCCACAGCCGCATCCCACGCAAATCCTACCTCAATTACAAATATACACACTAGTACAGACATCACAGTGTCACAGATTATCACACAAATTCCACACACACCCATGACCACGATGTCGCAAAGCCCCTAAAACAATCATCATCATCATCATCATCATCATCAACAACAACAACTCTTGCTGTCACCCATGATGTCCAGATTCGATTCACGGCTCAATCAAGACATTTAGTTCTGGTCTCAGGGTTAGAATCGGGTACACTATGCCTCGTGAGGTAGGACTGTGAAAGGTGAGTTTTATTCGACTCAATTACACACACACACACACACACAAAAACTTAATTGCCGACACCACAACAACACATGTTATCAGATTTTGTGTTTACACGTACTTATGTATTCGAAAGATTCTTGCCTGGCTGTTCGACTGCCACTCGGCTGCTAAGGAACATTGTTATGAGTTCAAAACTTCAGCTCACAGCACTAACTTCTTTACGCTCCACTACTGAATTAACACAGCAATGCTGTCACTCTTCGTTATCTTCCCCAGCGAAACTAAATATTTCAACACCTAACCATTCTTCACTCTAATTATCCCTTCAGTTCAAGGACAGATGCTATCTCCCGAACGGCTGGTCGAAGGGTCACGGGGTTTGGACTGTTTAGCTCTGTAACATAGGTTCATCCAAATAATTGGATATTTAATGATTTTCGTGTGTGGAGAGAAATAAAGATTTCGTACGACACAGCGAGCCCAGAGTGCGCAGTTAACTAGGAAACGCCGCGCTATGCAATTGGCTGGTGCGAGTGAGCGCGTGAATCTGGCTCGTCCCTCATGTTCACAGTTGTTTTGGGCCTGGTATAATGTCAATCCTATTCAGCCAGCTCACAGAGTATAGGGAAGAGCAGAATGTAGGTTGTTTGTGTCTTCCTTGGCACAGCGAAACATGTGGTAGTTGTAAAGTACACTGCTTCCTAGGAAGCACGAGTAGTCGACATTTATAGCTTTTTGCGTTATCTAACTTCTGACAGCTGTTACTAGCGATAAGACAGGCTGTGGGCACAACGGCTTTGCATAACATTAAAGAATTTCACAAGCACGTGGCCTCATTGCTCTTCGTAGCAATATGTTATACTGGCAGCCATGACCCTCGCAAGGATTGGACTGTTATCCCGTATTTGTTCATGTGTGGGGCTAAGTTAAATTAAAAACACAGTGAATCGACAGCTTCGCCGCAAGGGTAATGCAATGCAACGGACAGATATTTTTAAAAAGCCCAGTCTTACCGCGATCATAACATAATCACTGATATTCTTGGTTATCAACGCAGTATAAATCCAGGACAATAACAGCCACAAACTACTCTAATATTTTAGAAGTGTATAAAACTGGACCCTGGAGATTTTCATTAACATTACAAACAACACAATAGCGGCTTCGGTGGCGTAGTTGGTAGCATGCTGAGCTCCTAAGCCTAAGATTGCGGGTTCAAACACGGCCAAAGTTGTCGGATTTTTAAGAGCGTTAAAAATCCCTCAGTATGCCTTCCTTTGGAGGGGAAGTAAAGCAGGCGCGCCCATGTCATAGATTTATGGCATGTAAAAGAACCTTCCACTAATTACACTTGTGCGAAGCTAAATTATAGGTTAGATTTGACTAACGCTCTTAGGTTCCAACGTTCGTCACCAGGAGCTGACTGCGGTGGCTTCTAGTAACTAAGTTCAGAACTAGTTGTCGTTGATGGTGGCAATTGGTAGCAAAAGTAGGAACTACTTGAAATTGCTCGCGTGTACGCATACTCAAACTCATGGATTTTGAACAGCCTGCCTTAAAACAACACGACCACCATCAAGAGACAATATTATGAATAATGATATGTTGGCTTTCACGGCCCGTGAATTAAAACAGCAATTTTTAATTGTGAATAATGTTTCATTTTCCACTCTACCACATGAGTTAGACAGATGTTCCTTGTATCTTTGATTTCTCCCTAGGAAATCTACATCTTCCGCTTACGCACAGAGTAATTTGTGGTGACCAATCATCCACTAAGTATCAAACGTGTGAGTACCTACGTCAAGAAATAAAGTGCTTAGGAGGTCTGTGGAACCAAATGTTTCGCATATTTCAATAATATTACCCTATAATTTTTGTGATTTTAGTTCCGTTGTCATTTGTTCTAAAACGAGGTATTTGCAGCCCTAAATTTACACTATTCTGAGCCAGTGTTAAAGAATAACTGCATAGAATGACGCTAGTCTTGTGCGTCACGAGGAAAATAAATGGAGTCTTGTGGACACTCATCCTAGCGCCATAAGTCATGTCCGCCCTGTCCTGTTTTTCATGCTCACTGTGTGGTACGGTATGTCTCGTCCTGCAAAGCTCGCAGAACACTGCCAAAGGGTATCTGTCTTCATGAGATTGTTTATTCATGTCAATTGACTGTTGACTCAGTTAACTCCACTTCTTAGCACAGATTGTGGCTATTAAAAACGACAGGCGTCTGAATTATGGAGCAAATACTCCGTCAGGGATGTTTGAAGGATGACAATCGTCAAACACTGAAAGACTCCCTGACTACTGTAAGATCATACGGAAAGATATGAATGAAAATCCACAGCCTGCTTCCAGTCTCCGACCGGGTCAGGAATGGAATGAATGAAGCCCCCATCTAGCGGCGAGGATATGAACTATGCCGGTTGCCGAGGCCTGACGCACTCCTCTGGGGGCAATGATTAAATGAATGACAGATGGAATGAAATGATAGTGGAGAGTGTTGCTGGAATGAAATTTTGACAGGGAAAACCGGAGTACCCGGAGAAAAACCTGTCTGCCTCCGTATTGTGCAGCACATATCTCACATGGAGTGACCGGGATTTGAACCACGGACCCAGCGGTGAGAGGCCGGCGTGCTGCCGTCTAAGCCACGGAGGCTCTACGGAAATATATAATTGTAAGAAAAAAATACAATGGCATTAGGCTACGATTGACCATACAATCAGCTGAGGGGCAGATGACCTCGTAGTTCCGCCCCTTAAAATAATAATAACTAACTAACAATCAGCTACATACAACATTACAGTTATCAAACTAACAAAACTTTTAACTAAAAAATAAACGCATAAGATGGGTATGAACGAATGCTTGCCACGGTGAGTGAGTGGTTATCGTGTCAGATTACTAACCCCAAGCTTGTAGGTTCGCTCCTGGCCATGGTCAGTGATTTTTGAAAGGCGACAAAAATCACGACACTCATGTCATACGACGTTGGCATGTTAAAGAACCCATTTGAATTCAGCAGGCCGTGTTCATAATGGCAAAATTAATCTCGGGATTTTCCGCCAACAGAAAATTCCTCATTTCTCTACTAGAAAGCGCTAAAGTGTCAAGGAGCTTCGATATCTAACCATCTTGACTTTCATAGTGCTTCAAGGAACAACAAAATTCGACATGCAAGCTGCCCTCTGGGTGTCGAATAACAAAGCTTGTACCCGGCAACCGAGACCATACGATATTATTATTATCATCATCATCATCATCATCATCGAAAGGGTATTTTGTTGTTGTTGATTCATTTGAGGGGTTGTAAATCGTGTTCATTTAGTTAGTTATATTAGTTATTTTTGGTTTAAGGGGAGGAACTTCGAGGTCATCTGCTCCCGTGGTTATTTAAACCCCGTGCACTTGGATATGTATAAAATTTGTCTGATAACTTGTGTTATGGTGGTGTCTATAATAGTATGTGTATTTGTAATTCACGTGGGGATTGGGAAGGAGACAAATAGTTAGGAACCACCCCGGCATTTGCCAGGAGAAGAAGTGGGAAACCTCGGAAAACCACCTCCAGGATGGCTGAGACGGGAATAAAAAACCACCTCTTCTCACTTTTACCTCACGAGGCTGAGTGTTCCCCTTTCGAGCACTCAGACCAGAAATTCATTTCTTGCCAGAGCCGAAAATCGAACACGGAATTCAGGGATGACGGCCAATAATGATAGCCGCTACACCACGTGGCGGAGGCTATGCGAGAGTTGTCAAACCAGCTATAAAAATTGGGGAATCAAAGCGAGTGACAGATGTCTGAATTGTCCCCACATACTGTAGTTGTGGATGAAAATGCGTATAGAAAGCTTTGAAACCATGGCGCGTGAACTACTGCGCCCGTTTAGACCGGAGTCCGCACGACCACATATGCATTTTACCAATAATCAGTCAGCACGAGAGTCAAAATATCCCGGAGCGCCAGATGGGTTAAAGCAAATCGCAAAAACGACATCAAATTAAAAAAAATGCTTTGCTGATTCTTGGCTCAATGCAACAATAAGGATAGAAGGAGATTTAATTGGGAGTAACACATCCTGTAAAATTATCTCAGTTTATTTTGAAGTTAAAATTGACTGCAAAGATGCTCAAAGTAGCATCACTCACGTGTGGCGATCCACACTCTTATTTACACACAATATACAGAAATTTTCCAAACACATTTGACAATCTTTTTGGAAACACAAGTCCGATTAATAGTCCTGTAGACTGTGTTCCAAAATTATTAATCATTAATTCCAGTTCAAAGTTAATTGACTATACTGGAAATATCGTAGATCACTGTTTGAATTATTTACATGATATTAACACTCGTAGAATAAATGTTCATAGAATTTTTAAACTTTCACTTGTTTTTCCAGTTTCAAAAATATATCGTCGAAATTATTATCATTATTGAAGCAATACAAATTATTTACATATATTAATAACATCTGAAAAGTATTTGACCTTGAGCATAGCATCGAAGAACTGTGCGAAGCACAACAACAATTAATTGTTCTTCTGACATTAAACATTCGAGAAGTGACTCGATTATGAACTTCAAGTTCCTAACAAAATATATGATTTCTGAATCATCAACTTGATCAATAAATGGTTGAACCATTCAACTATTCAATTATCCACTTGGAATCATTATTATAAAAATATTTATATTCATGGCCATTTTTAGCAATTTTCACAACTTGCAATTCTTCGACAGAATGCGGAAATAAGAATTGTAGTTTTATAATGAATTCATTTAGTTCATGGCACTAGGATTGAAAATATCCTTCAAATTATTCGTGGTTAAAGAATTATTTTTAATTGGCAGTGGCCCATTCTACTATTTGTGTAAGAACACAATATTACAACAACAACAACGGCAAAGGTCTTCCTCTGAAGAAGAATAAACTACTATCATGACAAATCCGGGTTCTAGCAAAATCAAAGTCTAAATGGAATTCGTAAACAAGGTTGAAATAAGAACTGATGGTTTCTAAGAAATAACCTTCGGGTTATTCATACGACGAAATATGTGGCTCCAATACTCCTACTATAAACCTGAGCCATCGAACCTGCTATTTGATTGATGCTCGAAAAAACCTCTTCATTCCTGCGACTTAAACATGCGCACCTGGGAATGGCATTTCAACTACTCCACACATATAAATTATCTTCCCAAAATTTATACAATAAATCAAGCCTCTGCTTGTTATCAACACTGGAAGATTAATAAACTGACAAGTTTATTTTATTTTACCATTCAGTTCAACCCGTGAATTTACCATACTTATGAAAATCTTCATTTCACTTTCGAGTGTATTTACGTCATGATTTTATATAAATACAAAAATATCCTATTTGATACAAATATCATTTGCTTCCCGTTTCATGCCTCTCCGTGTTATCTGAAAAACATACTTTGCTCATTGCAAATATCAACTGTTCAACCAGAACTGACATGTTGGTTGAATGCGGGCTTGCGCTAACCACTTTCCTTCGGAAAATCTCCTGTTCCAGACTAGAAATGATTAAACTACTTCATAGGCTCTCTCTCAATACATATGATTATTAGAAAATATAATATCCAAGAATTATTTAGAAAAATTATAAAAATTATTATTATTATTATTAGTGGATTATTATTATTATTATTATTATTTGTTATATATTTAATTATCATCTCATTATGTGAGAATCCACATGTTCGAACCTTCGAATATGGAAAAAATATCCATTCCTCAACAAAAATAAATTTATTAACTTTTACAGTTACATCGGCTGATTACCGTGATTTCCCAAAAATATGAAATATTCAAATAAATGCTCGAAATGCTCGGTCATCGATCCTAAACTGTTCTGAGTGTTGAAAATACTCAGAATAACTCTAACAAGTCTTGCGTAAATCATTGCAAGCTTTAAATACGAAGAAAAAAATGTGTTGGTCATCTGCAGAAAAATATATTGTTCCAATTAGCTAGGCATAATATAATTCAAATGTGGCTTACATTTCTTGATGGTCTTGAAGCGTAGTAAACCTGGTCTGTACCAGATTTATCCATCGATATGCCCTATCGGACAAGCATGTATAATCCTTGTATCCGCCGCCATCATATACCCACAATTCGTCTAGTCAGACATAGTGGTAGTATCTCTTGACGTTTGAATTAACTGTTGTTCCATTTTAATATGGGCTTCTATCAAAGCCATAACAGTTTGTTTAAATAGGGTCAGATCTAAGTGATCTCTTCTTAGATATGTCAGTTGTAACATAACTCACTGTAATCTTATCAGTACAAGAAAAACACTGACAGTCTAAGCAATTAACGGCTGTTCTGAAGATCGTTCCCTGGGCATGGTTTATTAATATCACCATCTGCCATGCGCTAAGCAACTTGCAGTTTCCCTTGCGTAGACTAATGAACGCCAACGTTATAGACTAGTCTTCAGTGTACTGACAGATCGAAGTGGTTAACTAGTTACAAATATGAAAACTGACTGGAATGGATTTAAACATCCAAGTATTAAGTTATTACTGGACTGTGACAAAATACTATTTTCTAGACAAAGTCTAGCATATGTCCTTGTAGAAATATAAATATTTCCACCAATGTCTGTAGAAAAATCAATCACCTCAGTGATTCTCCTCGCCGTAAACTTACTAAGTTCCAACTCGTAGCGCAGCACTTTTCGTGACTACCACGACTTTCAAAAGAACTTCTGCGTAGATCTGGCAACCATGTGCCTTGGCTCAGCGTAGATGCAACTTGCTCGCCAAGTGCTTGTGTTAGAATGAGCTGACCATGCCTCGGCCAGCTGGCTTTTATTCAAAACTGCCAGGGTCACGCGTCATCACGTTGTAATCTAGAAATCCTCATATCTCTCGTATCCCTGGTCCGATTTACTTGATACTAATTGCATTCTCTTTCTTTTGGCCGTGCCAGTAATCTGATCCCAGTCTCAAGTCTCTACTCCATAGTTAACTATTTAATCAATAAATAGCCTCCACCTCTGCTGTTACTCGCTACGTCACTTGACATCCAACTATCGGTAAATTATTTCCAAATGCTTCGAGAAGCAATGTAGCGCGATATTCAAATATCTCAACTTTCAAAAGCGGCTACAGCCTTTCCCTTGATATCTAGGTGTCTGAAACTTGGAATACCCATTCCTAGAGTTGGGCACACTACGGATGGCAGTGTTTCCGATGTGATGGCTAAAGCCCTGCGCGGATGCGGATATCCGCGGATAAACCCGCGGATATCCGCAACTTTTTTCGCCATGCGGATATATTTTGCATGGCTTTGCGGATAGCGGATAAGCTGCGGATAATGCTTGGAGTAAATTTGCGGATAGTTTTTAGAATTGAATCCGAACTTTTTGAATATCATGGGGAAAGTTGAGTAATGTGCGCAGCGGGTAATCGTGCGTACCTATGTTTTTCGAGTTGGTAGTACAACTAGCAACTCAGTTCATTGCTACCCTCAAGCTGTCATCGTACCTATCAGATAGGGACAGTCAGCATGATGCCAGTTCCTATGTGATAACCGTGAGGTTTGGATGAAGAAATTTAACACGTTGCATGTTATTTTCTGTAGCCAGCTAATAAGAAGGTAAGCCTACAGTTGTGATTCAATTATTTAAAATGAATGTTCTTTTAAATGCCAGTTTTTACAGTGTTTATGCATGTATTTATTTTTCAATATAATAGATTAGTTTGCCGGGATTCAGTGAGTTACGTTATAAAAGCAGAGTGGGGTAATGGTGCGCAGAACATATGATACAAGTAAATACAACGCGACATTTATTGCAAAATATTTCGTGTTTGTTCTCCAGATGCCAAGAAAATATACGCGGAAAACGGAGAAAAACTCCTACCCAGCAGAAAATGTGCAGAAAGCTCTACGTGCAATTAGGGATGGGAGGAAAATAAGGGAAGAGGGGAGAAATTTCAACATTCCAGAGTCAACTCTACGAAAGCAGTTGCTGCAAAATTGTCTTGCTCCACCACGTCTACTCCGTAAAGCCTTTCGACATTGGCAAAATTATTTTACGGCTTAACGCCTACCAAGCTTGTCAGACGGTTAGAGTTCAAGTTTGCAGCGGAGAATAAGATTCCCCATAATTTCCATAAAGTTAAAAGTCTATATAGCAGGCAAATATTGGTTGTATGAGTTCTTGAAGAGATATCCTGCATTAACGTTGAGACGACCTGAAGGAACAAGCCTAAATAGAATTGCCTCCTTTAATGCTGACGAAACGAAGATATTTTATTCTAATGGAATTTTCTGGAGTGTGTTATACCAATGATATAATTCAGCAGGTCTCATTGTATCATGTAAGTTTGCCGAACTTTAGTATCATTGCATTGTTACGTTATTATAAAATGCATTTGAATATTCTAATATTAATGCTCAGTGCGAGTTTCAGCCAATTCACATTATATTATTATGGCTTTCCAACATTCATCCCATGCGCACAATTTCCCAACCCGTGCGCATGATTATCCTGCAGGGTGGCAAATGCATATTTGCGAGATTACGAATTATAGTCCACCAAATTTAATTTTGAATTAAATGTGTTTCTGCACATCGAATATGGAGTTAATAAGGCTCCCTTATTCATAACTGCAGCTGTGTTATCTATTATGAGACCATCACAAGACCGATTCTTGCTTAAGTTCGCACAATTCCCCCACTATCCCTTACAAGGGCCCGGATGTTTATGACTTTTTTTTTTTCGTTATGTTTTTTCATGACAAATGTAAGATGATGATTTACGCAAATCTCATTCAAATTATGTCATTAACCACATTCAACCCTCCGAACTGAAGAGGGTTGCAATTCTGGCGGTATAACATTCATTTTAGACATAGCACATGACACACATAGCCTAAGGGTTCGACTTTCTGCTCAAATGTCTAAAAGATAAAGTATAAAGCAACACATTGGAAATATTATTGTAATGTCAGTAGATTCGGATAACAAACGTGTTTATCAAAGTCGCGTGGATGCGGGGCGGATGCGGATAATAGTCATGCGGATGCGGATAACGGCCGTGCGGATGCGGGGCGGATGCGGATAACGGCCACGCGGATGCGGGGCGGATGCGGATAACAGCCGTGCGGATGCGGGGCGGATGCGGATAACAGTTTGTCTATCCGCGCAGGGCTCTAGTGATGGCCGCACACGGCGCATTGATGAATTCACGTAGCGTTTCCACTGTAGCTGGCTTTTGTCTATAATGTTATTTCTTCACGGTCCAGGAGTGTCAGGTCTGGCGACTGCGGTGGGCAATCAATGCCGAGAGAATGGAAAATTATCTGACATTTAGTTCCTGAGATATTATTATCAAAATACAAGTGTGTGTTTGAGTCTTCAGTCTATTGACTAGTTAAATGCAGCTTTCCAAGCCTCCCTGTCCTGAGCTAAACGCTTAATCTCTACATACCTACCGCACCTTACATCCAAGACAATTTGTTTAACATATTCTAACCTTGGTCTACCACTACAGTTCTTGTCCTCGACCCTTCCTTCCATAACTAAGTTTGCTATTCCTGGGTATCTTAGTTGTATCCTACCAACCTATCTCTTCTCTTCATTAGCAGTCGCCAGAAACGTCTCTCCTCTCCCACTCGTCTTAATACCTCTTCGTTTGTAACCCTATCTACCCATCTGAGTTTCATCATTCTCCTGTAACACCACATTTCAAATGCTTCAATTCTCCTCTTTTCTGCTGCGCCAACAGTACAAGTTTCACTTCCATATAGCGCCACGCTCCAGACAAAGGCTCTCTAAAGAGACTTCCTGATACCAAAATTTATATTCGATGCCAACAGATTCCTGCAGAAATACTTTCCTTACCTGAGCCAAACAACTTGTTATATCCTCTTTGCTTCATCCATCACTAGTTATTTGGTTTCCTAAGTAACAGAAGTGAGTACACAATGACTCGTGCGTATCGCTTGAGACCTGTGTGGGTGTGCTCTATGACAGCGTTTCCCAAACTGTGGTACGCGTACCATTGGTGTTACGCTCGTACTGCTGCAGTGCTACGTGGTGATGTTATGAAGAATATAAAAATATAACATTTTGAAATATAAAAACATTGATATGTTGCCGGTGGACTTTAAGGCCGAAGATAAGGAGCAGTTTTATGAATTGAATTGTGATTCAGAACTAAGGCAAACTTTTTCAAAAATGACTCTTGTGAAGTTTTGGCTTGAGAGGCGTGAAGACTATGCAGACATAGTTGACAAAGCAGTTAGATTTTTATTGCCTTTCACTACTACATACTTGTGTGAGACTGCATTTTCTTCACTTGTTTATCTCAAGAATAAATATCGGAATAGGCTCCTTACAGAGGAAAACGATCTTCGTTTGAGACTCAGCAATCTTAAACCAGACATTCCTTAGTTGGCTTCTAATCTTCAAGATCACCCTTCATATTGTAGTTGTTAGTTGTACTTTGGTTTTTATGTTTAATTATTAAGATTATTTTATTATTAATAATTGTACAGCGTTATTTCTGAATGTTTGAATTGAATACGAGGCACGTCCAGAAAGTAAGCTCCGTTTGGTAATTAAATTAAATTGTGTACAGATACAGAAAAAATATTTATTGCACAACATTCTACACTTCTTAAACTACCTTTTCACATAACTGCCGAACTTTTGCAGGCATTTGTCATAGCGTGGCACAAGGTTTTGGATACCTCTTCATAGAAGTTTGCCGCCGACCCGTAAACGAGAGTGAAGACTCCCCTTAAGATATCCTACTGTTTGGTCACTACTGTTAGGCAAATTGCGTGCTTACCAGGAGAACTGCGTATGTTTAGGAGTTCTCCTGACCACATACGCAATTTGCCTAACAGTGATGGCCAAACAGTAGGATATCTTAAGGGGAGTCTTCACTCTCGTTTACGGGTCGGCGGCAAACTTCTATGAAGAAGGTATCCAAAAACTTGTGCCACGCTATGACAAATGCCTGCAAAAGTTCGGCAGTTATGTGGAAAAGTAGTTTAAGAGGTGTAGAATGTTGTGCAATAAATATTTGTTCTGTATCTGTACACAATTTAATTTTATTACCAAACGGAGCTTACTTTCTGGACGTCCTTCGTACTTATTGTGATAAATAATAAAACAACTGGACAGACTTTTTATTATTTGAACTTTAACTCCAACAGTCTAACTCTAACAATCACAATTTACAATCCATCCTTTGGTCTGCCATGTAGTGGTGTTGGGGATTATAGTTACTATATCTCCAAACCATTAGGTGGTACGCGACAGATTCTCATCTCTAAAAGTGGTACACACACAAAAAAGTTTGGGAAACACTGCTCTATGAGACCATGAGAGTTGTCACTGGTAGTGTTTGATCTACTTCCATTCATTGGTTACCTGTGCTAGCTAATTGCCTATTGCCCTGCAAGATCTACGGAGGAAAGCTGCTGTATGACTTCTCATACAAACTCTCCCTTGTATTGCACTACAAGATTAGCCAACAACTCGTTTGAAATCACACAAACCACCCTTTATTGATTTAGAAATTATCTGTACTTTTGATGCGACCTCCAAGTGGCGACAACGCTAGAACGAGCATCCACCCACCAATACTCATCTGGTTCAGGATACAAGAAAGAAGGCTGAGGGATTTAAACTATCGCGCCAAACCTGGTCGACGCTGAACCACATTAGGACGGGTGAAGGGTAGTGTGGTTGCACCTTGAAGAAGTGGGGTTTCCGTTCAACTGCTGACTGGGACTGCGAAGTGGAGGACCAGACACTAGAACACGTGGTTGAGGAAAGCCCATTTCGAGCATTAGACGGTGATCTGAAGACTCTACACCAAGTGATTCAGAGTGCGGTATACTGGTTACCAAATTTGGACATTTCCACTTGTTTATAGATATACAGGGTCTTTCATATAAAGTAAAAACGGCAAGTGGCAGTTTTGTTATCCGCTACTGCGGTGGCCTTGGCCGAGCTTGTGGCGCACCGTGGCCCCCTACTTTAAGAGTGTGTACAATCTTACCTTATAAAAGATGCTGGAAGTGTCTTCTTTTCTGGGTTGTACAGGCAATGTATCTGGCAACCACATTCTGGCTGACGCGAGTGAGTTCTGCCACTGTAATGTTCCCTTTCTGTTCCCCCAATGTGTGAGGATTGGTTAAAATAAGTTTTACATCCAAAAATACGATATTGCAATGACAACTGTCTCACCATGTTAGCAGCTGAGGTTCAGACTGGCGACTGAACAACTGCACGCTTATTGCCAGGTCAAGTATGTACTATGCGCGCGCTTTCAATACTACAGCAGGGGGCCACAGCGCGCCACAAGTTCGGACAAGACCACCGCAGTAGCGGATAACAAAACTGCCGCTTGCCGTTCTTACTTTATATGAAAGACCCTGTAGATTTTTTGTGTACTTGTAAAACTATCCGCTATACATATATCTTGAGTAAGCATTTAACTGCACTATGACGCGAGAATGGAAAGTATGCCATTTAGTTCCCGCTATATAGGTTATCAAAGAGTGAGTACGTAGTTTTGAGCCCCTCTGTAGTTTCATTAATGAACCCGTTAACGAAGTAGTAATGCTATGTAGGAGCACACCTGTTGTCTCCCAGGCTCTCCTGTGCAGCTACAACATTTGAACAAGCAGAGTAAATAGCATCTGCAAATTCTGCTACTTGTTGTATTGACTGACTGCAGTCTGGGTCACAGAAACGTCACAAACCTCGGAACTTATCAACCAGGCACTAGATGGCTGCTAAACAATATAGGGTGGTGTAAGATCTGAGGCACACGTTCTTAGCTAGGGATGATGAATATATGAATATTAAGAAAATAGATTTGATACTATAATTACGGCACTCCAGTGTCAGAAATATACAAGCATATTTACACAGTTGTGAAAGATACCTTGGACAGTAAAAATTATCAATGTATAAGTTTTGCAGCGTATGAACAAAAAACCTGAAATTCTCAAAGCCATCAAGATAAGAAAGCTAGAATACTTTGTCCATATGATGCGGAACAGTAAATACCAATTCCTTCAATTAATACTCCAGGGGAAAATTAATGGAAGACGTAGTCCGGGGCGAAGAAATATATCGTGGCTCGACAACGTAAGCCAGTGGTTTGGGGTGACAAGACTCGAACTGTTCAGAAGAGCTGAGGACAAGAAACAGATCATGCTACTGATCGCCAACGTCCTGAGAGGACACGGCACTTGAAGAAGAAGTGGAGTACGTATTATATACTCTGTGAGCTGCCTGAATAGGATTGATATTTCGCCGGAAATTCAACGTCAGTCATCACTCCTCTGTCTCTTGACCAATCCATGTTCGCATAGTTGATGTCCTAATACTCTGCGTTGCAACATTACAGCCCACGTGCTTCAGTGCCTGGTTAGCTGTATCTCTGGCTTGTACAGTTTGGCAATCTCGTTCTCAGACCACATGGCGAGGCGAGAACTGTCAATCCTATTCTGGCAGCTCACAGGGTATATATAACATTTGACTAAAACGTGGCTACTGTCAATGCTGTCAGAACAAGGACTGAGCAACGAACAGTTTCCCCGTCAAAATGAGGCGTCACAGCACTGCTTGTCTGTCTACGAGTTTACGACCCCGACTTCAATCATCACCCTCGTAGACCAGGCTGCATACGCTGATGCATTACGCGGCACAAGATACAAAAGGAAACTTTGCTAGGTTGACCTTAGTGCAAACCCCCACTCCTCGATTTTGAGCAATAGCGCTCTCTCTCCCCGTTATATCTCTACAATGTCTTTACACCAATGCATTCTGTTCATAATCGAGAAAATAGATACACAAAATTAACACTCCAGATTCTTATACACCGAACCATGAAGTTCAATAAATCTTTTGTTTGCACCGCCTCACGCCTCTTCAACACCTTCGGTTTATATAAGTTTGTCAACATTGGAAGCACTGTAGCTTTCAAAAGACATCTTTCATCCTGCTTCTTGGAGCAGTATACCTTTCACATTTGATTACTGTATTATGTTAAAATACTTTTTTAAAGTTCAATTATAACACAAGGACAATAGCTAACAACCTGTCTATTATAATAGCTTTTCTTGTACAGTATATGGTGTTTGTTTTTCGGGCTGATAGTCTGTATGCACTCTCACTCTTTTGTATATAATTTTTCCATTATCATTAGTATTATTATTATTATTGTATTGTTACTATCTTTTTGTTACTATAATTGTTAGACTATGATTATTTATATTGTGAATGTAAGTGAAATGTTTTATTTTTATAAGCCCTAATCTTATTTTATGTAGGGTGCTACTGTAAAGGAGCTCTTAAGCTCTAAGTGTAGCCGTGAAAATAAAAATCAATCAATCAATCTCTCCCTACGCTCCGCCTGTCTCCCCCTTCCTCACCTTCCTCAAGATATTAGTATCCTCTCTAGCGTCTCCTATGATTTCTCCTTACATTTCTGAATGCACTCTGTTGTAGTCTTTCAACAGACAATTTTCTTACGCATGCAATTATTGAACCGTTGAATAGGTATTTGGCTTTATCGTCACGACTGGCCAAAACAGAAAGGAAAGAAAGTTTCCACTTCGATTTAAATGTACTTTCGAGAGTCTTTGTTTTCTTCGAACCAGGTTGCTCCATTATTACATAGTTGTCAATTTCCCTGATAAACAAGCCGTCTATCAACGCACGCTTTATCGCTCTGCAGCGTGCTACAACAACCGACCCGAGATGCGACGAGCATAGCCGAGCTAAAACGCAGGTCCCTTGTGTGGTGCACAGAACCTGTGTGTCTGGTTTGCACATGTTTGAGAGTTCCCGTAGACGGTACGTCACGCGTGTTGTATGTCACCAAAGTTGGTTTTAAAATTACGCTAGTGTCCTACTTTAACTGCAATTTTGAAGAACATTGCAAGTTCATCAAGGTTCCGTAGTGATTGTTTCTTCAACTGCAGTAGTTCGATGTAGACTGCCTCCAGGTTAGGTTAGGTTGCTGGCGACTGTTTGTCTTTGTGAAAGGTCTACCGCAAAAATGATGAAGATAGCAGTGCTTTCTTACAGGGGAACTCTGGTAGCAACAACCCCTCTCCCCCCTATCGGATTGTAATAGGCAGATGGTAATCTTGCAAGATCACTCTACACGATGGTGGTGAAAAAATTGCCTAAAATTAAACCACGCCTTTATTTAAAGCGTGTGTAAAGACGCGGAACAGAGAGTCAGCACGTGGAAATGGAAGGCTGGCGGTTGTCTGGTCGCTTCGACAAGGCAGCAAGAGGTCAGCTGCCTTCTACTTCCACGCGCTGACACCCTGTTCCGCGTCTTTTCAATCGATTCAAAGAGATGCGTAATGTTAATTTTAGGCAACTTCTTTTACGATCATCGTATAGATTGATCTTCCAAAAGTATCCTCTGCCAATTACAATCCAATCAGAGGGTAGACGCTACCAGAGTGCTCTTGTTGCACGCGTGATGCAAAATTAAGTCGTATCTGTTTGTTGGGCAATATACTGTATTTCCTAACAGAAACAACTAATGTTATTTTTATTGAAGTTTTGAATTAGATGAATTACATTTTCTTGTCATGGGGACACGCCGGCCCCGTGGTGTTGGGGTAGCGCATCTGCCTCTCACCCGGAGGCCCCGGGTTCGATCCCCGGCTCCGTCAGGGATTTTAAAACTGACGTGAGGGTTGGAACGGGGTGCACTCAGCCTCGTGAGGACAATTGAGTAGTTGTCTGACAGTGAGACAGCGCCCCGATCACGAATACCAAGATTAACGGCCGAGGGGACCCGACGCGCTGATCACGCGTCACCCCAAAATCTGCAGGCCAAATGGCTGGGCAGCGGTCGCTTGGTCGGCCTTAGCCCGTCATGGGCTGGATAGTGCCAGGGGTTTTTTTTTTTTTTTTGTCATGGGGACATGTGATAAGTTCGAATTATCACCATGTTGAATTTTAAAAAATATCGAATTAACCAAGTTCTGTTAGACTGTAGTATATTTTATATTTTATAACACAAAAGGATCAGGTTGAACTTATGATGAAAAATGAAAATCCACAGCCTGCTTCCAGTTTCCGACCGGGTCAGGAATGGAATGAATGAAGCCCCCATCTAGCGGCGAGGATATGAACTGTGCCGGCTGCCGAGGCCTGACGCACTCCTCTGGGGCAATGATTAAATGGATGACAGATGAAATGAAATGATAGTGGAGAGTGTTGCTGGAATGAAATTTTGACAGGGAAAACCAGAGTATCCGGGGAAAAACCTGTCTGCCTCCGTTTTGTCCAGCACAGATCTCACATGGAGTGACCGGGATTTGAACCACGGACCCAGCGGTGAGAGGCCGGCGTGCTGCCGCCTAAGCCACGGAGGCTTCAGGTTGAACTTATGATATTAGTATTAAAATACGATATATCTTGTGCTGAGAGCAACTTTTGTGACTTATCCTCCCAGCTTGGCTACACCAACGGACTCTGCTTGGGATCATTCCCCTACCATCACAAGAAAGGGGTTTGGGAGCAGATCAGCAAATGAAGAGATATTAATACGAGTGGGAGAGGAAAGATGTTTCTGGTGACTGCTAATGAAGAGAAGAAATAGGTTGGTAGAACACTTATTAAGACACCTAGGAATAGCAAGCTTAGTTATGGAAGGAAGGGTCGAGGACAAAAACTGTTGGGGTAGACCAAGGTTAGAATATGTTAAACAGATTGCTTCAGATGTAGGTTGTGGTAGCTATGTAGAGATGAAATGATTAGCTCAGGACAGGGAGGATTGGAGATTTGCATCAAACCAGTCTTAAACTAAAGACTCAAACACAGAGAATCACAAGCTTCCCTCCCATTCTACATTAATTGTTGTTGCTTTATTTAGGAGGTTTGCGACATCCATGTCCTATTGCTCCGTGAGTTATGTAATGTGTGTGTATGGGGAGAGAGACGGTAATTTGTCTGATAACCTGTGTTATTGAGATGGCTGTATTAAAGTGCTTATTTTTTTATTATTATATATGAATTGCAGCCAATGGCCACAGAAGGGTATTTTATTTGAACACCCGAGGACTCCCAGCAAGTTCAATGGCTAGTAGTTCGAACTCTGGCTACAGGATGCCACTGTCACTGACACCTAGTGGCGAATGTTGGAACTTGATTGAGCGTTTCTAAGCAAACTACAAATTTGGCAACAAACTAGTTCTTTAAAATGTCATAAATCTATGACATGGGTCTGTCAGCTTGACTACCCCTCCGAAGGAAGGCATACATAAAAATTCTACTACTTCGACCGGGTATACTGCCGACTACGCCACCGAAGCCGTTATTTGTTATTGAGACTAGGATAGGGAAGGAGGTCACCGCGGCCTTAATTGAGGTACCACCAGCATTTGCCTGGCGTAGAAGTGATAAACCACATTTAGGACAGATGAGGTGGGAATAGGACCTTCTCTCGTCAGTTTTACCGCACGAGCATGAGTGTACCCAGTTCCAAATCGAAATCAGAATTACATTTCTTGACAGAACCGGGAATTGAACCGGGGACCTTTGAATCTGGAGTACAATACGTACCCTCTTACCTCACAAGTTGCCTGGTTATTGTTATTACTAGTTTTACCCTAAAATTATAGCTTTCGCTTCCGCGAAGAAAACGGGATTCACTTCTGCTTCTCCCTTTCTCCCCTTTGTCCAATCCCCACAAGTGTTTGGCAGTCCTAAATACAAAGCAAATTAGTCAACAAAAAATGAGATAAAAAAGTAAAAATCCATAAACCCCAAACAATCAAAATTAGCCATAATTTGTCAAAAAAGTTCAAAATGAAAAGAAAACAACTTAATATCTAATAAAACACAAAAAATCAAAATGAGTCAAAATACAAAAAAATACAAAAAAAAAGTCAAGCAAAATTAGTCAAAATTCTCGAAAAGTTGAAAGAGACACAGAATATCAAAATCAAACAAATTCAAAAAGAATACAGTCTCATTCAGTCAAAATTGGGGAAAATCAGCTCAAAAATTCAAAATAATTCAATAAATGAAAATTTGTCAAAATTAAAAAAAAAAAGTCCAACAAAAGTATTCAAAAACAGTCTGGTTGTTTGGTTGGTTCCTCAGTTTAGGGACTGCGACAACGCCGTCATGTAGCCCCGTGTGTGTGTGTAGAATCTGTCTGATAACCGGTATGATATCTGTTTTTAATTCAAGTAAGCACTGAAGACATTCAATTTTCAAGTAGTTCCTACTTTTGCTACCAAACGCCGCCGACAACGACAACTAGTTCTGAACTTGATTACTAGATGTCACTGCAGTGGGCTCCTGGCGACGAACGTTAGAACCTAAGAGCGTTAGTCAAATCTAACCTATAATTTAGCTTCACATAAGTGTCATAAATCTATGACATGGGACCGCCGCGCCGGCGTTACTTCCCCTCCGAAGGAAGGCATACTGAGGGATTTTAAACGCTCTTAAAAAATCCGTCGACTTCGGCTAGATTTGAACCTGTGACTTTGGGCATAGAAGCTCAGCATGCTACCAACTACGCCACCAAAGCCGCTCAAAAACAGTCTCCATTTTCAGGGCTGGATTTACCAATAGGCCCCATAGGTCTCGGCCTAGCGGCGCCAAATTAATCCGCTTTTTTCTTTTGTCAGAAAACTTCCATAAAATGTTATAGTGTACAAGACACGTCTTCGTCCAACAAACGTTTTGCAGCAGCAGATTTTTCGACTTCAGCTTCAGAACCGGAATATTTTATGATTTATTAGGAGAAAAAATGTAAGCGTCTTCGGTGGCGTAGTTGGTAGCATACTGAACTGCTGTTCCCAAGATAGCGGGTTCAAACCCGGCCGAAGTCGTCGGATTTTTTAAGAGCGTTAAGAATCCTTCAGTATGCTTTCCTTCCGAGGGGAAGTAAAGCTGGCGGTCCCATGTCATAGATTTATGCCATGTAAAAGATCCTTCCACAGGCTAAACTTGTGTCAAGCTAAATTGTTAGGTTAGATTTCGTCGGAACGCTCTATCAAAGTTCCTACGTTCACCACTAAGTATCATTGATATCTGGTAGCGAAAGTTGGCTCTACAGTACTTGAAATTGAACGGAACTTGTAGCTCACCCTAATAAGGGTGGCCGCTGGAAGCAGCTACAGACTCAGACGAGCCGAACATGTCCTCGGACACTCCCGCACTAAAAGCCATACAATAAATAAATAAATAAATAAATAAATAAATAAATAAATAAATAAATAAATAAATAAATAAATAGGGGGAAAATGTGAGTCTTAAATATTAATATCAGTTTAATTTCAATAATTCATTATGCATAGTTGTAAGTTGTGTGATGTATATCTGAATATCTGTAACTGTATAATGAGTCTTAAATGGTTTAATAGTACATTATGCAACAAGCCTATAATGGTTATAATTAAGATACGAGTGTGTTTATAATTTCCATACGAGTGTCTTAATTACCATTATAGGCGAGTTGCATACGACTGTTTATGTTCGACGATAATTATAACTTTATTATATGTTTTAACATAAATATTCATAAATATCTGTTGTCACAAGAATTTTGTGATCGGGTGCTGCGCTGAGTAGTATATCTCTGTTTTCCAAACTCTCTGGCCGACCGACTCATGCGCTCTGTGTACTTCAATACCATATCTTCAGATTGTGCACCAGTATTCAGTAAAACTGTCACCGAAGTCGTTTGAAAATCACGCGCTGTGTAGAAATTGGATTTGGGGATATTAAGGTACAGTGGTATTTCTTGTCTAATATTCACCAGTTTATTTACTCGAACATATGGACGGTGCACTTTCGGTAATTTATATAGACATGTTGGATTTTGAGCGCATGCGTGAAGGTATCCTTATCTAATTGGTCACACAACTGTTTCTTGAGCTCTGTTTGGTGGGAGAAACTTTTTCATAATGAAAAATAGTGTTATAATGAGCCTCATTATGATACAGTTACCTGACACATAATAGTCAGGGTCGAACATAAACTTATTATGATATCTCGTTGACCTATTTATTTATAGTTTATATATACACATTTAGAAACAGTTGATTCTCTCATAATTTAAATTATTTAATTGATTTTACTTCACGATACAATGGAATAAAATAAAAATACCTTCACAAAGACCTTTCTGGGGTCTAAATTCTCCCTCCACGATGATATGAAGAGGGGGCGGCAAAACCCCACGGGCCTAGGAGCGCATAAAATCTAAATCCAGCCCTGTCCATTCTGCTGGCCTAGGGAGTGAAATAAAAGTTGACGTAAGTGATATTTATTATCAGTTTCTGGAATCGTACTGTAGTCGTTGCCGATGCGAAGTGCTACCGATAACAAGGCTGCAATAAGCGCTGCTGTTCTAGGGTTAAGACACTAGAGCAATCCCTGGCTCTTCCACTAATTGCACCTGTGTAAAGCTAAATTGGATAGGTTAAGAATGTAAACAACGCTCTTAGGTTTCTACGTTCGTTGCCAAGAGCCGACTGCGGTGGCGTCTAGTATCTAAGTTCTGAACTTGGCCTAGTAGTCGTTGACAGTGGCGCTTGGCGGCAAAAGTAGGAACTATTTGAAAAATTCTAACTGCAGTACTTAAATTAAAAAACAGATAACACACACACACTAATACAGTCATCCCAATTAACACCGGTTATCAGACAGATTCTACACACACCCAAAGTACACGGGGCTACATGAACGCGTTGTCGCAGCCCCTAAACTTAAGAACCAACCAACCAATTCCTGGCTATTGAGTATCGGCACAGGAAGAAGAGACAGTCAGTCTGAAAGACTGGACATTACATCATTTTAAATACTACAAATGCTAGAAAGGCTGGAGGCTTCGAGCGAGCGCGCGGTGAAAGGAGGGAGCTGGCTGGATGACGTCACGCTCGCCGTGTCGTGGCCGTCTCGTAACGCCAGAGCTCACCAGTGAACTCAGTACACATGCACCAAGCGGTACTATAACGTCACACACCTCAGTGCATTCTCGGTACATTTCGTGACGTTGCAGTAACGCAACGACGAGTCGATTATATCATTTAAAATGATAAAATGAAACCTCTATCCTCAACGCCCTAAAACTGTAATTCATTAAATTCCGTTGATATTTATTCATTTGCTTAACATGTGAGCCTCAAAGTGCGTTCATAATTCACTCTAAGCGCTGCAACTAATTGCCCCTCTAACTCTACTACAAGCCATAAAGTCGGGTTCTATTTTTTCCATTTAATTTATCATTTCATTATGCAGAAAGAAACATGTCCCTTTAAACTCGCTTCATGTATACAAACAGCTCTCGAATTGCTAGTTTATAAATGCATTACGTTAAATTAAATTGCTTCTAAAAAGAACTCCAAATAAATTATTTCAATTAGTGGAATATATGGGATTTGGCAGTCATTCAGATGTAGCTTTGTATTTCTCTACTTTTCAGAATGTCAGCGTGATCACACACATCGCAGAATCCGATTATGGACACGGCTCTGCTCTGCTCGCATCCCAATGATGTACACGTTTTTTTTTAGAATACATATATTTGTACATAACCACAGCTGTATGATACACACCCGAATGTATTGGAATTTCATTAACTTGCATATACAGTATATTGGAAAATCACATGTTATATTCATATGTGAAAAATGCATTAAACATATCCTGTAACTATGACTGCTGTGTTGTTTTCGTGCACGTATAACTTCGTTGTGTCCAAGGTAGCAGGATCGAATCCTGGTGCAGCCAGTTGGCATTTGAGGGTGCGCAAATGCGAGAAAGCCGTGTCAGTAGATTTACTGGCACGTTTATTTAGTTAGCGTATGGCTTTTAGTGCCGGAAGTGTCGAGGACATATTCGGCTTGCCAGAGGCTGTAGCTGCTTCAATGCGGACACCCATGGGGTGAGCTACAAGTTCCGTTCAATTTCAAGTAGTTCCAAATTTCACTACCAGATGTCACTGACACCTAGTGGTGAACGTTGGAACTTTGATAGAGCGTTTCAACGAAATTTAAACTGCAAATTTAGCTTCACACAAGTCTAATTAGTGGAAGGTTCTTTAACATGCCATACATTTATGGCAAGGGACCGCCGGCTTTACTTCCCCTGAAGGATTTTAACGCTCTTAAAAATCCACTTCGGCAGGGTTTGAACCCGCGATCTTGGGCATAGAAACTCAGCATGCTACTGACTACGCCACCGAAGTCGCTACTGGCACGTTAAAGATCCCCTTCGGGACAAAATTCTGGCACCCCTGCGTCTCTTAAAGCTGCAGTTGTTAAAAGGGACGTAAAACCAATAACATTATTATTATTATTATTATTATTATTATTATTATTATTATTATTATTATTATTATTATTATTATTATTATTATTATTATTATTATTATTATTATTATGGGAGGTCGCTGGCCCCGTGGTGTTGGGATTACGCACCTGCCTCTCACCCAGAGGCCCCGGGTTCGATCCCCGTCTCCGTCAGGGATTTTAAAACTGACGTGAGGGTTGGAACGGGGTGCACTCAGCCTCGTTAGGACAATTGAGTAGCTGTCTGACAGTGAGACAGCGCCCCGATCACGAATACCAAGATTAACGGCCGAGGGGACCCGACGCGCTAATCACGCGTCACCCCAATATCTGCTGGCCAAATGGCTGGGCAGCGGTCGCTTGGTCGGCCTTAGCCCGTCATGGGCTGTATAGTGCCAGGGGTTGATTTTTTTTTTTTTATAATGGGAGGTCCATACGTCAGCAAGGCGGTTTTCGCACCAAAGATACACCCTTCACCTTGATGACACGAGTTTACATACCTTCATGGACGTGTCACTTGCTTCATCTTATCCCCTCATATCAGGACGTACTATTCTACCTCTTAGAACTGGGCAGGCTAGGGGATGTTTTTGTTCTTTGCAGTACTTCCAGAAGAACTAATATACTCTCAAGTATTACAAAGTCTGAAAGTACTTGCTGAACGGTGGGTTGGTAAACACGATTCAAAATTATAAGTAGCGCTAGTTATGATTTTAAAGACAGTTTTCGGCTAACCAGGTCAGTCGTGAGCCTCAAATGGTTTTCGTGGTTTCCCATTTTCACCGCCAGGCAAATTCTGGAACGGTTTCTTTCTGCAGATCCACAGCCGACTTCCACCCAGAATTCCTTTCCCATTCCTAAATAAAATTAGACCCAAGTTAGTGGTCGCCTGTCACCATCCTCAGTTGTATCTGCTGACAAAATATGTTCAACTCCCAGACATCATCCTTGTGATGGTAGATTCCTCGCAGAGCCCGTGGGTGAAGTCGACCGGGAGAATAAGTGGTAATATATATACCGTATATTTTATCATTTTAAATGATCTTGTCGACTTCATCGATACGCAGGGGTCTGGCGTTACGTTACGGTGACGGGACGAAATGTACCCAGATGCACTGAGGTATGTGACGTCATAGTACCGCTTGGTGCATGTGTTCCCCGACAATCTCTACTTCGTTAGTATAAGACAAAAATCCCCGATTCTTGGATGTCACGGGTAATCTCGAGAACCACTGGATGGATTTTGATGCGGTTTTCACCATTCTGTAAAGGATATCTCAAGAAAAGATTCTGTAGAAAATAATTTATGTATGATCAAAGGAAGCCAAGCAGTAACGGTTTCAGTGAAATAGTCGAAAACAAACTTGACGTACGTGTGCTTCTTAAGCTTACGCTGGGCAAACCGTTAAAAAATATCAATATACTGTGAGCGTAAGAATTGGTCAGCATGAAAAGTTCTACAAAAAGTCCGCGAGAGCATATCTCTATCTTCAATACATCGCCCACTATAAGTGTTTTTAGACTGGATGGAAGGGGCACGTCCCCGCGCGCTCTGGTGAGCATGACGGCATCCCGAGCACTTGACCTTGCTTTGCCCTTGGTTTGCACTTGCCGTTCGCGAGTAATTTGAAACAAGATAAGTAAGATAAGTAGCCTATTATGCAGATAATTCTCTAACATGTCAAAAGTCTTTGGCTTCGAGCGAAGCGAGAAGCCTCCAGCCTTTCTAGCATTTTTAAGGATTTGTAGCATTTAAAATGATACAAAGTCTAGTCTTTCAGACTGACTGTCTGTTGTTTCTTAAATTGTTATGCCCAACTACGGAGCACTCTTGAACTTATTTTGCACAATGTTTCTTCTTCTTTTCTTCCCAATATCTCTTCATTCGGCCACTGTGTTCCTGATCCTGTCTGCGTGCTTCTGTCCAGCCTGTATTTCTCCTGTTTTTTTTTTGTTTTTTTTTGTTTTTTTTTTCGTGTAGCCTCCTGAGAGGCCGAGTGCAGGTCTTTCTAGTCGACGCCCGTGGGCGACCTGCGCGTCGGGATGAGAGATGGAATGGATGAAGATGAATGGAACTGGGCAAGGATGTGGAAGGAAGCGGCCGTGGCCTGTCAGAAGGTACTGTCCCAGCATTTGCCTGGTGTTGAAAATGGGAAACCATGGAAAACCATTTCAAGGACAGCCGACGGTGGGGCTTGAACCCACGCGTCTACCGAGTCAGCAGAGAGCTTGGCCCCTTGACCTAACGCAGCACTTTAGCCCGCGTAGCCACTACTGTCGGTTCCTGTTAGGTTTCTCTGCAAATCTATGTTTGTTTACTATGCTTCTAAATTTTACTCTATGTGGAATGGCTTTCTCAGCAATACCCATTTCTTGTAGATCTTCATGTATTTCTGTCAACCAATTGTTGCGGATTTTCAGGGTTAGCGCTAGTTTTAGAATTTTCGTTGTCAGCGGGTCGTTATCCATTCTGTGAAGGTAGCCGTAGAATTTTAACCGTTGTTTTCTGATAGTATCTGTGATCTTTTCTGTGGATTGAAAAATTTCATGTGGTTTCTTTTTCATCCAAATTCCATTTTCGAACTTTGGTCCTAGGATTTTTCTGAGAATTTTCCTCTCTTGTTTCTCGATGCTTTTTATTTGTGACCTGCCCCCAATTATCAGTGTTTCGGATGCATACAGTGCCTCTGTTTGGATGACTGTGTTGTAGTGTCGCAACTTTGCATTCTTTGAGATACATCTTTTGTTGTATCTGTTCCATGTGATTTTGTAAGCCCTTTGCAATTTAGCAGTTCTTTCTTTGTTAGCTTTCTGACTTAACCGTGCTGGCTGAATAATTTCTCCTAGATACTTAAATTTGTCTACTTGGGAAATTACTCCGTATTTGGTGATTAGTGGATGATTGTCAAATCTTGATTTAGTGCCTTCCATAAACTGCGTCTTTTCAAATGATATTGGGAGTCCGGTTCTTGCGGCTATTGCATGCAATTTTTTTATGGAGTGGATTGCTTCTTGTCTGTTGTTTGAAAGGTTTGCAAGGTCATCTGCGAAAGCTAAGCAATCAAGGTGAATTCTGTCTTTAAAATGTCTGCCAATGGTTATACCTTTAGTTTCTTTTTTCCATTCACGAATCACTTTTTCCAAAACTAGATTGAACAGTAATGGGGATAATCCATCTCCTTGCCGGACACCAGTCCTGATATCGAACGGTTCAGAAATTCCTCCCAGGAACTTAACTTTTCATGTTGTGTTGGTCAGAGTTTGTTTAATTAGTTCCCTCGTTTTGTGGTCGACTTGGAATTCCTCTAATATGTTGAACAGGGTCTGCCGATCTATGGAATCATACGCCTCTTTGAATTCAACAAATGTGATTACCGTTTGTTTGGTTTTGCGAATCTGAAGTATGGTTTTTAGCTTAAGGATTTGTTCTGTGCAGGATCTGCCTTTTCGCAATCCAGCCTGATAATCTCCGATCAGGTGGTCTGTATGTTTCTCTAATCTATTAAGTAAGACTTTAGAGAAGATTTTATAGATGAGTGAGAGGAGAGAGATTCCTCTGTAGTTATTAATATCTGATTTGTCCCCTTTCTTGTGAAGTGGGTGAATCAATGCACATTTCCAATCCTCTGGAATTTCTTCAGTATACCAGATGTGTCGTGTGATTTCTTGAATACTCTGGGCGAGTATATCATCACTTATATTAGTATTATTATTATTATTCTTCTTTCTTCGATTCGGCCAACTAGGGACCACGTCAGTTCAACTGTCTCTTCTTCCGAGCTTTAACTACCGCCCAGTGTTCCCGCATTCGTCTCCGGTGTTGTTCTTTTCTCTCTTGGGACCACACCTTCCCTGTCTTCAGCTTCGGCTTTTCCTGAAAACCTTTGTGCGTACGTAGTTTTTCCTGAAGTGGAACACGCTCCTGGATATCTTCAGGGGAAATTTCCATTTCACGTAGATCTTTCTCAACTTCCGTGAACCATGCCCCTTTGGTTTTCTTATCCTGAAAGTACGTCAATATCCGTTTTGATATCCTGCCTGGACTCATTCGTGTCACGTGGCTATAAAAGGCAATCCTTCTTTTTCGAATCGTGTCACTGATCTTCTCCACGTGCTTGTATAATTCGTGGTTGTGACGCCTTCTGTATTCGCTGTTTTCTTTGATAGGACCCAGGATTTTCCTCAAAATCTTCCTTTCTTTCGCCTCTAGTTTTTCCATTAGACCTTTCTTGTTCATTGTTAGAGTCTCTGCCGCATACAGAGACTCTGGTCGAATAACAGTGCAGTAATGTCTAATTTTGGCGTTTAAGGATATCGATCTCTTATTGTAGATGTCTTTAGTCAGGTTGTATGCCATTTCCATTTTATTAATGCGTGACACGAAGGCTTCTTTCTCTGATAGGTTAGGCTCTATCCATTCACCGAGGTATTTAAACTTTTCTGCCTTCTGAACTTTTCCTAGTCCGACCTCCAGTTCCCTGGGCGCTGATTTTATGTTTGTCATGAATTGTGTCTTCTCAAAGGAGATTTGAAGCCCAGCCTTCAGTGCTTGATTTTTCAGTTGGTTAAGTTGTTCTTCTGCCGTATCAATGGAATCTGAAAAGATCACTAGATCATCTGCAAAGGCTAGACAGTCGATTGTAAGATTCATATACTTGTACCCTAGCCTTACCCCATTTTCTACCCTTGAATTTTTAATTTCCTTCCGCCATTCTCGGATGACCTTTTCTAAAACACAGTTGAAGAGCAGAGGTGAGAGTCCGTCTCCTTGCCTCACTCCTGTCCTGATTTCAAAGGCATCGGACATCTCTCCTCTAAACTTCACTTTGGAGGTGGTGTTGGTCAGGGTTTGCTGGATAATTGATTGTGTCTTGTTATCTAAGCCAAACTCTTCAAGGATTTGCAATAGGGTGGTTCGATCAATTGAGTCGTACGCTTTTCTAAAATCAACAAAGGTCACCACGAATTCCCTGTTCCTGAGTTTCAGATATGAGAGGATGGACTTCAGATTCATAATCTGCTCAGCACATGACCGTCCCTTTCTGAATCCCCCTTGGTATTCCCCCAGTTGTGGATCGATTTGTTGTTCCACCCTATTTTGTAGAGCTTTTGAGAGGATCTTGTAAGTTATTGACAGAAGAGAGATGCCACGGTAATTGTTCACATCGGTTTTCTCCCCTTTCTTATGTAGTGGATGAATTACGGCAGAGGTCCATCCACTTGGGAGTTTTTCGCTCTCCCAGATCTCTTGAATAATTGCAACAAGCTTGTCGATTGCATTTTCCCCTGCATGTTTCCACAGTTCAGCAATTATCAAATCTTCACCCGGTGCCTTGTTGTCTTTCAGCTCTTGGATTATCTTCGTGATTTCAGCCTTTGTAGGTGGGGACGAATCGGGGTGGATGATTGGATTTATTTCATAAACGAAAGGGGTCACTGGAGCCTCACAGTTGAGGAGATTTTCAAAATAACTTGCTAGAATCTGACAATTATCTTTATCATTGTGAGCCAATTTCCCGTTGGAATCTTTAAACTGTAGACTTGGGGGGTTGTATTTGTTCAGACTGTGCTTGAAGGTTTTATAGAAGTTACGTGTGTTATTTTTCTGGAAGTCTTGCTCAATCTGTACCAACTGTTCCCTATTAAATGTACGTTTCACGCCACGGATGGTTTTTGATGCAGTATTATTATTATTATTATTATTATTTTTATTATTACGGTATTTACTTAAATGCCGCTCATTGTTTGTCAGAATCTATTTGTCAAGTTGAGAATGAATTATGTGCTAGTAGATTGGTCAGCAAGAACTCGGGCATCTCTCTGCCGCAGTTCCTGTCTGATAATGTAGGATGGAACAATAAGCAGTCTTATCTCACTCCCGTCTTTGTTCGCGAGTCGCGATTACGACCAACAAAACACACCCTAGCAGTACATTGTGTTTCACTGAAAGACAAGTGTGCGTGCAGACTTCAATTTACATTTCAACAGATTATACGAGTGAGATAACATAACATTTGTAACCATCTCTAAAGAATAAACGCTACGTTGAGAAGATAAACAGTAGCGGGGCTTTCAAGACCCAGAATACAGCACTAGACGTATAAATAACGTTTTGAGAGTTATGCTGTGAATGTGACTCTCGTGAAACAGAGCACGGGAATTTAGAAAGTTCTTCGTAGGTAATACTCACAACATAAATAAACATATTGGTATATAAGATGGCGAGTTGCAGGCATAAAAATAACTGAAGTTCCAATATTCAAAGTTTCCAATGGGCATGCGAAATAAAACAAATATAAAAATGGAAACACATTTCATGGGTTTTTAGTCCAAATCTTCATATTTCAGAGTTCTTCGTACTATCCCACTTTGATATAATGTCATATAATTTCAAATACTGTATACCCGGAGTTGTTATCAATCCAAACTAATCAAAGTGCAACGATAACTCAAACATACCAAGATTAGTTGTTATCAATCTAAACTAAATGAGGTAGAATGGTAACTCACAACATACCTGGATTACTTGTTATGAATCCAAACTTATCGAGGTACAACGATAACTCACAACATATCTCTATTAGTTGTTAACAATTCAAACTAATTAAGACACAACGATAACTCACAACATATCTCGATTAGTTGTTATCAATCCAAACTAATCGAGGTACAAGGATAACTCAAACATATCTTGATTATCAATCCAAACTACTCGAGGTACAACGATAACTGAAACATACCTAAGTTAGTTATTAAGAATCCAAACTACTCGTGGTACAACGATAACTCATAACATACTGCGAATAGTTTTTATCAATCCAAACCAATCGAGGTACAAGGATAACTCAAACATATCTTGATTATCAATCCAAACTACTCGAGGTACAACGATAACTCAAACATACCTCGGTTAGTTATTAAGAATCCAAACTACTCGACGTACAACGATAACTCAAACATACCTTGATTAGTTGTTATCAATCCAAACTACTCGAGGTACAAAGATAACTCAAACTTACCTTGATTAGTTTGTATTGATGACAACTCCGGCTATCATACGATATTTGATGCTTCAACATCAACCTGCACATTCATGCACGTTAGAATACTTTGAGGTTCTGATCATTATAACTTGCTTACCAATGGAATCAAACTCGCATCGTTTTTTTCTTCTTTTTTCGCTCTAATCTTAAGATCTATTAGTTTATGAAACCATTTACACATATCAAGATTTTCAGATTTTTAGATATTTCAAAGGATGGTGAGCTATTACCACATATTACATAGAGTTTTTTCAAGAAATTTCTATTACGATTCCATTGGATATCCATCCATATTTTTTACACAACATTATTGATGTTATTATATAATGGAATTACAGTACTACATGTAACATATCAGATTTCCATGTATGTATTAGCCTACTTTTGACTTTTGCAAAAAATGAAAGTTGACTTATGAGATCCACACAGGCCAAACCTTGTCAGTCTGAGTGTGTGTGAGAGTGTGTATGTGAGTGTGTATATCTGTCCGCCCCCCCTCCCTATCAATTCAAACACGACGAAACAGCAATGAACGAAATTTAGTACAGAGGTAGCACTAGCAAAGGGCACCTCAGTGTCATATTTTATATCGCTGCCATCTTTACCAAAACTGAATGGCGGCCACTCAAACGTTCAAAACGTAAAATCAAATTACGACTAAACTTAACATCCGATCTCTACCAAATTTGGTAAGAACATACCTTCATACGGGACGCGTCTTGCGCCCAAACTACAAGGTCATCAGCCGGACCATTTCTAGATAGGTTTTCCGAAGCTCTGGTGTTTGGTAGAGGTAAATAGTTTCTAAGGTCTTCAACCAAGAAACGATTCTATTATACTCCTTGATAGAGACAAAGAGGTATAACCTTACCCACACATTTAGGATAAATTAGGCTATATGTTCTTTACTGAAGATCTTGTTTTTAGATCATTTTCTTATAACAATATCATTTATTTATAAACTTTTGATGGAATAAGAAGACTTGTAAGAATAAGTACATTGTTTAAGGTATTTAGTATTTTACTTAAAACATTATATTTCCCACAGATTCAGACTTTTCTAAGCTGACAGAGTGAAATCCTAATTATAAGTCATTAATGATAATTTGTTCGCAATATTTCATTTGCATGTTCATTACAATCATATCTAAGCAAGCATCTGGCTGAACTGCTTCCAGTCTCCGACCGGGTCAGGAATGGAATGAATGAAGCCCCCATCTAGCGGCGAGGATATGAACTGTGCCGGCTGCCGAGGCCTGACGCACTCCTCTGGGGCAATGATTAAGTGAATGACAGATGAAATGAAATGATAGTGGAGAGTGTTGCTGGAATGAAATTTTGATAGGGAAAACCGGAGTACCCGGAGAAAAACCTGTCTGCCTCCGTTTTGTCCAGCACAGATCTCACATAGGGTGACCGGGATTTGAACCACGGACCCAGCGGTGAGAGGCCGGCGTGCTGCCGCCTAAGCCACGGAGGCTTCAGTTTCTCTGTTTATTATTATTATTAATATTATTATTATCATTATCATTGTCTTATTATGTAGGTAAATAAATAAATATGTTAAATAAGAAAATCAATATACTAAAATCAAATGTCAACAAACCTACATTCACGAAATATTAAATACATAAACACATACATTGTTGTATACCTGCAAAAGTTCTATATGTTTAGCATATGCAAATAGTTTGCTCCTTCCTTGGCATAAGGGTGCGTCGTATCTCAAGTCGGCAGTAGTTGATCGACTAACGACCAAAAAATAGATTTCATGTTATGAATTTGGCTCAGAAGGAAAAGTGGTTAGTACACTTGGGCTAGTGATTAAGTTAATTAATTTACTGAATATTTCATCAGTTACCATCGTTTGTTTGAATTTTCAAACAGCTTTTCCTTCTTCATTTCGCGCACCGCGCGTCAAATTTATTTGCTCTAAACGGTTTAGAATTCATATTTCAGTGGTTGTTAAACTAGGCATTTACTGAGGGGGGCGATGGGGGATGAACCTGTAGAGAATCTTTCAGGGCCTTTGTGTGAATTTGGGTTTAACATTTGAATTAAATGCCACCAAAATTACATAATATAACAAGAATGTTCTTGTGAGGTATATATGAAAATACAATAAAATAAATGTGTCTTAATGCCATAAACACGTAAATACTACAGGAGCTATGTTTCAGTTTACCAGAAAAAAGATGCATTTGCATCAAAATCCTAGCCTTATTTATCAGTAATAATTACTGAGCTTATTGCTTCTCTAAGCAGACACTACGAGAGATCGTGAAACAATGGGTATTGACTGTGTGGTCATACTACAGTAGAGGAAATTTAATGCTTCAGTAATATGAGTTGTTGACTCTCATTTGATGAACCGCTACTGGCTGATTTGATCGGAAATGGAGAGTAATGTGTGTTTAGTACGCAATCTCCTGGGGCTCAAGTAATATCGATAGCAAGCATACATGTTATTCCCCGTGTTTATGAAAGGTAACTACTCGTATTAGTATTTTAACAGTCACTAGATCCCCGCACGGGAGCGGGTTACGAGTGAAACGCTCTTTTAGAGTCCGATGTGTCACGACCTACAAACTCGGTCATATTACTAGAATATTGATATGTCTTATTAATTAAACTAAACTTGAAACTATACGTTTAGTTATTGTTATATTTCAGATCTCGGAGGGAAATAGGGAATTGATGATGATGATGATGTTGATCGCCGTCATTAAATATTAAATCATTCTGAGTGATTTTTCTTTCTTTCTTTCCTTCTTTCTTTCTTTCTTTCTTTCTTTCTTTCTTTCTTTGTTTGTTTGTTTTACATTTCATCATGATTCCTATGTTATATTAATAGCACTTTAGCGATCATAAGAAAAGAATTTCTTCACAGAATCATTTAATTTATGCGAGATGGAAAAGATTGGTTGGTTGGTTCTTAAGTTTAGGGGCTGCGACAATGCGGTTATGTAGCCCCATGTACTTTGGGTGTGTATAGAATCTGTCTGATAACCGGTGTTAATTGTGATGGCTGTATTAGTGTGTGTTATCTGTTTTTTTTAAATTCAAGTAAGGACTGCAGACTTTTGAATTTTTCAAATAGTTCCTAGTTTTGCTCCCAAATGCCACCGTCAACGAATACTAGTTCAGAACTTGACTACCAGACGCCACCGCAGTCGGCTCCTGGCAACGAACGTAGGAACCTAAGAGCGTTGTTTACATTCTTAACCTATACAATTTAGCTTCACACAGGTGTAATTAGTGGAAGGTTCTTTAACATGCCATAAATCTATGACATGGGACCGCTGGCTTTACTTTCCCTCCAAAGGAAGGACAACTGAGGGATTTTTAACGCTCTTAAAAAATCCGACGACTTTGGCCGGATTTGAACCCACAACCTTGGGCATAGAAGCTCAGCACGCTACCAACTACGCCACCGAAGCCGCCATGGAAAAGATTCAGGAATTATTTTCAGCCCAATATATAGCCAACGTTTGCTGGTTCTATTCTCATATGCGTTTACCCTCTATATGCCAGCTTCTTACGTGAATCAGTAGTAGGGCGTCAAATTCGTGATCTCGGCCGAGAAGGTCGGTTTTTGAATAGCGGGACAAATTTTACGGCAATCCGAATTGATCTCATTTTAGTTGTATGAAGTCATATTTGGTTATATTTCGGGCACTTCTTAAAAAAAATTGACATCATACATACTATCTGACATGGGAGGCATCAGGTAAGACAAGTCGAAATTTATATTGAAACTTTGTGGACGCAATCGCAGTACTATAAGAGGACAATGTGCGGAAAATCAGCCGCCAGGTTGAAATCATGTGGCGAATCTCTCATAGAAATCAATGGGAAGTAGCGAGTACCGTACATGTTGGAACGGACAGCCCTAACGGCTCAGGCACTCAAGGACGGTGGGAAGCAGCCACTCGCTCCAGTCAGCACATACCACGCGACTAGTCCAAGTGCCAGGGATGTCCAGTTCCGCCAGCCGTCATGCCTGCGTACCAGGATGTCAGGTAAGAATTCGAGGTGAGGCGAATGCTGCGAATTAGACACTAGACTACTGAAAATCCACAGCCTGCTTCCAGTCGGCCGACCGGGTCAGGGAATGGAATGAATGAAGCCCCCATCTAGCGGCGAGGATATGAACTGTGCCGGCTGCCGAAGCCTGTCGCACTCCCCTCGGGTAATGATTAAATGAGTGACAGATGAAATGAAATGATAGTGGAGAGGGTTGCTGGAATGAAATTGTGACAGGGAAAACCGGAGTACCCGGAGAAAAACCTCTCTGCCTCCGCTTTGTCTAGCACAAATCTCACATGGAGTGACCGTGATTTGAACCACGGACCCAGCGGTGAGAGGCTGCTGCCTAAGCCACGAAGGCTGAGACACTAGACTACTATATTTCTTATTTCCTTTCAAAGTCGCACCACGTTTGACGTTGGCTATAATTTCACTAACCTGAAACATGATAGGGATATGTTGTTAGGTGACTAGAAACAAGACTCGTGTACATTGGAAATGGATTCCGATGTTAGTGTTTTGGCACTGAAACAAGCAGTGCCATTGAAGCTGTATTCTTAGCACCTGTTGGTCCAGCTGATTGCAGTGTATAAACAGCTCACATTGCTCATGCCAGAACGTGTTCAGCCTTGGAGTCCAATCAAAGGCCTTTGAACTATATTTAACACGGTATCTTGGCCTTGGACCATCTTCTCTTAATGAAGTCATACGAGGAATGGAACTAGTAACGATCATTTATCTTATCCTTGATTCAATTTCATTTCATTCCTCGCCAACGTTTGAAGTGGATACTTCCCCGACCACCTTCTGTTTGATCAAGTTTGTTGTTGATCATTCAATAATTGAAGTCCTTTGGACAACTTGGACATCATCCCCGTGTAGTTGGGTTTGTGTTGAACTTGTCTGATAACCTGTGTTTCTGTGATGACTGTAGTAGTAATAGGGACAGGTACAGGGTAGGTAGGTGGCCCAGGACTTGAAGTACTGTAAGGTGCTACAAAATTATGTAGTCATTGTTGACTACTACGGTCTGCTAAGACATGGCCGGCTCTACGGAAGGCCGCGGCAAGCGAAAATTGGCAACCCTGCCTTGAATGGCCAGTCTGCTCTGCCTAGCCCACTGAGTTATATGGAAAATGTGTCAAGCGCTCGTGTTTTCTTCAAAATACTTTATGTAAATGAAATTATACATTACTGTATAGTGGCTAGCTACAATGCAAAAGACTTGTGTTGTGCCGAATTGTAAGTCTAATTATCGTTCATCGATAAAAACTGAAGGATTTGTGACAGTATTTGGGTTTCCTAAAAAATCCACAATTGAAAGCCATATGGGAACGTGCTATTCCTCGAGCCAATTGGGTACCTACGAAATATTCCTTCGTATGTATTAAACGCTTTCTTCCTGAAGACGTAAGTTATGTTGAAAAATACAAGGATGGTGATGGGAATAATAAGGAATTCACACGGAAGAAGCCTGTATTGTTACCTCGTGCGGTTCCAAAGGTATTCCCAAACTTACCATCGTATTTGAGTAAGTGCTCCTCCAAGATAAGGAAATCTACAGAAGAAAGAAGAGAAGAAGAAAAAGAACGGAAAAAGTCTGCAGAGGAATGTGAGAAGACCCTTGTTGAGGAAGCCAACAAAATTACGACTTTCGAGTCCTTTGTTTGTGATATACAAAATAAATTGGTGGAGCATAAAACAGACTGGTCTGTAAGTACTAGTGAAAACTATTGTATTTTGTATAAATTAGATGTGTCAAGCATACCTAAAATAAGGTCATGTATAAGGGTAAACAATGCTTTTACGGTCGAAATTCATATCAATGGAGGCGTAATTCCTAACGCTGCTGTTCTTCATTCTGGCTCTGTAATATTTCGAAATTCATTATTAAGTAAGTGGAGTCAGTTGTTCCAAGCAATAGAATTTTGTCACGACTTTTTCTTACCTGGAAGTTCTGTAAGTTCACTAGTCGTCCAGATTAATAGTTTAATAGATAACCTAAAAACTGACCTTGAAAACCAGGGAAACGAAACTTCAGACATTCTGTTAAAAAAGTTAATGTTTCTGCAAGATCAGTTTACACTTACTTTTTTAAAGAAACCTAGATATAACGTCACTACAACTCTAAATGCATTCCTCATTTATATGCAGTCTACAAAGTGTTATAACGCAATTAGATTTAACCATATTTTATCCCTACCTCATCCCTGAGTTTTACAAAAATTAACAACTTCCTTCGCCACATCCCCGAAAGCTGATGAAGAGAACAGTAACTTTCTAAGTCACATTTTGAAAGTTTTATCAAATTTAGAATGGGTTGTAAATTTACAGATTGATGAAATACATGTCAAACAAACTTTAGATAAAAAAAATGGGCAATTATTTGGTGTTGCTACAAATGAATCTGTCGATTTAGCGAAGACAGTTCTGGACTTTCTCGTTAGTTCTGATTTTGGAAATTTGAAAGAGGTTGTTAAATTAGTTCCAGTGAAACAATTAACGGGTTTGCAACTAGCTGATATTGCAAAAGATGTTATCAGGCAAATACAGGATTGTGGCCTAAATATTCTGTCTATCATAGCTGATAATAATGGTGTGAATCGTGCTATGGTCAAAGAACTAACCAAACATTCTGATAGTAATTACTGGTTCCATATTGATGGAAACCCCCTAAAAACCTTTGTTTTATATGACAGTGTCCATGTATTAAAAAATATACGAAATAATTGGCTGAATTTAAGTGGCATTGATAAATCATTTATTATTCCTTTATGGGAAGATTTAGACTCATTTTCAAATGTTTTAAGTTCAGATGACCGTAACCCTGATTTTAAAGAGGTAACCCAAGCATCATTTAGTGACATAAGAGCGATCTACAAAAAGAATCCGATTTACTGATTAAGTGTGCACCAAAGTTAACATTGAAAAGTGTTTATCCAAATTCACTTGAATGCCAAAGGGTTTCTTTGGTTACAAAAGTGTTTCACGAATCTACAGTTTCTGCTCTAAACAAGTATTGTTATAAAGGTACTGCTTTTTTTGTCAGAGTAATCCTAATGTGGTGGTCCATTGTTAATATTAAGGCTACAGTTATTAGTGGCCTCTCACCCATGTTGTTAAACGTAAGCGTCTTCAAATGCCTTTCAAGAATCTCGAAGACCAAAGGTTGGTTTTCCTTAAGGCATTAGTCCAATGGTTGTCCACGTGGAAAAAGAACGATGAAAATGATTCCTCAAAAAAGAGTTGTTTAACCAATGAAACTTACAACGCTTTGTATGTAACAACCTATGTATTACGTGAGATTATTATTTATGCTCTACAGAATGTGAACCCCTCTTATGTGTTAACTGGCAAATTTCAGAGTGACCAATTAGAATCCAGGTTTGGGCAGTACCGCCAACTAACAGGCGGCAACTATAATATAACAGTTACTCAGGTAATGGAGGCCGAATTGAAAATAAGGTTGAAAAGCGTGCTTGGCCTTCATTCAGCCAGGTATGGAGCAGTTACTTTTTCGAAAGAAATGATAATGTCCTCTTCCGGTACAAATTCAGGAGAACGTACAACAAGCAGCCTTTCGTCAGCTACTGTTGACGATACCTTTTACAGTGTTTTAGAAGACAAGTACACTGAAAACATACAATTCGATGAGTCGGGTTTTATATATGCCTGTGGTTACATATCGTTCAAGCGATGTTCAAGAATAAAATGTGAAGAATGTTTGGCTTTGCTTAGAAATAAAGAAAAGATAAATGACAGCTACTTCAATCAAATAAATAGCGGCGGACTTTCAGTTCCTGCAGATTTTATTTTATCAGTGTGTAAACATGTTGTTGGAATTACGCAGGCACTAATTTCTGATAAGTTTGAGGAACAATTTTTAAAATGTAAATGTAACAATCAACGCCAAGTAATTCAAAATCTTAGTCTACTCGGTATTTTATCAGATATTGAATTGTCAGAAACTGCCGAGAAAACTTGTACCTGTGGATGTAGTCACAAGTATTGTCTTAACAATGAGTAACATTTTGTTAAATAATTACAAGAAGTTGAGGAATGAACGGGTAACTTGCCATAGTAATCACAGAAAACTTGCTATTCTTTGTTAGAGGCCAACCTGTTGTATATTTTGCAAATGTCAAATAAATATTGAAAGCAAATTGGTTTTGTTACTCCAAGTAAGCCCTACTCACTCTTGACAATCCTTTTACTTTAATGTTGAAAAGAACAAATATTATTTCGTTATTTCAATTTGTTTTCGTGGCGAAGCACATGCATCAACAGCTGGCCGGCTGCTATGGCCATCCCAGTTCAGAGAAGTGCAGCGTTGCCAGGTCGAACGCCGCGGCCTTCCGTAGAGCCGGCCATGAGCACACGCATCAACAGCTGGCCGGCTGCTATGGCCATCCCAGTTCAGAGAAGTGCAGCGTTGTCAGGTCGAACGCCGCGGCCTTCCGTAGAGCCGGCCATGAGCACACGCATCAACAGCTGGCCGGCTGCTATGGCCATCCCAGTTCAGAGAAGTGCAGCGTTGCCAGGTCGAACGCCGCGGCCTTCCGTAGAGCCGGCCATGAGCACACGCATCAACAGCTGGCCGGCTGCTATGGCCATCCCAGTTCAGAGAAGTGCAGCGTTGCCAGGTCAAACGCCGCGGCCTTCCGTAGAGCCGGCCATGAGCACATGCATCAACAGCTGGCCGGCTGCTATGGCCATCCCAGTTCAGAGAAGTGCAGCGTTGCCAGGTCGAACGCCGCGGCCTTCCGTAGAGCCGGCCATGAGCACACGCATCAACAGCTGGCCGGCTGCTATGGCCATCCCAGTTGAGAGAAGTGCAGCGTTGCAAGGTCGAACGCCGCGGCCTTCCGTAGAGCCGGCCATGGCTAAGACAGCGTTATTCACTTTCCTCGTAATGTGCTACGAACTGCAACTTTACTGTGACGAAATAATTCCTATTGGTTTGAAGTTTATAGACCTAGTTCGCCCACGAGAAAATAGGCCCAATTGCTATTGGCAGAAACTTACACAAGGGACTCCCCTCACCAGTCTAGCATCAGCAACTTCCATGGAAACATCGCAGCAGAGACCCGTGCGTGATGTTGCGTACCGTACGTGGTGTTCACAATGAGAAAGTAAGAAATAAAATGTGCCAGAAGATGTGCGGCCATGCGTGCTTACATGCTTAACAAAGCGCAGGGTCCCCAGCAACATAGCAGCGCAGCAATAAATCTCTCGGCTACGAGGCACCCGGCTACGCATGCCGCGCTGCTAGACCGATAAAAAGAACCCTCTACCCGTAGATTTTTGTCGCCACAATCTGATCTTGAATTGCGGCGATGAATCGTCCTGTTTCTGGAAAAAAATCGCCATAAGTCAGGTTGGTTGGTTGGTTGGTTGGTTGGTTCCTCAGTTTAGGGGCTGCGACAACGCGGTCATGTCGCCCCGTGTACTTTGGGTGTGTGTTGAATCTGTCTGATAACCGGTGTTAATTGTGATGGCTGTATTAGTGTGTGTATCTGTTTTTTAATTCAAGTAAGATCTGCAACTTTGAATTTTTCAAATAGTTCCTACCTTTGCTGCCAAATGCCACCGTCAACGACTACTAGGCCTAGTTCAGAACTTAGCTACTAGACGCCACCGCAGTCGGCTCTTGGCAACGAACCTAGGAACCTAAGAGCGTTGTTTACATTCTTAACCTATACAATTTAGCCTCACACAGGAGTAATTAGTGGAAGGTTCTTTAACATGCCATAAATCTATGGCATGGGACCGCCGGCTTTACTTCCCTTACGAAGGAAGGCATACTGAGGGATTTTTAACGCTCTTAAGTCAGCTAAACATTCCATACTTCACTATCTAGATCATTTGGGTGTCTGGCGTGAAGTGGCTCTTATTTCCATTTTTCTTATAGGTTAGGATCAGGAATCATGTGTGCGATTGGTGGGACATTGTGCTGAAGTTCTAGAGCCCGACACACCAGTCTCTTCCGCGACATGACCGGAGAGGCGTGGTCACCGAACAGCGGGAGGTATAATAATAATAATAATAATAATAATAATAATAATAATAATAATAATAATAATATCGTATGGCCTCGGGTGCCGGATGCAAGCTTTGTTAATTGACTCCCAGAGGGCAGCTTGCATGTCGAATTTCGTCGTTCCTTTGAACGCTATGAAAGTCAAGGAGGTTAGATATCTAAGCTCCTTGATACTACAGCGCATTCTAGTAGAGAATGGAGGAACTTTGTGTTGGCGGAAAATCCCGAGATTAATTTTGCCATTGAACACGGCCTACTGAATTCAAATGGGTTCTTAAACATGCCAACAACATATGACATCCATGTCGTGATTTTTGTCGCCTTTCAAAAAATCACTACCACGGCCAGGGGCGAACCTGCAATCTTGGGGGTTGGTAATCCGACACGTTAACGACTCACCCACCATGACAAGCACAGCGGGAGGTGTAAGGCTGTCTTAGCTCCGCAGATCACTCTCGTCATTTTTAACCCCGGAACGAAATATCACGTGCGCCGACGGGTCAAGTTTACCAGGGTACGGTTTTTACATATGGGTAGGATGAATGGCAGCATTTTGCTGGAAATATAGAAACATGAATCACAATTTTACACCCAGTAGTTACCGGGTGAGTTAGCCGTGGTCGTTACGACGTGGCTGCAGGCAGTCGCACACATCCGGAAGGCGAGGAGGTTCAAATACCCCCACCGGCAACCTTGAAGATGGTTGTCTGTGGTTTCCCATTTTCTTTCCAGGCAAATGCCGAGGTTGGTCCCTAACTATTGAACCCATGTACCATTGGTTCAAGGGGTCGAATCCATGTATTTTGGTGAAAGGAAGGAAAGAAATATACAGTCTTCAGAGGAACATAGAAAGATTTTATACAAGAGAACAGGCATAACGTTGTGTAAGAGACTGGAGCCAGGTGGCCAGGAAATGAGATCACGCATGACGCACCGCTCGGAGCCTATCATAGTTATAATTAGAACGAGTGGAATTTTCCGTCGGAGAGACAAAGAGCGTGTTTCGGAAATCGCCCTTACCTTGCAGTAAAACGGCAACCGCGCAGCTGTGCCAGAAGAAGAATAATTAAATTTAACCCATTTGCAAGAATAAAATTAACTAAAGAAATACAGCATTGTGAATCATTTCGGAATAGAGATTTTTGTGTGGAGAAAAAGGTTTTAATAATTGCCCAGGATAGAAGTGCAAACGTGGTCATACGTCATTGGGGGTTTCCCGAGACCCGAGGAGTGGGGAATTAAAAATCAACTGTAACACCCACACAGCTGAAGACTAAATTTTATTTAATATTTCAGAAATGCACGATCGATTTTCATGTGCAAAGAAGTCAGTTTACGTTTAGAAAACGAGCTTTCCAGAGATATAATTTTAAATAATGTGCGACCATTATTTCAGAAGTTGGTTCTGGAAAAGGCGTGGATTTTATCTTTTTGTAGCCAAAGAGTATAAAAATCCTGGCAGAACCAAGCCAATCATGCAGTTCACAACAGACTCCGTGACGGGAGGTGCTGTATCACATCGAATGCAGTTTCCGATAGCCCAGGGGGGCGTAAGGCTACATCACATCGAATGCAGTTTAGAACAGACCTCGTGCAGAGAGGCTGCATCACATCGAAGCAGTTATTGTCAGCCTGCGGGCGTGATACTGTGTCACTATCATCAAATGCAGTCTACAAGCATTCCTTGAGGGGAAACGCTGTATCACATCGTATAGACAGTATCCGACAGCCCGAGGGCGTCGCTGTATCGACAACCAACGTGCACCCGTAAGGAGTGGCCGATAAGTATTATTATAGTATCGCCGTGTGGAGACTTAAGAAAATCCTAAATACAGGATCTAGTTCCGCCAGTATCAATTTTACAGTGAAAAGTTCAGTAATTATAGTCAAAGCAGGCTGCGAACTTAGAGCACAGGCGATAGGTCTTCAAAATACAGTTAAATTAAACGACCGAAAGTATCATAACGTTTTGAAGTACCATAACAGCGAGATAAACGTTCTATCAACTTTAAAGAACCCGATCAGGGTCGGACAGAATAAGGTTCGCATAGTATTCTGAGAAGATAGGAATTCGAGAACAGAATAATCAGAAAGGTGAAGTAAATTCTAGACATTGTTTCAAGGAAACAAACGAACTATAAAAAGCACTAAGTTACGAGGAGTATTAGATGCTAGAAATAATAGGTCACCGATAGATTATCTGGGGGACCGTGGACAAGACAGACTTTCGCTAGACCAACCAATAGGGTCTAGAAAGAAGCAGTTCGAGCTAATAATAATAATAGCTGATCGTCAGGAAACCGGAATTGAAGGAGTACTATTCCAGGGAGGAGGTAGATTGTTCGAGACTTTCATATTCTGGTCAGATAGGAAGCCGACATTTACTAGTTTCACCCTTGGAGACGGGAAGTCAAGAAATCACGTGTGAAAGGCCTAATAAAAGCCTTAGTGATTAGAATCTGTGAAGTGTAAATATATAAAAATTGTGTTAAATAGTAATGTTTCAGTAAGAGCCTCCGTGGCTTAGGCGGCAGCACGCCGGCCTCTCACCGCTGGGTCCGTGGTTCAAATCCCGGTCACTCCATGTGAGATCTGTGCTGGACAAAACGGAGGCAGACAGGTTTTTCTCCGGGTACTCCGGTTTTCCCTGTCAAAATTTCATTCCAGCAACACTCTCTACTATCATTTCATTTCATCTGTCATTCATTTAAACATTGCCCCAGAGGAGTGCGTCAGGCCTCGGCAGCCGGCACAGTTCATATCCTCGCCGCTAGATGGGGGCTTCATTCATTCCATTCCTGAAGCGGTCGGAGACTGGAAGCAGGCTGTGGATTTTCAGTAATGTTTCAGTGATTTTATTGTGTATCATAGAAGAATACACAAGTGTATTTAAAATGTTACCAGTGTTTAATGTATATGAGTTATATGTGTGTCAAGATATGTCAGTGTATGAAATGAATTTGAGCACGATGGTGTAATCACAAATTGTGGGCAAAAATGAAACATCGTTGGAAAGTACGGTCATGGACCGATCTGAACATGTGAGTAACCACTTTCATTATGTTTTGTGTTGGGGAAATGTTTGTGTACAATCCACCTGAGTTTGAGAAATAGGGATGTTTTTGAATAACAAATAACAGAATATGAGCGCGGTCTGAACAATTAAAAATTGATTTTTTATAAAATAATTATGTGAAATGAATAAAATCCTTTAGAGGAAATGTATGAGATAAAATATCAGCGTATTTGATAAATGTTATAAAAGCAAGCGTAATAGTAATAATAATAAAAACTATATAAATGAAGATTAAGTTGGATTATATGAAAGTAATAGCTTTTGAGCTCTAGTAAAAGTATAAAGACATGGTATGAATACATGTTCTTAAAGTATAGCGATTATTGTCATGGGAGAGGATTAATATAAAAATTGAGATATAGATCAATTGTTGATCTTGAATTTATCAGTTCTTTGGAAGACGTTTGGCCTTAAAAGTAATGTATAGCGCAATCTAGCGCATTAAAGTAAATTGTCACGCGAGGAAGGCGTTGAACCTAAATATACTTGGTAAATTAATTGTGAGGGACAGTTGATTGCGGTAATTGATGATAAGTCCTCCATTAGTGATGTGGATCACGAGGCATTGTATAAAGGGCGTGAATTTATTGTATTGATGAGCGCAGGTTAGACCAAGGTCGCCCTATGCCGCGAATTAAAGTCCTCCAGTATAGGATGTAGTTCCCGAGGCAGTGGAAGAATCGAACCAAAGTTCGTTTGTGTAAAGCCCTAAATATTGTTGTTGTATTGAATTATTCTTACCCATCAATGATGACACTTCATAATTAATAAATGCCAAGGTTACGAAAGTGGTCTATGAATCTAAATAATGTTGTTAAAAATAAATGAAAGCAACGCCAGGTCTGTTCAGAGAACTGTGAAGAAGAAATAGCTGTTTTAAAAGCATGAATGGAGCTGTCCCGTGCGGGCAAGACTTGAGGCCTCCCCTCTAGACAATAAATTGCGCCGAATGGTTACGGTCCGACCCCTCGTCATTGTAAGTGTGGTAGGTCGGAGAGGACCGTCTTGGAGAAGTAATAATACACCGTGAGTGTTTAGAAGTTGTTAATGACCCGGGATTTGAACCGAGGTTCTTATAGTTGAAAGTACCGCTTGCCAGTTCAGATCGTAGCTTTCTTATGTGATAATGGTCTTTTAAGACAAATAAATAAAAATCCCTAATGTAATGTTGTATTGATGTAGGATTTCACGAGTTCAATGAGGACAATTAGATTTCGGGAGTGATCATAATTTTTGACTTTGTTCAAGTAGTCTTCGGTAACTCTGGAGTACACAAGTATTTTCCCGATCACTGTAGTGAATTTGTTAACTTGCGAGGGGTGGTAACGTGAGAACATTGTGGAATGCCCAAAAATTTAAATAAAGAAGTAACATGTACTTTAAATATGATTATATATTGTTTTTATTATAAGAAACTCATAAAATAGATATTGAGGTGTGTAAAAGAATGACACCGTTCATATTGGAAAGTATCGAGCCATTGGAGCTCGCGATTGTACTGAACTGTTAAAAGGGATACTTTATGGAAGTGAAAAGAATTATAAGTTTGTTGGTTTGAAGGAAACCATATATTTTAATATAATATTTGTTTGATTTTATGTATTCCTTGTTCACTCTGAACAAGTTAGAAGGATTGGTTAGTAATTTATTTGTTTTATGTGTTTGTCGCGCCATAATTTTGGTTAATTAAATGTTTTATATAGGAGTTGATTTTGTTTTTATTTTGGAAGTGTATCCTCTATTTAATCCAAAATGTGTAAGTCACAGAGTGGGAGAACATACCAAAACCCCGAAAATCCCGATTTGAGCATTGCTGGCATACTGTGATTTGCATATTTCTTGTTAAAAGGGCACACTATAGGCCACAGCCGCTACCTTCAAATTCATCGCCCTTACAATCACACTTTCCTCCCCAGACAATACTCCACACGCGACGGTACTTGTAGTTCACCCCATGGGTGTCTGAATAGAAGCAGCTACAAACTCTGGCGAGCCCAACATGTCCTCGGACAGTCCCGGCACTAAAAGCCATACGCTAAAAAATAAAATAAAAAAAGCAGTAACTTAGTTCACTTTTAAAGTTATTTTGACATTATTTGAAAGAGGACCCTCATCGATCCTAGCTGATGCAGAGTGCACGAACCAATGCATTGTTAAGTCAAGCGAAGCTCTCCCTCCATTACGTTAGCATTATGTTCCCCCCCCCTCAAGTCCAAGCAGAGAATGGAAGATGTTGCTACATTGGCACTCGGAGAGGAAGGTCGTGCCACGTGTTTCAGAGGAGTCGCCAAGGGACTAAAATGCGTTTCTGCGTCGTGACAGAGACTGGTGTGTAGTATTCTACCTGCAGAGACAACAGAACTTTGAAGGGTTGTGCAGTTGAGTGATGTTGATCACCGTAGAGACCGGATTTTTAGGTTTTTTACCTATTTTTTTCCTTACTTCTGAGCACAAAAATAATTTAATAATTTTCCGAATCACACTCAAATGAGCCATAGCCTATTCATAAATTCTGTAATACCTAAAAAAAAAAAAAAAAAAAAAAAAATGATATGCGATTACCTATAAATACCTAATTGCAGTTTTGTTCCATTTATTGAGGTACAGTATATTTGAATTTTTAGTCCAAAATATTTAACGGTAAACCTGCAGATAGTGTTTATTTCCTAGCTCCAGTTGATTGAGAAAAATCCTACCAGCCAGAAAAATAAATTATTTTCAGCACTTCTCATCTTATCCCTCCCTATGTTATTCTGCTAAGGTCCCATTCCAGTTTTGTACTGAAAATAAGGTCCCATTAACACCAACGTACATATATGGAGTACCTACAGGTTCAGCATAACCCAATGCGTAAGCGAAACGCACTCACTTACTGTTTAAATGTCTCACAATTAAATAAATACCTTAAAACATGTATATTTACAATGAAATAATGAAAGAATGCAACACGGTAACCATGGTAACAGAATCTCAGAGGTCCATCTATTTCTGTAAGACGCAATGCAAATCCCCTATTACATTACTGTGAAAGTTTCCAGATGGTTATAAGGTTATCATTATCGCTGAACCAAATTAAGCTGTAAAATTCATCAATAGATACAGTATAATGCGCTTAAGAGGGTCAAGGGGCGCTCTACATTTTTTTCACGCAATTTTCACGTGTGAGTGTGGTACGAACGGTCTTTTTCACCCGACTATAAAGGGTCTCCGAAAACCACATTTAAAGGCCTTTAAATTAACAGTGTCTGTGATATTCCCAGAAAACTAACTTCGCTCTGATATACCTATGAAGGAATGACAAACCCCCCTAACCACTGCACCAGTATCTGAATTGATCAAGTATGATTATTCATACCAAGGATAAATCAGTCATAGCATTCATGATTGAGATTTTGCGAAGTGTACTCTTTACAACTAGAATATTCGCGGGCGAAGCCGCGCCAGGTAATGCTAGTATCTTATTGTTTGGTTAGCTTGCCACGGTGGATGAGTGGTTATCGTGTCGGTCTACTAACCCCAAGATTGCAGGTTCGCTCCTGGCCGTGGTAAGTGATTTTTTGAAAGGCGGCAAAAGTACGATACGCATGTCATACGATGTTGGCATGTCAAAGAACCCATTTGAATTCAGTAGGCCGAGTTCATAATGGCAAAATTAATCTCGGGAGTTTCCGCCATCACAAAGTTCCTCATTTCTCTACTAGAAAGCGCTATAGTGTTCAAGGAGGTTAGATATCTAACATCTAACCTCCTTGACTTTCATAGTCAAGGAACAACGAAATTCGACATGCAAGCTACCCTCTGGGTGTCAAATAACAAAGCTTGCACCCGGCACCCGAGGCCATACGATATTACTTGTTTGGTTATTTACCGTCTGGAAAGTGGGAATGAAACTCGTATTATTTACAAGAATCCCATATTCTAATTAAACAAATTTAATTAAACGGGTTGGATTGTGAAAATCACCTCTGACAACCTTACTTTTATTGAATTTGAATAATTGACATATTTTAGAAAAGCAAATATTGCCTAATAGTGTCAAGTACTTGGCGATAAATTGATGACGTATCATTATATCAAATAATATTTTCACTCTCGTTGCAATCAGATTGTCTGCTAACAATTGGGCATTCCATTTTAAGCTTTGCGGAATTAATGTCAAAATTTGCTACACTTTAACCTTCTAAGAAACCTATTCTACTTATTGAAAACCTTAAATAAAACAATTTTATGTTTGTATAAACCTAAAAATCCGGTCCCTAGCTGATTAGACCTCTGCCTCCTTGGGATGGAGAGAGTATCACACACTCAATGGCATTGAGGATTATTATATTATTATTATTAATAGTATTATTAATAATTTTGACAAGGTTATGCACAACTACGGAGCGCAATTGAACATATCCAACAGATGATAATGAGTGACATACGACATCTCCGAACACTGTCATTACAGACAGCGATGAGACTTTTCTCGCTGAAGATCATTCCTGTAGTTGCATATGGTTTGGAAAGTATTTGGCATCACCTTAAGTATAAGCAACTCGTAGAGTTGGAGAAGGTTAAAGCTACCTGCCTGAAAAGGGTAATGTGTCTTTCGAAATTCACTCTTTCTCGGTTGGTGTATGAACACGCGAAAGAGCCTCCTTTTGTTGAAGACTTCAGATTACAGCTGCTCCTGCCATCTACATCGGGTTATGAGAGACTAATGCAGGAAATGAAGTTAAAGAAAGGAAGCATATGGCAGGAATTTTATATCACGGATGCGATGACATCGCGGGATTGGACGAGGGGTTTCTATGAGATGAGACACTTGATAACCAGATTCGCGGTGCATGGATTCCACTTCAGGGTGTGTGCAAACAAAATGTACCATCAGCCGGATTGCTGGTGCGTGTGTGCCCTCTGCGGCAAAGCGTGTGACAGATATCATGTAAAGCAGTGTGATCAGAGGAAGTTATCTCTGTCACAGTTTTGTACTAGTGATAAGTAATTAATGATGATGGTGATGTTCGAGGAAAAGATAAGTCATGTTTAATTCAAATGCATATTTTGTGCTCTAATACATTTATAATGAATTTGCTTTCTTCTCCTCCCAAAATCTCTCATTCCCTCGCAATGATGTTTCTTCTTTTCTTCTCTCAATACAGTAGTTTGCAGCAAAGTGATATTTGTTCACCCACGTTCTGAAGCTAGGTCTGCCCCATAAAATGTCGTCTCTTACGTTGATTCCTTGGAGGCCATTTTCAATTTTTATTGTCCATCTATTCTTTTTGGTTGATTCCTTAGTTTTAGGGGCTTGCGACAACGCGGTCATGTAGCCCCGTGTACTTTGGGTGTGTGTAGAATCTGCCTCATAACCGGTGTTAATTGTGATGGCTGTATTAGTGTGTGTTATCTGTTTTAATTCAAGTAAGGACTGCAGACAATAATTACAAGTAGTTCCCACTTTTGCTACCAAATGCTACCATCCACGACACCTAGCTTGCGGACTTAGCTACTAGGTGGCATCGCAGTCAGCACCTGGCGGCGAACGTTGGAACTAATAGAGCGTTATCAATTCTAACCTACAAATTTGGGCTTCACACAAGTTTAGTTACTGCAGGGTTCTTTTTCATGCCGTAAATCTATGACATGGGACCGCCGGCTTTACTTCCCCTCTGAAGGACGGCATACAGAGGGATTTTAACGCTCTTAAAAAATCCGACGACTTCAGCTGGGTTTGAAGCCGTGACCTTGGGCATAGAAGCTCAGCATGGTACCAACTACGCCACCGAAACCACCCTGCCATTCTTGAGTTGTAGGGAGGAAGCATGATTAAATAGTAAAATAAGTATCCAATAAGTAAATCCATTAAGTTAATTTTATACATTCCTTTCCTGCATTAAAATCCACGCTTTTGTAGGAGTACAAAGGATTAAATGGAACGCACACATGTCATGGGATGAAGCTCTTAGTTATACCAGTAATTTTTGCCTAATATTACAACACTTCAGTTGAGGATATAATGAATGGAGAAGGGTTCTGTTGAGAAAGGTATTTTCAGTAAATTCCAACATACATTGGCATGGCAGAGCAAGCGAGGATAATTACTGAGTATTGTGAATGAGAAAGCTTCTGAATATGAATGTCTAGAAAGAGACGAGGTATAGCTACAAAACAAGCGTTTCCATGGCAACGAGGACAAGCTTGATGGAGGATGATTTTATATTCCGCAGTCAGCCATTCCCAATGGGCGCGCTTCGAGCAATTACCTCCCCGCTTGTAAAGAGCTCACGGAAATTCAAATTAAAAAAATAAAATATTAATTTGACAATTCGTGGCGCCGAGTAATTGTGGTTGATGTCTTGGTGTGGTTGAAAGTACATTTCAACCAACGCAATTTATTTTTCTTTAAATTGCATTTTATATCTCCGGTTCTACATCGTCATTCTAAATATAATTGAAGAATTAATTCTAAAGCAGCACTAGCTCAGCATGACTCTCAGCTCTGAGAAAACAGTTTCTTTATTTGGCTGTAGATCTATTATGGCTCTTATTTAGACAGTACGTGGTCTTATGGTTTGATGGCAGTGGCGTACGAACACTAGTGGGGCCCTAAAGCTCGATCCTTTCAGTCCAGCAATGAAAGGACATCTAGACTCGTCCAAAGATCTTGTTGCTCTATCGTGATATAGGTTATTTGTTAGGTAGATTTCATTAGAAAGCTAACTATTGCAATGGGTCCCATGTTTCGACTTCCGGAAAATTTCGACATATCTTCGCGTTTCACATCCCCCAGACCCCAAAACCACCGTCAGTTCAAAAGTTTATATATATATATATATATATGTATATCAGTTTCTTGTGGACACGATAACTGCCGTAATTGTACACCAATCACTTTGAATTTTTTACATAATATGTATCCCCTTAAAATCTCGGTCGAGTTTGTTAAAGGGCAAAATCGGTCAAAGGGGGTGAATATGGGAGGCTTTTTTTTTCCAAAAAGTGAAATATCGCTATAACTCTCTTAATATCTGAAATATTGAATCCATTCTAAGTTCATACTATGTGTCGGACAAGGCCCTAAAATTTAAGTTTGAAAAGATTTTTGATAGCACCAACCATTGACCAATGGGGTGGGAAAAAGTGGGTTTTTCGGGAAACATTAATCATATCTCTGTTAATAGGCACAATATCAAAACCGTACAAAATGGACAATATTCCTCCAATAATTACCTAAAACTTTTGTCTGAAAGAATTTTTTATATGACCCACCATTACGCCACGGGGTGAGCAAAATGATTTAAATTATAAGAAAATGCCAAGTGCCAAGTGAGGTTGCCATGACAACTTTACTTTTAATTGATAAGGGATGAGCCATCAGCAGTTGCTACGACAACGCCACTGCACAAGATAACATTCAGTTTTCCATCTGTCTGTGGAAAGCGACTTCGGTATCGGAACTGGTAGCATGCTGAACTTCTATGCCCACGGTCGCGGGTTCAAACCCGGCTGAAGTCGGATTTACTAAGAGCGCTAAAAAAACCTGAGTTTGCTTTCCTTCGGAGGGGAAGTTCCAACGTTCGTTGCAAGTTGATGGTTCCGGTGGCATCTAGTAGCCAAGTTCACAGCTAGGTGTCGTTGATGGTAGTATTTTAGGTAGATTTCATTAGAAAGCTAACTATTGCAATGGGTACCATGTTTCGATTTCCGGAAAATTTCGAAATATCTTCGCGTTTCACATCCCCTAGACCACAAAACCACCGTCAGTTCAAAAGTTTATATATAATTTATGTATGTATGTCAGTTTCTTGTGGACACGATAACTGCCGTAATTTTACACTAATCACTTTGAATTTTTTACCGAATATGTATACCTATAAAATCTCGGTCGAGTTCGTTACTGGGCTAAATCGGTCGAAGGGGGTGAAAATGGGGGTCTTTTTTCAAAAAATTGAAATATTGCTATAACTCTCTTAATAGGTGAAATATCGAATCCGTTCAACGTTCATACTATGTGTCGGATAAAGCTCAAAAATTCATGTTTGAAGAGTATTTTTATAGCACCAACCATTGACCAAAGGGGTGGGAAAAAGTGGGTTTTTCGGGAAACATTAATCATATCTCTCTTAATAGGCACAATATCAAAACCGTACACAATGGACAATATTCCCCAAAATAATTACCTAAAACTTTTGTCTGAAAGAATTTTTGATATGACCCACCATTACGCCAAGGGATGAGAAAAATGATTTCGGAATTATAAGAAAATGCCAAGAGCTATCAGTGGTTGCCATGCAACACTACTAAATGGATGAGGGATGAGCCATCAGACGTTGCCATGACAACGCACTTGCGCGAGATCAGATTCAGATTTCCATTTGACTAAGTGTGAAGCGGCTTCGGTGACGTAACTGGTAGCATGCTGAACTTCTATGCCCAAGGTTGCGGGTTCAAAGCCGGCCAAAGTCGTCGGATTTTCTAAGAGCGCTAAAAATCACTCAGTATGCTTTCCTTTGGAGGGGTGGTTCCAACGTTCGTTGAGAGTTGCTGATTGCGGTGGCATCTAGTAGCCAAGTTCACAGCTAGGTGTCGTTGACGGTAGTATCTGGTAGCAACATTAGGAACTACTGCTTGAAATTGAGCGTCTGCATTCCTTACCTGAATTACAGACTAATACAGCCATCACAATTCACGCCGTCTATCAGACAGATTCTACACTCACCCAAAGTACACGGGGTTAAATGACCGCGTTGTCGCAGCCCCTAAACTGAGGAACCAACCAATATCTCTGCGGGAGATATAATTTTGCGTGAAGAAGTAACAGACCGTTACATAGTTACACATCAGTGTCGAAACCTTGCATAAGGACAGTGTGACCACAAGTATAACAAGATGTTCAGCAAAGAACATATAGCCTACTTTCTCCTAAATGTATGGGTATATTTATAACTCTTTGTCCTCATCCCTAAAACCACCTCTACCACCATGTAGTGTTTGTTTTCTTTTATATTGATAATTAGCCAGTAAGTGTCAAAATCAATATTATATACTTTATGATGATTGAATAACAAAACTACTAACTTATTGTAATGCATTCACGTCCGTTAATCTCTATATTAAGCCAGCCTGCAAACTTAAAGATCTATCGTTTTGGGTACCTTCCCCTTAAAAAATCCGCGCCAATCACAGTAGGTTGGTGCTGCGACCTAGCAGTGAATTCATATTTATCTAGTACGCCTCTGGGTGTTCAACGAGTAGGCAGTTTAAAGTAGCCAGGAGGGAGGCGATCCAACTGGCAGTGTTTAATGATAGAGCGTACAGTCACTCGTCCTGCTAGAAGGACCTTCCGGAAGTACTTTTGTACACAGCGGTGCGTCCTTCCAGCAGGACTTTGGACCCTTATGGCAAATGTTTGAACTGGCCTTCCAGCAGGACGCGTCCTTCCGGCAGTACTTTGGGTTATCAGAGCGTAATAATATTGCAGTTCTGGTACTGGGCAAACAATAAAAGTCTGTAAATATTCTAAAATATTCAATATGACTGATATTGACTAATACAATAACTGTCTCTTAACAACATATTGACTCTAAAATATATAAACGTATAAAGTATAAACCTGTGGAGTCGCATTCACCGTGGCTCGCAAATCTTGTTGATCTACGGAGGAACCTTGGTTCGCATTGGTAGTCTAAATCACATAAAGTCGATGACGTGGTCTGATCGCGTCAGCCAGGTCTTGGGCCAAAATTCTATTACAGGGTTGGGTCTAGTATGAGTTTAATTTATTAGAGGTGAAGGTTACTACGTTTATAAATCGCATATCCTCCCGGCTTCACCCACGAGTTCTGTGAGGGATCGTTCCTCTAGCGTCGCAAGGACGGTATCTGGGAGCTGAACACACTTTATCAGCAGATACAACTGGGGATGGTGACAGGCGATCGCTAACTTGGGTATAGTTAAGGAAGGGTAAGGGAAGGGATTTTCGAAGGAAGTCGGCCGTGGACCTGTTGAAAGGAACCGTCCCGGTGGTGGAAATGGGAAACCATGAAAACCATTTTCAGGACGGCCAAGGTGGGATTCGAACCAACGCTCTCCTGATGCTATCTATGTATGAGCTAGCGCTTTAGCGTAGCCGGTTCCTTAACCCTTTATGGGATAGTGGTCTCTATGTTAACCATCTGTCATAAGGACATTTTATGCTTTCAAAGATGCAGATAGTTGAATCTTTAAGCTAAATTTTGGAGAATGTCCATGCCGAAGTGCTAGTATTTCTAAAAATCAAATATAATTACGTATCTACTCGACATAATGTGTTGGATAAAATTTAAAAAAAAATTAAGACTAAAAGCATTAACATTAAAGTGTAAAAATAAAATATAAATATATGAGAAATATCATAAAAATAAAATTACAATAATAAAATAAATATAAAAATTAAAATAATGAACGTAACTATAAAAACAATATGAAAATAATTGTAAAAGTCAATTCGAAATTAGCTAATTCAATACAAAAATATCAAAATTAAATCTATAGGAACATTACTGGAAAATTAAATATATATAAACAATAAAATTAGTGAAACAACAAATTACATTATTAATATTATTATATTAATTTAAATACATTAAAATGTAAAAGCACATATTTAAAATAAATGTGTCCTATAAAGGGTTAACTATGTGTTGGAATTAGTGCACCAGTGTCGTTGTAATGCCATGGCCGTCTAATCACTTCAGCAACAGATAGTTCGCTACATGGGCTGGTGACAGTTGCTTCCCTCGTGAGATTGACAGTGTGTACAGCAGCAGTATCGGTTGGTAGAATTTTTTATTTGGAAAACTGAAGGTGGGCTTTGTAATGCCTGGACTCGTCGTATCCAATCTAATTTTAATAATGCTATACTGTTATTTGCTTTACGTCCCTTTTATCAACTGTGGCTTTTAGAGACGCTGGAGTGCCGGAATTTTGCCCTGAAGGGGATCTTAAAGGTACCAGTAAATCTACTGACACGGCTCCCTCGCATTTGCGCACCCTCAAATGCTAGCTGACTACGCCAGGATTGGATCCTGCAACCTTGGTACCAGCAAGCGAGAACGTTACCTCTGAGCCACGCAGTCAGCCACCAGTCTAATTTGCCTGCTCTGTAGATTCAAGTGGACCACTCAATCAATAGCAGACCCCGAGGTGAGTATACGTACGCAGTCTGTCTAGGACGGGACGGTGTGCCACATAAATAACGGCCCCCTTAATTACTCAGCCATAATTACCTGCCGGCAATTTGTTAAGAACCATTGTTTAATTAATGGATATTTATTCGCCTGCACAAACCGTAAATTAGAGTCCCAGAAGATCGCGATGGCAGCAATAAATTACAACCTGATATTATATTCTGCAGCGAGAATAATAAGAAAGAGCTAAGATAGAAATTAAAAAGAAAGTGAAGTAAAATATTGCATGACTAAGGCAATAAAGATTCATGAGCCCGCTGGAAATACGGCGAGAAAACTACCTTGAATAGCCAAGGGGAATCTTCTGATTTATATCGCTCTGCTTTATACAAGTTGGTTGATTGGTTAGTGCCTCAGATTAGGGGCTGCGACAACGTGGTCGTGTAGCCCCGTGTACTTTTGGGTGTGTGTAGAATCTGTTGGTTGGTTCTTAAGTTTAGGGGCTGCGACAACGCGGTCATGTAGCCCCGTGTACTTTGGGTGTGTGTAGAATCTGTCTGGTAACCGGTGTTAATTGTGATGACTGTATTAGTGTGTCTATCTGTTTTAATTCAAGTAAGGACTGCAGACGATCAATTTTCAAGTAGTTCCTACTTTTGCCGCCAAACGCCACCGTCAACGACTACTAGTTCAGAACTTAGCTACGAGACGTCACCGCAGCCGGCTCTTGGCAACGAACGTAGGAACCTAAGAGCGTTGTTTACATTCCTTACCTATACAATTTAGCTTCGCGCAGGTGTAATTAGTGGAAGGTTCTATAACATGCCATAAATCTATGACATGGGACCGCCGGCTTTACTTCCCCTCCGAAGGAAGGCATACTGAGGAATTTTTAACGCTCTTAAAAAATCCGACGACTTCGGACGGATTTGAACCCGCGATCTTGGGCATAGAAGCTCAGCATGCTACCGACTACGCCACCGAAACCGCCAAAATCTGTCTGATAACCGGTGTTAATTGTGATGGCTGTTTTTAATTCAAGTGAATGATCGTATGGCTTCCGGAGAGGCCGAGTGCAGATCTTTCTAGCTGACGCCTGTGGATGAGGATGAAGTGATGATGAAGACGTCGCATACACCCAGTCCCCAAGCCACGGGAATTAACCCCAGGAGATTCAAATCCCTGATGGCTCGGCCGGGAATCGAACCCGTGGCACTTGGGGCTAAATTCTAGCCACGGAGCCGGACTTTTTAAATTCAAGTAAGGACTGCAGACATTTAATTTTCAAGTAGTTCCTACTTTTGCCGCAAAACGCCACCGTCAACGACTACTAGTTCAGAACTTGGTAACTAGATGACACCGCAGTCGGCTCTTGGCGACGAACGTTGTAACCTAAGAGCGTTCGTCAAATTTAATCTATAATTTAGCTTCACACAAGTGTAATTAGTGGAAGGTTCTTTAACATTCCATAAATCTATGGCATGGGACCGTCGGCTTTACAGTTGAGGGATTATACAAGTTGAATGGTGGTGGTGTGACGCGGAGGAATTTCTGTTTTTATGAATAAACCAGCTGATTTACTCGTCATAATCGACTACCAGATCGACATCGTTGTGTATCCTGGCAGTCACCCCAGAGGCCCGGTTTCTAATCCCGGCACTGCCAAGAAATGTTATTCTGGTCTGAGGGTTGGAATGGGGTACACTCAGCCTCGTGAGGCAAAACTGAGATTAGGTGGGTTTGATTCCTACCATATCTATCCTGGAAGAGGATTCCCACTTCTACTCCAGGCAAATGCCAGGATGGTACCTAACTTAAGGTCTCGGCCGCTTCCTAGCCAAGTCTGACCTCAATTACAAAACAAGAAGTTCAGTAAAGAACATATAGCCTACTTTCTCCTAAATGCATGGGTATTGTTATAACTCTTTGTCCTTTTCAAGGAGTATAACTGAATGTTGGTTGTAGTAGCTTGTTGAAATACAACGTGCTATAGGGATATTAAACATGAATATGAGGTGCCCTTTGCTAGTGCTACCTCTGTAAAAAATTTCATTCAATTCGGTTTCAAAGTGTTTGAATTGATATGGGGAATGGATTTGCACACATACATGGCCGCTATTTGCAACCTATTGGGCTGATGACCTTGTAGTCAGTCATAAGATGCTTTCCACAAAAAGGCATGTTGTTGCAAAATCTGGTAGAGATCTAATTATTAGGATGGTCGTAATTTGATTTAAGCTTTTAACATTTGGGTGGCCGTCATTCCGTTTCCGTCAAGATGGCGGCGATATAAAACATGACACTGAGGTGCCCTTTGCTAGTGCTACCTCTGTACCAAATTTCGTTGAATTCGGTTTCACCGTGTTTGAATTGATAGGGGGAATCGATTTGCACACATACTTGGCCACCATCGGCAAACTATTGGGCTGATGATCTTGCAGTTTGGTCAGAATATGCTTCCCTCATCAAGATATGTTGTTGCAAAATTTGGCAGAGACTAGATTATTAGGTTGGTCGTAATTACATTTTAGCTTTTAACATTTGGGTGGCCGCGATTACGTTTCCGTCAAGATGGCGGTGATATAAAACATGACACTGAGGTGCCCTTTGCTTGTGCTACCTCTGTTCCAAATTTCATTCCATTCGGTTTCTCCGTGTTCGAATTAATAGGGGAAATCGATTTTGACACAAAGATGGCCGCCATCCGCAAAATATTAGGCTAATGACCTATTAGTTTGATCAAAAGATGCTCCCTCCATAAAGGTATGTTGATGCAAAATTTGGTAGAGAACGGATGATTAGGTTAATCGTAATTTGATTTAAGCTTTGAACATTTGTGTGACCGCCACTACTTTTCCGTCAAGATGGCGACGATATAAAACATGACACTGAGGTGCCCTTTGCTTGTGCTACCTCTGTTCCAAATTTCGTTCCATTCGGTTTCTCCGTGTTCGAATTAATAGGGGAAATCGATTTTGACACAAAGATGGCCACCATCCGCAAACTATTAGGCTAATGACCTATTAGATTGGTCAAAGGATGCTTCCTCCATAAAGGTATGTTGTTGCAAAATTTGGTAGATATCGGATGATTAGGTTAGTCGTAATTTGATTTAAGCTTTGAACATTTGTGTGGCTGCCATTACGTTTCCGTCAAGATGGCGGCGATATAAAACATGACACTGAGGTGTCCTTTGCTAGTGCTACCTTTGTACCAAATTTCGTTCAATTCGCGTTCACCGTGTTCGAATTGATAGGGGGGAGGGACAGACATTCAGAGCACACACACTCACACACACACACACACACAGAGACTCACACACAGACACAGACACACACACAGACAGACACACTTTTTTTTCGCCCTGTGTTGATCTCATAAGTCTACTTTCATTTTTTGCAAAAATCGAAAGTAGGCTAATACACAGACCAATACAGGCATCACAGCGACACAGGTTATTAGACACGGGGAATGATCCTTCGCTGAGTCCTGGGTGAAGCCGAGTTAGGAGGCTAAGCGATTAAGAAATATGAATATAGCTTAAAAATTTGCAAACATTTCAAACTTGGGTCTGGAACAGACTCAATATCACCGCTAGAACTACTAGTTCATGTCACTTCTGAACGCAAATATAAAGGATGTTTCCCATGATTACGGCCCTCAGCAAAACTCAACATGATATTGTGTACATTAAATGTGCTTGAATGAGAAATCATCCGTGGTAACTCACTCACATAATATTTACCCTGGGGGTCTGTTAACACCAGTGTGTGCTTGAAATCTGTTTGCTCAAACATCTTGTACGTGTGGTGAGAGCTAATATGTGCCGACTCGCTTAACTTTGTGTATAGTCTCTCTAAATGGTAACTGCAGCCCTATCTAAAACACTTCCCATCCCCTAATCTCCCCAACATAAAGTATAATGACAGGAAAAAGGACGAACGCTGCCTCCTCCTCCCACAGTCCAGTGAATGTGAAGAAAGTTTTGATAACGTGCATCTCTGAAGGTCCCACAGGGGCTCACGACTAGTGGGGCGTGGGTTGGCGACCACGGAGCCCCAACTGAGTTCGGCATTATTTCCACTTACTTGTACCGGGCTACTCTCTGTCATCTTTCCTATCGACCTCCCTTGGTCAACTCTTGTTCATTTACGACCCCGACGGTATTAGGGTATCCGAGGCCTAGGGAGTCTTTCGCATTCTCGCCTTAATGGGCCCTTGTCTCATCTTTTTTGATCCCTCATTTTCGGGGGGCCAGACCTGTTCTTTTCTCTTCATATATCCTGCCTTCTGCACAAGGCCCTTAAGGAGGCAGGGTGTGTGTAGCCCCACCACTTCTGGTGCACCCTCAATAGTGCTTCATCCTCAAGGGCACACGGCAGGTGGGTTCGGGAGTTGGCGGCCCCGAGGGATTTCTGAGCTGGATCCGGTCTTTCCAACTTTTTCCATTGCCTCTGGGGCGGACCCTCTCTTCTATCCCTTACCTATCTGCCTTTCATAGCTCTCCTTCCTTCCAAGTCCCCCAATCCTCATTCTTCGAGAGTTGAGGGCATTACTTTCCCTCCTGTCCTTTATTTGTCTTATTCTCCTTTTGTTTTCCATTTCTTCTTCTAGTATCCAAGTTTTAGTTGTAAGTGTGGTTTTAGTTATAGTTTACATTACATTCTCATATTTCATTATCACCGAAACCATTAGGGGCCGAAAACCTAGATGTTGGGCCCCTTGAAACAGCAATTATCATCATCATCATCTCTGAAGGGAATTTTTAACCGCTGCAGTTCCAGGCTCACCCTTAGAATTTTCTCATGGGAAGTAGTTGTTGTTGCTTATTTAGGGGCTGCAACATCGTGGTAATATAGGTCCGTGTATTAGGGTGTGTGTGGAATTATTCATTCATTCATTGCTTTATTTGCAAATGGGGTATTTCCCGGTGGCAAATTGTACACTTACAGAAAATTACCATCAATAATATCAAACACGCCCCTTAAAAGAACAATAACATAACCTGGTGATCTTTAAATGAAATTTGGTGCTATCGTCATACGAGCCAAAAAGTGCTCACAAGCAAAACTCCTCTGAGATCCATTCTTAGATTCAAATTCTGTTGCACGAACCGGAATAATAGTGTTTACATTACACGTGAAAGAATAAGCAACAGCAGCGATAAGAGCAATTTACCACATTCAACAGCCTCAAAAACTCTCAATAAAAACGGCTATGACATTATTTTAAACGGCCATAGCACCAATAGCGACTTATGGAATTCACATAATTTGGGACAAACTAAAAGAGAACAACCTATTAACATTAGAGAAAGTCAAAGCCCGCTATATGAAAAGAGTCTTGGGTATCGGGAAGACAGCGCTGTCAAGACTTACGTATGTCTTCACAAAATAAATTTTCTTCGTACAAGACATTAGACTGCAGATGTTACTACCGTGTACAGAGGCCTATGAGAGTGCCCTTCAAATACTAAAAAAAAGCAAAACGCTATCTGGAATGATTTCTTCTCTACTGACGCCATAATGACTGACGAATGGAAACAGGCAAACTACGAACTACGACACGTAATGACACGATACGCTACACATGGCTTTCACTACAAGTTCTACAAAAACAAAAGATTCCACCAGCCAACTGAAGATTGTGTGTGTGATCTATGCAGTGAATGCTGTACACGATATCATGCAAAATATTGCCGACAAAGGCATACATCAATAACCCAATTGGGATTGGAATAATGTACAGCTGGTTACTCAGTTTTGTATTTTGCACATTGTGCGCTTTTTCAATAATAATATTAATTACAAGTTTTGACAGTCAAATATGTTACCATTTTGTGAAATAGTATTTTTTTAAATCCGCAGAAAAGAAAAATTGGATAACACTGTTTTATGAGTAACATGAAAGAAGCTGATTTGACTCGACTGTCCACACGTAAATATATGTTATCTGCATGACTCATGCAGGCAGTTGTAGCATGCCTGATAAGCGGTGAATCCCCAGTTATTTCAGCACTTCCGAGGGAGAGGGATATAGGCAAAGAAAAGAGAAGAGCACATTTGTATTATTATTATTATTATTATTATTATTATTATTATTATTATTATTATTATTATTATTATTATTATATTCCATTTAATGGTGCTCAGGTATTTGGTATGGCTTGAGGGTGGTGGTCACAGACTAAAAGGTTAAGAACGTCTGTCCTACCAGTGATGGACGAAGCAAAGAGGATATAAAAAGTAGGTTAGCACAGGCAAGTAAATTAGAAAAGGAATCTGTTGACATCGAATATAGACTTCTGTATTAGGAAGTCATTTTTAGGGCCTTTGTCTGGAGCGTGGTGCTTTATGGAAGTGTAACTTGAACTGTTGGAGCAGCAGAAAAGAGGAGAATTGAAGCGTTTGAAATGTGGTGTTACAGGAGAATGATAAAGATCAGATGGGTAGATAGGGTTTCGAATCAAGAGGTTTGAAGACGAGTGGGAGAGGAGAGATGTTTCTGGCGACTGCTAATGAAGAGAAGAGTTAGGTTGGTAGGACATTTACTGAGACACCCAGGAATAGCAAACTTAGTTATAGAACGAAGGGTCGAGGATAAGAACTATAGAGGTAGACCAAGGATAGAATATGTTAAACAGATTGCCTCGGATGTAGGGTAAGCGTGGTGTGCTGCATCAAACCAGTCGAAAGATTGAAGACTCAAACAAAGAGTGACAGTCAGTCTGGAAGTCTAGTCTTTGTATCATTTTAAATGCTACAAATGCTGAATAATGCTAGAAAGGCAGGAGACTTCTCGCTTCGCTCGAAGCCAAAGACTCTTGACATGTTAGACAATTATCTGCATAATACTTATCGTGCTTATCTTGTTTCAAATTACTCGCGAACGGCAAGTGCAAACCAAGGGCAAAGCAAGGTCAAGCGCGCGGGGACGTGCCCCTTCCATCCAGTCTAAAAACACTTATAGTGGGCGATGTATTGAAGATAGAGATATGCTCTCGCGGACTTATTTGTAGAACTTTTCATGCTGGCCAATTCTTACGCTCACAGTATATTGATATTTTTAACGGTTTGCCCAGCGTAAGCTTAAGAAGCGCACGAACGCCAAGTTTGTTTTCGACTTTTTCACTGAATTCGTTACTGCTTGGCTTCCTTTGATCATACATAAATTATTTTCTACAGAATCTTTCCTCGAGATATCCTTTACAGAATGGTGAAAACCACATCAAAATCCATCCAGTGATTCTCGAGATTACCCGTGACATCCAAGAATCGGGGATTTTTGTCTTACACTAACGAAGTAGATATTTTCGGGGAATACATGCACCAAGCAGTACTATGACGTCACACACCTCAGTTCATCTGGGTACATTTCGTCCCGTCACCGTAACGTAACGCCAGACCCCAGCGTAACGACAAAGTCAACCAGATCATTTAAAATGATAAAACAACAACAATAATATCAGAAACCTACAGACCACAAACTGAAAGATAGTAAAGTAAGGCATTTGAAATAGAATACTTATAGGAGCTGAATGTTAAGAATACTCTAACTTGCTTGAAGGATTAAGCTGATAAACGAATAGTGTTGTTGCTCATTTTAAAGCATTTGGTTGTAAATGAAGTCGGGGACAACTTTTTTTTTTAAGTTTACATTCTATTCGGAAGGAGCTAAGGATTGCTCCTAAAAGCACGCTTACTTCCAAACATCCAAAAGCAAATGTTGAAATTTTCCGTCATGTCATCCGGCGAGACGACATTGAGAAAGGTATCATCCAGGGTAAAGTTGACGGAGAACGGCTGAGGGGACGTTCCCCGAACCGGTACTTTGACCAGATAAAGAGTCTGACTAATCTGCCACTTCAGAAATTAATGCACACAGCAGAGGACCGTATGGCGGGGTATTGTATGTTGATGATGATGATGATGATGATAACTGTTGTTTTAAGGGACATAACATCTAGGTTATCGGCCCCTAATGGTTTGGGTGATCGAGAAGATGATAATAAAATGTAAATTATAACTAAAACTAACTACTAACTTACATACTAGAAGACGAAATGGAAAACAAAAGGAGAATAAGGCAAATCAAGGACAGGAGGAAAAGAAATGCCCTCAACCCTCGAAGAATGCGGATTGAGGGACTTGGAAGGATGGAGAGCCATAAAAGGCAGATAGGAAAGTGAAAAAGGAGAGGGTCCGCCCCACAGGTAATGGATAAAAGGGGAAAAACCAGACCCAGCTCAGGAATCCCTCGGGGTCGCCAACTCCCGAACTCACCAGCCGTGAGTCCCTGAGGGTGTAGCAATATCCAGGGTGCACCAGTAGTGGTGGGGCTACATACACCCTGCCTCCTTGAGGGCCTTGAGCAGAAGGCAGGAGATAATAGGAAAAGAAAAAGAAGGCTGACCCCTCGCAGAAGGAGGGTATCAGAAAAGATGAGACAAGGGCCAATTAAGGCGGGAAAGGAAGAGACTCCCTAGGCCTCGGATACCCTAATACCGTCGGGGTCGGAAGAGAACAAGGGTTGACCAAGTGAGGTCGACAGGAAAGAAGACAGAGAGGAGCCCGGCACAAGTAAGTGGAAGCAATGGCTGACTCAGCTGGGGCCCCATGGTCGCCAACCCACGTCCCACTAGATGTGAGCCCCTGGGAGAACGGGGGGTGGGGGGTATTGTAAACAGAATTGCGTGAAGGGTCACGACGTTTGAAATCGAACTACGACCAAGATGAAGAAGAAGAAGAAGAATTCAATGTAGGTTTATATCCAGGAGATTCACTAGATTTGTGAAGAATTTCCGTGTGTGGGGCAGGAAGACACAAGTAGGCTACTTCTTAGACCGACTGTACCAACTATCATGCTGCTTTGTCACGCGAGGGACAATTTGCCGTACCCACGTAGCGTTTACACACGGAATTCAATTACTGGTTGAATAAATATAATTTGATTTTCCCTGTACTTTTTATACTGGTAGTCTATAAATCTACTAAATGCACATACTGAAATTGCACATCACCTTTTCTAAAAAAACATTGCTGAGTCAGGGGAGATTGGACGAGGCATCACGAATATTAATTGTAATCATGATTATCACTTCGGATAAAATTAAACGTAGTGCAGCCCTTTTTCTGAAACACGCTCCCTCCCACCTCCTGGTGGTTTGAGTTGTAAAACAAACAATGTTCCCAATATTATCTTTATATGTCATTTCTAATTCAACCAGCGAAGTACAACTTAGACAAATATATAATCAATGTACACGAATTGTCGAATTTTTCGCCAATGACCCTGGGCTCTACGAGTCAAAGGTGATAGACGTATCCACATAGCCAGGAAGTTGGACAAGTAAGTGCACATTAATTTAGGCATTTAACACATAAATGCATGTTAAACATTCGACATTCCATATTATTTCACCCAACATGATGAAGAGAGAAAAGTTAGTATCTCATAACTTATAATTATTACAATCTAATTAATGCCAGTTAGAAATGCTAATAAATTAATGAATAAATAAATAAATAAATGAATAAATGAATGAATGAATAAATAAGTAAATAAATAGCCTAAATATATAAATCAATAAGTAATAATAAATAAATAAATAATAATAAATCTTCTTCTTCTTCTTCTTCTTGTGCTTATCCGTTCCGGATGCTGGTGACCATCATAGTTATGTCAGTTTTGGATGTTCTGAATAGTTCTTCACTCGTGTGTGAAGTCCATGTTCTTAACATTTCAAGCCAAGATAAGTAAATAAATAAATAAATAAATAAATAAATAAATAAATAAATAAATAAATAAATAAATAAATAAATAAATAAATAAGGAAGTCTCTGGTTTTCAGGACAAACCTCTAAAGAGGGGACCCCTGGTTGGAGGAAAGGAAATAAATACATCGGTAAAAGATGCGACAGTACTGCGCAAGACTCAAAACCCAACAGTTGAACAAACGTGGTAACCAGTAGGCCCATCCGAAAGATGAAGAAGAAGAAGAAGAAGGTGGAGAAGAATAACAATAAGAATAAATAAATGAATGAATGAATGAATGAATACATAAATAAATATTGAAGAGAGAAGAAATATACACTTGGACCAACCAGTGTATAAGTGAAACTCTGTGCTGAAGCCTGCGGCTATGGCTTTTCTAATAGTTCGAGTTGTAATTAGAAGCAGATTCTGCTGTTATCTGGTAATAATGTTGAAATATGATAACTATGGACATAAATGGAGCCAAATTAATTCCAGGAATGATAGTTATTTGGGTGCGTGCATTCTGAATGATTCTGACTACATGATCGAGAATGAGGTAAGATGTATGTTGCACTGGACTTTAACGGTCGGATGTCCGACAATAGAGGAGTTAATGACAGATGAAGTGCATGAAGTTGAAACTGGGTGAGGATTTGAGAGGAAACGGCAGTAGCCTATTAGATGGTATCCTTCCGGCTTTCCGGAGACAGCCTGTTTGCATGGTCTAGCAAGCTAACAATTGTAACAGCAGTGGGACTTCATTCAATTCCTAAAATCTCGGTTAATACTTATATACAAGGTGTTCTATTTTGCTTGGCAAGGACATCCTCGCTCACGTGCTCCGCCAGTGACGGCTCAGTTGCCGGCGACCGCGGAGTTTAAAATGAGTATCATGCATTTTTACTCACCATGTTTATAATAGATGCTGAAAATATTCCCCATCGGCTGCCAAACATAATCAGTAGGGCCCAGATGTTGATGCCGTAAAAAAGTTTAAAAAATGCACTTAAAATTTTCAAAAATGATTGTAATAAATGTCCTAAAAATTCGAAAAATGCACTATAAAATGGAGAAAATGATCTTATAATAATAAACTTACTAATAGTTCAAAAAATAAATCTTGCTCAAACTGAAAAGTCAATCAAAATAGATTTCTAGCACTTAACAAAAGGTTTATGTTCACTTTAGTCTGAGTTGCACTGCACTACAAATGCCATTCTGATGTTGTCAAATGTAATGATCTGTGGTTATCAGCCAACAAGTTTTTATATCACGAAAAGCTGCGTTCAACATCAACTGATGTGTTCGGAGCGTACTTGAAGTGAGGAAGATCGTTTGCTGCTAAATCCTCCTCAATACCATCCATGCAGTAGTTTTCACCAGAGGGAATGTCTGAGATCTTAAGTAATGTTTTATACCCGGTGTTTTTGTCCAGTACTTTTTTCAGTTTTGATCCAATACCCGCAGCAATTTCGCCATGATTGTTCCTAAGACTAGTTTCCACCCAGTTGATTAAGGAAATGGAATCAATATTTCAATATTTTAAATTATCATGTATCAGCTGCTAACTCCTTAATTCTGAGAAACGTTAACTCCCTCATATAAAGATGTGACATGACTAAATTGGAAAAAATGACCTCAAAATGTCAATTTCTCTAAAATAAGACCAAAAAATCTACCAAACTTAAAAAAGTGCGCTTAAAATGGAAAAACAAGATGTTCAGTAAAGAACATATAGCCTACTTTCTCCTAAAGGCATGGGTATTGTTATAACTCTTTGTCCTTTTCAAGGAGTATAATTGAATGTTGGTTGTAGTAGCTTGTTGAAATACAACGTGCTATAGGGATATTAAACATGAATATGAGGTGCCCTTTGCTAGTGCTATCTCTGTAAAAAAATTCATTCAATTCGGTTTCACCGTGTTTGAATTGACCTGGGGAATGGATTTGCACACATACATGGCCGCTATTTGCAAACTATTGGGCTGATGACCTTGTAGTCAGTCATAAGATGCTTTCCACAAAAAGGCATGTTGTTGCAAAATCTGGTAGAGATCAAATTATTAGGATGGTCGAAATTTGATTTAAGCTTTTAACATTTGGGTGGCCGTCATTCCGTTTCCGTCAAGATGGCGGCGATATAAAACATGACACTGAGGTGCCCTTTGCTAGTGCTACCTTTGTACCAAATTTCATTCAATTCGGTTTCACCGTGTTTGAATTGATAGGGGGAATCGATTTGCACACATACTTGGCCACCATCTGCAAACTATTCGGCTGATGATCTAGCAGTTTGGTCAGAATATGCTTCCCACATAAAGATTTGTTGTTGCAAAATTTGGTAGAGACTAGATTATTAGGTTGGTCGTAATTACATTTTAGCCTTTAACATTTGGGTGGCTGCGATTACGTTTCCGTCAAGATGCCGGTGATATAAAACATGACACTGAGGTGGACTTTTCTAGTGCTACCTCTGTACCAAATTTCGTTCCATTCGGTTTCACCGTGTTCGAATTAATAGGGGGAATCGATTTTCACACAAAGATGGCCGCCATCCGCAAAATATTAGGGTAATGACCTATTAGTTTGGTCAAAGGATGCTCCCTCCTTAATGGTATGTTGATGCAAAATTTGGTAGAGATCGGATGATTAGGTTAGTCGTAATTTGATTTAAGCTTTGAAAATTTGTGTGGCCGCCATTACGTTTCCGTCAAGATGGCGGTGATATAAAACATGACACTGAGGTGCCCTTTGCTAGTGCTACCTCTGTACCAAATTTCATTCCATTCGGTTTCACCGTGTTCGAATTAATAGGGGTAATCGATTTTGACACAAAGATGGCCTCCATCCGCAAACTATTTGGCTAATGACCTATTAGATTTGTCAAAGGATGCTTCCTCCATAAAGGTATTTTGTTGCAAAATTTGGTAGAGATCGGATGATTAGGTTAGTCGTAATTTGATTTAAGCTTTGAAAATTTGTGTGGCCGCCATTACGTTTCCGTCAAGATGGTGGTGATATAAAACATGACACTGAGGTGCCCTTTGCTAGTGCTACCTCTGTACCAAATTTCATTCCATTCGGTTTCACCGTGTTCGAATTAATAGGGGTAATCGATTTTGACACAAAAATGGCCGCCATCCGCAAACTATTAGGCTAATGACCTATTAGATTTGTCAAAGGATGCTCTTTTCATAAAGGTATGTTGTTGAAAAATTTGGTAGAGATCGGATGATTAGGTTAGTCGTAATTTGATTGAAGCTTTGAACATTTGTGTGGCCGCCATTACGTTTCCGTCAAGATGGCGGCGATGTAAAACATGACACGGAGGTGTCCTTTGCTAGTGCTACCTTTGTACCAAATTTCGTTCAATTTGCGCTCACCGTGTTCGAATTGATAGGGGGGGGGACAGACATTCAGAGTACACACACTCACACACACACACACAGACTCACACACACACATACACACACACAGACAGACACACTTTTTTTCGTCCTGTAGTGATCTCATAAGTCTACTTTCATTTTTTGCAAAAATCGAAAGTAGGCTAATAGCAAAAAATGCAAAAAGATGCAAAATAAAAATGACATATTTGAAGACGGGGTGGCCCGTCTGGAGTTTCTATGAACTTCAGCATTGTTACAGACAGCTCAGTAAAAATATGACATGTCATCAACATCCGGGCCCTAATAATCAGCATCTCCTTATGAAGTGTCCGGTTATTCCGGTTAATTTAGCTTCAGTAAGGAAATAAGGACCTGCACGTCTATTTTTATTGTTACCTTAACTTGCACGTTTGAATCTCTTAGCCAGTTGCTTTATTATCCAATTTATAGGATTGGGTCTCCCTGGAAATTTAACTGGTAACTTTTGTCTTGTTCTAGCGCACGATTTCCTGCACTTAATGCACGAATTGTGCAGGTATACACGTTCACGTAACGAATATTTAACATAAGGCATTACAGCACTATACACAATCACAATAAAACAACTGGGTAAGAGATTCAAACGTACAGGTTCAGTCAACAATAAAAATAGAAGTAAATGTCGCTATTTCCTTATTGAAGCTAAATTAACCGGAGTGACCGGAAACATCATAAGGAGATGACGATTATGTTTTGCAGCGGATAGGGAACATTTTCAATATCTACTATAAACAGGGTGAGTAAAAATGCATTGTACTGATTTTAATCACCGTATTCTGCCGTACATATGCGCGCGTGGTCGCCGGCAACTAATCCGTCACTGGCGGTGCGCGTGAGCAAGAGTGTCCTTGCCAAGAAAAATAGAAGACCCTGTACTAGTGTCACGAAAAACTTATTAGCCTACTTTTCACATTTTGCAAAAATGAGAAAAAAGTAGACTTATGAGATCGGGCAAATGTGTGTCTGTCTGTCTGTCTGTCTGTCTGTCTGTCCTTCTGTCTGTCTGTCTGGCTGTGTGTGTGTCCCCCCCTATCAACTCCTAAACGGCTGCAGCAATCGAAACAAAATTTGGTAGGAGTAAAGATCTACACCTGAATATCTCACGGCCATATTTGAAAATGATGTCAGTGCTACCAACTGCTAAAAAATCGCAATTGAAATTTGAGCTCCATGTTGGATATCTTGGAAAGTATGAATGGGAGCTATTTCAAAATTGGCACACGTACAGACCATAATATTTCAGTTTAATTTCCAGGAGGCCAAACATGGCAGTGTTGCCAAAATGATTATAAGCCTCCTGATAGGTCCAATTTTTAAATGCATATAACTTCTACATTGTCAATTGGAATTCAACCAAATTTCGTATGTTGTATGTGTACATAACCAGATATGACTGAGCGTATTCTTAAGACCTACCAGGGCTGCCAACTGTTAATAAATGCTCCTAATTTATTTTATCCAAATACCAATATATCAGAAAGTATGCAAGCCGACAGCTTTAAACTATGCACACGTATAGTACCTGACATTCTATATTAATTTGGAGTAACTTATATACGTCAGTGCTACCAACATGATTCTAAGCCTGCTGACAGGTCCAACTTTAAATACATGCAACTTCCATACTATCATTTGGATTTCAACCAAATTTCGTATGTGTTATGTGTACCATAACAGATATGACTATGCGTATTCTATGGAGCAACCAGGGCTGCCAACTGTTAATATGTGCTGTCCCTATTTTTGTTACCCTAATATCAATATATCAGAAAGTATGCAAGCCAATAGCTCTAAAATTTGCACACGTATAGTACCTGGCATTCTAGACGAATTTGGAGTAACTAATATACGTCAGTGCTGCCAACATGATTCTAAGCCTGCTGATAGGTCCAATTTTAAAATGCATGTAACTTCTATACTAACTAATGGATTTCATTCAAAATTGGCACAACAATAGATCATATTATTTCAGATTATTTCTGACCAATACATGCATGACATTGTTGCCAACATGATTTTACGCGCGCTGTTAGATCCAATGTTTAACTGCATGTAACGTCCATGCGATTCATTGGACTTCAACCAAATTTTGTATTTTGTACCTTAAGAGATGGAACTAAGAATATATTCAGTCATCAGGGCTGCCAACTGTAGTGCTCTATTAGGATACATTATGCCAGGTATACAGTATTTCGAACTAATTGAAAATTTCGATATTAGCAACTTAATTTCGTCATTATTCTAGATAGGTTCATATTCTGTAGAATAATCATTGGCATGAAAAGTAGGCTGTATAGTTCTTAACGGAACTTCTTGTTTTTAAAATATGCACCGAGAGTTACATTTCTCCTAAAGTATACAACTAATAAGAGCGGCGACAATAGCAATATTTTATTTTAACTTCGTCTTCCCTGTTTCTGGTCCCCTTTACTGAATATCGATACCGCCCCTGCCCAAAAATCTGCAATGAAGTTATGGTACTTCTAGTTAACATAACAAATATATTATCCTACGGAAAATAATTTTCAAACGATCCACATTTGTCGTTCCATTTTTAAATATACTTTGCTTAGACAGTAGTTTGCAGTTTACTATTTGCAATATAAAGTCGGGGAGTGCGGACAGTAGCCTGTCTTATTCTCCTTGATAGTCATTGGTCGGAGATGATGGACTAAGTTATTCTTATAGTCTACGTTTTAGGAAAATGTTCATAATTTGAAACAAATCTTTTGACAATTTTTTAGTGGTTAACTAGAACGTAAATAAAGGCAGTTTTTCCATCTGAATGATTATTTACAATTTATGGAGTGTCCAAAATTGTTTTTGTTAGAAAAGTTGGCATCTTTTGCGATCACCTTCCAACTACCACAATGTATTTATTTCATTATTCTTTCACATAACTATTAACATTAATGTTTGTGGTGTCCCCTACTAAATATATGAGGTTATCACTAATATACCAAGAGATATATAGCATATTCTTTCAAAAATGCAAATTTAATTAAATGGTTTTTTCCCATCTTCATATTTAGTTTCTAAATGGGGACATGTTTTCTCTCGACTTTAACACATGACAATTCTAATTTAATAAACTCTAATTGGAGACCTTGTTGAGGTTGATGGGTGAATTATAACTTGATTAGTTAGTTAGGTAGTTATTGTTGTTTTAAGGCGCAGAACTACGAGGTCACCTGCCCGTGAATTAGAACTTGACTTATTGATGTTTGAACCTGTAAAATCACAATTATTAGGTACTGAGTAAATAAAGTTTCAAGTTTTGCATTATAATTAGACTCGTGCGCCCTGCTCCATTTAAATAAATTTTCTAAGCATATTTATGAATGAAACATGTAAAAACCATACATTTTCTTCAAGAATTAAGCTTCCGTCTGGAAACAAAGAGAAAGTAAAAATTCCATCCTAATACGCCATTTGAAATGTATATGAATACCTGAAGAAGTTCCATGAATTAACCCGTCAACGTCGGGTACAACTGCTACTACCTGCTGATCTGCACGGCTGTCTCATCTGATAGGCAAGGTCCCTGAAGAGCTTCAGGCATGACCCCTCATTACCCCAGACACGATAACACCATTGATCACTTAACTACATCTAGCGGGACACGACAATACCATCCACCCCAGTATTGGAAGCATTGCGCAGTGATAATCAGTGTTAGAGATAGGCTAAACCCAGGAATAACTTAAATAGGAAGCTAAATGAGCGGAATCCCAACGCTCACAGTGGCTATCCTGAGTTGGACAGCACTTTAATGTACCCAATCAAATTGGGGGTGCAGTAAATAGAGAAAGATAACTATTGTAACTCACGATACTTTCAGAACATAGATTCCTAAAATGTTTAATCTTTCCAGTATTTAATTGCCTTCTCTGAAATATGTCCCAAATATGGCTGTAAAGGACATGTTTAATGGTGGGATACTAATATTAGCATTGCATATGGTTATTATTATTAATCGTATTAATAATAATACTGTAATAAAGGCTGTGGAGTCAACAAAGGTAAGAAGAACATTCACAGATTCCCCATGCTTCGATCGGGATTTTATCTCGAGATTCAGCTGTAAAAGGTAGACTTGCAACTTCTGAGCAACTGTGTGGCCACTGTAATAAATAATAGACTAATAATAATAATAATAATAATAATAATAATAATAATAATAATCATCATCATGCGGGAATGTATCGGAGCTTCCCAAATCTCTTCTCCCAAAATGCAAAACTTTCATTGGTAGCTTAAACATCAACACACTTCGGAAAACTGGCAAGTTAAAACAATTAACAGACATGTTGGATAACTTCAACATCCAAATTTTAGCACTACATTAAACCAGATACACGGATGAAAATCATTTTGAATCAGGAAATTATAGAATTTATAAAGGCAAGCCAGCAATCTCCCTCCATATGAAGCCACTACAATTTGGCACTGGATTCGCTGTCAGAAAAAACATTATAAACTCAGTGCTTAACTTTTCCTCGCCTTCTGAAAGAATTTCAACACTATCCGTTAAATCAGAAAACAAAGCTTATACGCTTATTAATGCGCATGGACCCACCAACAACTACAATCGTAAAGATCCACAAAAGGTGGAAGACTTCTGGGAACTGCTAGAAGAAACTACAGCCATCATTCCAAATCATCACATAAAAATCCTCTTGGGAGATTTTAATGCCCAAATTGGTAGAGAAAGGAAATTCAGGACCATTGTAGGACTATATCCAGCACACAATAGAACTAATAAAAATGGAGAAAGATTACTTGATTTTTGCAAAACTTTTGATCTCAAACTAATGTCAACACATTTCCTGGCACTTCCACACAAGAAAAAGACCTGGAGATCCCCTAATTTTCACTTAGGAGAATTTCAAATAGATCATGTGGCTATATCCAAAAAGAATCAAAAAGAAATTATGAATGTCAAAGTCAAGAAAGGAGTCATTGACTCTGACCACCATCTATCCTTAATCAAGGTAAAATTTCAACCGAACAGGTCCAAACCAAAAATAACAAAAAATCTGCGCGTCGATCCAGAATTTCTTAAACAGAACGCCAGTACTTTCCAAGAAAGTATCCCTACTCACGATTCTTCTGGCTGATTAGAACTCAAAGATATACTTTCGAAAGCTTCTCAAAACATTGGCACGCCGCCCAGGAAACGCAAGCATAGGTGGTGGAACGAAACCTGTGACAAGGCTATAAACTTCAGAATTAAAGCCTGGCAGAATTGGAATTCTCACAAAACGGAACAAAATTGGCACGAATTCACCAAAGTACAGAAACAAACCTCTAAAATCATCAGATCTGAAAAACGCAAGTACGATCACTACAGATTGGCTGAAATTGAACAAGATTTTACTAAAAACAATACACGAAACTTGTACAAAACATTCAGAGAAGAATTATCAAATGATCAGGCACCCAGTCTTTGCTTCAAACGCCCGGATGGGACATTGGAAACAAATAATCAAGAAAATTGCAAACTTCTAGCAGATTATTTCAAGGATCTTTTAAACTGTGAATCCCCTAAAGAACAACTCATCTTTGAAAAAAAAAAACTCCAACCAAGATTCAGAACCCTCAACATTGGAAGAAATTAAAGAAATAATCCATGGACTCAAAAATAATAAAGCCCCAGGGGAAGATGGTATAATTGCCGAAATGCTGAAGATAGGTGGTGAGAACGTAGCCCGGAAAATCCACTCAGTTCTTGAGAACATCTGGATCACCGAAGAAATACCTGAGGATTGGAAATGTGCGCTAATCCATCCACTGCACAAGAAAGGGGATAAAACCAACATCAATAATTATAGAGGAATTTCCTTGATACCAGTTATTCATAAAATTTTCTCCAAAGCCCTGCTCACTAGACTTGAGAAACAAACAGACCGTCTGATTGGAGAATACCAGGCAGGTTTGCGAAAAGGAAGATCATGTACGGAACAAATTCTTAATCTCAAAACTATCCTACAAATGCGCAAAACCAGGCAGACAGTCATTACCTTTGTAGATTTCAGAAAATCATATGACTCTATAGATCGTCAAACACTTTTCAATACTCTAGAAGAATTTCAAGTGGATAGAAAAACAAGAGAATTAATCAGACAAACATTAACTGGCACTACTTCAAAAGTTAAATTCCTCGGCGAAATATCTGAGCCTTTTGCAATTAACACTGGGGTCCGCCAAGGAGACGGATTATCTCCGTTACTGTTCAACCTCGTACTTGAGAAGATAATCAGGACCTGGGAAAAGGAAACTAAGGGAATAACCCTTGGCAGACTACTCAAAGATAGAATTCATGTACATTGTTTGGCCTTTGCTGATGACGTAGCAATCCTTTCTAATAACAGGCAAGAAGCAATTCATTCCATTGAGAAATTACATGAAATTGCCATCAAAACGGGACTTCGAATTTCTTATGAGAAAACTCAGTACATGGAAGGAGCCTCACGATACTTAGACGGACAACCTATGAGAACTAAATTCGGCAAAATATTTCAAGTTAACGAATTCAAATATCTGGGAGAAATTATTCAGCCCTCTGATTTAAACCGTGAAGCAAATAAAGAGAGAATTTCCTAATTACAGAAAGCTTACAGAATCAATTGGCATAGGTATAACAAAAAATCAATATCTCGGAAAGCAAAACTTAGACATTATAATACAGTAATCAAACCGGAGGCGTTATATGCATCAGAAACCTTAATCATTGGTGGCAAATCTTTAACCAAAGAGATTGAAAAAAAGAAAGGAAAATTTTACGAAAAATTTTTGGCCCAATTTTTATAGAGGGAATCTGGAGGAAAAAGTCATCCCAGGAAATATATCGCCAATGTGAAAAAATGTCTCATACTTTTCGGAAATGACGATTGAAATTTTACGGGCACATTATCAGAATGAACAATGGCAGATTGACTAAAAGAATTCTCAACTTGGCCCTCTCACTAAAAACCAAGAACAGCTGGCTACGTGAAATTGAAACAGATCTCCAGGAAATCAACATTTCAGACAATATTATACAGGACAGATGCAAATTCAGAACCCTAATCGACAATCACCAATTTGAAGACAAACCCAACACCAGGGCCACCATAACTTGGACAGAAGACCGAAGAAAGGCGCTCAGCGAGAGGATGAAGAGATTTTGGAAGGAAAAGAAGGCCAACACATCAGCTAAACAGGTTCAACCGTGCTCCTGAGTCGGGCATAACGATGCAAGAATAATAATAATAATCAACCTGAATCGTCCGGAATTTCATGGGTAGCGATTTCGACTTTCCAGATTAGAAGTGGCTGTTTCAGTATCTATACTTTGGTTCCCTAAAGCCCGTTTAGTTATGTTGGGATGTGCCAGCAATGTGTTACTGTAAATAATAATAATAATAATAATAATAATAATAATAATAATAATAATAATAATAATAATAATTTTATATGTATGTCTACCCCTTATTATTCCCGTTTTCCAACGGGGTCGGGGATGAGATGCGATGGAAGACTTTGTGGCGATGATTTTTTACGGCCGGATGCCCTTCCTGACGCCAATTTCATGAGAGGAGTTAATGAGAGATGAAATGAATGATGGTGAATGAAACTGGGCAAGGATGTGGAAGGAAGCGGCCGTGGCCTGTCAGAAGGTCCCGTCCCAGCATTTACCTGGTTTTGAAAATGGGGAAACCACGGAAAACCATTTCAAGGACGGCCGACGGTGGGGCTCCAACCCACGCGTCTACCGAGTCAGCAGAGAGCTTGGCCCCATGATCTAATGCTGCGCTTTAGCCAGCGTAGCCACTACTGTCGGTAATAATAATAATATTAATAATAATATTTTTTATTTTTTTCGCTATCGTTTTACCCTCCAGGGTTGGCTTTTCCCACGGACTAAGCGAGGGATCCCGCCTCTACCGCCACTGAGGGCAGTGTCCTGGAGCTTGAGACTCTGAGTCAGGGATACAACTGGGGTGTGCGAGCAGAACTACGCCCAGGCGGCTTCACCTGCAAAGCGAACAGGGGGCCTGATGAATTGATGGGAAGCGTGAGAGGCAAGGAAGTGGGAAGGAGGCGGCCGCGGCCTTACAGTAGGAACCATCCCGGCATTTGCCCGAAGACGAAGTGGGAAACCACGGAAAACAACTTCGAGGATGGCTGAGGTGGGAATCGAACCCCCTCTTCTCATTTGGGCCAACCGAGGCTGAGTAGACCCCGTTCCAGTCCTCATACCACTTTGCAAATTTCGTGGCAGAGCCGGGAATCGAACCCAGGACCTCCGGGGCGGCAGCTAACCATGCTGACCACTACGCTACGGAGGTGACTCTAATAATAATAATAATAATAATATTAATAATAATAATAATTCACCAACATCATCATTGCCGTGGTGTTGGCAAAATAATTACTTCTATAGATCTCAATATTATAGGTTTTTCCTCCTAGTATCAAAAAAATGTATTAATCTTATGTAATAGCATTTATATAATCGAATCGTTTTCAGTCGAGGATGAATTTTGTGCGGTACCTAACTGAAGTAATCCTATGATCACATTACGCAAGTTTATGCATGCTTTGTACGAATGTCATGCAGTTGAAAGAGGCCGAAACGCAATGATATCTGTTTCATTATAAATATCGCAATGAAATATCGTACGGATTGTTTTCAACCCCTAAACGCAGAGGTAGCTCATAGTCACCGCTGATAGAAATGATCGGTTCAGTTATCAAAGCATATTCAATTACTTTGCTGGTCAAAGCTTTCAGTAATGCAATACACATGACTGTGGGGATATTTGAAGCATGTTTTGCTCTCTTCCAATTAAAACAACATCAATGTCATTTTATGATACGTATTGACTAAAATACGTGTTTTTAACTGAACAAGCAACTCTTTGGTGGTTTAATATGCTGGGCATTCTCACAGTAGCTGTTTCTTCGTCCATCACGTTCAAGTTTGGTTGGTTGATCCTCAGTTTAGGGGCTGCGACAACACGGTCATGTAGCCCCGTGTACTTTGGGTGTCTGTAGAATCTGTCTGAAAACCGATGTTAATTGTAATAGGTGTATTAGTGTGTGTAATCTATTTTTATTTTTAACAAGCTGTACCCGGAATGCGTTGCAATGCCAATCAAAGAAAGTGTTGGCGTTGAAATTCTGTTTTTTTTAGTGCTTTTGGATACACAACATGTTCTTCAATTTCGGTTAACTGCCCCTATGCTATCGTAAAATGGATTTTCTAATTTAGAATCAATCGTGGGAGCGTGCACAACAACTTTCAAAAGTTTCATCGCAATCGGATGAATGGTATATGGACGTATACGGGATTTTGTTTGAACGATTCGTGCGCTGTCACTCATTAGTTGATTCTACTCGTACGCTACCTATTGAGAAATGAATTTGCTAAGTCGAAACCCTACCCTGCCGTGTACTCAATAACTCATCAAGGTTTCATCACAATCGAAGAAGGTTATATGAACGCATAGGGGATTATGTTGAAACGCTTCGCGCGTCGTCACCCATTTGTTGCATATACTCGTGCGCTACCAATTGTGAAATGGATTTATTAAGTCGAAACCCTTCCCTGGCGTGTACACAATAACTCATCAATGTTTCATCGCAATTGGATGAATGGTATATGCACGTATACGGGATTTTGTTTAAACGATTCGTGCGCTGTCACTCATCTGTTGAATCTACTCGTGCGCTACCTATTGAGAAATGTATTACTAAGTCGAAGCCCTTTCCTGGCGTGTACACAATAACTCATCAAGGTTTCATCGCAATCGAAGAAGGTTATATGAACCCAATAGGGGATTTTGTTGAAACGCTTCGCGCGTCGGCACCCATTTGCTGCATCTACTCTTGCGCTACTTATTGTGAAATGGATTTACTAAGTCGAAACCCTTCCCTGGCGTGTACACAATAACTGATCAATGTTTCATCGCATTCGGATGAATAGTATATGAACGCATACCGGATTTTGTTTAAACGATTCGTGCCCCATCACTCATTTGTTGAATCTACTCGTGCGCTACCTACTGTAAAATGTATTTACTAAGTTAGAAACCGTCACGTAAGTGTCCACAACATCTCACCCAAGTTTCATCGCAATCGGTCTAATGGGATATGAAGACATAGGGGAGTGTATTGAAACGCTCCGCGTGTCGTCGTTCATTTGTCGAATCTACTCGTGTGCTACCTACTGTGAAATGTATTTACTAAGCCAGAAACCTTCCTTGGAGTGTCCACCATATTTCACCCAAGTTTCACCGCTAACGGCAGAATGGTATTTGACCTTATACGGGACTTTGTTGAAACGCTTCGCGCGTCGTCCCTCATTTGTTGAATCTACTTGTGCGCTGCCTGTTGTATAGTGGATTTAATAAGCCAGAAATCTTCCATGAAGTGTACACAACATCTCACACAAGTTTCATAGCTATCGGACGAATGGTATATGAATGCATACGGGACATGGTTGAAACGCTTCGCGTGTCGTCGCTCATTTGTTGATTCTACTCTTGCGCTACTTATTGTAATATGGATGTACTCAGCCAGAAACCTTCCCTGGAGTGTACACAACATCTCACCCAATTTTCATCGCAATCGGATGAATGGTATGTGAACGTATACGGGACGTTGTCGAAACGCTTCGCGCGTAGTCACTCATTTGTTGAATCTAAACGTGCGCTTCGTATTGTAAAATGGATTAACTAAGCCAGAAACCTTTCCTGGAGTGTACACAACAATTCACCAAACATTTATCACTGTCAGACGAATAGTATATGACCTTATACGGGACTTTGTTGAAACGCTTCGCGTGTCATCGCTCATTTGTTGAATCTACTGCTGCGCTACCTATTGTAAAATAGACGTACTAAGCCAGAAACCTTCCATGGAGTGTACACAACAGCTCACCCAAGTTTCATCGCTATCGGATGAATGGTATATGACCTTATATGGGACTTTGTTGAAAAACTTCGCGCGTCGTCGCTCATTTGTTGATTCTGCTCCTACTCTTCCTATTTTTAAAGGGATTTACTAAGCCAGAAACCTTCCCTGGAGTGCACATATCTCAGCCTAGTTTCATCGCTATCGGACGAATGGTATATGAACGCATACGTGACTTTGTTGAAATGCTTCGCGCGTCGTAGCTCATTTGTTGAATCTACTCGTGCGCTGCCTATTGTAAAGGGGATTTACTAAGCCAGAAAATTTCCCTGAAGTGTACACAACATTTTACGCAAGTTTCATAGCTATCGGACGAATGGTATATGAATGCTTACGGGACTTTTTTGAAACACTTTGCGTGTCGTCGCTCATTTGTTGAATCTACTCGTGCGCTATCTACTGTGAAATGTATTCACTAATTTTGAAACCACGTAAGTGTATACAACATCACACCCAAGTTTCATCGCTATCGGACGAATGGTATATGAACACATACGGGACTTGTTTGAAACGCTTCGCGCATCGTCACTCATTTGTTGAATCTACGTGTGCGCTACCTATTGTAAAATGGATTTACTAAGTCAGAATCCTTCCTTGGAGTGTACTCAACATCTCACCCAAGTTTCATCGCAATCGGATGAATGGTATATGAACGCATAGGAGACATACCCACAGACATACCCACAGACAAACTATCACGTTACATTGATTTTAGCCTACTTTCGATTTTTGCAAAAAATGAAAGTAGACTTATGAGATCACTACAGGGCGAAAAAAAAGTGTGTCTGTCTGTGTGTGTGTATGTGTGTGAGTGTGTGTACTCTGAATGTCTGTCCCCCCCTATCAATTCGAACACGGTTAAACCGAATTGAACGAAATTTGGTACAGAGGTAGCACTGGCAAAGGGCACCTCAGTGTCATGTTTTATATTGCCGCCATCTTTACCAAAAGGTAATGGCGGCCAATCGAATGGTCAAAACTTAATAATGCATTACGACCAAACTAATCATCGGATCTTTACCAAATTTGGTAACAACCTACCTTCATATGGGACGCGTCTTGTGCCCAAACTACAAGGTCATCAAACGTACCATTTCAGGATGGCGGCCGTGTGAATTATGCAAAATTTATAATCCATAACATGCTACCCACCAGTTCCAATTATCGAACCAAGAATCGTTTAATCTGTTCTAAGCGACGTGGTTCGTTCGAAATTAAAAGTTTATATTGTAATATTATAATCTAGAAGTGACTTTAAAAATCTGAATCGTCTCGGCTATTTGACAAGATGGCAGCTGATCTCTCGTTCTGACCTATATTTTACTAATGTCAGTATGTTGCATGCAATATAACCTACTGATAAAAATTATATGAACTTAATATGAAATGAACTCGGTTTGAAATATAGGCTACTCCAGTGAAGAAATCTTCAGTCCAAGTGATTATTTGCTAATACAGTACGTTATATGTTTTTAATCGATAACGCGTCAGTTATGAGTGTACGATTGGCTGTGTGGTTAGAGCTCCCGTCTCTCATGTGGCTGGCCGTGGTTCAAATCCTATCAGAGTAGAACTTTTTTGCTTGATTTTTTTTTATATTTATTGTTTCTTGAGTACTGAGACGTTATAAAATAAAGCGTTATATGGTGCGTTTTGCAATGGAAATTATATATTAAAAAAAAACGACATTCTCCACCGGAGTGACATCTACCAGCCTTCAGTTGTACTATTCAGAAACTATAGATTCGAGCAGCGCTCAATACCGGCCAGTTAGTGAACCCAGTCTTAACGACTGCTAGGAGTAATAATACAGTAACATTCGTTTATTCCTTGTGCACATCGAACCAAGAATCGTTTAATCTTTTCTAAGCGACGTGGTTCGTTCGAAATTAAAAGTTTATATTGTAATATTATAATCTAGAAGTGACTTTAAAAATCTGAATCGTCTCGGCTATTTGACAAGATGGCAGCTGATCTCTCGTTCTGACCTACATTTTACTAATTTCAGTATGTTGCATGCAATATAACCTACTGATAAAAATTATATGAACTTAATATGAAATGAGCTCGGTTTGAAATACACTCCAGTGAAGAAATCTTCAGTCCAAGTGATTATTTGCTAATACAGTACGTTATATGTTTTTAATCGATAACGCGTGAGTTATGAGTGTACGATTGGCTGTGTGGTTTGAGCTCCCGTCTCTCATGTGGCTGGCCGGGGTTCAAACCCTATCAGAGTAGAACTTTTTTGCTTGATTTTTTTTATATTCATTGTTTCTTGAGTACTGAGACGTTATAAAATAAAGCGTTATATGGTGCTTTTTGCAATGGAAATTATATATTAAAAAAAAACGACATTCTCCACCGGAGTGACATCTACCAGCCTTCAGTTGTACTATGCAGAAACTATAGATTCGAGCAGCGCTCTAAACCGGCCAGTTAGTGAACCCAGTCTTAACGACTGCTAGGAGTAATAATACAGTAACATTCGTTTATTCCTTGTGCACAGAGGCGTTGTTGATAACCTCAAAACTTGCAATATGGATGATTTGGAGATGGATTATTTTGTTATACCGTGTATTTAAGATTAGCCTATAAATTAACGGGTTGCGAAGTTACTTCACTTAGTCCTATATCATTCGTATACGACACAGAACAACAACGTGACGTCAGTTTCTGATCTGCTCTGATTGGCTATTACATTGCTGCAGTCGGGTAGTTGGCAGTCAAGGATAAATTTCGCGACTGCCAACTGCCAACTACCAACTGCAACTTCATGTTGTGTATGGTGCCTATAGTATACACGGAGTCGATCGCGATTGCCGACCGAGGACTACCAACTACGGACTGCCGACTGCGCATTGTAGATGGGCCTTATTAGAGCAACGAAGTTTCAATTATTGTAAGTAGTCGGTGTTTGGAGTGTTTGCTGATGAAATTGCAAAATGCTGGGGTAAATTATAAACTACGGTTTGAACGCCACTGTTCAAATCCTGTGTGCCAATTTGCACTTCAAATAGGAAGAAATTAGGAGATGATAAGAACAGAGAGTTATAACTCTATACCCATACATTTAGGAGAAAGTAGGCTATATGTTCTTTCCCGAACATCTTGTTTATATATGAGTAGCCCAGATGCAAAGGCCGCTAAGTGCACTTTTTGTCGATTTTGAGTTGGGCATATCGTCACGTTCGTCTTTTAACTGGCTACACGATGGGATAAGTTTCAGGGTGCATATCCCGCTCAAAACCATTGAAAATGGCCAACAAAAATCGCATTCGTTTGCATAAACCGCTAAATGCATGTTGGCTACGGTTGCAAAGCCAGTTTAATATTCCACGTGTCCAAAGACCGCTAAGTTCCGTAAGTATGGCGCCTGTCTTGCCACATACGGCTGCAAAACACGCTAACTGGTACAAGAACTGCCAATATTCCTCCCACAGAATTTCTTTACAATAAATAATTATTTATTTCGATCGGGAAGGATAGTTTTGTGTTTCAGATTACAGTTGACTGCACTATCGAGGAAGCGTACGCAACAATGACATTCTGCCTTGTCGAAATACACCGTGTAAAAGCACATTTGATTGACAGGTTGTTTCTTGGTTGTCGGCATTTCAAGCCAGAAAAATGAGTGATCTTGTTGATTTAAGTGAAGCAGTTATTGCATTTGTGGACTGTAATACTATTGTGGATGTTCCAAATACGGAGAGAAGAACAGAAACGGCAGAAGTAGTGGGAGAAATAGTGCAAGTTGAAGTAGTTGAACGCGTTGATATCGGGAGTTGAGAACAACCTCTTACGTCAGGTTAGAATATCATCAACATGCCAAAGCATCAAACCAAATAGCGTCGACACTTCTTCACAAACTGGCCAGCATAAATTTTTAAGATGGAAAATATTTCGGTTTTTCTCTGATGGCTGTGGGGGTCAGAACAAAAACAAGACTATGATCAGTATGCTATCTCACTGGTTACTGCTAGAAGCTCCCGCATGTCTACAGTTACGGTTCCCAATAATTGTGGGCCGCTCATTTATCCCACCTGACAGAGTTTTTGGAAATATTGAACGGCAACTTCGCAAAGTGAGTGTCTTTGAAAATCCTTCCGGATTCATCAAGCACATTGAGAAATTTGCGACAGTAGTTCGCCTGGTACAAGATGAATGTCCTGTTAGGGATTGGAAAGCGTATATGGATGGCATGGTAAAAAAAATCCGGGTAGTAAGCATTTCCAATTCCAAAAAGCGAAGAAAATCGTGTTCACAATTAGCAAAACAAAAAAGTAACATGTCTGGTCTGAGGGGAGCCGTTCTATAATTTTGAGGTGGTACGAATTTTAACAAAACATCCTGGTCCCTCACCAATTCAAGAAGGTGTTGCACTCAAAGAAACTAAACTACAAGACGTCTGACGGCTTTTAGAGCTGTACTTCGGCGAAAACTGGCCAGCGAACGGCAACCTAAAATTCTTCAGTGAGGTCTTCCAGGAACTAGAAACCATTCGCAACAAAATCGTCCGACCTCAAGAGGAAGAAGACTAAGAACTAGCAGATTTTGAGCTGATGAACGGTGTCGAGGATGACCTGACATAACTTAAGTGCCATTTTTTCTTGTTTTGTGCACTTTCTTAATTTGTAAATTTTTATGCTGTCTAAATGACGTTGCACGGTGTTTAAGATGTATTTAAAAAGGAAAAATCCTTTTATCGCACCCGACGTGGTCTATTTTTTCAAAATATATTTTTCCTGATAAACCAAATTGAAACTAAAATAGTTCTTTATTAAAAATCTCATCCAAATGACATACGGTACGTAAAACAATAAAATAGCGGGTTTTGCAACCTAAGTTTCATTAACGACTCTCATTGTCACGGGTGCAAATGTCGTTAACTGCACAAAACGGGTGCAAAAACCGCTAAGTCAATATTTTAAATTATGTTTCGGGACAGAAGATCCAACCGTAGATTTCACAGATTTTAACTGAATAATAAATGTTTTTATGTTGATTTTCAGGGGTAAAAACTATGGTATTAGCTTAAATAGTTTGGTCGTAGCAGTTTTTCGTCATTTACTCGGTTTCGTTTATGATGCACTTAGCGGCCTTTGCAAACGGACTACTCATATATAGATTAAGTAAGGACTGCAGACACTCAAATTTCAAACAGTTCCTAGTTTTTTCTACCAAACGCCACCGTCAACGACAACTAGTTCAGAGCTTGGTTACTATATGCCAACGCTATCGGCTCCTGGCGACGAATGTTGGAACCTAAGAGCGTTAGTCAAATCTAACCTATAATTTAGCTCCACACGAGTGTAATTATTTGAAGGTTCTTTTGCATGCCATAAATCTATGACATGGGATCGCCGGCTTTACTTCCCCTCCGAAGGAAGGCATACTAAAGTCTTTTAACGCTCTTAAAAAAAACGACGACTTCGGCCGGGTTTGAACCCACGATCTAGGGCATAGCAGCTCAGCATGCTACCAACTACGCCACCGAAGTCGCTGTCGGGTTTAAGTTTAATATCCCTACTGATACAACAGGCATAACCAAATACGTAGGCCTAATCACTAAGGCAGGGATTTCGATGACTTGTCAAAACGCGTTATGCTAAAATTGTCCTATTATAATAGTGATCATAACTAATACATGTAATTTTTCCCAAGATTGTTATTTACTTATTATTGAAAAGTTATATTATATACGAGGGGTGATCAGAAATTAAGGTTAGTAAGCCTGCTATGAAACGTGTACATTTTATTTCATACAACTAATACAGGGCGGATTCGGTGGCGTAGTTGGTAGCATGCTGAGCTTCTGTCCAAGGTCACGTGTTCAAACCCGGCCGAAGTCGACGGATTTTATAAGAGCGTTAAAATCCCTCAGCTGCCTTCCTTCGGAGGGGAAGTAAAGCCGGCGGACCCATGTCACAGATTTATGGCATGTAAAGGAACCTTCCGAGCCTCCGTGGCTTAGGCGGCAGCACGCCGGCCTCTCACCGCTGGGTCCGTGGTTCAAATCCCGGTCACTCCATGTGAGATCTGTGCTGGACAAAACGGAGGCAGACAGGTTTTTCTCCGGGTACTCCGGTTTTCCCTGTCACAATTTCATTCCAGCAACACTCTCCACTATCATTTCATTTCATCTGTCATTCATTTAATCATTGCCCCAGAGGAGTGCGACAGGCTTCGGCAGCCGGCACACTTCATATCCTCGCCGCTAGATGGGGGCTTCATTCATTCCATTCCTGACCCGGTCGGAGACTGGAAGCAGGCTGTGGATTTTCATTTTTCAAAGGAACCTTCCACTAACTACACTTGTGTGAAGCTAAAAGCGAAAGTTGGTACTACTTGAAATTGAACGGAACTTGTAGCTCACCCTAAGGGTGTCCGCTGGAAGCAGTACAGACTCAGGCGAGCCGAACTTGTCCTCGGACACTCTCGGCACTAAAAGCCATACGATAAATAAATAAATAAATAAATAATTTCTCTATAACATACGAAACTCCAGGAATATCGGCCTTGTAAACTTAGTTTCTGATCACCGCTCGTACATTGTACCCTGCTCAGTCATTGGGCAAATTCGTGTTACTCGACTGAAGAGTTACAACAGTTTATGCTTTTCAGTCGGTCAACACGATTGTACCCAAATGAGTATTTAAATGAGATTAATATGATTTTCTTTAGGATTAGGGAATAACCCACCTGATTTGGGTACAAAGGTGTTGACTGACTGAAAAGCATCAAACTTTCGTTTACTAAGGTGACACTGAAAATGGCTTCAAACAGTTTGTATTGGCAGCACTGAAGGAATGGCTTCAAACAGTTTGTATTGGCAGCACTGAAGGAATGGCTTCAAAACTAGACAATAAAAGGTTGTGTCACTGTCATTGGCAATCATGTGACAGCCCGGAGCCTCAGTCCTCGCAAACATCAACGGCGATAGGCGGCTTCGGTGGCGTAGTTTGTAGCATGCTGAGCTTCTATGCACAAGATAGCGGGTTCAAACCCGGCCGAAGCCGTCGGATTTTTAAGAGCGTTAAAAATCCCTCAGTATGCCTTCCTTCGGAGGGGAAGTAAAGCCGGCGGTCCCATGTCATAGATTTATGGCATGATAAAGAACCTTCCACTAATTACACCTGTGTGAAGCTAAATTGGATAGGTTAAGAATGTAAACAACGCTCTTTGGTTTCTACGTTCGTTGCCAACAGCCGACTGCGGTGGCCTCTAGTAGCTAAGTTCTGAACTAGGCCTAGTAGTCGTTGACGGTGGCGTTTGGCGGCAAAAGTAGGACCTATTTGAAAAATTCTAAGTTGCAGTCTGTACTTAAATTAAAAAACAGTTACACACACTAATACAGTCATCACACTTAACACCGGTTATCAGACAGATTATACACACACCCTAAGAATACGGGGCTACATGACCGCGTTGTCGCAGCCCCTAAACTGAGGAACCAACCAACCAAACATCAACGGCCCTTAACTCGCCGATAGGAAGCAAGCCAATCAGTGAACTACAGTAGCTTATCGTAAAATCGCTTTCGTTTGTTTTGAATTAGGGTTGTTAACACTCATGTTTTAAAGTCACCATGTTAGCAGACCACTGACACTGGCACTCACAATGTCAATTTAAAGGTGGCAGCTTGCTTTGTCTAGTCCATGATCGCAAATCCTCACGGCCATCGCCATATGAATTCATTAATACAATCTTGCTTGTACCGTTTTAGGCTGCAGTAAAGTAAGTAAGTTTGTGGCTTAACGTGACCGTTAATCTCGCGATCATGAGCCATTTGACCTCCTTTTTACGTGGAATCCGAACCACAGGACATGGCATTTCATTTTGTAAATCTCACATGCATTGACCGGGAATTGAACCTGGTCCGCCGTGGTGAGAGGCCAACAGCTTACCCGCTGCACCACCATGCCCCCGACTTTAGGCTGATACTGGGTCTGTTTGTATTCCTTTGTATATATTGTTTCTATTATTATTATTATTAAATCGTTATGCCCGTCTGAGAAGTACGATTGAACCTATCTAGGTGATCTTGCTTTCTTGTCTTCCCAAAATCTCTTCATCTTCTCGCTATGGCTGTTTCTGCTCTCCTCCGTCCAGGTTCTGTTGGATGCAATGTTTGGGCCAACTAGTTTCCATTATTATTATTATTATTATTATTATTATTATTATTATTATTATTATTATCAAGAGTTTAGTGCTTTTCAGTCGGTCAACACGAATGTACCCAAAAGAGATGGGTTATGCCCTAATCCTGAAATAAATTACATGAGATTAATAAAACACTAGGATGACCAGTTTCGATCGTCAAGCGATCATCATCAGATCCATTACACTTAGGCTACAAAATCTATGTTTGAAATACAGGTGAAAATATTTACAATATGTACAATTATTTAGTTGCAGTTGCACGTTCATGGAGAGCTCACTCCTCTTCACGCTACTAAAAAACACACCCTGTCGGAAACAAAACACAATTTAGCGACACAGCCAAGCTAGATAAAAAAAAAGGGGGGAAATTAGGGGTTTTTTAATAGGTAAATGTTATCGGGATCAGGTGTACGATGTACTTTGCTTCTGCAATAAACCAAGGCCCATATTCGCGGCAGTATTAAAGATGCCGAGACGTCCTCATAAGACCGTCAACGCTTAGTTCGAATGGGTTATGCTCCACGCGTGGCGAGGGCCAATCCACGGTCTTTAATAGTTGTGGACCCACCTCATTCAATAACATACATCTTATCTAGGTTGGCAACACCTCACATAAACACATCGCTATCACTCCCCACAGCACGTAGGGACAGGGGGGAGGAGGCAGGGGAAAATCCAGTCGTTAAGATAACCACCGCAGTCGACCGCACAGCGAGTTCCAGTGAGCATGAAAACTGCGAGTAGCTGTAATACGGAAGACAATCAGATAAGTAGTTAGCCAAAATTTTATAGTTTAACCATAGTTTACAACCATATAATCTCTCTAAAGTACAATCTCCGGATAGCTATCACCATTTAGCATTTCACCTAACATATATACTGCATTTAGCATACACTGACAGTTGCAGTACCAATACTGCAACTAAATAATTGTACATATTGTAAATATTTTCACCTGTATTTCAAACATAGATTTTGTAGCCTAAGTGTAATGGATCTGATGATGATCGCTTGACGATCGAAACTGGTCATCCTAGTGTTTTATTAATCTCATGTAATTTATTTCAGGATTAGGGCATAACCCATCTCTTTTGGGTACATTCGTGTTGACCGACTGAAAAGCACTAAACTCTTGTTTACTAAGGCAACACTGAAAATATGGCTTCAAACACCACAATGTATTATTATTATTATTATTATTATTATTATTATTATTATTCATATCAAACCAAAACAAATCAAAACTAGTAAAATAAAATAAAATGAATTGGAATGAAATCAAATCAAATCAAAAAATATCAAATTAAAACATATCAAATCCAATCTGATCTATTCTAATCTAATCTAATGAAGTGAATTCAAATCTAATGTATGTATATCTACCCCTTATTATTCCCGTTTCCGACGGGGTCGGGGATGAGATGCGATGGAAGTCTTTGTGGCGATGGTTTTTACGGCCGGATGCCCTTCCTGACGCCAACCTCATGAGAGGAGTTAATGAGAGATGAAATGAATGATGGTGAATGAAACTGGGCAAGGATGTGGAAGGAAGTGGCCGTGGCCTGTGAGAAGGTACCGTCCCAGCATTTGCCTGGTGTTGAAAATGGGAAACCACGGAAAACCATTTCAAGGACGGCCGACGGTGGGGCTCGAACCCACGCGTCTACCGAGTCAGCAGAGAGCTTGGCCCCATGACCTAATGCTGCGCTTTAGCCAGCGTAGCCACTACTATCGGTAATTCAAATCTAATGTAATCTAATTAAATAAAAAGAAATGAAATTTAATTAATTCATGTCTAATCTATTTTAATCTAATGGAGTCTAATCTAATCAAATTAAATGAAATGGAATTAAATACAATCAAATCAAATGAAGTGAAAGCAATTCAAATCATATATAATAAAATAATATCTAATCGAATCAAATGAATTGAAATGAAATAAAATTAAAAGAAATCAATACAAATCAAATCATATCTAATCAAATCTAATCTAACCAAAATCAAATTAAGTCTAATCTAATCAAAGCTAATCTAATGTAATCTACTGTACTGTAATCAATCTAATCAAATCTAATTAATCGTTTATCTTATTACAATGCATAACCTGTTGAAGAGCGTAGAGCCATTTGTAATTTATGTTCGCAGCATGTTTTATATGCTACGTTTTAGTGGGGTAAGTCTGGCTCATGATTATGCAATCTTTATAGACGCAGTATTTTGTTATTGCAGCTTTTATTGACGCTTTCTAAAGTAAATATCTGTGCCGGCAGCTCAGAAATAACCGATAATCTTCTCGAAAAAATAAATCATTGCTATTTAGTGGTTAAACTGGATGACTCCGACTATAACTGCCTGGAAATATTGAACATACAGAACGGTCTGAATGAACTGCAAATCTCTCAGGTTGGAGTATGATTGGATACGAGCAGTGCGCTGTGGAGGTAAGCGAACCCTTACTCTCTGTTAAGTAGTCTTCAGAGCTATTGCGAGCCAAGTGCACTCCATTGATCCTCCATACAGAGCATTGTAATCGCGAATAGACCGGCGAGGGGCGCCCAGATTGTAGGGCATAGAAATATAAGACTCTTCAGTGTTATCGCTATTTGGAGTAGCAGATTGAGTAAATATATAGTCTAACTCTGCGTAACCTGGCTAAAGTACGTTGCTTTCAAATAAGTAAACAGAAATGTAACTGGATATCCTTCCTCGAAGGTAATAAGTAAATTGCTGCCAGTGTTTTCAAACTCACAACCGCTCGGAGAATAAAGAAAAACAAAACTCTGAGCTTCAGTTTAGAAAGAATAAAGAAGGGTTAGTGTGACTTCATTAGTTGGATCCTAAAAATTCGCACTCTTCCAAAACTAGGTGTTGATAGGGGAGTGGCAGAGAACAGGGGAGCCCTAGTAAATGTGTGGGAAGTCCAGTTTGAGGTCCCCAGCTCCACAAAGGTCCTGACAATCAAAATCATTGACACTCTTAGGACTGGTTATGACATTAACCCCTTCCTACTCTTACCGAATAGGTAAGAGTTCTTCCACTACACTGACAAACATCTATTCATGGATATTTATTAGCCTACTTTCTATTTTTGCAAAAAATGAAAGTAGACTGATGAAATTCACACAAGGCGAAAAGTTGTGTATCTGTCTGTGTGTGTGTGTGAGTATGAGTGTGTGTGTACTCTGTATATCTGTCCCACGCCCCACCCCTATCAATTCAAACACAACGAAACCGAATTGAACAAAATTTGGTACAGAGGTAGCACTAGCAAAGTGCACCTTAGTGTCATGTTTTATATTGCCGCCATATTTACCATAACGTAATGGCGGTTACACACACAAACGGTGTTCTCATAAGCCTACTTTTTCATAAATGAAAATAGTCAAGAAATGAATGACTATGTGTTCATACTGCATTCCTAATTAATATCCAGTCGATAAACACGTATTATGCCCAATAATATTAGCCGCGAAACATGAAACTCTAGCTCAAAAAAATTACACGTGAGTAATTTATTATTATGAGCACATACTATTGAGGGAAAAATATAATAGACCTACATGTTGACCGACAAAATAATCAATTAAAAGTTAATTAGGCAGTACTGAAAATAACTTCAAATCTTTTGTATTGCTGCATCTCATCACAATTCAGCGGTTTACTCCAGGTTTTCCCACACTCCCTACAGCAAATGCCGTGATAGTAACATAATTCAAGTTCCAGGGCACATATCCAATCCCTGTCCCTAATGCAGCTCAACATACAGTCATCACCTAAATACACGTTATCAGACACGTTCAACACACACCCAACAATACGGGTCTGATGACCAACATGTCGCAAGCCCTTCAAATGAATTAACGGCAGCAACAATTTCATTTCAGCGAAGGTATAATTGCTATTCATCTGTAATTCTGTATAGCTGCAGATGGCTTCGCTGTTCCTCCGCTTAAAACAACAATAACTAACAAACTAATTAATTCTGTGAGATTCACTTATGGAAATTGAATTGGCAACACCGCGAAAATGTGATGTTGCACTGCTGCGATTGTACGTGCACGACGAGTGTTTGGCTGTGATACGATGACAACACTGTTCTCAAATGTGGACAAAATCAATACAGGATGATTCCATCGCGAGCTGCAATACAGTGCTGGATTCTTCAAGGTATGGAGTCAATAAGACCTGAGGAATTGTGGTCCATGTTTGTTGCACTGCACGAGTCAGTCGTTCCAGAGTTGGGGGTGGTCCAAGCACTTTGGCCAATTATTAACCCAACATGTCCAAACATGCCCAATACGGTTGATATCCGAAGATCTGGTAGGCCATAGTAATGTTGTGATGTTGTGGAGAGCTTCCCTGGCGGAAGAAGCGTGGAGTGTGACCGCGGGCATTGTCCTGCTGAAATACATCATTTGCAATGTTTGATGTCATATGGTCAACCAATTTATTGACTTCCCTGTCAACAAGATACAGGCAAACAATCATATTACCCTCAACAATCACTAACTTTGATTTCACAGTATAGTCGATAGTTTCCCAGACCTTAACGCTCGGGGTTGGCCCTGTCTGCCTCTCGACAATGAGGTCTGGGCGGCCCCTCTCCACGGTAGGTCGTCACACGCGATTGCAGCGATCACTGCGGGGAAACCAGAAGAGCGATCAATTGCTGAAGATGGCATCAATCATGCCAAACGTTGACCCACGCCGATTCTCTTAACATCACGCCAGCCTTCCAAGCCGATGCTGTGGGGGTCAATGGAACACCTTGGTTGGTTGGTTGGTTGGTTCCTCAGCTTAGCGGCTGCGACAACGCGGTCATGTAGCCCCGTGTACTTTGGGTGTGTGTATAATCTGTCTGTTTGATACCTGTGTTAGTGTGTGTTATCTGTTCTAATTCAAGTAAGGACTGCAGACGATAATTTCAAGTACGGTATAACAGCTTAGGCTTTCACGGCCGGCGTTCATAATTAAATACAAGTTTTTCAGGCTTGTAGGCCGTGGTCCAGACAGGATATCTCCCGACGTTTCACCGGAAACTGCGTCCGGCATTATCCAGGGTTCCGCTCCTTACCTTGATCAGCAGTGGAATGAGGAAGAGGCTTGAAATAATGGGTAACGGCTAGTAGTGGAGTATTGTTGTTTGAATATGACTGTTGGTTGGGTGGATCTTGGCGATGAACTAACGGCTGGAAGGTAGTTTGGATCTTCAAATTAGCATGGTGAGCCGAGTGTTCTCTTCGCATTCCGGCTGGATCGTCTGATCTCACGTACATGTTGCGGGGTGCGGTGCGTGCTCCGGCTTCGGCGACCGAGCTTGTGAGGGTCAGGTGTTCCCTGCGCGACTGCCGGGCTGTAGCGGGAAGGTTCTTCAGGTTGACGTATGAGTGATTTCTTGGCCTTGGTGTTCCTAAGAGCCGGGATCCATGTATTACGCACACGTTCAATTTCTTCCTTCCGATTGAAATTGTCGGGGTGTTTGAAGATTTCTATGGCTTCCCGTTGCAGCCTGGCGTGGTAGTGTGTGGTCGTGGAGAGTATCTCCGTGTCCCCGTACTTTACATCGTGACCGGGCAAGAGAGAATGCTCAGCGACTGGCGATTTCTCAGTTTGACCCAGGCGGCTGTGTCTGTTATGTTCCTTGAGTCTGGTGGTCACGCTCCTCTTCGTCGTTCCTATGTACACCTTCCCACAGGAACACGGGATTCTGTAGACACCTGCAGTGGAGTGTGGGTGGCGCTTGTCTTTAGCGGATCGCAGCAAGTCCCGGATTTTGGCGGTGGGTTTATAAACCGTCTTCACCCCATAGGTCTTCAGTAATTTGCCTATCCTGTCCGTTACCTTCTTCACGTACGGCAGGAATGCGGTGGCCACCGGAGTTTCGTCGAAATCTCTCCTCGTGCTCCGGCGCCTGGGATGAGAGGCTCGCTCAATCTCCTTATTGCTGTATCCGTTGGCGCATAGGGCCCTCTTTATATGTTTCAGCTCTTGGTTGAGGTTGGATGGCTCACAGATTCTCCTAGCATGGTCTACCAATGTTTTAATAACTCCGTGTTTCTGTCGGGGGTGGTGATTGGATGTCTTGTGTAGATACCGGTCGGTGTGTGTGGGTTTCCGGTACACGGTGTGCCCCAAGTGCAGGTCATTAGTCCTGGTGATCAGCACGTCAAGAAAGGCCAGACAGTTGTCTTTCTCCTTCTCCATAGTAAATTTTATGCTGGTGTTGAGGCTGTTCAGGTGGTCCAGGAAACGTTCCAGCTCTTCCTCTCCGTGGCTCCAGACTACGAAGGTATCGTCAACATAACGTAGCCATACTTTCGGTTAGAGGGGTGCAGTCTCGATCGCCAACTGCTCGAACTTTTCCATGTAGAAGTTCGCAATCACAGGGCATAGTGGGCTACCCATGGCAACTCCCTCTATTTGCTCGTAGAAGTTCTCGTGCCATAGGAAGTAGCTCGTGGCGAGGCAGTGGCGAAACAAGTCAGTGATGTCTTCCGTGAAGAGCTCGGCAATCTGGTTTATGGATTCTTTCATAGGCACCTTCGTGAAGAGGGATACTACGTCAAAGCTGACTAGGCGGTCTTCAGGTTCCAGACGTATGTTCTGCAATTTCTCAATAAAATGAACTGAATCCCTGACGTAAGTCTCAGTGTTACCGATGTGCGGTTGTAGAATGATGGAGAGATGCTTGGCGATGGTGTAGTTTGGAGAGCCGATAGCACTCACGATAGGTCTCAGTGGAATGTCAGTTTTGTGTACTTTGGGAAGACCGTACAGCCTGGGAGATAGAGCTTTACTCTTGCATGTATCCTTCTTCACGTGGTCTGGTAGTGAAGAGGCCTTGATTAACCTAGAATCAAGGCCTCTTCACTACCAGACCACGTGAAGAAGGATACATGCAAGAGTGAAGCTCTATCTACCAGGCTGTACGGTCTTCCCAAAGTACACAAAACTGACATTCCACTGAGACCTATCGTGAGTGCTATCGGCTCTCCAAACTACACCATCGCCAAGCATCTCTCCATCATTCTACAACCGCACATCGGTAACACTGAGACTTACGTCAGGGATTCAGGCCATTTTATTGAGAAATTGCAGAACATACGTCTGGAACCTGAAGACCGCCTAGTCAGCTTTGACGTAGTATCCCTCTTCACGAAGGTGCCTATGAAAGAATCCATAAACCAGATTGCCGAGCTCTTCACGGAAGACATCACTGACTTGTTTCGCCACTGCCTCGCCACGAGCTACTTCCTATGGCACGAGAACTTCTACGAGCAAATAGAGGGAGTTGCCATGGGTAGCCCACTAAGCCCTGTGATTGCGAACTTCTACATGGAAAAGTTCGAGCAGTTGGCGATCGAGACTGCACCCCTCAAACCGAAAGTATGGCTACGTTATGTTGACGATACCTTCGTAGTCTGGAGCCACGGAGAGGAAGAGCTGGAACGTTTCCTGGACCACCTGAACAGCCTCAACACCAGCATAAAATTTACTATGGAGATGGAGAAAGACAACTGTCTGGCCTTTCTTGACGTGCTGATCACCAGGACTAATGACCTGCACTTGGGGCACACCGTGTACCGGAAACCCACACACACCGACCGGTATCTACACAAGACATCCAATCACCACCCCCGACAGAAACACGGAGTTATTAAAACATTGGTAGACCATGCTAGGAGAATCTGTGAGCCATCCAACCTCAACCAAGAGCTGAAACATATAAAAAGTGCCCTATGCGCCAACGGATACAGCAATAAGGAGATTGAGCGAGCCTCTCATCCCAGGCGCCGGAGCACGAGGAAAGATTCCGACGAAACTCCGGTGGCCACAGCATTCCTGCCGTACGTGAAGAAGGTGACGGACAAGATAGGCAAATTACTGAAGACCTATGGGGTGAAGACGGTTTATAAACCCACCGCCAAAATCCGGGACTTGCTGCGATCCGCTAAAGACAAGCGCCACCCACACTCCACTGCAGGTGTCTACAGAATCCCGTGTTCATGTGGGAAGGTGTACATAGGAACGACGAAGAGGAGCGTGACCACCAGACTCAAGGAACATAACAGACACAGCCGCCTGGGCCAAACTGAGAAATCGCCAGTCACTGAGCATTCTCTCTTGCCCGGTCACGATGTAAAGTACGGGGACACGGAGATAATCTCCACGACCACACACTACCACGCCAGGCTGCAACGGGAAGCCATAGAAATCTTCAAACACCCCGACAATTTCAATCGGAAGGAAGAAATTGAACGTGTGCGTAATACATGGATCCCGGCTCTTAGGAACACCAAGGCCAAGAAATCACTCACACGTCAACCTGAAGAACCTTCCCGCTACAGCCCGGCAGTCGCGCAGGGAACACCTGACCCTCACAAGCTCGGTCGCCGAAGCCGGAGCACGCACCGCACCCCGCAACATGTACGTGAGATCAGACGATCCAGCCGGAATGCGAAGAGAACACTCGGCTCACCATGCTAATTTGAAGATCCAAACTACCTTCCAGCCGTTAGTTCATCGCCAAGATCCACCCAACCAACAGTCATATTCAAACAACAATACTCCACTACTAGCCGTTACCCATTATTTCAAGCCTCTTACTCATTCCACTGCTGACCAAGGTAAGGAGCGGAACCCTGGATAGTGCCGGACGCAGTTTCCGGTGAAACGTCGGGAGATATCCTGTCTGGACCACGGCCTACAAGCCCGAAAAACTTGTATTTAATCAAGTACGGTAATTCCTACTTTTGCCACCAAATGCTACCGTCCACGACACTTAGCTTGCGGACTTAGGTACTAGATGGCATCGCAGTCAGCACCTGGTGACGAACGTTGGATCTAATAGAGCGTTATCAATTCTAACCTACAAATTTTAGCTTCACTCAAGTGCAAATAGTGGAAGGTTCTATGACATGGGACCACCGGCTTAACTTCCCCTCCGAAGGAAGGTATACTGAGGGATTTTTAAAGCTCTTAAAAATCCGCTGCTTGAATGTGGACACCCAGCTACAAGTTCCGTTCAATTTCAAGATGTCAGTGAGACCTAGTAGTGAACGTTGGAACTTTGATAGACCGTTTGAACGAAATCTAACCTATAATTTAACTTCACACAAGTTTAATTAGTGGAAGTTTTTTTTACATGCCATAAGTCTATGACATAGGACCGCCGGTTTTAATTCTCCTCCAAAGGAAGGTACACTGAAGGATTTTAACGCTCCTAAAATATCCGACGACTTCGGCCGGATTTGAACCCGTGATCTTCGGCATAGAAGCTCAGCATGCTACCGACTACGCCATCGAAGCCGCTATCCATACGGTAAATCGAATGATAGGGCAACACTCCCTTGCGGTTGTCTGCCGAGTTGGACCAGTGACGGGTCTACGAAGGTGCGTTTGCTCACTGCTACCGCCCGTTTAAGATTTGATTGCCGCTGAGCGTCGCTGCACCAGTGTTTGTTGTTTATTGCAACAGCTCCCCCGCGGGACGAAGCGGGGAACACAGCGATGACAGAATGCATTCTGCACGTAAGTCAAGCAGCATTGAACGTCACAGGAGCTCATGTCACCACGGACACTTAAGCGATCGCAGAGGCTACTGGAGCTGAGTCATATCCTACTCGCACAACTGTACCTGTCAACGAAGCAGGCTGACGTGTGACACAAGTAAACAAAGAATAGTTCCCATCTCGACCGCCGGCAATCAAATCGTGAAAGGGTAATACCATATCCGTTGTATAATACCGAAGATGATTGCAACTACAGTCCGTAGAGATAACCCACTCTCACACAGATCAATTAGCGCGCTCTTCTCTGTTGCCGAGCCATGCATGACGAGGAACAGATCACTGCACAGACTGCAAGCCAATTTTGCTACACTAGTTAGTTATTGTTGGTTTAAGGAGCGGGGCAGCGAGGTTATTTGCCTCTCTATGCTACACTATGATCCGTATTTTGGAGGGGGTTCTTCCCGACCAATTGCGTGGGGGGTCTGTATAAACAATTCAGTGCCGTGGGCCTGAAAATTATATCTTATACACACCTTCATGTCTTGAAACTCAACACTAACGGCCGATACCTTCATGATAATGTTAGAATTTCCATCTTACTGAGTGTATAACATTTTGTGTTGGTTACGGTAAGATTGTTGGACTGTCTTTTGATTGCAGGGCTGCCCTCAAAAGGTGCGTAGAGTTGTGCCTGTTGAATGTACGCCGACTTCAATGCTGTGTATAGCTTACACGTGAAGCTTAATTTATCGTTTGCATTGTACAGTGTGATTTCTATTTTTATTCGGAGCTATGATTTTATTGCTTGTTGTTAGTTTATGTATTTAATTAAGTACTGTAATAATGTACCGGTAATTAGTTCTAAACTGTTTAGTATAGGCAAGAATTAATTTTGATCGTGTGTACAAGGGGTTTATACAGTCGTTTTTCCGTTGTAGACGCAATGTCGTGCTCTACTGACTCAGCAGGACTAGTAACACCCGTATTGTCTCCTGCTGTGGGAATGTGGAAACTTGATGACATCGAAGAAACTGAAGACCACCTAATTAATGCCAACCATGCTATCACCAGCAGCTGGTCAGACACAGTCTACTAAGAACCGTAACTAACGCAACATACTGAGCGTAATGAAATGTTTCGCATGATTCTTGTGTGCTGTAGTTTACCATATATTCACAATATTGGTTACTATAGTAAATAGTTAACCCGAGCCACAGTAAAGATATTGATTTTCAACGGATTTTCTCAAATCATCTTGGCAAGCCCTGTCCGATCACGTGAACTGAGCGTGTTTCCCTGTCCGGGCAGTGAAGTGTAAGTATTTACCTGCACTGTCTCGACTCGGCGAATAGACTTTAGATTACTTTATGTTCGAGCCTGACTTTTATGTGTCAGAAAACTGTATCATAATGAGGCTCATTATAACACTATTTTAGCCTATTTTCAATTTTGAAAAAATAGGCTTATGAGATCACCTTTTGTCCGTGTGTGTGTGTGTGTGTGTGTGTGTGTTTGAGGTGTGTGTCCCCCCCCCCCCCCTAATAAATTCTAAATGGCTGGAGCGATGTCAATGAAACTCAGTAAAATAATAGCACTATTCCGGGCGAGCCCGACCGTGCTCTTCAAATTTTGTTACGTCTCACCAATCCAACATGGTGGCTGTGCGAAATATTTCCCCAGCATTCAATATCTCCGAAACTATTATCGATATCACCCTCGAATTTTTTACGGTGATAAAGGGAACTACTAGAAGTTCACATATGTGACTCTTGAAAAACTGGTAACTACAAAACCAACATGGCGGCCAAGCGAAGTTGCGACTTTTAAATAGACGTTTCTCGCGATTTAACCGACCAAACGCAATACAACTTGGTACAGTATATGTCCATACACTTTGTAATGTACCGACTTCTAACTTCGTTCAATTGTTTACATAACCACAAGGTGGCAGATGTGCGAAATATTTCACCGGCATTCTAAAATCTCAGATACTATTAGCGGTATCACCCTGAAATTTTGTACGGAGATAAAGGGCACTACTGGAAGTTCACCTATAAGATTTTCAAAAACCGGTTAACTACAAAACGAGCATGGCGGCCAAGCGAATTTGAAAATTTAAATAGACCTTTCTCGCGATTTAATGTTCCAAACGCTTTGAAACTTGGTACAGGAAATGTTTATACACATTGTCATGCACTAGCATCTAATTTATTTCAATTGTTTACATAAACTCAAGATGGCGGCTTTGCGGATTTTAAAATTAAGTTTTTATTTCTTGAGTCGTAATCATGCGATCGAAGTGGAAGTTTCAATAATGAACCTACGCAAAAATTGTCCTTTAATGGCACATGACTCTATGGCCTATACATTTAACAATCCAACATGGCGACCATCCGAAATATTTAGACGGCTCTGAATATCTATGAATCTATTATAGCAATCAAACTGAATATTTTTATGTTCGTAGGGGCTATGAACATAAGTTTACCTATATGACTTTCAATAACCTGGTGATCACAAATCCAACATGGCGGCGACGCGAAATATAAATATTCACATGGACGATTCTCGCAATTTAACCATCCGAGTGCAGTGAAACTTGGTACAGTAAATCTTTATATGAATGTTAATCCACTGGAATCTAATTTATGTCAATTGTTTCCATAACCACAAGATGGCAGCTGTGCGAAATTTTAAAACCTAGTTGTTACTTCTTGTGTCCTAATCATGCGATGAAGTTTGAATGCTACACGTACACAATAGTCTTCATGTAACAGTACATAATCTAGGACCTACATATATAAAGTCCAACATGGTGACCATCCGAAATATTTAGTCGGTTCTCAATATCTACGAATCTATTACAGGAATCAAACTGAAATTTTGTATGTTGATAGTGGCAATTAACATAAGTAGGATATATGAAAATAGGCTGTATAGTTCTTCACGGAACTACTTGTTCATTATGAAACAGTTTCTCCCACCAATCAGAGCTCAAGAAACAGTTGTGTGACCAATTAGATAAGGATACCTTCGCGCATGCGCTCAAAATCCAACATGTCTCTATAAATTACCGAAAGTGCACCGTCCATATGTTCGCGTAAATAAACTGGTGAATATTAGACAATTGCACTGTACCTTAATATCCCCAAATCCAATTTCTACACAGCGCGTTGTTTCCAAACGATTCGGTGACAGTTTTACTGAATACTGGTGCACAATCTGAACATATGGCATTGAAGCACACAGAGCGCATGCGTCGGTTGCCCGAGAGCTTGGAAAACAGAGATATACTACCCAGCGCAGCACCCGATCACAACATTCTAGTGACTGAACAGATATTTATGAAAAAGGAAGATTGTAGTTTAACGTGACCGTGAATCTTGTGATTATGAGCCACGGGACCTCCTTTTTACGTGGAATCCGAACCACAGGACATGGCATTTCACTTCGAAAATCTCACATGCATTGACCGGGAATCGAACCCAGACCGCCTTGGTGAGAGGCATGCAGCTAGACCGCTGAGCCACCACGCCCCCAGATATTTATGAATATTTATGTTAAAACATATAATAAAGTTATAATTATCGTCGTACATAAACAGTCGTATGCAACTCGCCTATAATGGTAATTAAGACACTCGTATGGAAATTATAAAACTCGCATACGCTCGTTTTATAAACTTACTCGTGTCTTAATTATAGCCATTATAGGCTCGTTGCCTAATGTACTATTATTATCTAATTAATCATACAAGAGCGAATGTCTGTTTAATACTGAACTTACGGTATAACCTACTGCATTGTTATCCAAAATTAAGGATCCAACTACACGACTAAATTTAGCTCGCTTCAGCTCTGTCCGCGTACCGCATTCGTCAGTTACACTCATCTGGTCCTGCTAGATAGATATTCTACCGTTGTGGCTCTTTCTTGTTCCCTTTCCCGCCTTAGGGCCTGGTCTGCTAAGTGAGAGATAGTAGGCCTACAGTACAGCTGGAATGGTTTTGTTCCAAAAACTGTGCTATGGTTGACTTTTTGTAAATCGTTAGAAAAGCACAAAAACCTTAACTCTAAATTTTAGAATAATTTGCACGATCATTTTGTCGGAAAACTAAAAAAAATACATAGAAAAGCGTTTTTTTCTCTGAATCGACGTATTTTAAAGAAAAGTTTTTTAAACAAAAAATGTAGAGGACATTGTCACCTACAATTCGTCTCATTGAGGTCATGTCATACGTTTTGAAATGCAGATGCTAGGTGGCGCCAAAGTTTCCAAAAAAGTGTTTTTTTTTTCACTTTTTGTCCTAGAAAATATAGTTTTGTTTTTTTTTCACAAAAGAGTGAATCAGAAATTTGTTCCTCTCAAAATTGTCTGCAACATTTATTCAAACGTTTGTTTCCTCCGACTTACCGTTCCAAAGTTATAGCGCAGCAAATGCAACGCTGCGTAGTCAAGGCTACTATTGTTACTGCGGAGAGAGCGGTGGGCATAATTTAGACAGGGACCGGTGTCGGACAGCTGCCTATGCTCGGTCAAACAGGACGCGGGCTGTGTTTGTTAATTAGCTCAAACAATCATATCTATTTCAATCGCAACGTATCAATCATAACTGTACACATATTAACCTTTGTGCCATCTGAATAGTACAATTTTCACACTTCGGCAGACTATAACTTTGGAACGGTAAGGCGGAGGAAAAAAATGTTTCAATAAATGTTGTGGACAATTTTGAGAGGAACAAATTTCTGATTCGCTCTTTTGTGAACAAAACATTTTTCTAAGACAAAAAGTGAAAAAACACTTTTTTTTTGGAAACTTTGGCGCCACCTAGCTACTGCATTTCAAAACGTATGACATGACCTCAATGAGACGAATTATAGGTGACAATGTCCTCTACATTTTTTGTTTAAAAAACTTTTCGTTAAAATACGTCGATTCAGAGAAATCTGCTTTTCAATGTTTCTTTTTCGGTTTTCGACAAAATGATCGTGCAAATTATTCTAAAATTTAGAGTTAAGCTTTTTTTGTGATTTTCTTAACGATTTACAAAAAGCCAACCATAGCACAGTTTTTGGAACAAAAGAGATTTTTTTCTGTGCAGCTGTCCTGTACTAAGATACTACTTCACAAGTCTAGTCTACCGTACTCAGGACCTTAGCTGCGACCTTGCGACGTCTGGAAATGTCTTCGAATGCATAAACATATATCAGATTTACAGACTTATACAATTACATTTAAGGAAGCAGCCAAAGAGGCTTTTTACACATTTTATCCAGTACCGGTACTTCTGAGTTTTAATTTCCAAATTTTTAGCCTATTTTCAATTTTAAAAAAAATAGGCTAATGAGATCACCTTTTGTCCGTGTGTGTGTGTGTGTGTCCCCTAATAACTTCTAAACGGCTGGAGCGATTTCAATGAAACTCGGTCAGTTCATAGCACTATTCTGGGCGACCCCGACCGTGCCCATCAAATGTTGTTGCGTCTCACCAATCCAACATGGCGGCTGTGCGAAATATTTCACCAGCATTCAATATCTCCGAAACTATTCCCGATATCACCCTGGATTTTTTACGGTGATAAAGGGAACTACTAGAAGTTCCCTATGTGACTTTTGAAAAACTGGTAACTACAAAACCAACATGGCGGCCACGCGAATTCGCGGCTTTTAAGTAGACGTTTCTCGCGATTTAACCAACCTAACGCAATAAAACTTGGTACAGTATATGTTTATACACTTTGTAATGCACCGACATCTAACTTCATACAATTGTTTACATAACCACAAGATGACGGATGTGCGAATTATTTCACCGGCATTCTACAGTATATCTCTGAAACTATTAGCTTTATCACCCTAAAATTTTGTACGGAGATAAAGAGTATTATTGGAAGATCATCTATAAGACTTTCAAAAACTGGTAAACTACAAAACGAACATGGCGGCCAAGCGAATTTGAAGAGTTTAAATAGACCTTTCTCGCGACTTAATATTCCAAACGCAATGAAATCTGTTACAGGAAATGTTTATACACATTGTAATGCACTGGTATCTATTTTAGTTCAATTGCTTACATAAACTCAAGATGGCGCCTGTGCGAATTTTAAAATTAAATTATGCCGTAATCATGCGATCGAAGTGAAAGTTTGAATAATGAACCTACGCAATAATTTTCCTTTAATGGTACATGACTCTATGACCTATACATTTAACAATCCAACATGGCGACCATCCGAAATATTTAGACGGCTCTGAATATCTACGAATCTATTATAGCAATCAAACTGATTTTTTTAATGTTCGTAGGGGCTATGAACTTAAGTTCACCTATAGGGCTTTAAATAACCTGGTGATCACAAATCCAACATGGCGACGACGCGAAGTATAAATATTCACATGGACGTTTCTCGCAATTTAACCATCCGAGAGGAGTGAAACTTGGTACAGTAAATCCTTATACGAATGTTAATCAACTGGCATCTAATTTATTTGAATTGTTTCCATAACCACAAGATGGCAGCTGTGCGAAATTTTAAAATCTCCTTGTTACTTCTTGTGTCCTAATCATGCGATTGAAGTTTGAATGCCACACGTACACACTAATCTTCATGTAACAGTACATAACTCTAGGACTCACATATATAAAATCCAACATGGCGACCATCCGAAATATTTAGTCGGTTCTCAATATCTACGAATCTATTACAGCAATCAAACTGAAATTTTGTATGTTGATAGTGGTAATTAACATAAGTAGGATATTATGAAAATAGGCTGTATAGTCCTTGACGGAACTACTTGTTATGTAGGCCTACTGTATATACATAAACGGTAGTCCATTCAAATTGTCTGCTCCCAAGGCGTTCCTCAAATAGGTCTTCAGATACCGTAATGTTGAGAATGAACTTTCTGGTGTTGCTGTAGTTACCGGTAAAGTGCAGGAAATCTTCAACGCCTTGTGTATGAAGGGGAAAATAATTTAATTACACCTATTCAAAGATGATATAAAATTCTTAGGGAACTCATAATGATCGTTCTGTTCAAGGAACCTTCTTCTCCACGTCTTTAGCTCACTGGAGACTCAAGTGATGCATCAAGAACATCCGGCCATTGGTTTATGGCATCAACTGCTTTTTGCAGATGCTCATCTGAGGCTTTCACAATGCTTTTGGGCAGCAACGTTTGTATGGTTTGTAGGACCCCTTTATGTTTCAAAAATCTGTCCTTGAGCTGATTCATGAAATAATCTATGAAAGGAAGGAACATTGAAAGCCTGTAGTACATTCATAATGTCAGTAATTGAGGTCCGTATTGACTAACTATACATTAGAAAGAAAATAAAGGGATTCTGCCTTTCCAATACTTGTATTGAACCTACTCACAGGTACATGTTTCGAAGGTAAAACTCCTTCTTCCTCAGCCTGTACATAAAAATAACAAAGATAAATTACCTCTATAAGAACATACGTTACATGAATAAAGATTTGTGAAATAAATAATATGAAGTTCAATTGTTTCTGTTTCTCCTTTGAAGATCTTCCGATTGGATAACCAGGCCTGGGTGCATTAAAAAGCCGCTGAGTCAGGCCGGTGTTGTGAGTCGCTATTTGGTTGCGTCATCGTTTTTCGAACTAGTCTCTATGTAGTCCTTGGAGATTTATTTCACAAATCTTTCTTCATGTAACGTATGTTCTTATAAAGGTAATTTATCTTTGTTATTTTTATGTACAGGCTAAGGAAGAAGGAGTTTTACCTTCGAAACATGTACCTGTGAGTAGGTTCAATACAAGTATTGGAAAGGCAGAATCCCTTTATTTTCTTTCTCATCTGTAGTACATTACATGTGCACTTAGTATCTACTGAAAATAATTAACGTAGAAAACACTCAGATCCTTTGAATATATTGAATTAATTTGAATACGGTTCTTTTATCTTTAGTTACGTCCTTAATAGTTTCCAATTTTTTTTTGTGGGGGGGGATTCAACCCCCCTACCCTCCTCTTGGATCCGCCCCTGCCCAAACTTGTCCTTCTCTGAATGGATGCATAGCCTAAATTCAAAGGTAAATAAGGGAAATCTCAGTACGTCACGTCCAGCTCTTCAGCGACAATAGCGCAAGAACTCTTGACTTCAGTGTATCGAGAAGGGTGTGATAATACGTGTTTGACCTTACCTAACAAGGTTTGCTTTCCACACAAACCATGGCCCCCTGCCCATGGCCTAATGAGGTGGGGCCGATAAGGGCTCTCTGCGTAACAAGCGCGCCTCAGCAGTTCCTCGTCAAGTGCCAGGGCTACCAACCTTGTTTATGTTATCACCCCTGCCCCTGACTCGTCTCACGCGTCTCATGCGCAACGCTAATTACGTTGCTACCACCTCCATTAACCTGTCGCGGGTGATTCATAGCTCATGAGGTGGTCAGTCCTTAGCGTCAGGTCAGCTGTGAAAGAGAGCGACTCAAATATTAATAGGCCTAAGTTAAAAGTCCTTCGGTATGCCTTTCTTCGGAGGGGAAGTAAAGCCGGCGGTCCCATGTCATAGATTTATGGCTTGATAAAGAACCTTCAACTAATTACACTTGTGTGAAGCTAAATTATAGGTTAGATTTGACTATCGCTCTTAGGTTCCAACGTTCGTCGCCAGGAGCGGACTGCGGTGACACCTAGTATCCAAGTTCACAACTAGTTGGTTGTTGACGGTGGCGTTTGGTAGCAATAGGTGGAACTATTTGAAAAATTGAATGTCTGCAGTCCTTACTTGAATTAGAGCTTGCCACGGTGGGTGAGTAGTCAACGTGTCGGTCTACCAACACCAAGCTTGCAGGTTCGCTCCTGGCCGTGGTAAGTGATTTTTGAAATGCGGCTTCAATTACGACACCATGTCATACGATGTTGGCATGTCAAAGAACCCATTTGAATTCAGTAGGCCGTGTTCATAATGGCAAAATTAATCTCGGGAGTTTCCGCACAAAGTTCCTCATTTCTCTACTAGAAAGCGCTATAATGTTCAAGGAGCTTAGATATCTAACCTCATTGACTTTCATTGTGCTTCTAGGAACAACGAAATTCGACATGCAAGCTACCCTTTGGGTGTCAAATAACAAAGCTTGCACCCGGCACCCAAGGCCATACGATATTATTATTATTATTATTATTCTTTTTTCGTTTAGGCCAGCTATGGACCACGTCATTTCAACTGCTTCCGTCCTTGGGCCTTGATCTTAGCCCAGTGTTCACGCATTCGCTGCCTGTGAGACTCCTTTCTTTCTTCAGACCACTTCTTGCCGGTTTTTAATTTCGCTTTTTCTTGGAATTGGTGGTGTGCTCCAAGCTTTTCCTTCAAAAGGTCACGTTCCATAATGTCTGCGTGGGTGATCCCTACTTCGTGTAAATCCTTGTCTACCTCACAAAACCAGGGGCCCTTGTTTTTTTTGTTTGTTTGTTAAGAAAATAGGTAAATATCCGATTGGTGATTCTCTCGGGTTTCATACGGGTTAAGTGGCCATAGAAAGATATTCTTCTCTTCCGAATTACTTGAGATATCCTTTCTACATGATGGTACAGCTCATTGTTAAGCCGTCTCCTGTATTCACCATCGTCTTTCAACGGCCCTAAGATCTTCCTGAGGACCTTCCTTTCCTTGGCTTCCAATCATTATTATTATTATTATTATTATTATTATTATTATTATTATTATTATTATTATTATTATTATTATTATTATTGTTATACTTGAATTAGAAACAGATGACACGCACTAATACAGCCATCACAATTAACACCGGTTATCAGACAGATTCTACACACACCCAAAGAACACGGGATACATGACCGCGTTGTCGCAGCCCCTAAACTAAGGAACACCATACATTAATGAATCCCATTCAAGTTATTCATACTTTTGGGATATTGCCCTGTGAAAATAAAATTTAAAATTTAAAATTCTAGACGTTTCGAGAGGAACCTTGCCTCCTTTTTCAATATAATTAAGCAATGTGGCCAAAGAATGTGTGTCAATGAGCTTACGAAAACTAGAGAAATTCCCCTTTTCGTCACCAGAGAGCAGCCAGAAGTTACTGTATGGACCTTGGTAGAAAAACGCGCCATATTAATTAGAACGGCTGAAAGAGTAGTAAGGAAGGAGAAGGAAGAGTGGACGGAGGAAAAAAATGAGACTTCTCGAAGAATGACGATGTCCAAATAAGGGGAAGGGGCGGGGGGAGGGGATGGATATAAGGAAACCGAAACAAAAGGGAAAGTGTATCAGTACGGTACCCAACGGCATACACGCCTCGGCGAAAGAATAAGTCTCCTACTTATTCAACCATTGTATCACCATTACCCCTTACCATAATAATAAAATTTAAAAAAAACCTTCATCAACACAAGCATTCACCACATTCATCCTCTATTCATTCATCATCCAACATCATCCCCAATAAAACCGAAGTATGCTCCATTCTCATAGGCTATAATCTTCACCACGACCATCCCCCTAAATTATCTCGTACGTATATAAACCTCCCTAAATCAACTTACTTACTTACTTGCTTGCTAGCAAAGAAAATAACATAATACCCCCGAGCAATATAAGTCACTGAATCTACTTTTGGCGATTGCGAGTGTTGTTTCCGTGTTTCCATTATTTTCAAACAATATAAGTCATTAAAAGTCACATCTTCTACTAACAAATCAGTCTACCCCCCACCCCCACCCTCTCCTCCCCATTCCAGCTACATCCAAATTCGACCCCCCCCCCCCCATCACCAGAATGTACACCTCTCCCTAAAACCATATATCCTTGGCCCGAAGAGACGGCGAAACCGTGTGAGGGGGCCCGCCACCGCAGGAGCAATCGCCCTGCTATAGATAGAACAGATGGAGACTCCTCCAGTGACGAACAAAGGAGAGCAAATCATGGCCCTGAAGCCACAGAGGAAACCGTACAATTTAGATGGTGGAGGTAGATATCACCAGGCAATGGGAAATCCTCAGTTCCAGCTCTTCAGGCAAGCAACTCATTGTTATCCATGACTACAGTTGTAATACTTAGAGTTGGAGTCTGACAGTTCTTAGAGGGCGGTCCTTTTACTGCCTACCGGGGTGGGTTAAAGAGAGGTGGGGGTATGGTTGTTATGGAAACGGGGTGGGGCGACTGCGGTTGCCATGGAGATAAGCCCTCTGGCCAGGTCGTGTTGAGGAGGAGTTTGTAGGAGTTGCCAAACCTCGCACTTCTGAGTTAGATCTTGTCACAAGCAGTTCAGCGTGAGTGTTATTCTATTTGTGTTTCTGTTTGGAGGCCGTCATTAAGTATCTAACGGTATTTTAAATACTAATTACGTAGACCTACAATTATTTATTGCAATATATATTTCGAGCATTATGAATACTCCTCGAGGGAGAGGGAGGCCCAGAACTCGTCCACCTCATGAAAAAATACCCCCGGTCATGGTGTGACAATTCATCACCAAGGAAGAGAAATTATATGTGCCGCAAGGGAATTCTTTGAAGAGGAGGCTGAGAGTTTTTCGGAAAGGAATGTTCCTTTAATTCCATTCCAGAGAGTTCAAGATCGCACTGCAAAAGCTCTTAGAGTTAGTAAAAGTACTGTGACAAGAGTTACGATGGAGAAATATAACAACTCAGAAGAGGGTTCATCTAAACTGTCCATGCCTGGAAAGAAGCGGCCTAGAACCTCTAGAATTACAAATCTGGATCCGTTTAATGACGAAGCTATTCGCCGGCACATATATTCTTACTACACAAGGAGGGAACATCCAACAATTCAAAAACAGTTATTTACACTTCCGAACGACTTATTTAAAGGCAGTTACTCTTCCTTACTGAAAGTGGTTCATAACCTTGGTTTTGAATATAAAGCTATCAACAGTAGGAAGCTGCTGATGGAGAGAGGTGACGGACTGAGCCAGGATCGAACCTGCCAAGTTGAGCTCAGAAAGCCAGCGCTCTACTGCCTGAGCTTTTCAGCCCGACCTCTGTCAAAGAAAACCGAACATAAGACCAAGTCAGTCATGGTCTGGCCAGGTAGTCTACAAGAAAACACAGCGGTCAGAATGAACAAACAAGCCAGCCGGAAGTGAGAAGAGTAGGGTATGGAATGCAGGAATGTGGCAACCGCGTGAAATGGCACGTGCAATGCTCCTCCCTCCAGCACTAGCTGTCAGACGTCAACTCTAAGTATTACGACCATAGACCTTCCACGAACAATATTCCTTTTAGGTGCATTTGTAATTATATTGTTGTTGTTCTCTACACTTTTCCAAACGTAAAGGGCACAATAAACGTTTCTTTGCTCTAAATTTTTTATCAGAGCTTCCATCCCATCCTTGATGTTTGCTGTCCTTCAAACTGTTGTATCTGTACTACTGGCGTCGCCATTTGACATCCACCGCGTAAAACTGTGTCACTTCAAAAGGCCCTATGCAATGAGGTAGAAACTATATGATAATAATAATAACCATCATCATGGGCCCTTTGAAAGAAACATACTTTTATTAGTGTTGTCCCTAAATTGTATTGATTTACTGATCTTTTATTTTGTGACTTCTTGTACGTGTGGACCATGTAGTGAATACGATCTTCTTTTCCTTTCAGGTGAAGATTGCCGGATAATTTTCATCACCATAAATTAGGTAAGGAAAAGTTCAATTTCTTTAAATATTTCTTATAAAGAATGTAGGGTGTCCTTGGCTCACCAACCGAGGGGTGTTCTAAAGCTACCAGAACTGCTATGAAGTTTTACAAAAAAAAAAACGCGTAGGTTGGCGACCACGGGACCCCAACTGAGTCCGGCATTGCTTCCACTTACTTGTGCCGGGCTCCCCTATGTTATCTTACCTCTTGACCTCCCTTGGTCAACTCTTGTTCTCTTCCGACCCTGGCAGTATTAAGGCATCCAATGCCTAGGGTTGGCCGTCTTAATTGGGCCTCGTCTCATCTTTCCTGATCCCTCATGTTTCGAGGAATCAGACCTCTCCTTTTTTCTTCATTATATTTCCTGCCTTCTGCTCTAAGCCCTCAAGGAGACAATGTGTGTGTGTGTAGCCCCACCACTTATGGTGTGCACCCTGGATATTGCTACACCCTCAAGGGCTCACGGCTGGTGAACTCAGGACTTGGCAAACCCGAGAATTCTGAGCTGGATCCAGTTTTTCCCCATTTTTCATTGGTTTTGAAAATTCAGAATTGCAGAAGTATCCAAATTTCTAGATAAGTTAATCAATATAAATATTTACATAAAAGAAAAATAAATTTATTTTTATAAAAATGTATAAAATTGTTAATTTAGAAAAAGTAATAAATATTTATATTTTTAATGGAATTTAATAATAATAATAATAATAATACTAATAATAATAATAATGTTATTGCGGCTTTTAGAGACGCCGGGGTGCCAGATGTTTGCCTCGAAAGGGATTTTCAACATGCCAGTAAATCTACTGGCACGGCTCCCTCGCATTTGTGCACCCTCAAATGCCAACTGACTGCGCCAGGATTCGAGTCTGAAACCTTGGGAACAGCAGGAGAGAACGTTACCGCTGAGCCACGCAGCCAATCAATTTAATTTTAAAATTGATATTTTGTTTAGAATATACGGGTAAAATAAAAGCATATTGGTTAAAATTAAATTTATATTTATCGTATAAGCCTAGAAGCCTCCGAGGCTTGGGTGGCAGCACGCCAGCCTCTCACCGCTGGGTCCGTGGTTCAAATCCCGGTCACTCCATGTCAGATTTGTGCTGGACAAAGCGGAGGCAGACAGGCTATTTCCTGAGTACTCCGGTTTTCCCTGTCCAAAATTTCATTCCAGCAACACTCTCCACTCTCATTTCATTCCTCTGTCATTCATTTAATCATTGCCCCAGTGGAGTTGGACAGTCATCGGCAGCCAGCACAGTTCATATCCTCGCCGCTAGATGGAGGCTTCATTCATTTCATTCCTGACCCGGTCTGTCGACAGGAAGCAGGCTGTGGATTTTCATTATTATTTCATCATATACGCCTATAGTGTATAATTACTTTTATGTTTTATTTTTAGCCTACTTTTCACATTTTGCAAAAATGAGGAAAAAGTTGACTTATGAGATCGATCCGGGAAAATGTGTGTCTGTCTGTCCTTCTGTCTGTCTGTCTGTCTGTCTGTATGTATGTCCTTCTGTCTGTCTGTCTGTCTGGCTGTGTGTGTGTCCCGTCCCCCCCTATAAACTCTTAAACGGCTGCAGCAATCAAAACCAAATTTAGTATGAGTAAAGATGTGCACCGGAATATCTCATGTCCATATTTGAAAATTATGTCAGTGCTACCAATTACTGAAAAAACGCACTAGAAATTTGAGCTCCATGTTGGATATCTTGCAAGGTATGCATGGGAGCTATTCCAAAATTGGCACACATGTAGATAATACTATTTCAGTTTAATTTCCAGGAGGCCAACCATGACAGTGTTGCCAAAATAATTTTAAGCCGTCTGATAGGTCCAATGTTTAAATACATATAACTTCTACACTATCAATTGGATTTCAACCAAATTTTGTATGTAATATCTGTACATAAACAGATGTGACTGAGCGTATTCTTAAGAACCACCAGGGCTGTCAACCGTTAATAATTGCACTCTATATTTTTTATCCAAATACCAATATATCAGAAAGTATGCAAGCCAACAGCTTTCAACTATGCCCACGTATATTCTGACATTTTATATTAATTTGGAGTAACTTATATACCTTAGTTCTACCAACATGATTATAAGCCTGTCGATAGCACCAATTTTTAAATACATGTAACTTCTATACTATCAGTTGGATTTCAACCAAATTTCGTATGTGCTATGTGTACCAAAACAGATATGACTATAAGTATTGTTAAGAGCAATCAGGGCTCCCAACTGTTAATAAATTCTGTATATATTTTTTTTTACCCTAGTATCAATATATCAGAAAGTATGCAAGCCAACAGCACTATACTTTGCACACATATAGCACCTGACATTCTAGATTAATTTGGAGTAATTAATACAAGGCAGTGCTGCCAACAAGATTCTATGCCTGCTGATATGTCCAATTTTAAAATACATTTAACTTCTATACTAACAAATGGATTTCATCCAAAATTGGCACAACAAGATATCACAATATTTCAGATTATTTCTGACCAGCACACGCATGGTATTGTTGGCAACATGCTTTTACGCATGCTGATAGATCCAGTGTCTAACTGCATGTAGCGTCCATTGGACTTCAACCAAATTTTGTATTCTGAACCTTAAGAGATGGAACTAAGAATATATTCAGTCACCAGGGCTGCCAACTGTAGTGCTCTATTAGGCTACATTATACCAGGTATATTTTGAACTAATTAGATATTTCTATATTACCAACTTAATTTCGTCATTATTCTAGATAGGTTTATATACTGTAGAATAATCATTGGCATGAAAAGTAGACTGTATAGTTCTTCACGGAACTTCTTGTTATTTTTGAGGTGGGCCCTCTCATCTTTCGCCTTTCTTATTTCACTGTCATGGCTCTCCTTCCTTCTAAGTCCTTCAATTCGCATTTTTGCAAGTGTGAGGGCATTTCTTTCCGTCCTTTCTTTTATGTACCTTTTTTTTCTTCTGTTTCTCATCTCCTCTGCTAGTGTGTAAGTCTGCAGTTAGATTTCAGTTATAGGTAAAGCCCTGCGTGGATGCGGATATCCGCAAAATTTTCGCCATGCGTATATAGTTTGCATAGCAGTGCGGATAGCGGATAAGCTGCGGATAATGTTTCTAGAAAATTTGCTGATAGTTCTTAGAATACAATCCGAACTTGTTTAATATCATTATTACAACCGGGACGTTTCTGCCATATCATATTATTCCGTAATGTTTTTCTCATGACAAAATAATGTAAAATGATGATTTAAGCTAATCTCATTCAAATTATGTCATTAAGCATAATTAATACTCCGAAACCGACAGTAGGGGCTACGCGGGCTAAAGCACAGTGTTAGGTCATGGGGCCAAGCTCTCTGCTGACTCGGTAGACGCGTGGGTTCGAGCCCACCGTCGGCCGTCCTTGAAATGGTTTTCCGTGGTTTCCCATTTTCAACACCAGGCAAATGCTGGGACGGTACCTTCTGACAGGCCACGGCCGCTTCCTTCCACATCCTTGCCCAGTTTCATTCATCTTCATCCATTCCATCTCTCATCCCGACGCGCAGGTCGCCCACGGGCGTCGACTTGAAAGACCTGCACTCGGCCTCTCAGGAGGCTACACGAAAAAAAAAACACTCCGAACAGGAAAGGGTTGCAATTCTGGCTGTATAACATTCATTTTAAACATAGCACATGACATACATAGCCTAGGGGAACGGCTTTTTCCTCAAATGTCTAAATATGTCGCCTAAGTAATTTGAGGAGCTTGGTATCAAAGTTGGACAACTCCATTTTTTTCAGTTTTGAGAGTTTGGTTCACTCTTATGTGACATTTTATGCTGAATGCGAATCTACAATTGCCCTGCTTCAAAAACAGACAGAACTTAAGGAGAATAGCATGTATTTGCTCAGTTCAGAAACAAAACATGGATAATTCCACCATAGTTTCGTTTCAAAAAATGACAACTCCTTCAGTAGCCAATGAGAAGCTTGCATTCATGCAATCTGCTCCCAACATGCACTGCAAATCCATCATGGTTGAATGTTTAACCTGTAATGACGCTGGTAATGTTCTAAACAGAGGACATTGTGACTGTGATGAGTTGGAGAGTGCAGATTTTGATGAACTAGTTCTTTTTAAGATGTAAGAATTACTCAAGGATTTCAGTTTTGTCAAAAGGCGTTTCAGTACAATTCATGTCATTTTTTTAAACTATAAGACCGATTTGATATGATTTTGTTTTAATACATTAGATATAATTACATTATTTTTAAAACACCCGCAGTTAGTTAGTTATTGTTTTTTAAGGGGCGGAACTACGAGGTCATCTGCCCCTACACCCGCAGTTATTAGAAGTGTAGATGAAGAAAATAAAATTAATTCATTACTATCGATTTTATAATTATTTTGTTTCAAAGGATAACAGATTCAATTTCAAAAACGGTCAAATCCATGACTTGGTTTCATGCATGGCCAACTCCACTATTTAAATTATAATTACGGCTTGAATATTCATTTAATTTTAATAATGAGTATGAAAAAATGTTTATGTGGCCTATAAGAATGAAATAAAAACTTATCACCATGATACTGACAACCATATTGTGGATTTAGTTTTTCACCTCTCCTGTAAAAAAAATGCAAATGAGGGGTTGTCCAACTTTGATACCAAGCTCCTCATTTATGGTTTATCTAATTAAAAATATTATTATAATGCCAGTAGATTCGGATAACAAACGCGCGAATGCGGAAGAAAGTCGTGCGGATGCGGGGCGAATGCGGATAACGTTTTGTTGATCCAGGCAGGGCTCTAGTTATAGGCTAGTATGCATTACATGTTTTTCATATTCACTATCACCCAAACCATTAGGTGCCGATAGCCTAGATGTTAGGCCCCTTAAAACAACAATTATCATCGTCATTAACAACATCATCATCAAGGTTCTGGTGGGGACCCCTTCAATTTTTAAATCTTTGCTCGATCGCGTTTTGCCGTTCGGTGCCGTGTAGAGTTTATACACCACTGCGAGCCATTAGACGCGGAAGGAAAAGAAACAAGCTCAAGTCAGATTGCTTGCGATGCACGAGTCATTTATTTCCCTCAGCCGTAATGATCCGTTTCTTGTGGGAGAACCGAGCACCAGAAATGTTTTCCAATAACATATACTGTAATTTATTTCCAGGAAACGTTTCGTGGAATTATCGAGGGGTTGTTAGTGGACCAGATGTTCCAAAGCGGTAGAATGTGGGATATATTTTATTTCTGTTGTTGTCTGGAGAGATTCATAAACACACCCTGCCAGGGCCGGGCAATGGGTGAGGTAATAATAATAATAATAATAATACCGTATGGCCTCGGATGCCGGGTGCAAGCTTTGTTATTTGCGCCCAGGGGGCAGCTTGCATGTAGAATTTTGTCGTTCTTTGGAACGCTTTGAAAGTCAAGGACACTATAGAGCATCTAGTAGAGAAATAAGGAACTTTGAGTTGGCGAAAAATAGTTTTTTTCGTTTTCGTAGTCAGTTTACCCTCCAGGTAGGCTTTTCCCATGGACTCAGCGAGGGGTCCCACCTTTACCGTCTCTACGGGCAGTGTCATGGAGCTTGACATCGGGTCTGGTGATACAACTGGGGAGACGGGACTAGCGCCTCGCCCAGGCGGCCTCGCCTGCAAAGCGAACAGGGAGTTTCGTGAGGGATGGGAAGGAATGGGAAGAATGGGAGGGATTAACAAGGCGGAAAATCTCGAGATTAATTTTGGCATTCACGGCCTACTGAATTCAAATGGGTTCTTTAACATGCCACCAACGTATGACATGCGTGTCGTGATTTTTGTCGCCTTTCAAAAATTACTCATCACGGCCAGGAGCAAACCCACTAATTCGGGGTTGGCAGTCCGATACAATAACCACTCACCCACCGTGGCAAGCCAATGGGTGAGGTGAAGCAGTGCTAGCGAGAAGTTTACTCGTGTAGGCGAAGCGCAGCCCTACCGTGGCCATTTCTCTGCAGTGCAGTAGGACAGCACACTAGCGCTGCAGCGGTTAGTCGCACAAGCACCGTCCATTTGACCGGTACTGCAGTAAGTTAAGTACTGTGTGCAGAACCTAGACACTAGGCACACTAGAGCCAACATTTTGTCATATGCGTGTGGTCTGCCGTGCATTTTGTGCATGGCGAGGACGAAAATAGCATAGTGGGAGTGTCACTCATTAAAGATACCCACCGAAGACGTATAAAATATGATATTTGGACGTATATGAACCAGATCTGCAACAAAGATACAGGAATTTGGATACTTTTCGGTTGATGCAGCAGGTGCAGCGATATATAATATTCCTAAAAAAGGAATCAAGTATATTGGTATGTGACAGTAACAGGGGCCGGTATCGAATCAGGAGAGTTAAAGTACATTTTTAAATTTGTTGACGTTATGTCACAAACCAGCCGAGGTCACATGTCAATGTGCATGGCCAGACTACTCCGAACTCGAAAGACCACCCTCTCATTAGATTGGCGTCGTGGTGGGCATCTATCTGTAAAATCATCCCACAAGGAAACTGTCTCACCACATCTCCTACCCCACAGCAACCAGAATAATTATGGGTAGAACAAGAAATACTACATTAGGACTAAAAAGCTGTATTTCAGTAACAAGATTCTGAATTCACCAACTACCTAGATTCATGTTGTTCAGGGATATATGAATTCGAGAAACATGCGTTATCGGAATTTTAAAATGAACAATATCCCGTCGCAACCTAAAGTAATGTATCTCTTTTATTCTTATTTTCAATATCGCCTGAAACAGTATCTTACCTACAGTAAGATATACGCCAAAATAAGAAAATTGACATGAAATCTCTCTAACGTTTGAAATTTTAGGACAATTTTCATTATTTCAACAGTATGGAGACTAAGAGTGCTATTCATTGTAAAACAATTTTACACTGAAAATTACAAAATATTTTGTCTGTCTTTCTACCAGCTTGTCGGTATTTCTTTCGGTGGAGTGCCTAAAACTGTTCTGTTTGTTAGTTCTTGGAACTATTCGGCTTTAGGGTTATAGTATGCGAACCGTCTCCTTAACTTACCAGGGGATATGCAATGCCAAAATATTAAGAAATGTGTACTGTTTAGTAATGCAGTGTAGAAATTACATGGTATCGTGCAATCGATTCAGCTGTCAATTGAAAGACCACCTTGTGGTGTAGCGGCTAACATTCTTGGCTGTCGGAGTTTGACTCCCTGCCCTGCCAAGAAATATAATTTCGGTTTCAGGTACTGAAACGGTATCAATGATAATTATGTAAGTCATCCAAACGGTGTTCATTTCGAGGACTTGCACCATGCCAGTGGGTTACACGAGTTTCCTCTTTTCTAGATTCTTCTGCTGTAATTAGAACATTGATATGGGAACTCTGAGAGCAAATCACTACGTAGAGTTGTTGGAATAGCTTCCGTAAAACATTCTCAAAGGTCAATGCTACAAGTAACCCTCGTGAGTTAATCCAATCGCATATTTATGTGTAATCCACATATCGTATTTAATACCTTTGATTTTCATTGCATTCTAAGTTCTGGGCATAGGAAAACCTCGAAGCTAATTTCGTAATTTTCAGTGAATGAACTTCCAAACTATAGTAATTATAAGGTGAGGAGACTGTGCCACATATATACAGAGAGTGCAAGAATTGCTTGAAAGCATGGTGACTATCAAATGCGTAATTTGTGCTTGTACAACAAAGGAGGTTGTCAGGACGATGACGATGAAGACGATGGTAATAACTATGAATTCGGTGATTTACTAGTTAGGAACCAAAGGAATATAAATAGCCGACACTTACGACTGAAGTGAATCTATGGAAAACACAAAATGAACTTGCAGGTTGATTGCGAAAATTCAGAAACTATCTAATCACCATATTTTATGGAGAACGACTAATCCAGAAGTATACATGAAAGGGAGAAGCCTAGCACAAATAGGTGGAAGTAAAGGTTGTTCTTGTGTGAGACCTCCATGGGCGTAGCAAGGACTCTGTATGCTGCAAACACTGCGGAGTGCCTGAAACCCTATCTCACGTTCTAAAACCATAATTAAGAAGGGGATTCACTAGAAACGTTAGGAATCACCGAAATGGGTTCAAACCCGGCCGAAGCCGTCGGATTTTTTAAGAGCGTTAAAAATTCCTCAGTATGCCTTCCTTCGGAGGGGAAGTAAAGCCGGCGGTCCCATGTCATAGATTTATGGCATGTTGAAGAACCTTCCACTAATTGCACCTGTGTGAAGCTAAATTGGGTAGGTTAAGAATGTAAACAACGCTCTTAGGTTTCTACGTTCGTTGCCAAGAGCCGATTGCGGTGGCGTCTATTAGCTAAGTTCTGAACTTGGCCTAGTAGTCGTTGACGGTGGCGCTTGGCGTCAAAAGTAGGAACTATTTGAAAAATTCTAAGTTGCAGTACTTAAATATAAAAAAACAGATAACACACACTAATACAGTCATCACAATTAACACCAGTTATCAGACAGATTCTACACACACCCAAAGTACACGGGGCTACATGACCGCGTTGTCGCAGCCCCTAAACTTAAGAACCAACCAACCAATCACCGAAATGGATCTAAGATACAGCTGTGCGTTTCAGAAATGTTGCGCGATCCATGTATTCGTGTATTCCTCGTGTTAGAAGCAAAAATACAATGGGAATAATTGTTATTGGCCATAAGAAGAATACAAGATTTTTGCTGGACACAACCATCAGATGTGAAGTAACCATCGGTATAACAAGATAGGTCGTTTAGAGCAAACGATAGGTTTCAAAGAGAAGTGATTGCTCGCGGTACGTCTCGAATAAGCGAGAGGAACAACATCAACATTTTTAATCACTTATCAAGTTTGGGTATGCCTAAGTATAAATTACCTAATTTTGCTATCGATGAATCCATTGAATTTTTGAGAATTCATCTACAATGCACTCGAGAACAGCATGAGATATTATTGCTTAACCTACAATAATATTACTAATAGTCTAATAATATGAAGAGAAGAACGCCTTTGAGAAACCCTGCCGGGACAGGCTGACCACACACGCCTGAACTGACGAGTTCCAGCATAGACAGGGCTGACAGTGTGAAGCTGGGCCATGCGGCACTAAAAGCACTTGCCTGGCTCGCCAGGTATCACACCATACTATTGGCAACTGATATGCCATCTAGCGGTGAAAATGAGAATCTCACCAAGTAGGATAAATCTACCACGTGGTGACAGTTTGTATTGTTTCTTGTATGAGTGAACAGAGCGTGTTAATTTGTTTTATACACAACTAGCATCACCCGTCGCAGCTTCTCCCGCGAATATTGTAGTTGTAAAGATTACACTTAGCAACGTCTCAATCATGAATGCTATGACTAATGTATCGTATAATTTTGAATAATAATGATAATAATTTGGTAAAGACCATAAACAATCACACTATAAAGACACTATAGCACAACAATGGCACATAAACATCAAAATCTCCCCAACATCATGTCGCATCGCATGTATAAAAAACGACTCAAAATCACAACACGGTTTCCGACCACAAACGTAAATAGGAAATAAATGAGATACAGTATATTAAACACAAAATCCATTTACCTAAATTCCTATGAAAAACAGTACACATCATAAAATTACACAAGTAAAAATACCTCTACGCCCACATTTTCCCCCTTTCACATCATAATATATACCACATCGAAAAACCCTTAGACACATGTCTGCATATTTTTTTAAATCATTAGTTAATATGTCGAGTGTCACCCCAAATGAAATCACTCGTGGGATATTGTTATTCAATGAAATGCAGGTTTAAACCCTTTAACACCCCTTTAGAACTTGAATATCCAAAAATCCTTCCTTAGTAGACGTTTTCGACACACAACAAACACATCCCCAATATGACATATTTCAAACGTTAATAGTTTCGGCTGGTCGATGATGTGTGAATATCCAAAAATCCTTCCTTTGTGGACGTTTTTCTTCCAGAATATCACCCCTCCCCATGGGCTCCTTAAATTGGATTCAAGAAAAAACGGCCGAACACCTATGTACTTATTTTTAAGCTGATGGTTTTCCTCTGAGTTTCAAACTCCTCGCCTATGTCGTTTAAGAGATACACGCTCCGTTAGGAATCCTTCAACACCCACTTTTTATCGCTTTCACCTTTTAATATACACCACATCGAAAAATCCTTAGACACGTGTCTGCTTGTTTTTAATGATTAGTTTATATGCCGAGTATCACATCCCCAAACGAAACCACTCGTAATATATTGTTATTGAATGTAATGCAGGTTTAACCCCCTTAACACCCCTTTAGAACCTGAATATCCAAAAATCCTTCCTTAGTGGACGTTTTCGACATACAACGAACATATCCTCAAAATGTCATGTGTATAACTTCGATAGTTTTGGCTGGGCGATGATGAGTGAATGTGACATTTGCTTTCTTTTTTTTTTTTCTCCAGAATTTCCCCTCCACATTGGCCCCTTAAATTGGATTTATGAAAGAAAGGTCAATCACCTATTTACTTATTTTTAAGGTGTTTTCCCCCTGAGTTTAATGAGTTAGTGAGTCAGTCAGTCAGTTAGCACACTTTCATTCCTTATTCCCCCAAGAATTTCACCCCTCCCCATGGGCCCCTTAAATTGGATTTAAGAAGAAAAAAAAAACGGTCGAACACCTATTCACTTATTAGCCTACTTTCGATTTTTGCAAAAAATGAAAGTAGACTTATGAGATCAACACAGGGCGAAAAAAGTGTGTCTGTCTGTGTGTGTGTATGTGTGTTTGTAAGTCTGTGCGTGTGTGTATATGTGTGTGTGTGAGTCTGTGTGTGTGTGTGTGTGTCTGTGTGTGTGTGAGTGTGTGTACTCTGAATGTCTGTCCCCCCCTATCAATTCGAACACGGTGAATGCGAATTGAACGAAATTTGGTACAAAGGTAGCACTAGCAAAGGACACCTCAGTGTCATGTTTTATATCGCCGCTATCTTGACGGAAACGTAATGGCGGCCTCACAAATGTTCAAAGCTTAAATCAAATTACAACTAACCTAATCATCCGATCTCTACCAAATTTTGCAACAACATACCGTTATGGGAGAGCTTCCTTTGACCAAATTAGTAGGTCATCAGCGTAATAGTTTGCGGATGGCGGCCATCTTTGTGTGAAAATCGATTCCCCCTCTTAATTCGAACACGGTGCAACCGAATGGAACGAAATTTGGTACAGAGGTATTACTAACAAAAGGCACCTCAGTGTCATGTTTTATATCGCCGCCATCTTGACGGAAACGTAATGGCAGCCACACAAATGTTCAAAGCTTAAATCAAATTACGATTAAGCTAATCATCCGATATCTACCAAACTTTGCAACAACATTCCTTTATGGAGAGAGCATCCTTTGACCAATCTAATAGGTTATTAGCCTAATAGTTTGCGGATGGCGGCCATCTTTATGTCAAAATTGATTCCCCCTATTAATTCGAACACGGTGGAACCGAATGAACGAAATTTGGTACAGAGGTAGCACTAGCAAAGGGCACCTCAGTGTCATGTTTTATATCGCCGCCATCTTGACGGAAACGTAATGGCGGCCACACAAATGTTCAAAGCTTAAATCAAATTACGATTAACCTAATCATCCGATCTCTACCAAATTTTGCAACAACATACCTTTATAGAGGAAGCATCCTTTGACCAAATGACTAGGTCATTAGCCTAATAGTTTGCGGATGGCGGCCATCTTTGTGTGAAAATCAATTCCCCCTATTAATTCAAACACGGTGAAACCGAATGGAACTAAATTTGGTACAGAGGTAGCACTAGCAAAGGGCATTTCAGTGTCATGTTTTATATCGCCGCCATCTTGACAGAAACGTAATGGCGGCCACACAAATGTTCAAAGCTTAAGTTAAATTACGACTAACATAACCATCCGATCTCTACCAAACTTTGCAACAACATTCCTTTATGGAGGGAGCATCCTTTGACCAATCTAATAGGTTATTAGCCTAATAGTTTGCGGGTGGCGGCCATATTTATGTCAAAATTGATTCCCCCTATTAAATCGAACACGGTGGAACCGAATGGAACGAAATTTGGTACAGAGATAGCACTAGCAAAGGGCATCTCAGTGTCATGATTTATATCGCCGCCATATTGACAGAAACGTAATGGCGGCCACACAAATGTTTAAAGCTCAAATCAAATTACGACTAACATAACCATCCGATCTCTACCAAACTTTGCAACAACATACCTTTATGGAGGGAGCATCCTTTGACCAATCAAATAGGTCATTAGCCTAATAGTTTGCGGATGGCGGCCATCTTTGTGTCAAAATCGATTCCCCCTATTAATTCAAACACGGTGCAACCGAATGGAACGAAATTTGGTACAGAGGTAGTACTAACAAAAGGCACCTCAGTGTCATGTTTTATATCGCCGCCATCTTGACGGAAACGTAATGGCGGCCACACAAATGTTCAAAGCTTAAATCAAATTACTACTAACCTAATCATCCGATCTCTACTAAATTTTGCAACAACATACCTTTATGGGGGGAGCATCCTTTGACCAAACTAATAGGTCATCAGCGTAATAGTTTGCGGATGGCGGCCATCTTTGTGTGAAAATCGATTCCCCCTATTAATTCGAACACGGTGCAACCGAATGGAACGAAATTTGGTACAGAGGTAGTACTAACAAAAGGCACCTCAGTGTCATGTTTTATATCGCCGCCATCTTGACGGAAACGTAATGGCGGCCACACAAATGTTCAAAGCTTAAATCAAATTACGATTAACCTAATCATCCGATCTCTACCAAATTTTGCAACAACATTCCTTTATAGAGGAAGCATCCTTTGACCAAATGACTAGGTCATTAGCCTAATAGTTTGCGGATGGCGGCCATCTTTGTGTGAAAATCAATTCCCCCTATTAATTCAAACACGGTGAAACCGAATGGAACTAAATTTGGTACAGAGGTAGCACTAGCAAAGGGCATTTCAGTGTCATGTTTTATATCGCCGCAATCTTGACAGAAACGTAATGGCGGCCACACAAATGTTCAAAGCTTAAGTTAAATTACGACTAACATAACCATCCGATCTCTACCAAACTTTGCAACAACATTTCTTTATGGAGGGAGCTTCCTTTGACCAATCTAATAGGTTATTAGCCTAATAGTTTACGGGTGGCGGCCATATTTATGTCAAAATTGATTCCCCCTATTAAATCGAACACGGAGGAACCGAATGGAACGAAATTTGGTACAGAGATAGCACTAGCAAAGGTCATCTCAGTGTCATGATTTATATCGCCGCCATATTGACAGAAACGTAATGGCGGCCACACAAATGTTTAAAGCTCAAATCAAATTACGACTAACATAACCATCCGATCTCTACCAAACTTTGCAACAACATACCTTTATGGAGGGAGCATCCTTTGACCAATCAAATAGGTCATTAGCCTAATAGTTTGCGGATGGCGGCCATCTTTGTGTCAAAATAGATTCCCCCTATTAATTCAAACAAGGTGCAACCGAATGGAACGAAATTTGGTACAGAGGTAGTACTAACAAAAGGCACCTCAGTGTCTTGTTTTATATCGCCGCCATCTTGACGGAAACGTAATGGCGGCCACACAAATGTTCAAAGCTTAAATCAAATTACCACTAACCTAATCATCCGATCTCTACTAAATTTTGCAACAACATACCTTTATGGGGGGAGCATCCTTTGACCAAACTAATAGGTCATCAGCGTAATAAATTGCGGATGGCGGCCATCTTTGTGTGAAAATCGATTCCCCCTATTAATTCGAACACGGTGCAACCGAATGGAACGAAATTTGGTACAGAGGTAGTACTAACAATAGGCACCTCAGTGTCATGTTTTATATCGCCGCCATCTTGACGGAAACGTAATGGCGGCCACACAAATGTTCAAAGCTTAAATCAAATTACGATTAACCTAATCATCCGATCTCTACCAAATTTTGCAACAACATACCTTTATAGAGGAAGCATCCTTTGACCAAATGACTAGGTCATTAGCCTAATAGTTTGCGGATGGCGGCCATCTTTGTGTGAAAATCAATTCCCCCTATTAATTCAAACACGGTGAAACCGAATGGAACTAAATTTGGTACAGAGGTAGCACTAGCAAAGGGCATTTCTGTGTCATGTTTTATATCGCCGCCATCTTGACAGAAACGTAATGGCGGCCACACAAATGTTCAAAGCTTAAGTTAAATTACGACTAAGATAACTATCCGATCTCTACCAAACTTTGCAACAACATTCCTTTATGGAGGGAGCATCCTTTGACCAATCTAATTGGTTATTAGCCTAATAGTTTGCGGGTGGCGGCCATATTTATGTCAAAATTGATTCCCCCTATTAAATCGAACACGGTGGAACTGAATGGAACGAAATTTGGTACATAGATAGCACTAGCAAAGGGCATCTCAGTGTCATGATTTATATCACCGCCATATTGACAGAAACGTAATGGCGGCCACACAAATGTTTAAAGCTCAAATCAAATTACGACTAACATAACCATCCGATCTCTACCAAACTTTGCAACAACATACCTTTATGGAGGGAGCATCCTTTGACCAATCAAATAGGTCATTAGCCTAATAGTTTGCGGATGGCGGCCATCTTTGTGTCAAAATCGATTCCCCCTATTAATTCAAACACGGTGAAACCGAATGGAACGAAATTTTGTACAGAGATAGCACTAGCAAAGGGCATCTCAGTGTCATGTTTTATATCGCCGCCATCTTGACGGAAACGTAATGGCGGCCACACAAATGTTCAAAGCTTAAATCAAATTACGATTAGCCTAATCATCCGATGTGTAACAAATTTATCAACAACATACCTTTATGGAGGGAGCATCCTTTGACTAAACTAATAGGTCATTAGCCTAATATTTTGCGGATGGCGGCCATCTTTGTGTGAAAATCGATTCCCCTTATCAATTCGAACACAGTGAAACCGAATGGAACGAAATTTGGTACAGAGGTAGCACTAGCAAAGGGCACCTCAGTGTCATGTTTTAGCCTATATCACAGCTATGTTGACGGAAACGTAATCGCGGCCACCCAAATGTTAAAAGCTAAAATGTAATTACGACCAACCTAATAATCTAGTCTCTACCAAATTTTGCTACACCATATCTTTATGTGGGAAACATATTCAGACCAAACTGCAAGAACATCAGCCCAATAGTTTGCAGATGGTGACCAAGTATGTGTGCAAATCGATTCCCCCTATCAATTCAAACACGGTGAATCCGAATTGAACGAAATTTGGTACAGAGGTAGCACTAGCAAAGGGCACCTCATATTCATGTTTAATATCCCTATAGCACGTTGTATTTCAACATGCTACTACAACCAACATTCAATCATACTCGTTGAAAAGGACAAAGAGTTATAACAATACCCATGCATTTAGGAGAAAGTAGGCTATATGTTCTTTACCGAACATCTTGTTTTTAAGCTGATTTTTCCGCTGACCTTCAACCTTCTTGCCTATGTCGTTTAAGAGATACACGGTCCGTTAATATCCTTCAACCACCACTTTTCACTCCTTTCACCTCATAATATACACTACATCGAAAAACCGTTCGACACATGTCTGCTTAGTTTTAATGATTAGTTTACATGCCGAGTATTACATCCCCAAATGAAACCACTCGTGAGATATTGTTATTCAATGAAATGCAGGTTTAACCCCTTAACACCCCTTTAGAACCTGAATATCCAAAAATCCTACCTTAGTGGACGTTTCCGACCTACAACGAACATATTTCCAAAATTTCATGTTTCTAATTTCAATAATTTTGGCTGGGCGATGATAGTGAGTGAGACATTCAGGACATTTTTTCTTTCAGAATTTCACCCCTCCCCATGGGCCCCTTAAATTGGATTTATGAAAGAATGGTCGAAACCCTATTTACTTATTTTTAAGCTGTTTTTTCCTGAGTTTGATGAGTGAGTGAGTCAGTCAGTTAGGACACTTTCTTTCCTTTTTTTTCTTCAGATTTTCACCCCTCCACTTTGGCGCCTTAAATTGAATTTATTGAAAGACAGTCGAACACCTATTCACTTATTTTTTAAGCTGATTTTTTCCCCTGACTTTCAAACTTCTCTCTTATGTAGTTTAACAGATACACGCTCCGTTAAGAATCCTTCAACCCTCGCTTTTCACCCCTTTCACCTCATAATATATACCACATCGAAAACCGCTTAGACATGTGTCTGCTTATTTTTAATGATTGGTTTATATGCCGAGTATTACATCCCCAAATGAAACCACTCGTGAGATATTGTTATTCAATGAAATGCAGCTTTAACCCCCTTAGCACCCCTTTAAAACCTGAATATCCGAAAATCCTTCCTTAGTGGGCGCTTTCCACTTACAGCGAACACAACCCCAAAATTTCATGTTTCAAACTTTATTAGCTTTGGCTGGGCGATGATGAGTCAGTCAGTCAGTCAGTCAGTCAAGACACTTTGTTTTATATAAGGGACTAGCTGTTACCCGCGGCTTCGCCCGCAATAACATTTGGAATCCCGTTATAACATTAGTTATATACATTTTGCCTATAGTGGAAGATAATGACGGCAACATGGAGCGTTGAAATTGGAAATCGGGTGCAATATACGATGGGGAGCTTTGATTTAAGGCAAGTCCCGTAGGCTACTGCCATGTCTATCGAGAGTGTTTTTAACGCCTAAGCATTTCTCGGTAAACTACATTTCTGGTCTTTCTCTCAGGCTGCAGAATGACTAAGCCACCAGAAGAACTGACTCTGGACAGTTGACCATGTGCGAAACAGTCACTTCTCAGATCCACGCCAGCTACTTTTAAACTCTGCCCATGAGCCTTGTTAATTGTCATGGCGTATCAGACTTTAAAAGGAAACTGCAGAGATGTTACAAAGGGCAGATGCAGCGTGACTGAGGTTAAGAGGGAGCTTGAAGGCTGAATGCGCTGTTCTTCTATCATCCACTAGGGTTGCTGCAATACCCGAGGAGGCGACTGCGATGGCAATGTTCTGTCAACTTCTAAATGTACTGAGCAGGAGATTAATCAGGAAGGTTTTGCCAGTTCCGCATGGTGCATCCAGAAAAAAGAGCTGACCACATTCTGAAACAACACTTCGAACTATTTCGTCACAGGCCAATATCTGCCCGTTGTTCAATTTTGGAACATTATCAGCAACTACTTAGGACAACTTAATTGTGTCGTAAGATAGTTCACTGACACATTCTCGGTAAACAACGACGGAGTCTTGTTCTCGAAAAGGCGACGGAAGTCCAAAGCGTTCTAGTTGTTGACCAGACATTTTTAGTGCTAAATCCTCAAGAGGCACCTGTTGTAGACAACGCCCATGACCAGGTTGACAATAGCACACTGCCTCTGAACCTCTCTTACCACATCTTCCGCGAAGCTGTCTTTGTGTTTTTCCAGAGCATGATGGGATCACTCACTTGACAAAACACTAGTAAGATGGCAAACAGCTCGCGTATCTTGTGGGGAGAGTCGGTGGAGGACGCTTCCTCTAGTGTGCGGTCCCAGTGCGCAACATCCTCTAGCAAGCCGCTTGAAATGCTGGTTGAACCACCCCTGCCACGGTTTTGAGGTCAGTAAAAGACTGAGGACCAGGGATTTTATGTAAGAGGAGGGGGAGGTAGTAGTACTCGGCATTACCAGGGTGAACGGTGTAAACTCTGCCAAGGGTCTGATCTTTTTCACACCAGGATGTGACTGGGACTGGCTTTCCTGTTTCCTTCTACAGAACGTATTACCTTTCCAAACGAAATAGGATGAAACTTCACAATATAAAAGTGTTGAAGCAAATTTATCGGATCGGCATAGTTCGAAGAAAGCAAGAAGAGTTGTGTTTGGAGGGCTGTTAAACTGGTCACGAACGTCATCTTCGTTAAAGTAAACCCGCTGGCCGTTCTCGAGGTGGACGGCAAGTTGCATGACCGAAGGATAGCGTTCATGTATGAGGAAGCAGAATATGCGCCAAGCCGCCTCTGAGCTGCAGATGTAGCGTCCTGATTCATATCTCGCAACTTCGTCAAACTCTCCGATGCTAAATGTACCTTGGTCGGAACCTTTGTTAACATACTTGCAAATGTATTTTATTTACTTTACCGAGTTGCAGTACTCAACATTGATATGAGCTGAGAAGGTGCGAGATAGGACGGGGTTATACGGTAACACCCAACTATTGTCAATTTCCACTCCCTTTTTAATAATATAAACCCCACCCTCCGAAGTGGGTAGCCTGCGATATTTAGGGTACCCATCTTCCCCGGTTTGTTTCCTTGATGAGTGGTCTGGGGTACTTCTTGGTGCATACTCCTTCCACCATGCAAGACGAACTCCTGTTGAGAACTCCACATGGACCGTGGATCATGGTTGCCTTGACAATCTCATGGAGAACAGGGTCAAGATTTGTGTCAGGAATCTCAGCACTGATTACCTTGTCGATGTCTTCAGGCCTTAGCTTTTCTTCCAACCACAGAAGTATGTGAACGTGAGGTAATCCTTGCTTTTGCCATTCAATGGAATACATATGACACCTTGAAGGACCAAAGATACAACCCTTAGTAAGAAGTCTTATCATGTGCTTGACTTTCAAAAGGAATACCCGCGCTACCAAATCATGCCTATCTTGGGTTGTTGACCTTGTTTCAGGTGCTCGACTACTTCGGACCATTTTGGATTTCAGGTGAATGCTATAAAAAGATCAGGACGTCCAAAATGGCGCACGTAAGTCATAGCATCCTGAGTGCGTTCATGCCTATAGCGCGGGCCTCCAGTGAAAGTCGACGGCAACACGACCATTTTACCAATATCTGACAAACGGCCGTCAGCTTTACTCAGTGTGTCCTTCAAGTGCACATATACCTCACTTCTCAACTTTTCTGATTTATGCGAATCCAAAGTAGTCTCTCTGTCTCAATCTTTGCATACATATCAACCAGAATCTGATTGAGAAGATTGCGGAATAACAAAAGATAAGAATTATCACCCTCAAGCTCAAATATTCTGAAGCTGTAAAAGTTAGCGGCAGACACGGTCTTCTTCAAAGGTGCTTGAGTACTGTTATGACGTTGAGGGATATTAATGCAGTAGCCATCTTCTCCTAACGTAATAAAACAAATCTCTACTTAAAATACCTGATAAATGGAATAGACCTAGTCTAACTTAACAAAATTAACGTTGGTAGAGGTAATTCTCTTTTACCAAAGTCTACTTTTCATTATAACTAACTACGTCTTCTTCTTCTTCTTCTTCATTTCCCCTTTTCCAGCTGACACTGGATGGGGGAAACTATGGTTCCTCTCCACTTTGTTCTGTCGTTCCACCATTCCTCTCCCGACACGGTGTTCCAATCCAGGTTCCGTTTTCTAATGCTATTCTCCACCGAGTCCATCCAACGCATTCTTGGTCTTCCCCGTCCTGTCTTCCCTGTCATCCGTCGTTCCAGTGCTCGTCTTGGTAGCCTTACTTCATTCATCCGTTTGACATGTCCAAATCATCTCAATCTGTTTTGCTCCAGTTTGTCATTTAGTTTCTGTACTCCCAGTTCTTTCCGTATATCTTCATTTCTCACTCTGTCTCACCTCGTTTTCTGGACTATACTTCTCAGTAATCTCATCTCAGCTGCCTGTACTCTGCTCTAACTATGTACTACCAAGAAATGATGAAAAACGCCGAACCCAATCCAACAAACAAAGGAACTCTACAGTTACATCAACTAAAGTCTAATATATATACAATATGATGATTATGAAGTGATGGTGAAAGTATAAAGTACAAACAGAAATTAAATAGAAGTACTGTATGAACAGAGAGAGTGGGTAAAGGTCGGGAGCGCAGACAACAGTGACGTGCACGTTATGACAGTAAGCTTACTGCCTGCAAAGCACCAGAAGGGGCGGCGTGATGCAGCCCGCATTGCTTCATATAATCGCGGTTTTGGCGGTTTGACCACGATCCCGAGTGATTTTTTTTTGAAAACCTTTCTTAGCGAGCACCTGCGGCCCTTGAGGAAGCTGCATACCAAATTTCATTCCAATCCGTTAGGTGGTTTCTGAGATTTCGTGATGAATGAATGAGTGAGTGGTATTTGACAAATATATAGTAGATTAATTAATTTACATTATATTCCAAAAGATGTAAATATCAATGGTCGAAAGATGCAGGTAACCAATAAATACGAAGAACAGGAACGAGTAGGAATACAGTTGTTGTGGACGTTGGGGGACAGTCTAGACACTTGGGGTAATAATAATAATACTAGTATAATAATAATGGACAAAATGATGGGCCCTAATTACCTGTGACAGAAAAGAAGCAGTGATAAAACATGTTTGCAACATTATGTTGCACCTGCCTTACAAGAATGAAACTGCTTAATTGTTAGCTTTCTCCTTTCAATTTCTCTTGTAACCATGTGGGACGGAGCAGCGATGTCTGGAGCTCAAGAGCGTAAATTAACCAAAAGTTTCATCATTTATACCGTACTCTTTCACAAGACATGTTTGCAAATAACACGTCTACCCCTTCTGTAAAGTCTATGGTGCAGTTAGCAAACTCAAATATAGGTTGGTTGGTTCTTAAGTTAAGGGGCTGCGACAACGCGGTAATGTAGCCCCGTGTACTTTGGGTGTGTGTAGAATCTGCCTGATAAACGGTGTTTATTGAAACGTAACAGCGTCATGATTCGAAAGCACAAAAATAAATTCAAGCATACAATCAATGCTTGATAATACGTAATTCACACATAAAAACCAGTGGAACACACAAATTAGATCGCGTGTATCGCACTGTTTAATATAATATAAGACTGTCAGTAATTTAGGGATCACATTTAGCCTGCTGATTATAACAGGATAATACGAAAGTGTTCCATAGCAATCCTGTGTTATTGAGTGGTTTTATCCTACTTATTCGCGCCATGTTGGACCGACCGCAGCGCCCCAAGTGATAGTTTGAGTTGCCAATAAGCTTGCCACGGTGGGTGAGTGGATATCGTGTCGGTCTACTAACCCCAAGATTGCAGGTTCGCCCCTGGCCGTGATAAGAGATTTTTGAAAAGCGGAAAAAATACGATACGCATGTCATACGATGTTGGCATGTCAAGGAACCCATTTGAATTCAGTAGGCCGAGTCCATAATGGCAAAATTAATCTCGGGAGTTTCCGCCAACACAAAGTTCCTCATTTCTCTACTAGAAAGCGCTATAGTGTTCAAGTAGGTTAAATATCTAACATCTAACCTCCTTGACTTTCATAGTCAAGGAACAACGAAATTAGACATGCAAGCTACCCTCTGGGTGTCAAATAACAAAGCTTGCATCCGGCACCCGAGGCCATACGATATTATTATTATTATTATTTATAGTTGCGAAACACCACTCGCTCGGACACATAGCTAGCGGCAGGTGGGGAGAAACAAGTACATGACGTCACGCGCTTGGGACTTACCTCTTCAGACTGACCATAAGAGTGCAGCAGGATAGAACATACTACAGGCACTAGCTACGCAGGGCCCTGACCCCTGTCCCCAAGGAGCCGACAACACAGTACATAATGAACCAAGCGACATTTTATTTTTCCAATTGTGTTGTAAAGCCTGCTATGAAACACCGTCAATAACAAGATAAAACGAGCCGTATGAAAAGTTGCTTCGAAGTGATTTAAATTTTTCCACAATAATGGAGCACGATCCTTAATATGAGTGAAAATGGGCTATTTAATAATCGGGTTGCGTGATATCCACAGGGCTAACACTGCATATTGGTTGACTAAGTCAGAACACGAAGAGGTAATAATCGGATGGTCTTTTGCTGCACGATCCTCTGCGCTACCCGAATAATGCGTGCCATTGCATTATGAAGCCTCAATATCAAACGCAGAGGAGTAGACCGGTACAGCAGCATTTACAGTTGCTGTTAATAAATCGGCAATGGCTGAGGTGATCAGCAACTTCCAAGTTGGCAGTCAAAGTGAAAGGTCGTGTTTTTCCCGAGCTCTCTGGTGTGCTGAAATGGGTTGTTCTCTGGAGTGTTATCGCGCGAGGATCGGACTGTGGTATGCGAAGGGTAGTCGGGATTTCCGGTGTTTGTGTTTGCGTACGCGGCCTAGTAACTTGTGGTTTATAGCCCTAGTGATAGCTGCGTTGTTAGTTTTTGGTGGAGTGGAAGTGAATCCAGGCCCTCTTACTCCAAATGTGAATCAGGCAAATGATCCAGTGGCAGCATTAAAGTGTTCGACGTGCAGTAAAACATTGAAGAACCGTGTTCAGTGTGTACTATGTGAGGAATGGTTTCACTTCGGCTGTATTAAGGTCAAGAAGGAGGATTGTGATGTCGGGAATTGATTTTGTAAAGTATGTGATACGCCGGACTGTTTGAGGGTGCAAATCAAAGCAAGGGATCAAATAATACAGGAACTTAGAACAAAGCTTCGTGAATCAGAGGAAACGGTGAAGGATGTGACTGAACGGCTTTCTACTGGGATCAGTGTGGAAGAGGGCGTGCAGGAGCAAACTGAGGATGACGTTATCATAATGGGTGATTCTATGATACGATGGAGTGCGAATATCTCGAGGAAATCAGGTGCGAAAGTGCGGTGTTATCTGGGGATTAAAATTGACCAGCTTGCCCAACAAGTGAAAGAAGCAAATGTAGAGGACTGTGACAAAGTTAAAGTGTTGTTGCTCCATGTTGGGACGAACGATTTGAAGAAGAGGGCTACAGCTGATTACATCGTGGGGGAGCTCTACGAACTAGGCAGAAAAGCTAAAAGCAAGTTAATGAATGCAAAAATTATAATGAGTGGCATTGTTCGGCGGGGAGATGTTCCGTTAAGGCGAGTTAAGACTGTAAATGACAGCATGGACTGGGTTTGTGCACAACTGGGATTAGTGTACGTAGATGCTGACTGCTGGATTGGTGGCCGTGACTTCGCCCGAGACGGGCTGCATTTAAATCGACGGGGCGCTTTCAACCTAGGGAGTCTACATGACAGGGTCATCGGTTCGTGCCGGCCATTGTGTGGAGGAGCAGGTCCGGAGGTTGCCAGCCGACGGGAACAGAAGGAGCTACTTCGGGATATTTGCTGCGGAGGTAAGACTCTAAGATTACTGCAGGTTAATTGTCATAGTTTAGGAAATAAAATAATTTAATTTTGGAATCTTGCAGAGACGTATTCTCCGGACATTGTCATTGCTACTGAATCTTGGTTATATGAGGATATAAATAGTAATGAAATAATTCAAGGGACCTACGAAATGTACAGAAGGGATCGGGGGAAGCGAGGTGGTGGGCTATTTATTTGTGTGCGCAAAAATATAGCTAGTTTCTTAAAGTGGGCTGATATGGATCATGAAATGTTATGTGCACAAATTTCGGATAAAGGGAATAAATTCCCTCTCCAGATGATAGGGGCGTATAGAGCACCGAAAGATAACTTTTCCCTTCTCGACACACTGTATGATAAAACTTGTATGGTTAATGCTATGAAAAAGAGCATAATAATTGCCGGAGATTTAAACCTCCCCAAAGTAGACTGGTCTGGTGAGTCAACTAGCTGTGGTCAAGCTCAGAGCGCTGCAAACAAATTCTTAAGAGAGGGGGGATTTTCCCAAGTAGTGACTTCCCAACTAGAGGCAATAATACCTTAGATGCTTATCTCGTAAGGCGTGTAGAGCTGTATATTAACTGTCTGAAAGTACCAGGAATTAGTGACCATTATGGGGTTGAATTAAATATTAAATACAGTGACATTTAAAAATTAGACTCTGATGTAGCAAATAAGATCATATTCCAGTATCGCAGGGCGGATCAGGGCAAATTTCAGGGGTATTTGAATGAGCTATTTGTAGGATGGGCATCGGAAGGAAATCACATTAATATCCTGTGGACTAACTTTTTGAAAATTTCAAATAGCTCTATTGATAAATTTGTTCCATTTAAATTACTGAAACAAAATCCAGATCCTGAGTATTTCACACGGGAAATCAGGAGTCTTAAACGGAAAATTAGGAAATTATGCAATAAAAGACATGATAGTGACAAGTATGTGTTGAAATTTAAGTCCTTATCAAGAGAGCTCGTCTTAAAAAAGAGGGCTGCTCATGACAATTATATGCATGGTTTACTTGGTTCGGGAGGCGATGGCTGGATAAAAAAAAAATACAGTTATGTTAGGAGAAGAAAGAAAAATTCAAATTATTTGTCGATGATAATGTCCGGTGACGGTAAATAAATTAATTACTGAGAAGCAGGCCATTGCTAATGAATTAAATGTCTTTTATGGTAGTATGTTCAATAAATCCAATAGCTGTGTGTTGGTCCTTAACGGTGAATCAGGGACTCCACTTCTCCAAATAAACCAGTCAGCAATTGTAAAGCTAATACAAAAATTACGTTACAATATATCGAAGGGTCCTGATAATATTGTTAGTGAAGTACTTAAACTAGGAGGTAGGACCGTGGCACGATACTTGGAGGTGATGTTTAATGTGTCCATAAACAATGCGCAAATCCCGGATATTTAAGGGAAGGAGCAGACTTGAATTGGGCAACTACAGGCCGGTTAGTCTTACGTCCATCGTTTGTAAACAGATGGAGCATCTCATTTGCGACTACTTGAGGGAACAGTGGGAAACATTATCATGGTTTAATGATAGGCAACATGGATTTCGGAAAGGTTACTCATGCGAGAGTCAGATGCTATCACTTTTTCAAGATATTAGTGAATCGTTAGACGATGGAGTTTTAGTCGACGCCGTAGTTATAGATTTTGCGAAGGCATTTGATGTCGTACCGCATGACATGCTACTCCATAAATTAGCTTCGACGAAGATTGATAGAAGAGTAATTTAATGGATCCAAGACTTTTTGACGGGTCGTTTCCAGAAAGTGAAATTTGAAGGCCGATTCTCGGATGAACTTACCGTAACGTCGAGTATCCCTCAGGCCAGCGCAATCGGAACTTTGTTATTTTTGGCGTTTATAAATGACTTACCAAATGAGATTCGCAGTGACTGTCGATTGTTTGCGGATGATTGTGTAATATATCGAAAGATACATGACTCACAAGATAATGCAGTACTTGAAGATGACCTGAACCTGGTCTATAAGTGGGCGATTGAAAATAAAATGAAAATAAACACAAGAAAATGTAGTCTAATAAAAATAGGGAAAGTGCGAAGGCAAGATTTTCAATATAACATTGGCTCGGAAATACTTGTAGAAGAAGATTCTTGCAAATATTTGGGCGTTCACGTAAGAAATGATATGAAATGGAGTAGTCATATAGGATGTGTAGTTTCTGAATCATACAAATCCCTGCACTTTGTAATGAGGGTATTCAAAGGAAGTAGTACCTCTGCTAAAGAATTAGGATATTTGTCACTTGTAAGACCTATTCTTGAATACGCCTCGGTGGTTTGGGATCCATATCAAGTAGGGCTCATAAATGAGTTGGAAATGGTACAAAGAAAGGCCGCTAGATTTTTGCTCAGTGACTGTAATCCCAGGGGCAGTGTGAGCTGTATGTTAAAGAAACTTGGGTGGGAATCACTTGAGGCTAGGAGGATGAAATCTAGACTCTGCGCTATGTACAACACGTATACAAATCAACCAGCATTGGGTGAGCTTAGCAAACGTATGGAAAAGCCTACTTACATGGGTAGGAGCGATCATCCTTTCAAAGTTAAGGGCCGACCACAGCGAACAAATTATGGTAAATATTAAAACTCAGCAATTCTTCTAGGTTTGTGCCGTGTCTTGTGTGGGGTTTCACCTAGGACACCAAGCTAGGCTCATCGGCGGGCTCTTGGTGTCCCCGCCCGGACCCCCACAGGAGTGACGAACTGCGCGCCACCTCCCTTTATATAAGGTGCAACTGCACCACTTGACTACGAGAACTAAAAGCTCAAGCAGCCTTAACCTCCCTATGAAGGCTTCCAAAATGATGGTATGTTGGCTTTCACGGCCGGTGAATTAAAACTCAGCAATTCTTCTAGGTTTGTGCCGTGTCTTGTGTGGGGATTCACCTAGGACACCAAGCTAGGCTCATCGGCGGGCTCTTGGTGTTCACGGCACAAACCTAGAAGAATTGCTGAGTTTTAATTCACCGGCCGTGAAAGCCAATATACCATCTTTATGGTAAATATTCTTTCGTAAACCGTGCCATTGATAGTTGGAACTCTCTACCTGCCGCAGCCTTAGAGCCTTTTCCCAAACATATAGGTGTGTTAAAGAAAAGACTGACTATTTGTGTAAATACTCCAGTTTAATTGTTAGTGAATTGTTGTGTACAATTATTTATTTGCTATGTAACGTATATCTAATTTGCCACCGGGGGACACACCCCCAATTGCAAATAAACGATGAATGAATGAATGAATGAATGAATGAGTACACACACATAATTTTAATCTGTGGAGAATCTGCTTGAAACGCAGCCGAAGGTCACACATGACTTGCACAGGACTCGCTCTTTCGAAAACAGCGATTAAATAAGCATCCCATTCATCATTGGTGCACGAGGGACACGAACACATAGAATGTACGGCGCAGAATATACCTGGTATATTTCAACTTTTCAACTAATAGGACGTGGGTGTGGGGGACTACATGACCCCAATTATTTATTCCCGTCTACTGTTTTCAATTTTCCTGTCGACCTCCCTTGGTCAACGTTTGTTCTCTTTCGACCCCGTGAATATTCTGGAGTCTTCACCCACCTTATAAATAGGAACCATTCCAGGCAGAAAGGTGAAAAAATATGAAATTATATGAAGAGCAGCTCATCAAATTATTTGAAGTATTGTGATGAAAATGGCGTAGCCTATTATATGCCAAGAGAATCCTTTTAGGACTATTGATTTTAAGTTTATAATATAAGCACTGAAGTACATTTTTAATTTTTTGATGTGCAACGCTACAATACTAAATACTTTGAGAATGCGATGTATTGGCTTTCATGAACATTATTAAACTCCAGCAGCGGTCCAGGCAGGGTGAGCCATGAGTCTGCTTATGAGCCTGACTTGGTGCACCTATGAGGAACACCGCAATACACGGTAAAATCTTAGGAGATTTGTTAGGGTTTAGTTTTGGGATTGTTGTACATAGAAGGATATGATTTGTAGCTATCGCTAGAATTAAATTTTAACCCCATGAGTGCTACGCATGCTTATTGAAGGGCGGCAGCGGCTGGTTCACCAGTGTTACGGCTGTCTATGGACGTCACACTTTTATGTATAATTAATATTATCATTATTATTATTATTATGGTGTTTCAAACAATTTTTAGCCTATTTTCATTTATGAAAAAAAATAGACTTACGAGATCACCTTTTGACCGTGTGTCTGTATGAGATCACCTTTTGTCCGTGTGTCTGTATGTGTGTGCGTGTGTGATAGTGTGTGTCCTCCCGTAGTAACTTCTAAACGGCCGGAGCGGTTTCAATGAAACTCGGTAAGTTAATAGCACTATTCGGGACGACCCAGACCGTGCCCTTCAAATTTTGTTAAGTCCCACCAATCCAACATGGCGGCTGTGCGAAATATTTCACCAGATTCAATATCTCAGAAACTATTACCGATATCACCCTGGAATATTTTACGGTGATAAAGGGAACTACTAGAGGTTCACCTATGTGACTTTTGAAAATCTGGTAACTACAAAACCAACATGGCGGCCAAGCGAATTTGCGACTTTTAAATAGACGTTTCTCGCGATTTAACCAACCAAACGCAATAAAACTTGGTACAGTATATGTTTATAGACATGGTAATGCACCGACATCTAACTTCATTCAATTGTGTACATAACCTCAAGATGGCGGCTGTGCGAAATATTTCACCGGCATTCAATACCTCTGAAACTATTACTGGTATCACCCTGAAATTTTGTACGGAGATAAAGGGTACTACTAGAAGTTCATCTATAAGACATTCAAAAACCGGTTAACTACAAAACGAATATGGCGGCCAAGCGAAGTTGAAAATTTTAAATAGACCTTTCTCACGATTTAATGTTCCAAACGCAATGAAACTGGGTACTGGAAATGTTTATATACATTGCAATGCACTGGTGTCTAATTTATTTCAATTGTTCACATAACCACTAAATGCGCTACATATAGCTAGGATCACGTCCACACCAGAGGACCTAAGAGTATATGGGGAAACACGGAGATATTACAAGAATCTCCTAAAACGTAAACGCTTTCAATACATAGAAAAAGAAGGTGAGAGGATCGCCAAAGAAGCAATGAATGATCCATACATAGCCATCAGACCAAGAAGATCGTCAAGATCTAGCAACGTAGAAATAGGAATATGGGAATCGCACTTCACTCTCATCCTTAACGGTACAGGTCAACAAGCGGCATATGAAATTGAATGTAGAGATCAACACGAAGAAATACTCCCCATCACTAAAACAGAGGTATTGGACATAATCAATGCTACGAAATGTAACAAGGCCGCAGGACCAGACAGGTTTTTCAACGAACATCTAAAGGAATCGGCACAATACCTATGAGAACTATGGTCCAAGCTCTTTACCAAATGCCTAGAAACAGGAAATATTCCCGAAGAATGGAGAAATCGACCATTAAAACTCTCTATAAAGGAAAAGGTGAAACCAACGACTCCAACTCGTACAGAGAAATTGCACTGGAAAGCAACACCTTCAAGTTACTGACAAGAATTCTAACCACAGGATAGTATACGAAGTCGACTCCAAGATACCGGAGGAACAATTCGGCTTTAGACGAGGAAGAGGAACCTTGCACGCAATTCAAAATCTGTTAAATGACATAGAGGAAGCAAAACGACTCCAAAAGGGAAAGTTTTATGCAGTCTTTATAGATTATACAAAGGCCTTCGACCTAATTGACAGAAGAAAGCTCACATCGAAACTTCAAAATATCATCGGAAATCACAATCCTTTAACAATCTTAGTAAAAAATATCCTGGCATACAACCAGATCACCATAGATGACGCAGTATGCAAAACAAAGGAAATCACCCAAATAATGGAGTGTTGCAAGGTGACCCCCTCAGTCCCGTACTGTTCAATATTGCCAAGGCCGATGTAACAATAGCAATCCGAGAGAAATCAAAGGACGCAGTGATCTACATATATGCGGCCGACATGGTCCTAGGATCACCAAATAAGAAAGAACTCCAACACGCCTTCTCAGCACTGGTAGAATGGGCAGGATATAACAGTCTGAAAATAAACTGGACAAAAACCCAACAGATGGTTTAATTTATAATTAAAAAAAAGGGGGCGTGTAGCAGCAAACGACAACTTGCAATATGAAGAGGTCAAAGTGGAAATAGTGAATGCAGTTAAATACCTTGGGATCACTTTACAGACTACCGGAACATTCAGACTACACATCCAAGACAGAGCAGTGGCTTGCTTGAAAGCCATGTACGACATTATCAATCTACAGCAGCTATCCTTAAAAACAGCTATGCATCTGTTTGACGTAAAGATCCTACCAATTCTCACGTACGGGATCCACTTGATATGGGACCGACTAACGAAGAGAGATCTGGCCACCATCGAAAGAGTTAAAGCCCAATCCTGAAAACCTTAATGGGCATCTCAAAATACACGCGCTCCCGCCTAACATATGAATTAGCACGGGAACCCTTCCTCGTCGAAGAAATACGAACAAAATTACAGCTTCCATCAACAAAGAATGCTGAAGCGCACCTAGCAGATAGAAGAGATAAGAGAGAAGACATTCCGCTAGAATTTTACAGCACGGATGCCATGATCAACCGGAACTGGACCAGCGCCAATCAGAAACTAAGACATGTGGTGATAAAGTTAGCAGTGCATGGGTACCACCATAAAATATGTAAAAACATGTCCTACCACGCCCCAAATGAACTCTGTGTGTGCTCGTTATGTGACCAGTTCTGTGAGACATATCACATCACACGATGTAAAAATAACCAGAAATCACTCTGTGATTATAGCAAGGAATAACATTTAAAATGAACAAAGCATCATACAGAGTTGCTCTATTTCACAAATAACATTCAATGCACAATATAATGACTGGTCATGAATGAATGCTTTAATGCACACATTCCTCATTGATTACTGGATCATGATGTTTTTTACATCAATTAAATCTTTTGTAACATGTTTGTTTCACTAATGTAAATCTATGTTATGCACATTTGTGCGCTTTTCTGTTAATAATAATAACCTCAAGATGGCGGCTGTGCGAATTTAAAAATTAAGTTTTTATTTCTTGTGTCATAATCATGCGATCGAAGTGAAAGTTTGAATAATGAACCTACGCAATAATTTTCCTTTAATGGTACATGATTCTATGGCCTGTACATATAACAATCCAACATGGCGACCATCCGAAATATTTAAATGGATCTCAATATCTATGAATCTATTACAGCAATCAAACTGAATTTTTTAATTTTCATAGGGGACTTTCAATAACCTGGTGATCACAAATCCAACATGGTGGCGACGCGACGCGAAGTATAAATATTCACATCCGAGTGCAGTGACACTTGGTACAGTGAATCCATATACAAATGTTAATCCACAAGCATCTATTTTTTTAAATTGTTTCCATAACTACAAGATGGCAGCTGTGCGAAATTTTAAAATCTCGCTTTTACTTCTTGTGCCTTAAGTATGCGATTGAAGTTTGAATATAACACCTACACAATAATCTTCATGTAACAGTACATAACTCTAAGACCTACTTAATATAAAAGTCCAACATGACGACCATCCGAAATATTTAGTTGGTTCTCAATATCTACGAATCTATTGCAGCGATCAAACTGAAATTTTGTATGTTGATAGAAGCAATTAACATAAGTAGGATATATGAAAATAGGCTGTATAGTTCTTCACGGAACTACTTGTTTATGTGTTGCCTTAGTAAACGTAGTTTAATGTTTTTTAGTCGGTCAACAAGGTTGTACCCAATTATTGGTTATTCCCTAATCCTAGAATGCGTACACATTAACCATTTTAAAGAATCGAAAGTAGATATATCCGTATTGGTTGATAGAATTGATGAATTGAAAATCCGCCTCATCAATACTAAGGGAAGTTGTTAAATGGAAAATTAAAATATAAATGACAATATAAAGAATAACCGATGAATGCATAAACAAAATGGGGAATATGACAAAGAAATAGCACTGTACCTTGATATCCGCACTCCAATTTCTACACAGGACATCACGTACGATTTCGTCGACAATTTTAGTGAATGCTGTTGTTGATATAAAAACACCCGAATGCCATGGAGGCAGCAATCATACGACATTAGATACCTGGAAATCAATCAATAACCCAGCTCTGTTCAGTAAAGGGATTTCTTATGCGAAACGTTTCCGCCAGATGTCATGACTGTTCTATCTGGGACTCGATTAATTTTTGTTCCGTCGACATTCGATACGCATCGATAATACGATACGTTTTAATTTTAAAGCGTTTGTAACAGTCAATTTTATGTTATTTGACCGAAATAACAAAATTATCCCACATAGTTCCTGTGCGCTATCTGTTGATGCTATTATAGTTCAGGAAAAACAATGTTTCAAAGCTTTGGAATTCGTTATTGGGTAGAGAGCAAATGCTGAGCCCACACAATTCCCAAGAAGAAGAAATCTGACAGAATCTCGATTGATATTTATGAATATTATGTTAGAACATATAATAAATTTATAATTATCGTCGAACATAAAGAGTCGTATGCAACTCACCTATAATGGTAATTAAGACACTCGTATGGAAATTATAAATGTACCCGTATCTTAATTATTGCCATTATAGGCTCATTGCATAATGTACTATTAACGGTTTACCCAGCATAAGCTAAAAAAAAAGATGGCGCACGGACGGCAGGTCTATCTTCGGCTCGATTCATTGAAATCGTTACTGCTCGGCTTCCTTTGTTCACAAATGAAAGTTTTTCTACAGAAACCTTCCTCGATAAATCCTTTACAGCATGGTGAAAATCAAATCAAAATCCATCAAGCGATTCTTGAGATTACCCGTTACATCTAAGAATCGTGGACTTTGTTCTATAGTAACTTATGTAGCAATTAGAACACTTGGACGACATGTTTCGATCGTCAAGCAATCATCATCAGGTCAGGTTCACCTAGGCTTAGATAAATCACCGAAAAGCATTCTATAACGGATTACTGAGCAGCACTGATAAATGACTTTTAATAATTAAATAGAGGCGATATTACACGGTATTGAAATGATGACTTCACGGGGTTACTAATCTTTTTTTCTGGTGAGCTTATTTCAAAGCAGAACTCTTGATAGGCTACTTGAAGGATATGACGTAGGTAGGTTGGTTGGTTCCTAAGTTTAGGGGCTGCGACAACGTGGCCATATAGCCACGTGTACTTTGGGTGTGTGTAGAATCTGTCTGATAGCCGGTGTTGTATAAAGAACCCGATGTTGTTCCGGACGCTAAGACAAGAAGGCTGAGATGGACTGGTCACGTGTATAGAAGAGAAGAGTGATCTAGACTGCGAGAAGTGTGTGAGAAAATGCCAGACGGACGAAGACCTATAGGCAGACCAAAAATGAGATGGAGAGACTAGGTAACCAAGGACATCCAGCTACTAGGAGCGGGTGAGGAAGATGCCAAGGACAGAACGAGGTGGAGGAGGCTACTTGACGAGGCCAAGAACCGACTGCGGTTTGTGGAGCCAGGAGAGTAGGCCTACGAGTAAGTAAGTATTAGTGTGTGTTATCTGTTTTCAATTCAAGTAAGAACTACAGACTTTCAAATTTCAAGTAGTTCCTCCTATTGCTACCAAACGACACCGTCGACGACAACTAGTTCTGAACTTGGTTACTAGATGCCACTGCAGTCAGCTCCTGGCGAAGAACTTTGGAACCTAAGAGCGTTAGTCAAATATAACCTATAATTTAGCTTCACACAAGTGTAAGTAGTGGAAGGTTCTTTTACATGCCATAAATCTATGACATGGGACCGCCGACTTTACTTTCCCTCCGAAGGAAGGCATACTAAGGGATTTTGAACCCTCTTAAAAATCCGACGACTTCAGCCGTGTTTGAACCCGCGACCTTGGGCATAGAAGCTCAGCATGCTACCAAATACGCCACCGAAACCGCTCATATTGATAGGCTACTTGAAGGATATGACGTATAAGTGCGAAAAACGTAAAGGTAAGTGAGGTTTCGCAGTAATTAGATATTGCATCTCTGGAAATTCTGCTGCTAGAACAACGAACAAAGAAGGCGTGCCAGACAAAGGACTAAGTTTCCTTTCTCCTAACTGAAATCTTCTTGGAGTGCTGACATTAAGGTGGAAATGTACCGAGCACAAACACTCTTGCTTGGCGTGGGAGCAGTGAGTGAGAGTGCCAGATTAAAATGGATATATACGGCATTCTTGCGTGCTTCGCAGACAATTTCATCGTAAATGTAGGCATAGATGTCTGCTGGTCGGGCTGTCATGTTAACCCTCCGCTGATTGCAGGAAATGAAAATAAATGCAAGACTCATAAGTCAGAGATATAGCGCGCTCTGCCGGCTCCATACATTACTGATGAGATGAGCCATTCCTTGCCCTCTTGCCATGAACACAATTCTTTGTACACACAAGAGTCTTTTCTTATTTACCAGTGTAGCTTGTCCTTAAACCACACACATGTAGTGAACATCGGGGCGCTGTCTTCAATAGAAAGCTCATGCCCTTGAGACCTAACATGGAAAATTATAACAAAAGCACTGGCGCTGTTTTTTAAACATGAGATTAATGATTATTTTATAGGGGACATATTTTGTGGAAATAGCGATACGCGCGAATTATTGATGTGTAACATCTTTCCGCTCGGTTGCTGGATAGTTTTGTGGGAGTGATTTTGAAAATTGGGGACGGAAGTGAATCGGGCGAAAGTGGATCGAACGGAAGTAGATCGAACGGAAGTGGATCGAACGGAAGTGGATCGGACGGAAGTGAAGACGCACTGCCAGAAAAATGGGACGGAAGTGAATCGGGTGGAAGTGGATCGAACGGAAGTGGATCGGACGGAAGTGAAGACGCACTGCCAGAAAAATGGGACGGAAGTGAATCGGGCGGAAGTGGATCGAACGGAAGTGGATCGGACGGAAGTGAAGACGCACTGCCAGCTGGATGTACAATTGAAAATGTGTGTATTGGAAACAAGGCAGTGTGTGCTCTGTAGCGCGAGAATGTTATGGCAATACAGTAGGCAGTGCATTTAGCAGGCACTGGTTTGACGAGCACAGTGGCAAATGTTTCACCGACTTTCATTTGTCATTGAGCAGTTTATGAAGCTTCACGTTCAAGGTTGAATATCACATGGGATAGGACAAAGACGACAAATGACATTTAAGTAAGCGGCATTATTGTCAAGCTGTGGGTGAGTAGTCAAATATTAAATGCATAACAGAATGTTGTTATATGAGTGGAATAAAAGCTGTATTTTCATCATATGTGAGACTAGGTCATTTCATGATTGTAGGAAGCCCTGTTTTGATTGTTTACGACGAACTATATGAGAGCCTTGAGAATAATTAATGTTATAGTTACTGAGGAATGTGCTCACAGTATTTGAGAATACTGTCGACGTTGTGTGTCACTTTGTTTTTATGAATTATTAATGTTAAAGGAAGGAAGGAAGCTTGTAGTTTTGCGTGTCTGTTAATCTCACGATCATGATCCACGGTACCTCTATTTTACGTGGAATGCGAACTACAGGACATGGCATTTCAAATCGAAAATCTCACATGTATTGACCGGGAATCAAACCCAGTCTACCTTGGTGAGAGACTAACAGCTTGACCGCTGCGCCACAAATGTGACAGTAGCATATCTCCAATTCAATCTATACATTCATCATAGTACCAGTATGAAAATGGAGTGTAAATTAACATTTTAAGAATGTCCAAACTGTGTAGTATACGAGTAGGATAACATGTCAGATGTTACACATCATATGCTACTACTGTAAGGCTCGTATCTTTTTTTTCATATCATCTTTCTTGCCTATATATGACCTTCTATGTACTTAAAGTAGCGTATTTTAGCAAATTGAACTAGCGAAATATCATGAAATCAGAATTCTGATTTATTTGCGAATTGTGCAAATTATCACGAAATATACTCCACTTGGTACGAAAACTGCTAAATATTATCGAAAAATCTCTCCAATAAACGTTTAAATGCTTCTAAGGAATTGATCGTCGTGGTCTCCATCTCATTTGATTGATAGTGCAGCATATTCTCTACACAAAATCTCACGAAGTCGGAAGTATGTGTATTCAGTTCTGCGATCTCTAAGGCTATCGATGAAAATCGATATCTGCTATCGATTACATCAAATGGCGTTGTGGTCGTAGATACACCAGTGCTGAGTTCTCGACTGATAGCAATTTGTATACCGTATTTTGTTGTTCTAAGATTTAATAACAAGGATACATTAAAAGAGTGCTCTTTAAAACCCCTTATCACATAATTTGTTAGATTTACCCCATACTATAAGGAAGATTACAGAGGAAACATCACTCATTATGACGATTTATTTCGTGAAATACAGACCCAAATAGTGTCAGTTTTAACACCGAAATCAACAGTTTTATTTCACCAAAAAATAAGGCCCTTTACTAATCGTTTGACCAACTAAAATGCATTAATTTAGATTACTAAGGCAACAGTGAAAAATGACTTCCAACACGATAAAAATAAATAATTAAATAAATTAATACATAAACGAATAATAAACAAAAATGTGAAGAACATGAAAGATAGAATTTCAGATTTTTGGTCTCGTACGCTCTTCATTGAGTTACGTTACAACTGTAAGAGCCCAGTGGTCCTGTGCGCTAAGCGTGACGGAACGAGACTTTATTTACGTAGTAGATGCAGTTTGGTGCAACTCGCTGATCGCAATAAATCTGGATTTGCGCTAACACTGCAGTGACAGATTCTGAAATGAGTTTGACCTTGGACATAAATAAAATCTAAATACTGATATTATACGTGTCGCAACAAGTGACGGCCCTCATTAGACAGAATTACATCACCAATTTCATGAGAATGAAGCCATCCTGTGTGCCTATTTTCCTTATGTGTAATTCTATGAAACGGAACTTCCCATAATCAGTTTCAATTTTATCTTCTGAGTCATATTCAGAGAAGCTGGTGATGAACATGTTTCGTTTAGAATGTATTAACTTACATTCTAACTGCTTTGACCAAACAATTGAAATTCTATCTCTTGTTCCTTACATTTTTAGCCTATTAGCCTACTTTCGATTTTTGAAGAAAAAAAAAAGAAGGTAGACTTATGAGATCTACACAGGGCCAAAAATGGTGTGTCTGTCTGTCTCTGTGTGTATGTCTGTCCCCAATATCAATTGAAATACGACGAAACCGAATCAAACAAAATTTGGTACAGAGGTAGCACTAGTAAAGGGCACCTCAGTGTCCAGTTTTTTTATAGCCCCCGTATTTACCAAAACGTAATAGCGGCCACTCAAATTGTCGAAACTTAAAATTAAACTATGACCAAAGTAATCATCGGATCTTTACCAATTGGTAAAAACATACCTTCATATGGAACGCGTCCTGTGTCCAAACTACAAGGTCATCAGTCGTAACATTTTAAGATGGTGGCCGTGTAAATTATGCAAGTATTATAATTTGTAACTTTGGACCCACCAATTCTGATTATCAATTAGTCAAGGGTGGATTAAGCTATCCCATTGTTTATTATAATTTTATAATCTAATAGTTACACTTTATCAGTGAATTAAAAGAGCTGAGCCGTCTCTGTCACATGGCAAGATGGCAGCTGACTTCTTGTGCCCGTCCTATATTTCAGTAGTCTGGGTATGCTGCTTGCGATATAGCCCGCTAATATACATAATACAAACTTCGTTTGAAATGATTTATAATGAAGATGTACTGCAGTGAAGAAATTGTTTATTTCAAGACATTATTTGCTAACACGAGTCTAAGTCAGTTAGTAACACTGAGGTGTTAGGAACATGTTTGGCTCTGGGTTAGAGCGTTAGTCTCTCACGCAGTCAGCTGGGATTCGAAACAGAAGACGATAGAAAAAGGAGAATAGAAAAACAAGATAATCTACACGTTGCCAACCAAAGCCTTCTCGATGTCTCTGTACGGTGCTGTCCTCTTGTGGGATACGTGGGTAATTGTTCCAAACATTTCGCTTTGCAAATCCTTGGCCTCCTGCGGAGACAAATTTGTATTAGTTCAACTTCTAGCCATGACCGTGCTCCAATTACCTTTAAGCACTGCCAGCTGGATTGCATCCCTCCTGGTTGCTTTAAACTGCCTGACCATTCAAAACTCAGAGGCGTACACGATATATATTAATTCACCGCTAGGTTACAGTACCAGCTACTACAACGAACATTCAATTATTGTCTACTCCTTGATCAGGACAAAGAGTTATAAGTATACCCATACTTAAGAGAATGTAGGCTATATGCTGAACATCTTGTTTTCATTTATGAGAAAACTTCCCTCAAAAGCTCTCTGCTCTTAATTACAACAACTGAGCGTCGAACTTTGTGGAGGCTGTCAAAGTCCAATCAGAACTGTTCTCACAAGAAGGCCATGAGCCAAAGAGATCTAGAAATGGCTTCCAGCAACGGTGTGGTTTGAGTGTTCCTGGCCAGCTGGCGACTAATCTGTCTGCGCTCGTCACACTACAGTGGTCGTAGTTTCCGATAATCACGAATAAGAGCTTCAAAATGAGACGAAGTTTCCTGCTGTACGTTTATCCTGGGCTAAGAAAACGTTACGTCATAAAAAGTATAAGAACTTTTTATTGGGTAGTTAAAAAAAATCAAACTTGAGATTTGCACTACCAATACTTGTGCCTAGAACATATAAAAATTTCATTACCCTCAGTCAAGTAGTTTTCCATGAATATAGTTTTAAGTAAGCGGTTCCTAGAAAAGACGTCAAAAACACGGACAATTTTTCATACAACCACAAATAAATAAATAATTATTAAACTTGAGAATAATTGGTTTATATAGTATAACGCAGATTTAAACAAGAAAAATATTGGTGTAAATCGTTTGTCAATAGGTCTGTTGGTTTGTTTGTAATTAAGGCCTAAACTCGAGTATCCATAATAAAAAATTCGATAGTAGCTATACTCCGTCCAAGCAACCTGCGAAGTGCCAGTGTGAAAACACGTAGTCTGCGCACAGGACTGACTCGGCTGACTGGTCAATGAGGCGCGATACCACTGAATAATAAGCGCAGGAGGGTGGCGTGACCTTGGCTTCAACCAACCCTCGCAACGGCTGGGCTGCCAAGCTCCACCCATAGCTCCACACTTGGCATGCGCAAACCTACTTCACAGGTTCCGTGGATGAGGTTTAGTAATTTTTTCTCAGGTTTAGGAAGTAACACGTAATACTTTTGGATATACAGGGTCTTTCATATAAAATAAGAGCGCCAAGCGGCGGCTTTGTTAACCGCAGCTGCTGTCACCCTGGCCGACCTTGTGGCGTGCCAAGGCCCCCTCCTTTAAACGTGTGTTCAATCATATATGATGCAGCGGCCTTGCTAGCGTGAGCACAATGCTGAAATCTTACTTTAGTTATTTAGTTAGTTAGTTATTGTTGATGAAACCGAAACCCCTACTTGTGCTAATTTTGTGAGTGATTTATTCGGAGACCGTTCAAGATTCTCGCCAATGTCATCTAGCTCATCCTCTGTTAAAACTGTTCGTCTGCGGGCATGTTTTTTATTGAGTACCGAGCCAGTAGTGTCAAACTTATTTGCAATTACGTGAATCTGTGCTAGTGAAGGTGGCACCTCATCAGGAATTTCCTGAACAAATGCATCACGTACCCGCCGAGCCGACTCGTACTTAACCCTAAACCGGGCGCGCTGGTGAATTTCGTTCACCAACCCGCGTATTTCATCTGTAGTTGTTAGTTCCTAAGAGCTACAACCGTGGCGCTGCTAGTACCTTCCGGCGAAGTCTTATCGATACTCTCAGTGTAGCGGTATCTGTTCAGGAAGTTGTACGTGTCACGCTATTCGACCTTGACACGCAAGTGCCGTCATTTGGTGAACTTTCTTCACCACGCGCCCGGATATGTAAGTAAAATTGTACATTATACGTTCTTGGAGTTTCATTATTTTAAAACATAGACTGTAGAGGATACAAAAGTAACTATCTATTTTTATTGTAGGGCGAAGTTTGTGAAGGATGAAGACATACAAACCCTGTTACAGGAATTATCTGATGAGGAGGAAGGATCTCAGGGAGCTGAAGTTTGTGATTTTTCTGATGGTGAAGATGAAGTGGTAAATTATTCAGACATTAATCATGACAGTGAGAGTGAACAAGAGGGTGATGTAGGCCTAGTTGATAGCTATGAACACGATGAACAAGAGAGGGATTTTTCTTAGGGAAAGACGAAACAATGTGGTGCACCAATAGCTTTTCAAAGGCTGCCTCTAGGATTAAATCAAAAAATATAATAAAAATATCTCCTTGTCCAAAAGGAGATGCGAAAACAGTGTCGTGTGAAATGGATGCTTTCTTACAGATAATTGATGTTGAAATGATCGATGAAATAGTTTCTTATACTAACATGTAGGCTATATTGCAAAGCATTGCGAAGAAGTGACTTACAGTCGGGAGCGCGATGCTAAACCTACTTGCCATGAAGAAATAATAGCTTTGATTGGTTTATTGTTCCTCACTGGTTTGAAAGGTGAACAGTACACATCTGTGGAAGAAATCTGGGCGAAAGATGGAACTGGAATGGGAATAGCAAGAGCCTGCATGTCTTCAAAGAGGTTTCTATTTTTGTTACGGAGTCTTCGTTTTGACAACAAAACTACACGTAACGATCGCCTGCGAATAGATAAACTAGCAGCAGTTCGCACATTGTTGGATTCCTTTGTAGTGAACTGTAAAAAGAGCTACACACCAAGTGAGTTTGTAACAATAGATGAGAAGCTAGTGCCTTTTCGAGGGAGATGTGCATTTATACAGTTTATGCCAAGTAAGCCGGCAAAGTATGGGTTAAAATTCTACGCCCTGAATGATGCTAAAACTTTTTATACTTCATCTCTGGAGTTATACTGTGGCAGGCAACCTCCTGGCCCCTATGAACTCTCTAATAAGCCATATGATATAGTGAAACGTCTAATAGACCACGTGAAGGGAAAAAATCGTAATCTAACAATCGACAACTGGTATACCAGCTATGATCTAGTCCTTGATCTTTTAGAAGATAAAATAACGTGTATAGGCACTCTCAGGAAGAATAAAAGAGAAATTCCTCAGCAGTTTCTTCCTCATAAAGATAGGCCAGTTGGTTCAACAACGTTTGGGTTTCAGTATGAAATCATGCTCATTTCGCATGTTCCTAAAAGGAATAAAGCAGTTATCTTACTTTCTTCTATGCACGGCGAACCCTCCGTGGATCCCAACAGTTCAAAGCCCCATGCTATACTGGATTATAACCTAACTAAAGGCGGAGTTGATACTTCCGACCAAATGGAAGGCAAGTACTCGGTAGCCCGGAAAACCCCACGGTGGACAATGTGTATTTTTTGCTCTACTCAACATTGCTGCAATAAATAGTCAGGTACTTTACAAAGGGAATCCGAAGAACCAACCAGTAAAGAGACGCGTGTTTTTGAAGAATCTTTCATTTCAACTCATGAATAAGTGGTTGGTTGAACGAGCTAAGATAGGAACTCTGCCTCCAGATATCCGAGCAGTGTTATCCCCATACCATCAGGAAGAAACATCAGAAGAGATAAAAGTGCCAACGAAGAGAGGACGATGCATTCACTGTGAGCGGAAACAAAATCAAGTCACCACAATGAAGTGTAATGAGTGTCATAACTTTGTGTGTAAAACACACTCTAGAAGATGCAATAGATGTGTAAGCTGTGAGAATAATGATAATGATTAATGAAGATGGTTAGAAGTGTTTCATTTTAAGTTCTCATGAGTGAAGTATTCATCAGTTTCAATTGTATTTTCAGTCTTCAACCCATGAACATTTTGACCCTTTATTATTATATGTATGTACTGTCACTTGTAATTTGTGTTGTAATTATTATATCTAAGGTTTATAAAGCACATAAGGAGTAACAATATCAATCGAGTAAGAATAAGTACTTGTTAACCAGATGCTAAGACTAAGAAAAATTAATGGTGAACGAAATTCACCACGCGCCCGGTAATGTAACATTTCTAGGCGCGCCCGCTCTAGGGTTAAAATAAGTTTTACATAAAAAAATACGATGTTGCAATGTTAACTGTCTCACCATTTTAGCACTTGAGGTTTAGACTGGCGACTGAGCACCTGCACGCTTATTACAATGTCAAGTTTGGTAATGTCAATCTGTTATTTTTATACAGTCCATCGGAACTTAAAATGAAAAAAAAAAAAAGAAACAGCCCTCGTATGTACTATGCACGCGCTTTCAATACTACAGCAGGGGGCCGTGGCACGCCACAAGCTCGGCCAAGGTGACCGCAGCCGCGGTTAACAAAGCCGCCGCTTGGCGCTCTTATTTTATATGAAAGACCCTGTAATCGTGCTGACCGATTGAAATCTTGTTGTTTTTTTCTTCTTCCGAATTTGGCCGCCTGTGGACCGCATGGAACCTAAGGCTTTCTGGTTAATCTCCTCTTCTCTTCCCAAAACCTCTTCATTTGTTCACTTCTGATCTTTCGCTCCTCCTCGGATATTACCAGTTTGGCTCTAATTTTAGGTTGTTTTCTCCTCGAGCATCTTGATGTTGGCAATTCGGTTTCTAATCTCTTTTCTGTTGTGGATCACATCCACTGTGAGTCCACTTTCCTTGGCGTCTCTTTTAACCTCTTCTACCCACTTAGTTGTAGCCTTCAGCTCTGTAATATACTTGAATATCCTCTTAGTCAGTCGGTTCTCGTCCATTCTCACCAAATGTCCGTAGAATTTCAACCTTCGCTTCCGCATTGTGACAGTAATTTTTTCAGTGTGTTTGTAGAGGTCATTATTCTTTCTGTTCTTCCATGTCCCGTCAGCAGTTTCCTGTGGTCCTAAAATTTTCCGCAAAATTTCCCTCTCCTTTTTTTCCAGTTCCTGTTTTTCTTGTTTACTAAGGCAAAAATATTAAATTTCCAATACTAAGGCAACACTGAAATACACCACGATAACACTGGTTATCAGACAGGTTCAACACACACCCATGTATACGGGGCTAAAGAACATGGCGTCCCAAGCCTCTAAAATGTATTAATAACAACTAAGCACATTGCGAGAGCCTCTTAGCAATATTGTAGCGGCAGTGAGGACGGAGGAAGGCCATGTAGATGGGGTCAACGTGCAATGTAACCTTACCCAGTGTATTCATCTTAACTACTGCCTGCCGCTCAGTTTTGTTTGAATATTTGTGGAACACAGTCATGAGTGTGACTCATCTCTGGCTGATAGCAGAGTGTGCCGCGCCCCAAGTCATGAGAATCACTGATTTCATTCCGTTAAGTGAATTAGCAACGTTTATTCTGGATTCTTGAAACCTGTCATCGATGCACAACAAGGTAATTTACTACTACTACTCAGTGTTGCCATGCCTATTTTTTATAACGTAGATATGTTTTTGTGCTGGGGGGTTGAAAATTGAAAATTGTTGAAATTGTTGAAAAGCCTCATTTGAATAGGCCAATAGCCAAAGGTAACAAGAAGTTCCGTGACGAACTAAAGAGCCTACTTTTCTTAAAATTTAAGATTCATGGCAATCTATATAGACCTATCTAGAAGAATAGCGAAATTAAGTTGGTAATATCGAAATTTCTAATTAGTTCGAAATATACATGTAGCCTAATAGAGCACTAGAGTTGGCAGCCCTGGTGACTGAATATATTGTTAGTTCCATCTCTTAAGATACAGGATACAATATTTGGTTGAAGTCCAATGGATAGCATGGACGTTACATGCAGTTAGACATTGGATCTATCAGCGCGCGTAAAATCATGTTGGCAACAATATCATGCATGCGTTGGTCAGAAATAATCTGAAATATTATGATCTCTTGTTGTGCCTATATTGGATGACATCCATTTGTTAGTATAGAAGTTACATGTATTTTAAAATTGGACATATCAGCAGGCTTAGAGTCATGTTGGCAGCACTGACGAACATCAGTTTCCCATAATTACTCTAGAATGTTAGGTACTATACTTATGCAAAGTTTAAAGCTGTTGGCTTACATACTTCCTGATACATTAATATTTGGATAAAAACATAGAGACAGCATTTATTATCAGTTGGCAGCCCTGGTTGCTCTTAAGAATAAGCATAGTCATATCTGTTATGGTACACATAGCACATAGGAAATTTGGTTGAAATCCAATTGATATTATAGAAATTACATGTATTTAAAAATTGGTCCTATCAGCAGTCTTAGAATCATGTTGGTAGCACTGACGTATATAAGTTACTCCAAATTAATTTAGAATGCCAGTTACTATACGTGTGCATAGTTTAAAGCTGTCGGCTTGCATACTTTCTGATATATTGGTATTTGGATAAAAGAATAGAGAGAACATTTATTGACAGTTGGCAGCCTTGGTGGCTCTTATGAATACGTTCAGTCATATCTGTTTATGTACACATATTACATACAAAATTTGGTTGAAATCCAATTGATAGTATAGAAGTTATATGCATTTAAAATTGGACCTATCAGCAGGCTTAGAATCATTTGTGGCAACACTGCCATGCATGGCCTCCTGGAAATTAAACTGAAATATTATTATCTATACGTGTGCCAATTTTGAAATAGCTCCCATTCATACCTTCCAAGATATCCAACATGGAGCTCAAATTTCAATTGCGATTTTTCAGCAGTTGGTAGCCCTGACATAATTTTCAAATAGGACCGTGAAATATTCAGGTATAGATCTTTACTCCTACCAAATTTTGTTTCGATTACTGCAGCCGTTTAGGAGTTGATAAGGGGGGGGGGGGACGACACACACACAGACAGACAGACAGAAGGACAGACAGACACACATTTGCCCGATCTCATAAGTCTACTTATTCCTCATTTTTGCAAAATATCAAAAGTAGGCTAAAAAATTATTGGCTTCGTCAAGAGACAGTGAGGAGTCATTTATCAGCATTAACCTATCTTAATCCTGTGAACATGAAGCGAAATTGCATTTGAAAATCAAAAAGTTCTTATTTAAGATATTACGGACTACCTATATTATGTTAGATTATATTCAAATATTAATAAGGGGCAGATGACCTCGTAGTTCCTCCCCTTAAAATGATAATAATTAATTAACTAACAAATATTAATATTACAATATTTTAAATATTACAATCTAAAATATTTAAAGAACTAGTTTCCCCGCCTCCAGACGCATCCTTGAAATTGTTATCTGTGTTCTCCCGTTTTTAACTCTTATAGGCCACTGCCACTTCCTTCCACTCCATGCTCAGCTTCATTCAGTTCATCCGTATTCAAGAACGTTTTGTCAGTGAATTGTTTATAATCAAGAAATTTTATGTTTTCTATATGCTTCATGTCAATTAACGTAAAGGATTGTAAAGATTCAGTTAATGTCTGTTTGTTTGTTTGTATGTTTGTAAGGATGCGCATCTTAGGCGAACGGCTGGATACACTTCTTAAAGATTTGTATTTACGTCTAAGTCAATTAGGGCACCAACCTAGGCTAGAAATAATTTTTGAAGTTCAGCAATGAAGGGACGTTTCCAATTTTATTTCCGTAGCAATTGGTTTCATAAAGAATTCTGTATGACAATAATTGTTGGAAATAATTATTTTATGCATTTTATATAAATTCCCTGCTGCTCTCGGGTAGGAATGTTGCCGGTGCCATTTGTGAAACGTCAAAGAGAATTCATAAATTGAAAATCCGCCTGATGAATACTAGAGAAGTTGTTTAATGAAATATTAAACGACGTACATGTTTTGGAATACAATGTTTCCATCCTCAGCGTGAAAAATATTATACCTTAAAAACTAGTTAAACATTATCAAAATATGGATAACGTTACAAATAATGTTCATTTAAATTAATGAAAAACTTGTAAATAAATGAATTTATATGCTATATTGTAACGTGTTTTTCGAGGGCATTTTACGCCACTGACATAAGTCAGTAGGAAGCCGTTCAATGTTTATTTACGCGGCAACTTGTTTAGCCAAGATATGTTTCATGTAACTTATTATTGTATTATTAAGGTATTGTTTTGGAGCGTTTTTATAAGATTATAAGTATACAGATAGGTTTTCGATGTTATAGAAAACACTATCAAGCGAATTATTACGAACAACATTATCGCGGAAAATTATATGATTACGGAATTTTACGGATTTTGTCAGTTAGAGTTTATTGAGAGAGAGATGATTCATTGGGAATTCAGCTACAGGTATATTCTTGTCAAGTAGCGTGACGTAAGCCGTGGGGCACTTCCAGCTGGCTGCATCAAGAAAAGGCGAAATGGCCTGGACCGGTAATCGACATCGTCGCGCCGAGTGTATTGATCCTTAGGTGGGGAGTATCGCGTGGTGGCTCAGCCAATCAGTGGAGACCGGGCGAGTAGGAGACGGTTCCGGAGAGGGGGTTCGGCGAGTGCATATATTGTTTGCGCGCCGAGAAGTGAGGACGAATATCATTGTAAAACTTGACCGTTGTGGTTGCTCGTGTGGTTGGTTCCGGTGTGATCGGACCATAACTTAACATTTCTACAACAATCTCCACAACTGACGAAGAAGATGGCGACGTCCAGAAGGCTGTGGGAAGCTCTCTTCAGCATCTAGTACGAGGGAAATGCCACGGCAATTTCCAATGGTAAGCGCGAATGACTCAGAACTACATAATCTCTCGCTTCATTGTTTCATATTCAAAATTTCAGTAACTTCTTAGCTTGGGAATAATCAGTAAAGTCAGTAATTCATCCGACTCCGTTTTCACGTAATTCTCTAGTGGTAAATTCAAATCGTTACGCTCCAATTTAAATTTATTATTATTATTAGAATTGCCACTACTTCTTTTTTATATAATAAATTCATTTCTTATACTATGCAATCTTTGCTTTCAGTAGGTAGCATTAGATATAGGCCAAATTCCTTCTCTTGATACAATTGTTAGTTGGGTTAATGATCAAATCATACCACGATCTGAGTGTGAAGATTCTTAAAGGTGTTCTGCCAGAGCTAGGTGTTGTTAAATATAAATTTAGATTTCAACTTAGCGTTGAGGTCTTGGCGCCCATTAGTACAACGTATCTTAGTCAGAGTAAACATTACACTTGTCATCCCAACGTAGAGAACCGTTACAATTGTACGCTCAACGTGAAGCAAAAGAAACCGTTACACTTGCCGCCAAACTGTGGAGATTCTTATATAAGTATTTCAAAGTGCAAGGTAGGGCTAAAGAAGACGTTACACTTGTACGCTCAACGTGGAGCAAAGAAAACGTTACAATATTAGGCAAACTACTTTAAAATACTATGTTGATATTCTATTAGTATTTCGAAAAATATATTAATAGGAGACTTCTTTTTTCGAATATCTACATTCGAAAAAAGAAGTCTCCTGTAAATTTCAACATAGTATTTGTCTAATAATTTCATATCGAATCATATATTAATAAAAAGGACTGCAAATTCTCCGCTCTGAATTCACACGAAAAGTATGATAACGTAATCAATACAAAATGTGTTACATTTTGCATTAGTAGGGCTCCTCTTTCAATGGAAAATCTAAAACATCATTTTACTGACAGTGTCTTATAGGAAAATGCAATTAAGACTATTTCATTGGTTAAACAGTCGAAATAATTTTTGCGCCTTGCAAACATCTTTAGTATATTAAGTCCTGAAAAGTATCAATATAATTTTGGAATACTCGCGTCGAGTCTAATAATTAATTTGCATACCTCTGTATTTGGTAATAATATCACCATAGTTCCCGTGGCCACATTTAAGGCACGCACCTCGGCAAGACACGACTGCCACAGTAATCCCTTGCGTAAGTGTCCGTGTTCATATACCCGCATTGGAGTCCCGCTACGTTGCAAACAGGGTGTTTCGAAAAACGTGTCCGATATTGCAACATGGGTTGGGATTGGTCAAAACGGGAAGAAATGTTCCTATAAACATATGTCCGAAAACAAATACCTGTTGAGATATGAGCCATTTTAATTGTGTTGTGTAAGTACACTTCAGCAATGGACGTCTTCCCACCAGCTACTTCTAATGAACACTCGACTGTCACACGCCTAAGGGGGCACATACAGCTTAAGGAGCCACAACACTAACGATTTTTATATTATAACAATGCCTGTCATAAATCTTGTACAACAATTATATTCATTTCCAAGGAAACACACACACCTTGCTATTAGAAACAAGGTTAAACATTTTCAAAATTCAAATGGTAATTATTTTTATCAATGTTTTCAAAATTGGTTCTTGATTTGTGCTGACCTTCACGTTTTCCTGATATCTCCCGCGTTTATAAGAATTTTTGGAGTTTTCTTTTTTTAATGTGTGTGTTAAACCTTCTGCTACAAAATGAATCTCACTCAAAACCGCTGTGGCTTTAATTAGTCTTTCTATGAAACGTTAACATTTTTTTTAGTTTTCTCAGAATAAAAATGGAAATAAAAACGCTTGATTAATTAATTAACTAATCATGTGAAAATATGTGAGGTTCATTTTGTAGCAGAAGGTTTAACACCCACATTAAAAAAAGAAAACTCCAAAAATTCTTATAAAAACGGGAGATATCAGGGAAACGGTGAAGGTCAGCACAACACAAGAACCAAATTTTGAAAAAATTGATAAAAATAATTACCATTTGAATTTTGAAAATTTTTAACTTTGCTTCTAATAGCAAGGTGTGTGAGTTTCCTGTCTGGCTGCGTGGCTCAGGGGTAACGTTCTCGCTTGCTGAGCCCAAGGTTGCAGGTTCGAAACCTGGCGCAGTCAGCTGGCATTTGAGGGTGCGCAATTGCGAGGGAGCCGTGTCAGTACATTTACTGGCACGTTAAAGATCCCCTTCGGGGCAAAATTCCGGCACCCCGGCGTCTCTAAAAGCCAGGGTAGTTAAAAGGGACGTAAAACCAATAACATTATTATTATTATTATGTGAGTTTCCTTGGAAACGTAAATCATTGTTGTACAAGATTTGTGGCAGGCACAGTTATAATATAAAAATCGTTATTGTTGTAGCTCCTTAAGCGTTGGGCAAACATCGATCCACACCACCAATCAGGAGCTATGATGATTTCAGTCGGTATGTCCCGGATACCATCTGCACGTTGCAAGAGATGCTCCACATGGTTACCACATGCTTTGGGTCTTCTTCGCAAGGAATCCCCAACTCGTCCAATAACGCCTGGCTGCTCGCGGATGTGGACACACTCATGGGTCACACGCTCTTGTAACATCTGCATATTGTCTTTAATTGCCCCCATGGCCAGAAATCTAATGGATTAAGGTCCAGAAATCCGGGAGGCCATGCTAATACCATTTTCTAATCCATAGGAAAAACCATGTTTGCCATTTCCCTCGAGGAATACTCAATATCACTGTTTTCGTCATCCACACAGCACGGGACCAACAGTCTGTTGCGGGTAGCGTACTGCACTACCAGCAAAACTGCATACTATGACTGAACATCAGACTCATGTAAAGACCTTCAACAGAAGGATGCCTGCACCACCGAACATAACGCCTCCTCCATTTGGGTAAAATGGTGCATGTCTCAACAGGTATTTGTTTCCGGACATATGTTTATGGGAAATGTTCTTCTTGTTATGACCAATCCCAAACCCTGTTACAATATCAGACACTTTTTTCGAAATGCCCTGTATACGCTGCAACAACGCCCTCAAACGGAAACTTTTTGATAACAAAAAGACATATCTTATCACAAAGAAAATAAAGCAATCCATCATTTTTATTGAAACTGTCTGGTGGTTCATAACTTTTGTTAGGTTCTGTACAGCAGAGCAGAATCCCAGAGAGTCCTTTTATTGCTTGCTGATTCTATCTCTTCGCCTCATTGCTCCCAAGAGCGGCAGAAAATGAAATGTGATTTACTGGCACTGGACTGTCCCTTATATCATGGATAGACTGCCTCATATTCGCTTCAATGGCTTCTTCGACTGACTGGCTTGAGGGAGGAATATCGCTATTAAAATCTCCTTTATCTGCTACCTGAGATCAGAGCGGTATACAGGGAAATCAATTAACTTCCAATACTTGGGAAGCAAAATAACCAGTGATGGACGTAGGAAAGAGGATGTAAACAGTAGTTAGTATATTGGCTTTCACGACCAGTGAATTAAAACTCGCCCCCAGGGGCTCACATCTAATGGGACGTGGGTTGGCCACCACGGGGCCCCAGCTGAGTCCGGCATTGCTTCCACTTACTTGTGCCAGCCTCCTCTCTGTCTTCTTTCCTTTCGACCTCACTTGGTCAACTCTTGTTCTCTTCCGACCCCGACGGTATTAGGGTATCCGAGGTCTAGGGAGTCTCTTCCTTTCCCGCCTTAATTGGCCCTTGTCTCATCTTTTCTGATTCCCTTCTTCTGCGAGGAGTCAGCCTTCTTTTTCTTTTCAGGTTATCTCCTGCCTTCTGCTAAGGCCCTCAAGGAGGCAGGTTGTGTGTAGCACCACCACTTCTGGTGCACCCTGGATATTGCTACACCCTCAGGGGCTCACGGCTGGTGAGTTCGGGAGTTGGCTACCCCGAGGGATTCTTGAGCTGGGTCCGGTTTCCCCCTTTTGTTCCTTACCTGTAGGGAGGACCCTCTCCTCTTTCACTTTCCTATCTGCCTTTCATGGCTCTCCTTCCTCCCAAGTCCCTCAATCCGCATTCTTCGAGGGTTGAGGGCATTTCTTTTCCTCCTGTCCTTCATTTGCCTTATTCTCCTTTAGTTTTCCATTTCTTCTTCTCGTATGTAGGTTAGTACTGTAGTTATAGTTATAGTTTACATTTCATTTTCATCTTCACGATCACCCAAACCATCAGAGGCCGATAACCTAGATGTTAGTCCCCTTAAAACAACAATTATCACCATAATCATGAATTAAAACTCAGCATTTTTTCTAGGTTTGTGCTGTGTCTTGTGTGGGGATTCACCTAGGACACCAAGCTGGCTCATCAGCGGGCTCTTGGTATCCACGCCTAGACCCCCTCAGGAGTAGCGAAAAAAATATGTTGAGTTTTAATTCACTGGCCGTGAAAGTCATTATACTATCTTTTTGGAAGCCTTCATGGGGAGGTTACGGCTGCTTCAGCCCTTAGTTCTCGCAGTAAAGAGGCGCAGGTGCGCTTCATAAAAAAGAGAGGTAGCACTCAGTTCGCTACTCCTGTGGGGGTCTGGGTGGGGACACCAAGAGCTCGCTTATGAGCCAGCTTGGTGTCCTAGGTAAAACCCCACACAAGACACGGCACAAACTTAGAATAAATGCTGAGTTGTAAACAGTAGTTGTTGTTGATTTATTTAGTGACTAAGCGTCTTCGTGATCATGAAGCCCCGAGGACTTGGGTGTGTGTGTTTGTGTGGGGAATCTGCCTGAAAATCTGTGTTATTGTGATGGTTGTATTAGAGTGTGTATTTGAAATCAATCTTCTATAATTAAATCCCTGGCTCGTGGACTGGTTTTATTTTGATATCTTCGTGGAAAAGAATGCTGAAACTAACATAAAGTGGCGAAGCCAAACGACATTTCTTATAAATTTTAAACTCTTTTTTACAGGAAGTGGTCAGTCCACTTACTTGTGCCAGGTTCCTCTCCGTCATTTTTCCTGTCGACTTTCCTTGGTCAACTCTTGTTATCTTCGACACCATTGGTTGTTCAACACGATTGTGCCAAATTAGAATGGGTGGATCAAATTAATTCCCCTTCCCCTACTTGTTCGAGGAGTGTGTAAATAAAAATATAAATAATTCATGTAATACAGTAGTCTACTGTTTGTAGAAAGCGAAACACCCAGAAGAAATGGTCAGAGACACTCCCAGAACAGGGGTCGTGTAGGCCTACGGTACCATACTAAGTGATTGAAATCGCAGGGAGATGGCGTGCACATTGGCCCACCAGTGTCCTCTGTCGTGGGACCGGACAGGTCAGTGTTCCGCACAACTCTGTCGGCGTGGGGCCGTCATACCAAGTGGAAACGTGTAAGCAAGTACAACGATGCCTCGACGACATCACAGGGTGGACTATCAGCATGTGAGTGTGGTTGAACGGGGCAGAATGCTTGGGCTCCGGGAGGCGGGTGTGTCGTTCCGGCACATTGCGGCTCGGACAGGGCACGTTGCGTCAACAGTAAGGCGTATGTGGATCCAGTGGAGAGAGGAAGGCCGTACACAGCGATGACAGGGTACAGGATGACGCAATGTGACCACAGTGCGAGACGACCGCCATCTACTCCGCATGACCGTATCGGACAGAACAGCGTCGTCCTCGGTGTTGGCTTGACTCTGGAGCACTGAAACCGGGGTGGACATTTCTGCGTCGACGGTGCGGCGCCGTCTTTTTAGGGCTCAAGTGGTAGCACGCATGCCACTGCGTCGGCTTCCATTGACTGAGAACCACCGACGCCTCCAACTACAATGGGCACGTGCACGCCGACACTGGCAGGCTGAGTGGTGAAATGTAGTTTTCGGACGAGTCCCGCTTCAACCTGTCCTACAGTGATGGCCGCATACGCGTTCGACGCCGCCGTGGAGAACGCAATCTGGCAGACTGTATTGTTGAGTGGCATAGCGGACAAACACCAGGTGTAATGGTTTGAGGCGCAATTGCCTATAACAGGCGATCGCGCCTCGTACCTCTTGCGGGCAATCTGAACAGCGACCGCTACATCGGGGAAGTTGTACAGCCCACGGCACTGCCCCTCTTGCAGGCCGTTCCACTGGCCATATTTCAGCAGGACAATGTCCGCCAGAATGTGGCGAGGAAAGTGCAAGCCTACTTCGCAGAACGACGGATACCTCTACTTCCATGGCCTGCCTGACATGTCGCCCATCGTACATGTCTGGGATATGATCGGTCGGCAATGTGTTCGTTCAGGTCCATCTGCCGCCACTGTTGATGCTTTGTGGACGCGCCTACAAACCGCGTGGGACGGTATTTCCCAGCAGCGTATTCAAGCGCTGTATGATTGCATGCCACGACGTCTAGCGGCTCTGAGTGCAGCACGTGGTGGCGTGACGCCGTACTGAAGATCGACCGTCAACGTGGATGTACCGGACTGTCCTTCTAATTAGTAAAGTATTGTCATGTCCCTAATCTGGGGTATAAAGTGCAATGTGGTCACATCACTTGTTCTTGGCTTTTCACTTTCAACAAACAGTAGTGTATTTCCTTCATCTAGTAGGGAGATAAATGTTACTCCACGCCCAATCTAATTGGTCACAATAGTGGTCATCGACTGAAAACCATTTCGGTTGATACTAGGCACGTCCAGAAAGTAAGTTCCGTCTCTATACGTTACCCCAGCATCACCGCAATCGCAGTTCGGTGCATGCGTGGTACAGTAGTTGCTCTGAGTCAAGGAGAGGGAGATGACGACATTTTTAGATCGCTGTCTGTTGTTTACGCTTCACAGTGCGTTGTTAGAATAGCAAAGTTGTTTGAAAATCCCACCGCTTGTGAGATTAGATCCGTCATTCGTTTTCTGAATGCGAAGAACACTGAATCGGTCGACATTCATCGACAGATTTACGATGAGTGATTCAATGGTAACGAGGTCCTCTCCAAAGGAAGGCTTACTCAGGGATTTTTAACGCTCTTAAAAATCCGACGACTTCGGCCGGGTTAGAACCAACGACGTTGGGAATAGAAGCTCACCATGCTACCAACTAGGCCACCTAAGTCGCCATAAATTACGTAGGCAACACTGTAAATGGCTTTCAAACACTTCAGTCATACAAACAGTTTTATCTAATGTACCGCATAATAAAAATCAAAAACTGTTTCAGTTCAACATAGTGATTGAGTGAGGCTGCTCATACACATAACCACTGTGAATAACTTATTGTAGGGCGAGGTGTGACGCGTCGCAACGGGAAGTCTTTGTTGTTGTTGTTGTTGTTGTTTCACTTGAGGGGCTCGGACACCGCGGTTGATTAGACTCGTGATAATGGTTGAGTGTGGAATTTTGTCTAATAAGCTGTGTTATTGAGGTGTTTACATGTGTGTGTGTATTTGTAATTGAGGAGAGGATTAGGAAAGAAGTGGCCGTGACCTTAAGTGAGAAACAATCCCAGCATTTGCCTGAAGTAGAAGTGGGGAAACTATGGAAAACCACTTCCAGCATGGCTGAGGTGGGAATCGAAGTCTCCTCTTCTCAGTTTTACCTCTTGAGGCTGAGGGTACCCCGTTCCAGCCCTCAGACAAGAATTAAATTTCATGGCAGTGCCAGAAATCGAACCCGAGTCTCCGGGGCGCTAGCCACTACACTATGAAGTGGATTTTCTTCTTTGACATTGGTGTGAGTCACGAGATTGTACGTCCTTGCCTCCGGCTGGAATCGATCCTCTGACCTCATAGCGGTGCCACTCACTTAAAGCGTCCCCGGTCATGAGTTTATTATTACAGTTGGATGATGACAGGCTCGTAGTTTCCTAATATCTACTGTGGTGACAACCGACTGCGTAGCAGTGCGTGTTAAGGGGACACTTGTGGGTTTCGAATGTCCTATTTATCCAATGCTAAAATGTAAAATATTTAGGTTCACTTTGTAGACAAACGAACCACTGGAATATATTTCTAAAAGATCGTGGATGTAGGGTATTATATGTTGAACAATACCATGCAGATTTAATACATTAGCACTCATGAGGCATGAGATGTAAATTAAATAATATGAGATCAAATAGGATGTCCCCATCGATTAATCAGATTAATATTTGATCTGTATATAAATCAAACTGCCATTGTTCGGCTTGGAAATTACGTATCAGAACCCGCTAAGATCCGCAAAGGTGGGCGACATGGTTGTTTGCTGTCCCCTGGACTGTTCAATGCCTTCGCTGAAGCTATAACTAAGTGGGCTTTTAAAGGTTCTAATATAGGAGTGAAAGTTGGTGGAAGACTTATCCAGAATATTAAATTTGCTGATGATCTGGCATTACTTGCAGTAAATCCGCATACATTAACAAACATGTTGCAATGTTTAAATGATACAGCTACAGAATATGGAATGAAAATCAATTTTAAGAAGACCAAGATTCTGGTGATAAGTAAGCATCAACATGAACTAAATTACCATAAATAAAGGACCAGTACAACAGGTCAGTCGTTTTAAATACCTTGGTCAGATCTTCACAGAAGACCTACGATGTGAAGTTGAAATCAGGAGCCGTATAGCCATAGCCAAGCAGGCATTCCGTGAAAAGCATTCTCTAATTTGTCAACGCTTGATGTCCCTCAGCCTTAGAAAACAACTGGTTAAGACCTACATATGGCCAGTTGCAATGTACTGCAGTGAGACCTGGTCAATAAATAGAGGTGAGATTAAACGACTAGAAGCGTTTGAGATGTGGTGTTGGCGCAGAATGGAAAAGATCAGCTGGGTAGAGAAAATGACCAACATAACGGTGCTGGATCGAATAAAGGAAAAACGGCAAATGATCCGCCAGATATATAGAAGGAGATCCACCTGGCTTGGCCACAGGTTACGACATGGTGGTCTGATGATCGACATACTAGAAGGCAAAATACCTGGAAAACACCCTCGCGAGAGGCCACGGAACACTTTCATGAGATCTTTCCTAAATAGCTATGGCATACGAAGTTATGAAATGGTCAAAAGGACAGCACAAGACCGAACAACGTGGAAAAGACTCATTGTAGGGGCAGACCAGTCGCTTGACTGAAAAACATGATGATTGTGTGATCACTTCTTTACGATAAAAGCCGAATTTTCAGTGCTTGTAATTCAAGTATTGTCACTTCTACGCAACAGATTACCATAACTGTGCACCAGTTTCATAATTTGTGTATGAAGAGGAACTTGTGTAGCTCTGTTACTTTTCAAAAAACTCGTACCTAAAAGTGATAATAATAATTGTTGTTTTAAGGAGCCTAAGATCTAGGTTATTGGCCCCTAATGGATTGAGTGCAGTCCAACATAATGGCAATGGCTATGGAGCTTGGGAGGTGGCACCATCTGTGGCCAAGTTGGAAGTCAATTCCCAACAGGCCTATCCTGTGCCTTCTGCTCAAGGCAGGGTGTGTGTAGCCCCACTACTTCTGGCGCACCCTCGATGGTGCTACACCCTCAAGGGCTTCCGGCTGGTGAGTTCGGGAGTTGGCGATCCCGAGGGATTCCTGAGCTGGGTCCGGTTTTCCACTATTTACATTGCATCTTTTCCACTTCACAAGACTCCCGCACACTTCCTTGTGGGAGAGAAACTCACTACAGTTCCATCTGGGCCTGAACCACCAACGGGTTCCTGTTCGAGAATTCCGACTGCGTCATAACAACTGGCGGACGACTTCTGGAAGCGCTGGAGTAAGGAGTACCTACTGTTGCTGCAGCGCTTCCATCAAGTCCAGCAGCCCAAGAAGAACTCCACGCTGAGGGTAGGTGACGTCGCGCTCCTTCAAAGTGACCTTCAGCCGAGACATCTCTGGAGAAGGTCCGGATCCACGAGCTGCGTACTGGAAGGGACGGGATTGTAAGGACTGAAATCCTTTCCACAGCAGATGGAAAACAGCTGGCCCGACCCGTTCAGCTGGTCGTACCTCTAGAGGTAGACCAGGGTGGGGAGGATGTTGGGAATTGACTTCCAACTTGGCCACAGATGGTGCCACCTCCCAAGCTCCATAGCCATTGTCATTATCTTGGACTGCAGTGTGTATGTGTTTTATCTGTCGCTCCTACTCTTTGTATTGTTACTCTTTTTATTCTGTGATATGTAATAAAAGGATGGCGAGTTTAGAATAGTGACTAGTGTGTGTTGTCAGTTTTATGCCTCCCTATCCCTCAATAAGGCCTATGAAGAGAACAGAAGAGGTCTGGCCCCACGAAGAAGGAGGGATCAGAAAATATGAGACATGTGGCACGTAGGCTATCTCCCAGACTGCGTTTGATAGAGGGTAGATTATGGTGTGAAGTCAAACTGTGAAATGAAGTGGTCCTCGTCCGTCTCGTTGCGTAGTTGCTAGCATTCTTCCGTTCTGTCACCGCGGAGGCCCGGGTTTGAATCACGGCTTTGCCAAGAAATTTAATTATGGTCTGAGTGCTAGAACGGGGTGTACTCAACTTCATGAGACAAAACTGAGAAGAGATGGGTTCGATTCTTACCTCAGCCATCCTCAAAATGTTTTCCGTGGTTTGCGTCTGGCTGCGTGGCTCAGGGGTAACGTTCTCGCTTGCTGAGCCCAAGGTTGCAGGTTCGAAACCTGGCGCAGTCAGCTGGCATTTGAGGGTGCGCAAATGCGAGGGAGCCGTGTCAGTACATTTACTGGCACGTTAAAGATCCCCTTCGGGGCAAAATTCCGGCACCCCGGCGTCTCTAAAAGCCAGTGTAGTTAAAAGGGACGTAAAGCCAATAACATTATTATTATTTTCCGTGGTTTGCCTTTGTTCATCCTGGGAATGAACAAGGGTTCACTAATGGTGCAGAGTTAACGTTTCTGTGCCAAAAAAAAAACACGGCAAACACCCACGACGAAATGACAGGTGACGTGTATGAAAAGTGGTTCGCCGTGCAATTGCTCCCCAATGTTCCCGAAGGATCTATCCTAGTAATAGACAATATAGGCTATCACAGTCGGAAAAGCGAACTTTTACCTGCAATTTCATGGAGAGAAGACCGAATTATATATTGGCTCATTCAAAAGGGGTCCCTTTTCGAAATGATATGTTGAAACGTGAGCTTCTTTTTATTGTGACACAAAACAGAGACTGGTATGATAAATACATCATTGACGAGATGGCTAAATCAGCAGAAAAATATGTTCTTCGTTTGCCACCATACCACAGTGAACCTGATCCCACCGAAATGGTATGGGCGCAAGTGAAGAACTATATAAAATCGAACAACGTCTCATTCAAGAAATGAAGAATTAAATTTCGGCTGCATACCACCACTTGACCACAAAACATGTAGCCTATATATTCGAGAAAATGTAATATTATAACATTATATTCATAAATGATTGAACATTATTATAATGTGTGCATTAAGATCGCGCTCTGAGCTTCGGTGTATCATATCTAAATATTGTACCGTCGTTCGCTGCAAGGCATGAGGTACAGTTATATACAACAAACAAATATTTTGGAAATTTCCTGAGATTTGCGTAAAAGCACGCCTGTATACCAGTTATGTTATACCAAGTGTCCGGCCTTGCAGAACTTTGTATATGCAGTAGATCTGGCATCAGCGCGCTCCATTTAATGCGTACTGTCTTTTAAGGTAGAGACGCACTATAGACTGCTGGCGAGTTCTGGAGATCACTTGGCCCATAGCCTTGCGACCTTACTTCCAAAGAATCCGTCTCTTAAACAAACAGCTGTGCCACCCAGGCCGACACGTGTACTAAATGGAATTAATTATAAGTAGATCGTATCTAATGAATACATGTCTTAATGATGTGTTGAGTACGTCGATGACTTCTCATTTAGAACATGCTGGACTCACACACCGCTCCTAATAATGAGGTGTTTCATACACGCTACAGGCAGACTATCGTAACCATTTCCTTGTGCTTTTTGTCCAAGCATAGCCCCAGGCTGTTCAAACTTCAGAGTCACGCCAAGATGTTATTAAAGTCAATAAAACATACCCTGCGGGTACACTCAGTAGCAACAAGCAAGGCTGTATTGCATGCTGATAGAAAACCTGTATTGGAGATCATCGGCCTCCAGTGGCTTAATAGCTAGTCTTCAAATCCCTAAATAGCGGATTCAATCTTGACCTAGTCTGACTGTGATAGCCTTGTGTTGGTAGATTTACTGGCAACTAAATGAACCTTAGTGAGGTAACGGTCAGATTCCCTGTCGTCTCACAAGACCTTAGTGGGACATAAATGCGCATCTTCATTCAAGTAGTTAGTGACAGTGAGTCAGACAGATTGAAAATGCACTCACCGCTCATTAATCTGCCAGTCCTAATAGAAATATCATACAGGCCCTACCAAAAGTTTACGGACACCAGCAAATTACATGATAATTTTTCCTGTCCCTGTACTTTTGGTCTCAGGCATACGAATTTTTACAGGGACCTAGAACGTGTTCCGAGGAACATTATGTGAATTGATTATGAAAACATCACTGTTAGTTTTGAAGTTACGAATTCCTTTGTTTTAGTTGTGAAAACAAAAACGTGTATTATTTCATATTTGAAGCGATCTGATTATGAGAATTACAACATTGGTTATGAAGAAACACAGATACATATTTGCAAATAGAACACGAGAATGTGCTTCCATTAAGAGATACCACCAGTTTTATAGCCCGAAACAGAACCACAGAAAAATGTCAACAGACAGACATTCTTTGGCCTTGGCTGGGCGGGAGACCTTTCAAGCTACAGAGATCCTTTATGTTTCACAGTTTTACAGTTGCAGCACAGTGTTGGATCAAGAACAGCTTTCTCCTAGGTCAAAGAATGTCTGTCTATTGACTTTATTCTGTGGTTCTATTTCGGGTATAAAACTGGTGATATTTCTAATGGAAACTCATTCTTGAGTTCTATTGCAATTATAAATATTTTAAAGGTATCTGCGTTTCTTCATAACCAAAATTGTGGATTTAAGCCTCACACAGTAGTGTTCTGCCCAGATCGCTTCAAATATGAAAGAAGTAGTTCCGTGAAGAACTAAAGCCTATTTTCATATATCCTACTTATGTTAATTGCCACTATCAACATACAAAATTTCAGTTTGATTGCTGTAATAGATTCGTAGATATTGAGAACCGACTAAATATTTCGGATGGTCGCCATGTTGGATTTTTACATATGTAGGTCTTGGTTGTGAACTGTTACATGAAGATTATTGTGTACGTGTAGTATTCAAATTTCGATTGCATGATTAGGACACAAGAAGTAAAAACGAGATTTTAAAATTTTGCACAGCTGCCATCTTGTGGTTATGGAAACAATTGAAATAAATTAGATGTCAGTGGATTAACATTTGTATAAGGATTTACTGTACCAAGTTTCACTGCACTCGAATGGTTAAATTGCGAGAAACGTCCATGTAAATATTTATACTTCGCGTCGCCGCCATGTTGGATTTGTGATCACCAGGTTATTGAAAGGTGAACTTATGTTCATAGCTCTTATGAACGTTAAAAAATTAGTTTGATTGCCGTAATAGATTCGTAGATATCGAGAACCGTCTAAATATTTCGGATGGTGGACACTTTGGATTGTTATATGTATAAGCCATAGAGTTATGTACCATTAAAGGAAAATGAATGCGTAGATTCATTATTCAAACTTTCATTTCGATCGCATGATTACGACACAAGAAATAAAAACTTAATTTTAAAATTCGCACAGCCGCCATCTTGAGGTTATGTAAACAATTGCACAAAATTAGATTCCAATGCATTACAATGTGTATAAACATTTGCTGTACCATGTATCATTGCGTTTGGATCATTAAATCGCGAGAAAAGTCTATTTAAAAGTCGCAAATTCGCTTAGCCGCCATGTTGGTTTTGTAGTTACCGTATTTTCGAAAGTCACATAGGTGAACTACTAGTAGTTCCCTTTATGTTCTACAAAATAAACTTAAATTATTTATTAGAATCCTTTATAGCCTATATAGTACATGAAGTATTCAAACCCGAGACGATTTATTTTATAAAAGTAATCTTCCGCCCCGTTTCCGCTTTCCTGTCAGGGCGCCATGTATAGTGAAATAGTCTATATTTCAGGGGCTACTGAGAAGATACAGTTTCTTCAATTAGTATGCACAGCAGCGCTCCACAGAGCGACGTGTAACACTCGTGGCCAATGGCCATGTTAAACCTGGTCTAGGATCGCCGCAAATTACGGTGAATGGTCTTAAAACACACGTTTTACTTCCCTAATGCATAAAAATAGCTTTGTAAGAGCATTATAAATCCCTCAGTATGCCTTTCTTCGGAGGGGAAGTAAAGCCGGCGGTCTCATGTCATAGATTTATGGCATGAAAAAGAACCTTCCACTAATTACACTTGTGTGAAGCTAAATTATAGGTTAGAAGTTTACTAACGCTCTTTGGTTCCAACGTTCGTCGCCAGGAGCCGTCTGCGGAGGCATCTAGTAACCAAGTTCGAAACTAGTTGTTGTTGACGGAGGCGTTTGGTAGAAAAAGTAGGAACTACTTGGGCCGAAGCCGTCGGAATTTTTAAGAGCGTTAAAAATCCCTCAGTATGCCTTCCTTCGGAGGGGAAGTAAAGCCGGCGGTCCCATGTAATAGATTTATGGCATGTTAAAGATCCTTCCACTAATTGCACCTGTGTGAAGCTAAATTGGATAGGTTAAGAATGTAAACAACGCTCTTAGGTTTCTATGTTCGTTGCCAAGAGTCGACTGCGGCGGCGTCTAGTAGCTCAGTTCTGAACTTGGCCTAGTAGTCGTTGACGGTGGCGCTTGGCGGCAAAAGTAGGAACTATCTGAAAAATTCATAGTTGCAGTACTTAAATTAACAAACAGATAACACACACTAATACAGTCATCACAATTAACACCGGTTATCAGACAGATTCTACACACACCCAAAGTACACGGGGCTACATGACCGCGTTGTCGCAGCCCCTAAACTTAAGAACCAACCAACCAACCAAAAAATGAAAGTAGACTTATGAGATCTACACAGGGCCAAAAATTGTGTGTATGTCTGTGTATGTGTGTACTAGCAATGTCTGCCCCCTCCCCCCGTATCAAATCGATTCCCCTTATCAATTCGAACACGGTGAAACCGAATTGAACGCAATTTGGTGCAAAGGTAGATCTAGCAAAGAGCACCTCAGTGTCATGTTTTATATTGACGCCATCTTGATGGAAACGTAATGGCGGCCACCCAAATGTTAAAAGCATAAATCCAATTACGACCAACCAATTAATCTGATCTCTACCAACTTTTGCAACAACATACCTTCATATGAGAAGAGTTCTTTTCCCAAGATACAAGGTCATCAGTCCAATAGTTTGCATATGGCGGCCATATATGTGTTCAAATCGATTGCCCCTATCAATTCAAACACGGTAAAACCGAATTGAACGAATTTTGGTACAGAGGTAGCACTAGCAAAGGGCACCTCAGTGTCATGTTTTATATCACCACCATCATGACGGACATGGAATGGCGGCCACCCAAATGCTAAAAGCTTAAACCAAATTACGACCAACCTAATTATTTGATCTCTGCCAAATTTTGCAACAACATTCTTTTTTGTGGGAAGCATCTTTTGACTGAACTAAAAGGTCATCAGCCCAATAGTTTGCAGTTAGCGGCCATGTATGTGTGCAAATTGATTCCCCATATCAATTCAAACACGGTGAAACCGAATTGAATGATTTTTTTACAGAGGTAGCACTAGCAAAGGGCACCTCATATTCATGTTTAATATTCGTATAGCACGTTGTATTTAATCAAGCTACTACAACCAACATTCAATTATAGGCTACTCCTTGAAAAGGACAAAGAATTATAACAATTCCCATGCATTTAGGAGAAAGTAGGCTGTATGTTATTTACTGAACATCTTGTTTACTAATATCATGTAATTTTTTTTTTTCAAGATTAGGCAGACACCCATTACAATTGAATACAATCGTGTTCACCGACTGAAAAACATTAAATTTTGATTGTGTTGACAGACTGAAAAGCTTTGTATAATAGGGTGGGTTATAGACAACGGAGGAGTAAACAACTATTTCTACATCATTTCCAGATGTGTATTTCATCATTACGACAAGTATTTTGGCTAATTTCATTAACTTAGCAAATTTTATCGTAAGTTCCGCGCATATGCAGTGTTACTCTACGGAGGTGTGCAAATGATTAGACTAAACAATCAGTAACAATTTTTTATTCAGAATAATTGTACTATCCAACTGGTTACACATTTTATTGGTCTACTTAATGATGACTAGGGTTTGGAAGTATAAGGCCTAAAGAAGTACAAAATATGCAAGCAAATATGCCCTACAAACTAGCTAAATATGACCTAAAAACTATAAAATATGACCAAAACTATGAAATATCACATGAATTTTTGGGATCACTAACATACAGTAAACGTCTTAAGTTCCAAAGCGTGACATCCTGTTGAAAGGCGGAAGCACACTATCGTCATATTCCGTGTTCTCATGCGTACAGTGTCACAATCTAACTTGTCCTGAAAGAAGTGCTAACAGACGTCCGTAGAGGAGCGCCTTCTTGGAATCAGGTCTTCTTAACCTGCTATCTGCCTGTTCCTGGAAAAGAAAGAAAAATATATCTACTGCACTATTTGGAAATCCTGTGTTTGAAACTCGACGCGTACCTTGTTAACGACGCCTCAATTTAAACGAAAATGCTGAAATTATAACCAAATATGACGTTATATCACTAAACTATGACCAAATATGACCAAAACAAAAACAATGGCCGAAATATGCATTTATAGGCAACATCAAATTGCTTTAAACATGGTCAGGGACCCATCATTCAAACTTATTTTTCAGATTTCAGGTAAAATGAGCTCAGGAAAAAAAAATACTTTTCCTTAACTTCCGAACCTTAGTGATGACTAGGGCTCGGATTTTTAGGTGCAAAAAATCGGGGAAATATTTATTTCTTATGTATTAAAATACCTGAAATATGTGACAAAATGTAAACTTATTTAATTATTAAGTACTTTATTAATGTGAATACAAACAATATACAGTACTTGCGAATGAAAATTCGTGTTGACCGACTGAAAAGCACTAAACTCTTGTTTACTAAGGCAACACTGAAAAAAGGCTTCAAACCCCACAAAACGCAAAATATGTTATGCCTCACTGACTGCTGAAGAATTACAATACACAACGAGATTCATCTTCACGTTGTCCATCAGTAATGACAGACGATTATTGCGAAACACTTCTTCTGAAGGCGCGAAACTGTGGCAATGTGTTTCTTGCCCTTGAGGTGCTGTGTAAGTTGAGATCGCTGTTCAGCCATGATTGCTTTCCCACATGGTTGGCAGAGCAGAAGTAAATTAATCCTTAATTCTGCAACATACTGCTTTAGACGATAACTTGTAGTTGCTTTCACTTTAGGCATCGCAGAACTGCCTTACATTTCACAATGCCAGAAATGAACTACATGTGAGTGACACTGGTTCCAGGTAGCTGGGGGAGGGGTGCAATATGGCTATGGACAACGAAATCCCCGGCTTCCACAGTGAGTGGCACGCGACGACAAGTTATGAATAACACAGTTGCAAGTTGACATTAGATAGATTAGATAGCTCACAGTTTCTTCCCCGTTGAAGTAACACAGAACAAAAATGCCATAAACTCAAAGATGTTTAAAAATGTGAATATTATGTCCTTTTATGTGATAATAAGTAAAAAGCAAGCAGGAATTTATGTAATTATAGAGAAAGTGTTTAAAGTATGTATTTACATAAAAATATATTTATTTACCTAAATATGCGAGCCCTAGTGATGACATCCCTCCTATGGAATTACAACCTTTCCAATTAGGAATTGTGTCTATATATTCCGAATTGGGGATTCCGAGGGACACCTGAGCTGGATCCGTTTCCTCTTTATTCATTGACTTTGGGATATACTCTCTAAATCAGCTGGCTTAAATCCATGGTCCACAAATCCTAGACTAGTTCACGAGCGTCTCATCAGTAAAAAAAAATGATACTTCTGCTCCAAATGTTCACGAGAACTAGAATTAAGTAATCAAATTATGACGCGTGACATTCTCTATTAACGCGGAATCAACGTATGTTGTGCCTTTCTCTTTGCCCAATAGCTCTTAATATGCATGGATTGTTGTAGTTTCTGTTCCTCCGACCATGCACGTCGTGTTGGATTCTTCTGATCTTCCTCAAATCCCCTTGTGTGAACAATATTCCTGATTACATTTCTATTCATCAGATCTGGCGATCCCATCTCCACTAGGAGCCTCTCCACCTGTTTGTACCACTTTGGTCTTGTACGTTTGTTCTGTAGAAATTTGTGGATTCGATAAGTAAGTCTCGTATGATTCATTCTTTCCAAATGGCACAAAAATTGAATTCGTCTCATTCTCATTGGTATTGGTAAGTTTAAAAATGTTCATATATATTTCAGAGTTTGGTCTGGGATAGTGTATGCCATTTTTAGCCTATTTTCAATTTTGAATAAATAGGCTTATGAGATCACCTTTTGTCCGTGTGTGTGTGTGCGTGTGTGTGTGCGTGTGTGTGTGTGTGTGTGAGGTGTGTGTGTGTGTGTGTGTGTCCCTAATAAAATCTAAACGGCTAGAGCGATTTCAATGAAACTTGGTAAGTTCTTAGCACTATTCCCGGCGACCTTGACTGTGCCCTTCAAATTTTGTTACGTCTCACCGATCCAACATGGCGGCTGTGCGAAATATTTCACTTGCATTCAATATCTCCGAAACTATTACCGATATCGCCCTGAAATTGTGTACGGTGATAAAGGGCACTACTAGAAGTTTACCTATGAGACTTTCAAAAACCTGGTGACTACAAAACCAACATGGCGGCCAAGCGAAATTGAGACTTTTAAGTAGACTGTTCTCGCGATTTAACTATCCAAACGTAATGAAACTTGGTACGGCAAATGTTTATACAGATTGTAATGCACTGGTGTCTAATTTAGTTTAATTGCTTACATAACCTCAAAATGGCGGCTGTGCGAAATATTTCACTGACATTCTATATCTCCGAAACTATTACAGATATCACCCTGCAATTTTGTACGGTGATAAAGGGTACTGATACAAGTTTACCTATGTATATTTCATAAACCTGTAAAGTATAAAACGAACATGGCGACCAAGCGAATTTAAAATATTTTAATAGACTTTTCTCGTGATTTAACTCTCTGAGCGCAGTGAAATGTGGTACAGTAAATGATTTTGCAGATTGTAATGCACTGCCATCTAATTTAATTCAATTGTTTACATAACCTCAAGATGGCGGCTGTGCGAAATGTTAAAATTAAGTTTTAATTTCTTGTGTCGTAATCATGCGATCGAAGTGAAAGTTTGAATAATGAACCTAGGCAATAATTGTCCTTGAATGGTACATAACTCTATGGCCTATGCATATAACTATCCTAAATGTCGAGCTTGCGCAATATTTAGACGGTTCTCAATATCTATGAATCTTTTACAGCAACCAAACTGATTTTTTTTTATGTTCATAGAGACTATGAACATATGTTCATCTATAGGACTTTCAATAACCTGGAGAGCACAAATCCAACATGGCGGCGACACGAAGTATAAATATTTAAATGGACGTTTTTTGCGAATTAACTATCCGAGTGCCGTGAAACGTTGCACGTTAAATGCTTTTACAAATGTTGATCCACTGGCATCTAATTTATTTCAATTGTTTGCATAATCACAAGATGGCTGCTGTGCGTAATTTTAAAATCTCGTTTTTACTTCTTGTGTTCTAATCATGCGATTGAAGTTTGAATACCACACGTACACAATAATCTTAATGTAATAGTACAAAAATAAAAATCCAACCTGGCGACCATCTGAAATATTTAGACGGTTCTCAATATCTACGAATCTGTTATAGCAATTAAACTGAAATTTTGTATGTTGATAGAGGCAATTAACATGAGGAGGATATATGAAAATAGGCTGTATAGTTCTTCACGGAACTACTTGTTAATTCTTAACCCTACGATCTTTCGCATAATTTTCTTTTCCTTAATCTCTAATTGTTCCTTTAATGTTTTAAGTCGTAAATTGAGTGTTTCTGAAGCACAAAGAGCTTCCTGTTTAATCACTGTTAAGTAATGGCGAATTTTACTATTCCATGACAAGCTCGTTGACATTCACCTAGATTACGAATAATGACATGCCTCCTATAATTCATTGATTTGATAAATACTTAATGTATGCGGTACATATGGTACTACGGGAGAATTTTCAACACGACGGTTGCATTAAATCAGCATATACATAACCTAACACTGTTTGGCAAATTTAAAGTGGAATTTCTGATACCGCAATTCCATCTCAAGAATCCCGGTTTCTCTTCTCAACGTTTTGGACATTTATTTGAATTGCCACATATCCATATTGGGCATTTCAACTCAAATTCTTGTACGAATTTCCCAATTTCTACATCCCATACAACGAGGTTATTTCATGTCATCATAATACTGGTTGGCACCTTTTAAAAATCGTTAATAGTCTCCGTATTGAAGAGGATTCAAGTTATTTAACTCAAGGGCCGAGCTGAATTATTTTATTGATTTTCTAAATTATTTTGTGTATATTTTGATAAAAAATTTAAAGCTTAACATTCTTACACTGACCGTCTAATAGTTCTTATTTCTAACTACTTTTTTAAAATTATTGTTAAAAGACCAATCTTATATTTATTTAATTAATACTACTTTGTAAGGATATCCATTTTTATTACTATATTTTATCAATTATTATCTTTAATTTTCATTTTAATTTAGATTTAAGGCGCATATGCCATTTTAGTTTTCCAATTCTTAATTGATTTTCTTTCTAGGCTGAGGATGACCCCACTGTGGGTCGAAACATGTACTAATATATAAAATATATATTTGTTTATGTATTGATTTGGCGTATAATTTAAACGTTTAAGCATTGCTTGTTATAACATTTTTTGTGTATTGAAAAGCAACCTCCATTTTCTGGATTTTTGATGTTACAGATTTATTTTCATTGCCATTTTCTTTAACCCATTCGCCTAAGTATTTAAATTCCTTTACTCTAGCAATTTTGTTACAATTAAGACTGTTGGTTTAGCATTGGAAATAATGTCAGCGTCTTGCACAATTTTGTTACGAGATTAATTCATGAAAAGAATAAATAAAATGTTGGAAAACTGGAGTTGATTCTAAAAATTTTCACTCCTCTGTAGATTATCTACCGTGTGGCAGCTTCATCAGGCAATTATTGATTACTAGGGCTCGGATTTTTAGGTGCTAAAAATCGGGAAAATATTTATTTTTTATTTATTAAAAATACCTGAAATATGTGACAAAAAGTAAGAATATTTAATTATAATTTAGTTTATTAATATGATTATAAAAAATTTGCAGTACTCAAGAATGCAATTTAAGCTATGTCTCACTGACTGCTCAAGCATTACAATACACAACGAGATACATCTTCAGGTTGTCCAACACAAATGACCGACCATTATCGCGAAACTCTTGTTCTGAACGCGCGAAACTGCGGCAATATGTGTCTTGCCCTAGAGGTGTTGTGTAACTTGAGATCGCTGTTCAGCCTTGATTGCATTCCCACATGTTTTAAAAAACAGAACGCCCCCATCAGAAGTAAAATTATCTTTAAATTCTGCAACAGACGATAACTTGCAGTTGTTTTCACTTTAGGCATCGTAGAACTGCCTTACACTTCACAGTGCCATAAATGAACTGCATGTGAGTGACACTGGTTCCAGGTAGCTGGGGGAGGGTGTATAGCACGTGGTGGAATATGGCTATGGACAAGGAAATCCCAGGCTTCCACAGTGAGTGGCACGGGGCGAGAAGTTAAGAATAACACAGTTGCAAGCTGACATACCCTCTGCATGAAGATTAGATAGCTCACAGGTTCTTCCCCGTTGAAATATAACAGAACAAAAATGCAATAAACTGAAATATCTAGCATGCAGATTTAAAAAAAATGTAAATATTGTGTCTTTTTATGTGCTAATAAGTAAAAAGCTGGAATGTATGTATTTATAGAAAAAATGCTTAAAATATGTATTTACATAAAAATCCGAGCCCTATTGAGTACATTCATTGTGATCAACTGATAACGCTGCCACGTGGTAGTGAAACCTCATGAAACGGTATGTAAAGTAAGGGAAGGAAGGAAAGTTGTAGTTATACAAGTCCGTTTAAGGGTACAGAGCCTGCGAGCACGCATAACCCCGCCAGTCACTAGAGTATTGATCACGAGGCACGGGACTTCCCCTCCAGCGCGCCACAACAAATCACACGGCTTACCAATAATATTTATAGACTCACATTTCAAATTCACTCACGCTTTAATGTAGGCTATCCCGCAGGCCAGACACACAGTAAACGTTTATTGGAAGACGAGCTCAACCATGCAACTACTGTACAGTCGTAACTTCCAAAGGTAACCCGTGGGCCTGGTACTGCTCTTACTAGGAACAGTTGTTGGTGTTGATTCATTTAGGGGGTTTGTGTCATCGTGGTCATGCAGCCCCGTGTACTTGGGTCCGTTAACGTGATGTGAATTCTAAGATCTGTTAGTAATAATAACGAAACAACACCAAAACCCATGACACTACAGCCCATGAAGGGCCTAGGCCTACCAAGCGACCACTGCCCAACAATTTTGCCTGCAGATTTCGGGGTGACGCGTAGTCAGCGTGTGGGGTCCCCTCAGGCGTTAATCTTGATCTCCGTGACCGGGGGGCTGCCTCACTGTCAGACAGTCAATTGTCTCCACGATGCTGAGTGCACCCCGTTCCAACCCTCACGAAAGTTTCTAAACTCCCTGAAGGATCTGGGAATTGAACCCGGGGCCCCCGGATGTGAGGCAGGCGTGCTACCCTTACAGTACGGGGTTGGAAAAATAGTGATAATAATAAAATGTAAATGCTCTTCAGTCGGTCTACATGGTTGTACCCAAATTGTAATGGATGCTGTTCCCTAAATCTGAAAGAAATTGTATGATATGAATTATTACACTTGGACGACCAGTTTCAATCTTCAAGCGATCATCATCAGATCCTTGACACTCAGGCTATTGATCTACCCTGTCTACAAATAGATTAACATATAGAAATACTAACGTATTTAAATTCAGTTCCGAGAAATAAATATTGAAGCTTCGCTGATGGTAAACACGTCCATTGTACCGTATGTTGTTACTCTGTCCCTTCTCACATTATTATTATCATCCTCGCCGTGAAGGTCATCCTACTACGAAGGTGGATCAAAAAGTTAGTTGCACTAACGCGATGCAGCAGTGCACTGTGTGTCGCAAACATGAGCACAGCGGAGAAAGGGACAGACACCACCCACACATCTGTTAGGCAGGACGCTGTGGTGTCTCGTCTTGTACGGTGTGAATAGCGGCCAAATGCATTGGCGCGTCGACTGGACGTTCACTCCAAATATAAGGTGCGCGCGACAATCCGATTCCTATGGACCAAAAGGAACAATTGCACGGACATTCATCGTGAAATTAGTGCTGTGTATGGGGAGCGGGCCATTTCCCGACAAGGGATCGTAAAGTGGTGTCAGCAATTCGAAGCCGGACGCACGGATATCACGGACGAATATAGCGAGGGCAGGCCCTCAACGTCCAGGACCCGTGCAAATGTCAACAGTGTAAATGCGATCATTAGACAGAACGGTGGTCCACGTTTCCAGACCGATGAGGAGGTGAAGGCCGCTGTCTTCATGTGGTTGCAGAACGCTGGAGGAACTTTCTATGCATCCGGCATCGACAAGTTGGTTGTGCGTTCGCAGAAATGTTTGGAGTCTCTTGGAAACTATGTGGAAAAGTGACGTTACATTGTATGTCGTTATAGGCGTGTTGCTGTGGTGTAATAAAAGGCCATAACTGAGAAGTGCACCTTATTTTTTGATCTGCCCTCGTATAACCTGTATTACGAAAGGTGAACGGTGACGGCTGTCATCCGCTTGAACTGTGAGGTGTGGTGAGGAGACGAGAGGGGTAACGGTTTCCATGGAAACAGCCAGGGGTGTTGCAATGTATGCAGAGACAGTGGTGAGCACATGGATTGAGGCAGTTTTCTTGTGTCTTGACTCGTCACTGTCATCCCGTGTACGGCTGACACACCACAGACCACCAGGCAGAGGCGGGGCGAACTTCCCCAGTATTTGTGTCTTCTTGCAAGCCTCTTGGCAGCCCAATGGCAACGTAGCATTTCCCCACGTGCTAGCTTTGACAGACGTCAGCGTTCGTTATTCGTAATACAGACTATAGCAGCCCCGACCTCGCCAGAAGAAAAGGAAACCTACGCACTACCTCTGGACAAAAGTTTGGAGTAACTTACTTCCGTAATAGGTGAGCTGACTGCAGAACGCAGTGTAAACTATCACCAAACCTCCCTATTTTGCCGTATAGGAGATAAAATTATTATATACTGTACACACTTTTTAGTTGCATACGTTTATTGTAAACTTGCGTAACTTGTCAGGTTTGTTAGGATGTGATTTTGTTGCTGTGGTATATTAGTGGTTGTTGACCTTCAAGTTAAATTGTTTAGTATGATAGTCTGTAATGGTTAGTAAATGGTCAGGTTGGTGCTCTGTGGGTTTAAAGTACTTAGCTGATTATTTGGGTGATGTGGAGTTTTTTCTCGTCCAGCTTCTGCCATCATACTTCACTGGTCGATAGTAAATAAATAAATAAATAAATAAGTAAATAAATACATGAATGAATGAATAAATAAATGAATAAATGAATGAATTAATAAATGAATAAATGAATGAATAAATAAATACATAAATAAATAAATAAATTAAATGAATAAATGAATGAATTAAATGAATAAATGAATAAATAAATAAGTGAATAAGTGAATAAATGAATAAATAAATGAATAAATAAATAAGTGAATAAATGAATAAATAATTAAATGAATAAATAAATGGATAAAAATGAATTAATGTATAAATAAATAATTAAATGAATAAAAATGAATAAATGAATAAATAAATAATTAAATTAATAAATAAATGAATAAATAAATATATAATGAATAAATAAATTAATAAATAAATGAAAAATAAATAATTATATGAATACATAAATGAATAAATGAATAAATAAATAATTAAATGAACAAATAAATGAATGAATAAATAAATGAATAAATAAATGAATAAATAAATAAGTAAATAAAGAAATGATTAATCAAAAAAATAAGTAAATAAATAATGCAATGAGGCCAGTGGGTTATTGCCTATTATTATTAATAACTATTACACGTAATTTATTCAGGAGTGTGTATTTACTTATTTATTTATTTTTATATAATATACAGTTTACTCACGCCCAGTCTTTTAAGAAAATTCGTGTTGCCTGACTGAATATTTAGAATTAACATCGGACTCTACAGAAGAGTCCTGGATGGACATCAAGTGAAGGATAATGTACTGTAACACGAATGAGAAATACTGATCATGTACTAAGGCATTAGTGCCTGCATGCAGAATGTGTGAAAGGAGCTCCTCCTCTCGACGCGCTATCAGCTCCAACTGGGAATTTAATCGGAAGTGTGTTGGCCAGGAATTTACCCCGCACCACTACTGCTATCCAAGCGGACATCTCTGTTCAGGGACTCGGAGATCAAGCATCTAGGGAATGCGACTGCCTGCGCCATCCAGGAAATATGGAAACGGAAATACGAAGGAGAGTTTTACTTTTGTACCCGTCGTTCACAGGTCAGTTGTGGTATATTTGCAGAGAATATGTTAATAACCCTTTCAGCCAAGTTTCTCCTCGTAGACAACATTGGTGGACTTCTCTAGGGAACATGTATAACAAGCAAAAACATTGACCATTTTAGGAAAAATGTAAGGAAATTGCCGTATTGATTAATAGATTTTGTATGATTGGAATGCAGGGGGAAAAGACTGATTTCCCCTTTCACTGCCTTTGAGAGTATCTGCCTCAAGAACAAAATTGTGCAACGGTAAACAAAGTAATACTTCACGCTGTCCTAGTTACTGCTTGTCCCCCATAGGAATTTTATATATTCATTCTTTTGAAATTTTATTAGGGGTGTGTCCTCGGGTGAGGAATTGGGTATACATAAAACAAATGAACAGTTATACATAACAATTAAACTGGAGTATTTATACAAATCGTCATTCATTTCTTAAACACACCTATTGTATATGTTTGGGGAAAGGCTCTAAGACTGCGTCAGGTAGAGAGTTCAGTCATTTACTTTAAAAATAATCTTCATTGTTACCTTACTTGGGATTAAGAATCTCTCATCTTGACTAATTGCTGGAAAACGTTTAGAAGAAAATATTAAATGACCTTTGATGCGCACTGTATTTCAAAATATAACTGACTGCTTTACAATAACATCGAACATATGCAGGGTGTCCCTTATTAACGTTTAAAACTCTCTATATCGACGTAGATGGCATTGAGACAAGTAATTTGATATAGGACACTTAGGGTCGCAAGTGTCCGGAAATACCTTAAAAGTGAACCACAACTGTTAAACATAAATGACGTCATCAGGTGACGACTCAGCTGGACCGGTCAGGCCCGTGCTCCCTTACGCACACCAAAGCAAACGTTGAATATCATATCACTCTGGTTCCGTGTCTTAATGTCAACAAACAATCTGCTTCCACTTGAAAGGAGAAGAGAGGGAACAAGAAAGCTGATGGATAGGCACCAGATTTGAACCTCGAAACCCACGCCCCGCACACGACTCGGAGCCAGAGTGATATGACATTCAACGTTTGCCTACCAAGTGACCGCTGCCCAGCCATTTGGCCTGCAGATATTGAGGTGACGCGTGATCAGCGCATCGGGTCCCCTCGGCAGTTAATCTTGGTTTTCGTGATCGGGGCGTTGTCTCACTGTCAGACAGCTACTCAATTGTCCTCACGAGGCTCAGTGGACCCCGTTCCAGCCCTCACGTCAGGTCCTAAAATCCCTGACGGAGCCGGGAATCGAACCCGGGGCCTCCGGGTGAGAGGCAGGCGCTCTACCCCAACACCACGGGGCCGGCACTTTTATAAACAATAGGAAAGTAAATACCGGACAGGCTATTACTGTCGTATTACTGAAGTCTAAACGTCGTTGGACTCAGTGACGCTGGAAATATTATTACTACGAGAAGGGCAGCCCTTAGCTCAGAGTATGTCAACTTACTGACATGTGTGAAGTTCTGGAGCAAAGACACGTGACTGTAAGTAACTGTGAAGTTCAACTTCAAACACTTGTGTCATTAAATAATCAATTTGGAATATATTTTATGTTCCACCCTGACTATTATATGTCAGAAAACTGTATCATAATGATGGTCATTATAACACTATTTCTCATTATGAAACAGTTTCTCCCACCACTCACAGCTCAAGAAACAGTTGTTTGACCAATTAGATAAGGGTAGAATCTTACCTGCGCTGAGTTCCAAGGCCTTCTAATTTGAATTCACTGCGTTGCCTAGTGTCATAGTGCAGTAATCGAGGAGGCCATGGTCAAATACATGACATTCTCTGCGTCCCATGCGCTCTGTTCAGTACTTAAAACTGACGAAATCTCGACAGATTGATGAATATTTATCTTCGAACATAAAATAGTTATAATAATTATCGTCGAACATAAACAGTCGTATGCAACTCGCCTATAATGGTAATTAAGACACTCGTATGGAAATTATAAAACTCGCATACGATCGTTTTATAAACATACTCGTGTCTTAATTATAGCCATTATAGGCTCGTTGCGTAATGTACTATTATGTTCGACCCTGACTATTATATGTTAGAAAACTGTATCATAATGATGGTCATTATAACACTATTTTTCATTATGAAACAGTTTCTCCCACCAATCACAGCTCAAGAAACAGTTGTTTGACCAATTAGATAAGGGTAGAATCTTACCTGCGCTGAGTTCCAAGGCCTTCTAATTTGAATTCACTGCGTTGCCTAGTGTCATAGTGGGGTAATCGAGGAGGCCATGGTCAAATACATGGCATTCTCTGCGTCCCATGCGCTCTGTTCAGTACTTAAAACTGGCGAAATCTCGACAGATTGATGAATATTTATCTTCGAACATAAAATAGTTATAATAATTATCGTCGAACATAAACAGTCGTATGCAACTCGCCTATAATGGTAATTAAGACACTCGTATGGAAATTATAAAACTCGCATACGATCGTTTTATAAACACACTCGTGTCTTAATTATAGCCATTATCGGCTCGTTGCGTAATGTACTATTATGTTCGACCCTGACTATTATATGTTAGAAAACTGTATCATAATGGTGGTCATTATAACACTATTTTTCATTATGAAACAGTTTCTCCCACCAATCACAGCTCAAGAAACAGTTGTTTGACCAATTAGATAAGGATATAATCTTACCTGCGCTGAGTTCCGAGGCCTTCTAATTTGAATTCACTGCGTTGCCTAGTGTCATAGTGGGGTAATCGAGGAGGCCATGGTCAAATACATGGCATTCTCTACGTCCCATGCGCTCTCTTCAGTACATAAAACTGGCGAAATCTCGACAGATTGATGAATATTTATCTTCGAACATAAAATAGTTATAATAATTATCGTCGAATATAAACAGTCGTATGCAACTCGCCTATAATGGTAATTAAGACACTCGTGTAGAAATTATAAAACTCGATACGCTCGTTTCATAAACATACTCGTGTCTTAAATATTGCCACTATAGGCTCGTTGCATAATGTACTATTAAATAGGCTAGTATTTTGATCTTAAATGCTTTTGAATGTATTTATTTTACTTGCACGCCAATCATCATCATCATCATCATCATCATCATCATCATTTATTGCATTAAATGGGACTTTGAGGCCTTCTGCAGAAGGACAATAGGAAAAGAAAATATTGCAAATATTACAAAAACCAAAAAATATTACAAAGGGAAAAAAATGTTACAAAACACAAACGAAAAAATCCAGTAAAAGGAAAGTCAGTCAATCACAAGAAGAGGTGTTTGCTGCAGATGGCACTCCATCTTTTCCGGTCTCTAGCATCATCCTCCACGGCTGTCGGTTCCACTTCTTGAAGGATCGTCGTCTCTCGATCCTTCCATCGTGTTCTTGGTCGTCCTCTCGGACGTTTTCGCGTGGGTTGAGATTGGAGGACTCTCTTAGGAAGGGATCCATCCGCTCGTAAGATGTGTCCAAGCCATTGTAGTCGTCTCTGACCCAATATTCGTCCAATGTGTGGCTTCCTTTCTTTCTTTCTTTCTTTCTTTCTTTCTTTCTTTCTTTCTTTCTTCTCTCCCATTTACCTTCCATGCTATTGTAGACGGGTCCATAAATGTTTCGAAGTACCGTAACTTTCTTTCAAACGCACATATTGAATCTTCTGTCGTTGCTGATGTCGCCCAAGTTTCACAACCGTATAAAAGTGCTGGCCTCATCAGTGTCGTGTGCAGATGGACAATACAATTAAAATTTAAAATTATATCTTCCTCATAGCAAATGGACTTGTAAACATTTTCAAATACAGTGAGTCCGGGAATGTTCTCCGCAGCGCCTACATGCGTCTGCGAGAGCTAGCTACAGCAGTTACGTCGGCTGCACGGCTGCCGCTTGCATCATATTAGCCTTTCACGAAATGATTGCCGGTGGTCGAGATGGGAACTATTCTTTGTTTACTTGTGTCACAAGTACAGTTGCGTGAGTAGCTCTAGTAGCCTCTGTCATCGTTTAACTGTTCGTGGTGACATGAGCTCCTATGACGCGCAATGCTGCTTGACTTATGTGTGCACAATGCACTCTGTCATCTCTGTGTTCCCTAATAACAAGCAAACAGTATACTTTGTACTCACCACAGCCATTCATAACAGATGCTGGAAGTGCTGATGACACATAAGCTCGCTAATAGCAATACACACTGACGATTTCGACAGGCTACAGCCCACACGTGTGGGATTCGCCCTGTCAAACACACCGTGCTACTGTCATCGCGGCAGGAGATGGCAGTTGAACACGCTGCGACGGTGGTCTTGCAGTACGCATGCGCGGTCTGCCTATTCCAAACTTAAATAAATCGGCTTCCCACATGTCAATGGTTGTCATTGCAGCAGGCGACACTCAGTCAGTGAAAGAAGGAATGTGCTGAGTGAGTGAAGCAAGTAGTGACCAACTTAATGTTTTTGGAATGCGCGATACGCAGTGAGCGGGAAGACCTCTGCAGTTCAAACCCAACTGCCAACTCCTGGCGCGATATCAGTACCAACTAAATCGATGAGGCAACCACTCACAGCTGCACGTAACCACTGCGGATAACATTCTCGGGCGCGCTGTATAATATTCAAAGGTTTCTTCTTCTCGAACTGATACTGTGTGAAAGCGGCTAAAATTCGTTTAATCGACCGGTTAACCGATTAAAGGCATTCAGCTAACCGATCAAAATTTTTAATCGATCGACATTTTATCATTTTAAATGATCTTGTCGACTTCGTCGTTACGCTGGGGTCTGGCGTTACGTTACGGTGACGGGACGAAATTTACTCAGATGCAGTGAGGTGTGTGACGTCATAGTACCGCTCGGTGCATGTGTTCCCCGACAATCTCTACTTCGTTAATATAAGACAAAATTCCCCGATTCTTGGATGTCACGGGTAATCTCGAGAAACACTGGATCGATTTAGATGTGGTTTTCACCATTCTGTAAAGGATATCTCGAGGAAAGATTCTGTAGAAAATAATTTATGTATGATCAAAGGAAGCCAAGCAGTAACGATTTCAGTGAAAAAGTCGAAAACAAACTTGGCGTCCGTGCGCTTCTTAGGCTTACGCTGGGCAAACCGTTAAAAATATCAATATACTATGAGCGTAAGAATTGGTCAGCATGAAAAGTTCTACAAAAATGTCCGGGAGAGCGTATCTCTATCTTCAATACATCGCCCACTATAAATGTTTTTAGACTGGATTTCGCTCGAAGCCTCCAGCCTTTCTAGCATTTTTCAGCATTTGTAGCATTTAAAATGATACAAAGTCTAGTCTTTCAGACTGACTGTCACTATTTTAATTTTAACCTATTATGCCGAGACGGAAAACGGATATAGGTCGTAGCTCCCTGAAATCAATAAAAATACGCCTTTTAAGCGTACGCGGGGTAAACCATTAAAGATAGCGGGCGAAGCCGGGGCGGGTTGCTAGTTTGCGTATATTTCTTATCTTTGTTAATTCATCATCGATCGAGGACTGATGTTCCACGTCCCACAAACACCAGCGAGTGTTGGGAAATAACCTCTATGCAGAGCAAGAGTGGATGGTGTTGGTGGGTGTGCGTGTTGACCGTGAGCTCAAATGCTCCCACCGCTGGAATATTTGGCCAGTGCCGTGGTAAACACGGGCGGCAGGTAGGCAGGGAGCATCCCTGCTGTGTTTACCTGCCCTGGACTAGGATAACCCGGCATTACTCGCTGGGGCTTTGAATGTGCCATCACTCGCTACTGAGCGCAGCGCTAATATTTACATTAATAGGTAATAATATATTCAGCAATTTTTCTAGGTTTGTGCCGTGTCTTGTGTGGGATTTCACCTAGGACACCAAGCTGGCTCATCAACAGGCTCTTGGTGTCCCTACCCGGCCCCCACAGGAGTATCGAACAGCGCGCTACCACCCTGTTTATGCAGCGCACCTGCGCATTTTGACTGCGAGAACTAAAAGCTCAAACAGCCATAACCTCCCTATGAAGGCTTCCAAAAAAAAAAAATGGTATATTGGCCTTCACGGCCAGTGAATTAAAACTCAGCAATTTTTCTAGGTCTGTGCGGTGTCTTGTGTGGGGTTTCGCCTAGGACACCAAGCTGGCTCATCAGCGGGCTCTTGGTGTCCCCGCCTTGACCCCCACAGGAGTAGCGAACTGCGCACTACCTCCCTTGTTAGCCTGGTGTCCTAGGCGAAACCCCACACATGACACGGCACAGACCTAAAAAAAATTGCTTAGTTTTAATTCACTGGCCGTGAAAGCCAATATACCAATAACATACTCCTTTATATTACCGTAGCGAAAGAGACCTTTCTCATAGAAGACTTGAGTAATTACTGACACTACCAAATACCAGAACATCAGAATACTTAGTAAGAACACTACACAGGAAAAGAAAAGAAATATTCCAAGACTTCTACGGCACAGGGGCCATGATTGACCGAACTTGGACAAAAGAAAATTTCGAAATGAGACTTATTTTCACGAGACTGGCTGTTGATGGCTTCCACCAGCTTATCTGCGAAAATACATAATTTCACGGCCCAGATAAGAAGTGAAAATGTATTTTATACATACCCGCATTTTTGTGTATAAAAGTGTGTTATAAGGTGCGTTCAAAAAGTAACGAGCCGGAGGATACCTTTCCTGCACTCGTGTGGATGGTCTTGCCTTTTTAGGGTGGTGGTGACCCTGGATGCTTCCACTGGAGGATTTGTCGTTTGGATTCTGGTTCGAAGTAATGACACCATTACTCATCTCCAGCCACCACTCGTGCCAGGAACCCATTCCCTTCCCTCGCATAGCGCTGCAGATGACCAAGACAGTGGGCCATTCGACATGCTTCCTGGTGTGGTTGAAGACTGTGGGGCACCCATTGGGCACACACTTTGCGCAAGTGCAGTCGTTCCTTCATGGTGGTGTGCACACTTCCGACGCTCAATCCGACCACGGCGGCTATGGCATTCACTGTCACTCGGCGGTCCTGGGTAAAGAGTGCATCAACCAGCTGAACGTTGTCATCGGTAATGCAGGGGGGTACCCGAGACCGAGCATCATCGGCTAACGAAACTCGTCCTTCCCTGAAGCGCTTGTGCCACGCCTTGACCCTTGCAAGGGACATGCAGTGTTCGCCGTACACTTGTGACATTCGGCGATGAATGTCCGTTCCCCCTACTCCTTCCGCTGTCAGAAACCGAACAACACCTCTTTGCTCTTCGTTTAACGCCTCTATGTCACTGTTTGCAATGCGACTGACAGCGTTGGACGATTGATTCATGCTGCTGCTCGCTTTGTATCGTCACGTGACGTGCACGCGTGCCCTCGAGCGACGGGCTGTAACCTTCCACGCTCTGGTCGGAACCACACCTCGTTTCACACGCCACGATTAGCCGATGTCGTCACCGGTTTGAGCATTCCAGCCTCCGGCTCGTTACTTTTTGAACGCACCTTATATTTTGTGGTAGTTATCTTATGTAATCATTCTCATGTTAGGGTATATAAACACTTGTTTACCCATCAAATACCGACAGTAGTGGCTACGCGGACTAAAGCGCTGCGTTAGGTCAAGGGGCCAAGCTCTCCGCTGACTCGGTAGACGCGTGGGTTCGAGCCCCACCGTCGGCTGTCCTTGAAATGGTTTTCCGTGGTTTCCCATTTTCAACACCAGGCAAATGCTGGGACAGTACCTTCTGACAGACCACGGCCGCTTCCTTCCATATCCTTGCCCAGTTTCATTCATCTTCATCCATTCCATCTCTCATCCCGACGCGCAGGTCGCCCACGGGCGTCGATTAGAAAGACCTGCACTCGGCCTCTCAGGAGGCTACACGACAAAAAAAATACCCATCTAATGTAATTGTGTAAACTTCGTGTTGACTGACTGAAAATCATTCTATAATAGAACTTGGCAACACTGGAAAATGGCTTCTATCACTTCAATAAAGTCACATTGATATGTATCGTTAATAACGATAATGATAATAGTGTTATTTGTTTTATGTCCCTTTAAACATCAGCGGCTTTTAGAGACGCCGGGTTACTGGAATTTTTCCCTGAAGGGGATTTTTATCATTCCATTAAATCTACGGACACGTCTCCGTCACATTTGCGCACCTTCAAATGCCAGCTGACTGCGCCAGAATTCGATCCTGCGATCTTGGACACGGCAAGCGAGAACGTTACCACTGAGCCACGCAACCAGCCGAAGAAGATAATGAACCAAGAACAAAATTTACCAACATATTAGTGCTTTATCTTGAGCCTTTAATGAAATAAGCTGGGACATGAATCTGCTTATGTTTGACGTACGTTCTTCATATAAAATGTTTCATTACAAAATCGATCTGATGCTGTTTTTTTTGGTCATTGCGTTCTAGAATCCGACCATTTAGTCATAATATTTATGATACTGAAAATGTTAACCAGTAGAGCGAGAGAGCTTGGTCTCTAATGGCGTTGCACTGACCGCAACTGTGAACACAGCATTAACTAATGGCCAGAAATTCTCTTTCAGGACTTACAGAATGGTATCATGGTTTCTTCTTAGTTAACATATTGTTATAATGAAATAAACTTCCAAGAAACACACTGCTCTAGTTACTAAGAGGGATCGTAAATGACGGTCGAGAGTTTGTATTCCATTTCAGGGACAATTACAGGAATTTCCCCTGTGAGCCCGCAACCCTCCTTACTGTGCTCTTTCACCGGCGGTATGTCATTGTCTTGCCTCCTCTTACCGGTCGAAGGCAAGGCCCCATTCCATTACAGAACACAGACTTACTTCAGCACGAGGGATTATTTCATTTCATCCCGTCGTGAAGAGATTAGATTTCCCCAGTGAGCAAAGCCATGACTTAACGTCGAGACCCAACCTGCTGATTTCAGTCGTAATTGATTGATGTCTTGCTTCTAAATAAGGCGTCGCGTCGCATATTTGCATCCCTGAGGGACTGATCACGGCTCTGGTTCTCACTAAATGAATGAAGAATGAGAGTTGTTGCCAAGTCCATTTTCAAGACGCGAAAATGTGAAGTGAGAACTTGCGTCTGGATCTTCATGAGCAAGATGCCCAAAACGTTGAAAAATGCGAGTAAAGGAGATAGACACAGTTATCACTAGGGTTCGGACGCTTAAGATATAGAAACGTACAAAATATGCCCTAAAAATTGCTGAATATGCCCTAAAACTAGCGGAATATGCCCTAAAACTAGCTGAATATGACCTCAAACTAGCTGAATATTATTCCTAAATTAGCTGAATATGCTCTAAAATTATGCCCTAAAAATAGCTGAATATGCCTTAAAACTAGCTGAATATGCCCTAAAACTATATGTACTAAATCTAGATGAATGTGTTCTCAACCTAGCTGAATATACCCTGAAAACTAGCTGAACATGCCCTAAAACTAGTTGAATATGTCCTATAACTAGCCAAATTTACCCCAGAACTAGCTATATGTCCAAAATCTAGCGGAATATGCCCTAAAGATTAGTTGAAATTATCATAAAAACTAACTGAATATGGCCTAAAACTAGCTGAATATGCCCTAAACCTAGATGAATATTCCCTAAATCTAGCTGAATATGCCCTAAAACTAGATGAATATGCCCTAAATCTAGCTGAATATGTCCTGAAACTACCTGAATATGCTGTAAAACTAGTTGACTATGTCCTAAAAGTAGCAGAATATGCCCGAAAACTATCTGAATATGCCCTAAAACTAACTAACTATGCCCTATAACTCTGAATATGCCCTAAATACTAGATGAATATAACTCTGAATATGCCCTAAATACTAGATGAATATGCCCTACAAACTACCTGAATATGCCCTAAACAAGAGAAATGCCCTAAACAAGAGAAATGCCCTAAACACTAACCGAATATGCCCTTTAACTACTTGAATATGCCCTAAAACTAACTGAATATGCCCTTAACCTACCTGAATATGCCCTAAAAATTTCTGAATATGTCCTAAAACTAGCTTATTACGCCCTAAAACAAGTTGAATATTTCCTAAAAATATCTGAATATGCCCTAAAACTAGCTTATTATGCCCTAAATCAAGTTGAATATTTCCTAAAACTAGATGAATATACCCTAAACACTAGATGAATATGCCCTACAAACTACCTGAATATGCCATAAAACCAGTTGACTATGCCCTAAATGTAGCAGAATATGCCCTAAACTATCTGACTATGCCCTAAAACTATCTGAATATGCCCTAAATCTAGCTGACTATTCCCTAAAACAAGTTGAATATTTCCTAAAACTATCTGAATATACCCTAAATACTAGATGAATATGGCCTACAAAGTACCTGAATATGCCCTAAAAAAACAAGAGAATATGCCCTGAAACTAACTGAATATGCCCTTTAACTACTTGAATATGCCCTAAAACTAACTGAATATTCCCTAAAACTAGCTGAATATGCCCTAAAACTAGCTGAATATGCCCTTAAACTTCCTGAATACGCCCTAAAAATTAGCTATGCCCGAAGACAAGTTGAATATGTCTTAAAACTGGTTAAATATGCCCTAAAGTCACATAAAAGAATTATAAAATATTTTATGTTCGACCCTCACTATTACGTGTCAGATAACTGTATCATAATGATGGTCATTATAACACTGTTTTCCATTATGATACAGTTTCTCCAGCCAATCAGAGCTCGTTCATTGACCAATTAGGTAACGATAACTTCGCGCATGCGCTCAAAATCCAACATGTCGGACATAAACACAACATCGAACTATAATAAATTACCGACATGGAATACCCACCGTCCATATGTTCGCGTAAATAAACTGGCGAATATGAGACAAGAAATAGCACTGTACCTTAAAATCACCAACACTAATTTCTACACAGCGCATTGTCTTCAACTGACACCGGTGACAATATTACTGAGGGACGGCAGATGCAAACATATGGTTTGCATATGGCATTGCAAACACACAGAGCGCATGCGTCGGTCGTTCAAAGCTCTTGAAAGGCAGAGATATAACACCCAACGCTCGCTCTGCGATCACAAAATTCCAGTAGCTGACTCTCAACAGATATTTATGAATATTTAGGCCTATGTTAAAACATATAATAAAGTTATAATTATCGTCGAACATAAACAGTCGTATGCAACTCGCCTATAATGGTAATTAAGACACTCGTATGGAAATTATAAAACTCGCATACGCTCGTTTTATAAAAAATACTCGTGTCTTAATTATAGCCATTATAGGCTCGTTGCATAATGTACTATATAGGATGTGTGAAATACTTGCACATTTCATTTATTTAAATACCCATTTGTTTTTTGTTTTTTGTTAAGATAGTTTCTAAGAGTTTTTCACGCTGACGAGGGTATCATTGATATAACGAAACAGGTGTGTGTTAATTTAATTATTAAACTATTTTCTAGTGTTTGACAAGGCGGCTTTTATAATTTGGCATGAAATTAGATACTTGAGAATCCTCAGCTTAGAGACAGCAATGGCTCTGTTCAGAAATAAAATCATGCCTATTCTAATATATGTCATTGAATTAATTTGGCAACACCTAACAGAAAAGAACATTTCCTCACTAGAAAGTGTGAAGGCATTATTCATGAAAAAAAAAAAACAATCGGAGTGTCAAAAACTACCAGGTCACGATTCGTCTACCTCCTGGCACGAGAATCATTTCTTATAGAAGACCTTAGAAACTATTTACCTCTACCAAATACCAGAGCCTCGAAACAGCTACTAACATCATTGAAGAAAAAACGAGAAGATATACCTCAAGAATTTTATAGAACCGGAGCCATGATTGACCGGACGTGGACAACAGCCAACTTTGAGTTGAGGCATGTGTTTACACGTCTGGCTGTCCATGGTTTTCACCACCTTATTTCTGTTAGCAAATATTTCCATGAACCTACAGTGACGTGTGAATCCCAACTATGTGGACAAGCCAGTAATCGCTACCACTTAGAGCTGTGTAGGAAAAGGACAAAATCAATCAAAGACTTTGCAAGTCAAAGTGTCAGAGTACAATTTTAGTGTACGTTTTTATACTTTATTTTCAATGGCTATTTGGCTGCATAAAAGTATTATTATTAATATCTGCCAACACGGATAATATTTAATACCATCTTCTTATTTCTAAAATAATGAATAAAGAAGACAATTGAAGACACCACGGGAAAATCGGGGTAAGTCACAGTGTGTAAATTTTTCTGGAGAGCAAATTCAGACTTTCAACACTAAAAATGAATTATTAAACACCCCAATTGATGGTAAGCAATATAGTTTTTTTTTGCCAAATTTATTCCTTATAAAGGATGTACATGTAAAACAAATAAAACCTAAATTATGAAAAAGTGAGAGGATATGGGATGTCCTTCCTATTTCCACTAAAAATCAAAGCCTCTGTATCTCGGTGACACTCCGCTTTATTTCAAATGAATTTAAACTGATCTGTAGTTACGATGATTGGCCAACAGAATGCGCCATAAACTCATTTTTGAAAGAAATCTACTTACGCCGTTCTTTCCATGGGGTCTTCAATTGAATTTGCGTGTGAATAAAATTGTAGGCTCAACTAATTATATTTTCAATTTTCGTTTTTTTTTTTCTCCAGAGAAAATGTTTCATAGGCATCTTCAGGTTTGCATGATTTCCTTTAAATTATTTTATTTTAATTGGGAGAATGTTATATAATTTTGGTGAGAAATTTTGAAAGTTACGTTTAGCTATACTTAACCTGTATGTAAGGTGTGAGAAGTAAAGTTCCATCTGGTTCCCATTGTGTACGACATAATCTCTGTTAACTGATAACATCCTTATGGGGGACAATTTCAGAATTCAAAATGGTGTGTTGATCAAATCTATGTTTCTCTCTCTATTAGCTGTAGGATTGAGCAGTTCCCAAGCTGCACATTTTGTGTGAAGCCATATGAAAGCGATAAAGCTATCTGAAGTATAATGTCCTTTGTACTCAGCACAAACAGCTAATGATAAACTTGGTAACTCGATAACTAGGTTTTATCTCCAGCAAGTTACATCTAAACTTCTCCATTACACCTCGTCCCTTGCAAAGTTAGTCGTATCATTTCCCATGCTGAATACCGTGTGCCACCATCACATTGCTGAACGCTATCAGCGCCATAACCAAGAGATGGCTGATGAATGAGACACTTCCCTGGTAGAAACACTAGTTTCTTCTTCTTCTTGCTCTTTAGAAACGCTCTCGATCATGTAATGTTTGGTTGGTTGGTTTCTCAGTTCAGGGTCTGCGACAACGCGGTCACGTAGCCCCGTGTACTTTGGGTGTGTGTGGAATCTGTCTGATAACCGGTGTTAATTGTGATGGCTGTATTAGGGTGTGTTATCTGTAATTCAGTTGAGGACTGCGGACGATCAATTTCAAGTAGTTCCTTCTTTTGCTACCAAATGCTACCGTCAACGACACCTAGCTGTGAACTTGGCCAGTGGATGCTACCGCACCTGGTGGCAAATAGAGCGTTAATCAAATCTAACCTACAAATTTAGCTTCACACAATTGTAGTTAGTTGAAGGTTCTTTTACATACCATACATCTCTGACATGGGCCCACCGGCTTCACTTCCCCTCCGAAGGAAGGCATACTGAAGGATTTAACGCTCTCAAAATATCCGACGAATTCGGCCGGGTTTGAACACGCGATCTTGGTCATAGCAGTTCAGCATGCTATCGACTACGCCACCGAAGCATCTATAAATAGGGTATACCGTAATTGTTATTTCCCGCCCATTTTAATTAATGTGTTGACCGATTGAAAAGCAATTCTTTTATAGATTACGAAGGCAACACTGCAGAAAAGGCTTCTAAAACCATAAATATAATACTACAACATTATTTCGTTGAGATTCACTCCGTACATTTTAAACAGTTGTACCTCGGATACAGTTCAGAGTAGGCCATAAATTTAAATCATGATTTTACTCTAGAATCATCTACTGCAGCGTTTCCTAAACTGTGGTACGATCGTACTTCTGCAGCGGTACGCGGTGATATTACGAAAAATACGAGTCACGTCCAGAAAGTAAGTTCCGTTGGGTAATAAAATTAAATTGTGTACAGATACAGAAAAAATATTTATTGCACAACATTCTACACCTCTTAAACTATTTTCCACATAACTGCCGAACTTTTGCAGGCATTTGTCATAGCGTAGCACAAGTTTTTGGATACCTTCTTCATAGAAGTTTGCCGCCGACCGTAAACGAGAGTGAAGACTCCCCTGTAAGATATCCTAGTGTTTGGCCACCACTGTTAGGCAAATTGCGTGCTTACCAGGAGAACTGCGTATGTTTAGGAGTTCTCCTGACCACATACGCAATTTGCCTAACAGTGGTGGCCAAACAGTAGGATATCTTACAGGGGAGTCATCACTGGCGGCAAACTTCTATGAAGAAGGTATCCAAAAACTTGTGCCACGCTATGACAAATGCCTGCTAAAGTTCGGCAGTTATGTGGAAAAGTAGTTTAAGAGGTGTAGAATGTTGTGCAATAAATATTTTTTCTGTATCTGTACACAATTTAATTTTATTACCAAACGGAACTTACTTTCTGGACGTGCCTCGTATTTAAAAAAAATTAGATACGTTACGAAAAATATAAAAATATAAAATTTTAAAATATAAAAACATTGATATGTTGCTGGAGGACTTTAAGGCTAAAGATAAGGAGCAGTTTTATGAATTGAATTGTGATTCAGAACTAAGGCAAACCTTTTCAAACCTGGCTCTTGTGAACTTTTGGGTTGAGAGGCGTGCAGACTATGCAGACATAGCTGACAAAGGAGTTAGATTTATACTGCCTTTCACTACTTCGTACTTGTGTGAGACTGCATTTTCTTCACTTGTTTATCTCAAGAATAAATCCCGGAATAGACTCCTTACAGTGGAAAACGATATTCGTTTGAGACTCAGCAATCTTAAACCAGACATTCCTATGTTAGCTTCTAATCTTCAAGCTCACCCTTCACATTGAAGTTGTTAGTTGAACTTCGGCTTTTATGTTTAATTATGGAGATCTTTTTAATTAATATTATTTGTACTGTGTTATTTCTGAATGTTTGAATTGAATACTTATTGTATTAAATAATAAAACAACTGGACACACTTTTACACACAATTACAATCCATATTTCGGTCTACTACGTAATGGTGATAGGGGTTATAGGTGGTACGCGAGAGATTTTTATCTCTTACAGTGGTAAACACACAAAAACGTTTGGTAAACACTGATCTACTGTACATTAACAGCCCATAGAATCTGGTCCTTGACGTCTGACTCACGTTGTGCTTAGAAGACTGCTGTTACTAATGGTGGGTACTTCAGCGCGGGACAGAAGACACCAGTGATGAGGTCCTGATTACCACGTGGGAATCAAGAGTTACATTATGCATCTGCATTGCGTGCTGCAGTATTTAGTCAGTTACCAGGGGCTTAAGCTATTAAGATAATGAATGAATTATAGTTCAATGACAAGGAATAATTGTTACTCGCGCTATTATTTGATTGATTGGTTCCTCAGTTTGGGGGCTGCGATAACGCGGTCATGTAGGCACGTGAACTTTGAGTGTGTGTAGAATCTGTCTGATAACCGGTTCTAATGTTGATGGCTATATTAGTGTGTGTTATCTGTAATTCAGGTAAGGACTGCAGACGATCAATTTCAAGTAATTACCACTTTTGCCACCAAATGCTACCGTCAACGACACCAAGCTGTGAACATGGCTGCTGGATGCCATTGCATCCAGCACCTGGCGGCGAACGTTGGAACTCAAAGAGCGTTAATCTCATCTACAAATTTAGCTTCACACAATTGTAGTTAGTGGAAGGTTCTTTTACATGCCATAAATCTATTACATGGGTCCGCTGGCTTTACTTCCCCTCCAAAGGAAGTCATTATGAGGGTTTTTGATGCCCTTAAAAATCTGGCGACTATGGCCGGGTTTTAACCCGTGATCTTGAAGAATGCTACCAACTATGCCACCGAAGCTGCTTATTATTTGATGGCGAGGACGCCTAATCTTTCACTCCTTAAGCTCGTTATTATGGATGTTCCGGGAACTATACTCTGGGGACCCATTGTGCTTGCAGCTGGCATAACTAATGTGCCACGTGACTAACGTAATATTACACCATTCCTAACCGCCTTCAGCTACTGAATTGTCCTCACGAGGCTGAGTGCACCCCGTTCCAACCATCACGTCAATTTCTAAACTCCCTGTTGGAGCCAGGAATTGAGCCCCAATACCACGGGGCCGGCATATTATACAAAATATATTTTACAATGATTCTCTGTAAGAGAACAGTGTAGATTTTCTCCCTTTATGGTTTCTTTAAGTCGCCTCCGTTGTGTAGTGGTCAGCATGTTTAGCTGCCACCCCGGAAATCCGAGGTTCGATTCCCGGTTCAGCTACGAAATTTGAAAAGTGGTATGAGGACTGAAGCGGGGTCTTCTCAGCCTTGGGTGTTCCAAAAGAGTAGAGGGGGTTCGATTCTCATCTCAGCCATCCTCGACGTAGTTTTCCGTGGTTTCCCACTTCGTCTTTAGGCAAATGCCGGGATGATACCTACCGTCAGACCACGGCCTCCTCCTTCCCTCTTCCTTGTCTTTCCCTCCCATTCTTCACATCCCTTCCCTTCCCTTCCCTTATGAGGACCCTGTTCGCTTTGCAGGTGAGGGTGCCTGGGCGAGGTGCTAGTCCCGCCTCCCCAGTTGTATCCCCCGACCTGATGTCAAGCTCCAGGACACTGCCCATAGAGCTGTAAAGGTGGGATCTCTCGCTGAGTCCGTAGGAAAGGCCTACCTGGAAGGTAAACTGACTTCGAAACGAGAAAATAGTTTCTTTAACGTCCTAATCACCCACCTCGTGATTGGCCATAGAGAGTGACCTATCTTGCTTCACTGTAACAAATGATAACACTCAGTTCCAGCCTACGGATGTCCTTATTTGCAGTAAACGTGTGGTTTGCTGCGGGCGGGATGCTACACAGTGTTTAATACTCAATGAATACAAACACGGGCCTCGCTCGGGGCATGAATCGTTGATGAGCAAGTGAGGTAACCCGCAGCTCCAAGTTTGTATCGGCCATAAAACATGGCGGGGACGCGTTATGCAATCAACAAGCGCAGAGGACCATATTCTCCTACAGGAAGCATGACAATGTCTGTCTCTCTGTCACAATCCTCTAGCTCTAGAACCACTCATTAGTTAGTTAGTTAATAAATAATGTTATTGGTTTTACGTCCATTTTAACAACTGCGGCTTTTAGAGACGCAGTTAGTTAGTTAGATAGTTATTGAGGTTATAAGGGGCAGAACAGCGAGGGCATCTGCCCCTAATGAACCACTCAATATAATGTTATGTACAGTCTACCTGAATCTAATAAAACACAATATTTATTGTTGTTAACATATTTGTTTGGTTATTACTATTTTAAATATACCAAATGTAGATTTATAAAATACGTTAATATGAACAATATACGTAATCGAAATTTAATGTTTTTCAGTCGGTATTTACAATATACACATTTATTTACTTGGAATAGTAAACTAGCACAAATAGTCAAGAATTGTTACTTGTATGTGATTATTTCTTAAGATATGGGTAGTGGCAAGTTACCTTCAAGTGTGCTTGCTTAGTGTGATTATGTGATTGTTACTAAATGGTCACGTTGGAGTGGATTGTGCACTTAGCTGTTTGAGCGATAGGTGGTACGGTCCCACGCAGCTCTTCTCACTGCTGCCTGCACTGAACTGGAATGAATTTCCTGTGATGTGTCGTTATCTCTTACCCCGCATTTCTACCTGCCTATGCTCGTCTTGAAATGTAACATATATGTGCTGCCATGTCTAGAACATCCTAATATGGTGTGTGTTACTGTATTATGTACATCTTCAACTATTACATGACAGTTTACATTCTCGCCACGCGTAAGCTAATCAGCCCTCTTTAAGCGCACATGGACTATTGAAGATTTCCTGGAAACTTTACTATTGTCGTTAATGTGGGCCTTGGTTTATTGAAGATTTGGTTCAAAGTACATCCTGATCCAGCAACATGCTTCCGTTATTACTTCCTTATCTAGCATGGCTGCAACTTTATGTTGTTTATAATTTCCAACAGTTTTCTTTTGTAGTAGTGTAAAAAGGGTGAATTCTCCATGAACGTTTTAGGGTTATTTATTTTAGATAAGTGTGTCACTATTGCTTCCTTTATGTCAAGGGGCCTTCCCTTCGCTTCGTGATGAATGATGTTTTTCAATTTGTATCCAGGGTGGAACATGTGTTCGCATACGGTAAATGGCTTCCAACACAATAATAAATATAGATGCAAGTTATACAATTTAAGTATAATTCTCTGTCTGTATGCATTTTTGGAGTACAGTGGTAATTAAGACGTCGTATAGCAGTGTTCGCATGAGTAGTCCAGTTGCGTTGTTGTTGTTTCATTTCAGTGCTATGCGACATCCTGGTCATGTTGTGTATGTGTGATATTTGTAGTAGTGTGTGTATTTGTAATTCAGGTGAGGATTCGGAAGGAGGCGGCCATTGCCTTACATTGGGAACTATCCCGATTTTTGGCTGGCGTAGAAGTGGGATATCGCGGGAAAACACTTTCAGGATGGATAAGGTGGGAATCGAACCCACCCCTTCTCAGTTTTGCCTCACCCCGTTCCAGCCCTCAAACCAAAATTAAATTTCTTAGCAGAGCCGGGAATCGAACCCGATCACACCAATCAACTAAATATGCATATGTTATACAACCCCAAGCGGGATTTTTAATGAAATGTTTACCGTGATGGTGCGTCTCTTGTCGTAGAGTTTCCTCAGTGAACTTCAAACGGACTTGCTACACATATTTAATGGACTCGCGATGCGTGGGGCCTTCAAAAGCCTCATGAAATACGACTTCTTGGTCAATGGTCTCGCGTGGTAGAACTTAAGGTGACCAGTTCAAGACTTCCTCCCACATTGGTTCCGACCACTTCAGCTTGTATTGCAGCACTTGAGGCTAAGTTGAGTGCTACCACCTTGACACACACAAGATGTGGAACATCTGTCTTCCTTCATCGAGCATTCACCGCGAATTACAGATGTGACATTAGCTTTGAAGATATTCGACAAGCGTTACCACAGGTCATCACATAAATCAAAGTCATCTGAAATATTGGAATATGTACGATTTGTTCAACAAGGACGTTTGGTTGGACGTCTTCAAATGATGCTCCCGTTCCGGAAACTCACATGTAATGAGAGTTGCGCCACTAGCTGACTGCCACATGCCTTAAGGGAATCTTACACCGCTCATAGCCATCGCCGCATTGCTATGATTAAACACTCTGTAATTTGGATGTTTCCCAATGTACAGTACAGTAACTGCATGAAAATCACGGAAGAAGAGCTTTTAATTGTAACTTCTTCTTCTTCTCCTTCTTAAGACGTCGTCTCTGAACGGAGTTTGACAATCCACATAGCTAGCTGTGATCTTAATATTATTAACAGAAAAGCGCAAGAATGTGCATAACATAGATTTACACTAGTTTAGCCTTGCCATAATCGCACAGTAATTTCTGGTTATTTTGGCATCGTGTTATATGATACATGTCACAGAACTGGTAACATAACGAGCACACGCAGAGTTCATTTGGGGCGTGGTAGGACATGTTTTTACATATTTTATGGTGGTACCCATGCACTGCTGACGTTATCACCACATGTGTTAGTTTTTGATTGGCGTTGGTCCAGTTCCGGTTGGTCATGGCATCCGTGCTGTAAAATTCTAGCGGGATGTCTTCTCTCTTCTCTCTGCTAAGTGCGCTTCAGCAATTTTTTGAGGATGGAAGCTGTAATTTTGTTCTTGTGATCTTGATATTGCTGCATGAAAGGACTCTTCTGATGTGCAACAATGCCATCTTTGGATATCCTTCAACCACGAGTTCCTAATTGACCTACTTCCATGAATTTTTCCTTCAATAATTAGTGTTGTAGTAACTCGTAATTGTAACTAATGTCGAAAAATCTTATTTTAGTAAAATGATGAAAATATAAAAAATTCCCCCTCGTTGCGTAGTGGATAGAACTTTTGTCTGTCACCGTGGAGGCCCGGGTTCATTTGCCGGCTCTGCCCAAAAAATTAATTCTGGTCTGAGGGCTGGAACAGGGTACACTCAACCTCGTGCGACAAAACTGAGAAGAGGTGGGTTCTAATCGTACCTCAGCCATCCGTGCTTTTCCATGGTTTCCCACTTCTACTCCAGGCGAATGCCGTGATGGTTCTTATCTTAAGGCCACGGCCGCCTCCTTACCAATCCTCATGTGAATTACAAATACACACACTAATACAGCCATCGCAATAACACAGGAAAATAGACAAATTAAACACTCACACCAAAGTACACGGGGTACAAGTCCACGATGTCGGAAGGCCCCTAAATGAATCAACAACAATATAAAAAAAGTATTAAACAATTTTTATGATCGTATCCCACAAAAGCATGATTTCAGTAAAACTACATTCATTTGAAGAAAATAGGTTCACAAGTATTGCACTTACGTACAAAAATTGCAGTTTCTCTGCTCGTTTCGTTGTTTCTACATGTCTTTCAAAGTATGTTCTTCTTTGCATCCTGCGTTAACTCCAGGAGTTCTGGAACATCCTTGGAAGCTGCAAATTTCCAAAGGTTACTCACAACAGATAGTGCTTCTCCATAAGTGTGTATTTTTAGCTCCCTTTCAATGCCTTCATCGTCATCGTCGTCCATTTCTTCCATGACTTCACACCTGCTGTTTTCGGCAGCAATATCAGCTGCAGTTTGAATATCTTCAGTCGCTTATGTTTCCTAGAACTTTGCTGCAACTACAGTTGCGCTCAAGATTTAGTACTGTACATATCTTAGTATTATGGATAAGGTTATTTACGCCTACAGTTCCGGAATTTCTGTCCATTTCCGCGTTAGGCAGTTTTCCGGGTTGCAGTGTCATTTTACATAGGAAATACCTCCGTTCCGAAATGTGTTTTCCGTTTGTCCAGGTTTCTGGTATATAAAAGGTCTGGTTTAGGCAGGTTTTACTGTACAAATGGGAATGACGTGGGCTATGGTAGTTGGTATTGATTCTCTGGGATACAAGATGACCTGTTACTTGATGCCGAATCAAGTTAGTGTACTTGAGTCGACTAAGTACACTGACAGTCAAAGTCAATGAAGGGGAGAGAGATGCTCGCTCGATACCATCTCACAGGTGGAAAATTGAAGGAGGAAGTAGGTTCCCTTTGAAGTCGTGCTGTCTATGGAAGAGCTCTGAGCTATCGTGGAGGAGCGTACGGCGTAACTAGCTTCCTGCTCCAACTCAGCTGCTTACTTCTACCTCAAGAGATAGTGTGGTGTACTCACTTAGGCTTATCCCCCAGGGTATCACAACTTGTGGGACGTGGGTTGGCGACCACGAGACCCCCAGCTGAGTCCGGCATTCCTTCCACTTACTTGTGCTGGGCTCCTCTCCGTCTTCTTTCCTGTCGACCTCTCTTGGTCAACTCTTGTACTCTTCCGACCCCGACGGTACTAGGGAATCCAAGGCCTAGGGAATCTCTTCCTCTCCGGCCTTAATTGGCCCTTGTCCCATATTTCCTGATGCCCTCCTTCTGCGAGGGATCAGCCTTCTTTTTCTTTTCACGTTATCTTCTGCACAAGGCCTTCAAGGAGGCAGGGTGTATGTTGCCCCATCACTTCTGGTGCACCCTGGATAGTGCTACACCCTCAGGGGCTCACGGGTGGTGAGTGAGGGATTTTGGCGATCCCGTGGGATTCCTGAGCTGGGTCCGTTCTTTCCCCTTTTTCCACTGACTTTCGAGTGGGCCCTCTCCTCTTTCACTTTCCTGTCTGCCTTGCTTGGCTCTCCTTCCTTCCAAGTCCCTCAATCATCATTCTTCGAGGATTGGGGGCATTTATTGTCTTCCTGTCCTATATTTGCCTTATCTTTTACCTGTTTACCATTCCTTCTTACATACTACGCAGTATTAGTTATATTCATATTTTTCATTCTCAACTTTCATTATCACCCAACCCATTAGGGGCCGATAACCTCGATGTTAGGCCCCTTAAACCTTTATAGGGCAGAACTATTATTATTTATTTGTATTTATTTAATTATTTTATCCTAATTTTAATTTATTAATTTTATTTTGTGTTATATTCTTAATTTTATATGCTTATTTATTTTTAATTTAAAAGCTTATTTAATTATTTAAGATTATTAATATTTAAATTTTACAAGCATATTTACTTTCAATTTTAGTTATTTTCATCATATTTTATTGTTTACGTCTTAATTTTAATTGTTGTTGTTTGAGTCTTCAGTCTTTTGACTGGTTTGATGCAGCCCTCCATATCTCCCTATCCTGAGCTAATCGTTTCATCTCTACATAGCTACCACACCCTACATCCGAGGCAATCTGTTTAACATATTCTAACCTTGGTCTACCCCTACAGTTCTTGTCCTCGACCCTTCCTTCCATATCTAAGCTTGCTATTCCTGGGTGTCTTAGTATGTGTCCTACTAACCTATCTCTTCTCTTTATTAGCAGTCGCCAGAAACATCTCTCCTCTCCAACTAGTCTTAATACCTCTTCGTTTGTAACCCTATCTAGCCATCTGATCTTCATCATTCTCCTGTAACACCACATTTCAAACGCTTCAATTCTCCTCTTTTCTACTCCACCAATAGTCCAAGTTTCACTTCCATAGAGCTCCACGCTCCAGACAAAGGAATTCGAAAATTACTTCCTAATACCTAAATCTATATTCGATGTCAACAGATTCCATTTCTGTAGAAATGCTTTCCTTGCCTGAGCTAATCTACTTTTATATCTTCTTTGCTTCGTCCATCACTGGTTAGTTTGCTTCCTAAGTAACAGAAGTCTCCTACTTCCTTTAGGTTTTCACCTGCCAATTTGATGTCCATAGAGGGTTCAGATATATTTCTGCTGCATTCCAATATTTTTGCTTTACATTTATTAATTTTCATCATGAATTCTTTCCTCATGACGGAGTCCATACCACTCAAAAACTCATTCAAATCCACAGGCGTGTCGGCCAAGACTATGTCATCGGCAAATCTCAGAGTTGGAATTATTTTTCCTTGAATATTCACTCTCACTTGAAATTTTTCTCCAATTTCCTCCATTGCTTGTTCAATTATATTTTAATTATATTTGTTAAAAGAACTAAATTTCATCAAGCATCTTAGGTCAAGAAGATAGAAGCATACTCTTTTGTTTTATGAAATATCAACACCTCCAAAAGAAAATTAATTGACATATGGCTGAAATATTCAACCAACAGCATCTTTGACATAGCACGTGGTTAATACACAGACCACTAAACTATAAAAGGTTAACACAATAATTATTTTCATCAAGCTTGCAGGTTCGCGCCTGGCCAGGGTAAGTGATTTTTGACCCGGTCAGTCGACTGGAAGCAGGCTGTGGATTTTCAATATCAAACAAAATACACACAAGTTAACGGCCGCGGTGTCCGAGAGCGCTAACGCGCTAGGCTACCTCATGCCTCGCTGGCATCGGGAGAGCATGGGTTCGAATCCAACCTTGGCCGTCCTGAAAATGGTTTTCGTGGTTTCCCATTTTCACCAATAGGTAAATGCCGGGATGGTTCCATTCAACATCCCTTCCTTGATCCGTTCTGAAAATAAAATACATGACCATTGGCTGTGTTAATAAAATGAATATACTGAACCCATGTACCATGGCCTCAAAGAGGGTCGAATCCATGTACTTTGAGAAAGGAATGAAAGAATCATACAGTCTCTAAGGGAACGGAGAGAGATTTCAAGCCCGGATTAAAGCCTAACATGGTGCAAGCGCTAGGGCCCTGTGTTCCTTAGATGAGTTCATGCCTCTTGACATTTATAAGGAGCCAGTCATGGATATTATTAGAACGAGTGGAAAGTTTTGACTGTAAGACGAAGAAGCTGGACTCGGAAATTGCTCTTACGTTGCAGGAATATGGCAACCTCGCTGCTGAGTCAGAACAGGAATAATTAAATTTAACCCGTTTACGAGTATAAAAATAAGTAAACAGATACAGTACGGTGAATCAATTTGGATTAGAGATTTTTGTGTAAAGAAAAACCTTGTAAAAATTGCACAGGAGAAAACTGCAAACGCAAGTAGACGTCATTGGGGGTTCACCGAGACCTAAGGAGTGGGAGAATAAAAAAAGAACAGCACCACCCACACAGTTGAGGACGAGAAATTAATTAATATCTCGGAAATGCACGATCGATTTCTATGGACAGGAAGATTATTTTACGTTTGGAAGACGAGCTGTCTGGAGATACGATTTTTATAATTGTGCGACAATTAGTTCAAAAGTTGGTCACGAAAAGGACTAGGATTTTATCTTTTTGTGACTGAATGGTATAAAACTCCTGGCCTCACCAAGCCAATCATGCAGTTATTCTGACAGCCCGTGAGGGGGTGTTACTCTGCATCAATGCATGCAGTCTACGAGAGCCCGTGAGGGGAACGTCACGCTGTATCAGTACATGCAGTATTAGTCCGTCCAGGGGGGCGTTACGCTGGAGCATCATAATCATCAGTCTACGAGCATTCCGTGAGCGGAAGTGCTGCACCACATCGTATACGCAGTATTCAAGAGCCCGTGAGGGGGACGTTAAGCTGTATCAGACATCGATCCAGAGCCTGTGGGAGGCTATGCTACAAGTTCACCGAGTGTAGACCAGTTACGATATAAGTACGCTACGCTGAGGGTTAGCAGTTCGAGACTTTGAAGAGTCCTAAAATATAAAGAACATTAAATATACGGACTTTAAAGCAATATCGCCAAAGTAAGACACAGCGACCAGTAGGGAACTTCGAGTTCCAGAAGAACACTAGTTCAATACAGTTACGAAGTTATAAGAACTCCAACAAATAAACGGCGTTACGTTTAGTAAAGACATTGTTAAAGACATTAAGTCCTGTAAAGGAACTTTACAGTAATTACGATCGCGAAAGATAGAAGTTCAAGCGAAAGGAACTTAGGAACTTAGTTTCGAAACCAGAGGGAAAACGTACTCTAGTGAGAAAACGTCAAAAATATACGATAGACAGTATACGGTCCTCGAAGGGAGGCCAAGATATAGAAACTATAGGGTGCGATAGACCACCATATATAAATAGAGGTGACTGCAAAGAAAAGACATTTATCGCCTAGTTAAAGCAGATAAAGTAAAGCCGAGTAATAGACAATAGAAGCGGTTTTGAGAGACTGAAACCAGTAGTTTCCATTGTAGGAGAGAGCAACTTTGAACGAGTAAAATCACACGTCCAATGCAGGTCGATAGGATTCACATCAGGGATCATCAACAGCCGACAGAAATTGTAAAAAATCGTTGAGATACACCCGTGTGATAGGAGTGAAGTGTAAATATTGTAAGAAAAGAAATAAGAGTATCATTTTAAGTGTTTTAGGTAAAGTGAAAGCGTTTTATGCACAGTGATATGTGTTATAATATGTACCCGAGTAATATTTTTTAGTGTTTTAATGTGTGTTCAAAACGGATACACCAGTGTATAAAAAAAATGTTGTCAGTGTTAAATATAGTGAATATGTGTCAAGAAATTTCTGTACATAAGATGAGATTGTACAATATGGAGTAGGTCAAGAAGGTGGGCCAAAATGTCACATCAAACGAGAATAAAGGTCAGAACGCGACCTTAAACATGTAAGTAAAGATTTTCATTATGTTTGGTGTCGGGAAAAAATTTGTGTACAATTCCACCGGAGTTTTGAGTAGAAGGGATGTTTTTAAATGAATAATAACTAAATAAGAACGCGATCTGAACGAAAATAAGGTTTTAAGAAATAATAAATAATTATATGAAATAATAAATCCTGTAGAGGAAATGCATGGAATAAAAATGTCAATATTTAATGAATGTTATAAAAGCAAGCGTGATAATAATAATTATAACAAAGATATTTACATAAAGGTAAATTTGAATTATATGAAAGAAATAGCTTTTGAGCTTTTGTAAGGAATGAAAACATGATGTGAATAACAAGGTAAAGAAATCTAAATAAAGATTAAATTGAATGATATAAAAATATAGAGCGTTGAAGCCTTAACAAATGTATAAGACATGATGTGACTGCATGTTCTTAAAAAGGGAGCGATTTATTGTCAACGGAAAAGATTAATATAAGAATTAAGATATGTATCAATTGTTACTATGAAATTTATCAGTTCTTTGGAAGACATTCGGCCGTAAAAGTAATGTGTAGCGTAATGGAACGCAATTAAATAAAAAGTCACGCTAGGAACGCGTAAAAGTTAAAGTACTTGGTAAATTACTTATGGAGGGTAGTTGATTGCAGTGAATTGAGATATGTTGTAAGTCCTCTAAATTGTGACGTGGATCACGAGGCCATGTGTGTATTATTTAAAAGGGAGCTAATGTATGGTATTATTGAGCGTAGGTCCTGTAAGCTACGGCTTGACCCTAAATCGCGTTTTGTATAAGTCCTCTGATGTGGAAATGTTCCCGAGGCATGTTAAGAGATTCGAACCTAGAATCCTCTTGTTGTTAAAGCCCCTAATTATTCGTCGTAGAATGTGTATTAATCTTCCCAATCAATGAGGACCCTCTCATAATTAATAAATGCCAAGGTTACGAAAGTGGTTTATGAGCCAAAGAATATTGTTGAATGAAAATAAGCGAGTAAAAGCCAGGTCTCTCCACAGAACTGAGAATAATGTGAAGGTTTGTTTTAAAGCATTGAAGAGAGCTGCCACCGTAGGTTAGGCAGAGAGTCGCTTTCCTTGTCATAAATCACGCCCGAGTATAATGGCCTGACCCTCATAGAGCGAGGGTGGGTAAAAACCGTCTTGTAAGATGTGTTAAATACACCGTGAGTGTTTAAAGTTGTTAATGACCCGGGCGTTGAACCGAGGTCCTTGTAGATTGATATTATCGCTTGCCAATTCAGATCGTAGTTTTCTTATGTGATAATGGTCTTATAAGACAAACGAATTAAATAAAATCCCTATTGTAATATTGTATGGAAAAGTAGGAATCCACGAGTTTTGTGAAGATAACTAGGTTTCGGGAGTGATCATAGTTTTTGACTTTGTCAAGTAATCTTTATAACTCTGGAGTACACAAATAGTTTTCCCGATCACCGTAGTGAATTTGCAAAACTTGAGAGAGATAGTAAATACGGAGAACATGTGATTTGCCCAAATATTGAAGTGAATAATTAACATGTAATTTTAAATGTAATTATATATTTGTTTTGATGATAAGAAAAGATAAAAATAATTCTTGAGGTGTACAAAAATATGACACCATTATTATGGGAAAGTATCGAGCCAAAGAAGCTCGTAGTTATTTGGAACTTTAAGATAAGTACTTTATGGAAGTGAAAATAATCGTGAATTGTTGGGTGTAAAGAAAACCCACCTATTTAATGTAACATTTGTGTTAGCTCATGGACTCCGTGTTTATTTGGAACCGGAGTAGTTTTAATTTGTGTAGTGGCTTCAACGTGGGGCTTCTAAATACCCTATAATACCTTTCATGGCGCCCAGTACGCAGGGCTGAGTTTTCCTAGGGAAAACCCGAGTTTTCTCGAAAAATCAAAATTTTCATTTTTTTTTTGAAAAAAAAAAAAAGGTTTTTCGAAATTTTGAATTTTAAATACTTCCATAAAGGTCTTTGAGTTTGAATAAGAATATCAAAAGGGTACGGTGTAGTAAACACCCGTACCAAAGTAAACTTTTAAAGAAATTGGGACACAATGGGTCAGATTACTATCTCTCAAACATGTTCTAGCGATGTGGCATTAGTAGCCCACTATATTCTAATAAGATGGCATTGAGTGAAGAGATGCAACGGCTTTTGGAGGCTATAAAAGCCGATAACAATGAGAAGTTGGAGGCTATAAACAATACATTGGGCCTCCAAAAGGATGAAAATAACAAAGTGTTCGAATCCATAAATGAGAGTTTGAATAAGTTGGACAGCCAACAGGAGGAAAATAACCAAAAGTTAGGATCCATGAATCAAAGTTTAGTCACTAAAAACTGATAGTGCTAATATGGGAACTAAATTAGTAGATATCGAAGCTAAAAGTGATAACATGAGAACTAAATTAGTAGATATCGAAGCTAAAAGTGATAACATGGGAACTAAATTAGTAGATATCGAAGCTAAAAGTGATAACATGGGAACTAAATTAGAAGCTATCGAAGCTAATTGTATAAAAATGGATAAGGAACTGAAGGATGAAATTAAGGAAATGAAAGAGGGGTCCAAGGTTTTAGAAGAAACAATGAATACCAAATTTCAAGATTTTGACACTAAGTTTGGGGACAAATTAAATGATTTAAAAGGGAAAATCGCAAGTGAAATTCAAAGGGAAAATAAAGTATTTCAGTCAGAATTGCAAGGCCAAATAAATACTATGAACAAAAATATGGGAGAATCACAAAATGAATGCCGAGAAAATTTTAAAATTTTAGAGGATAATTTTGGTACTATAGAAACTAAATTAAATAGCACGGAAAAAGCATGTAAAGAAAATGTAGAGGAATGTGAAAAGAAACTTGTAACCCAGATCCAAGGTGTACAGAAAAAATTAGAAGCTCAGATAAAATCTAACAGCGATATCTGTAAAACATCCCGGGATGAAATAAAACAAAGTGTGAATGAGCTAGGAACCCGATTTGGAAAGGTTGAGGAGAAAGTAGGAACCCTCGAGAATAAAATCGGTGTAGTTCAGACCGAAGTAACTGAGATGAAAAATCAAAATCAAAAGGATGCGCGGGATATGAAAAGTCAATTTGAGCTGTTTACCGGGCAGGTAGATGATAACTTAAAGAAGTATGAGGGTGAAATAAATCGAAGATTAGGTATATACGAGGGGCATCTCCAGAGTGAAAGAAAACAACGAGAGGACGAAAATAAGGAAAGTACCCATAAGATAGATGAAATAAGTCAGGGTATTAATGATGTTCAGGGAACCATCGGAACATTAAAGGTCGAAGTAGGAAAAACTCATATGGAAGTAGGCCAGATCCAAAATGACTTGATGATATTATATAAGAGTCAAGGGAAAACTGAAGAAAAACTGGAAGGAATTAAAGTAAATATGGTCAAAGGACAAAGAGAGATGGAGAAAAAGATAAAGGAAATACGAGAAGACCTAGATACCAGAGGTGACGTTAAACCAGAAATTATAACAGAACAGGTCATGGTCATCAAGAAAGAGGTAGAAGAACACTTAAATGAAATCAGGAATAGCTTCAGGAACGACAAAAACCAACTCAAACAAGAACTGGAAACCAGTAAGAAAAATCAGGAAAGAATTCAAAATGAATTAGGATCCCGGTTGGAGAGGACTGAACATAAGAACAGTCAAATGGAAATCCAACTCATGGCTAATGAAGAAAGTGCCCGAAGGGAAAGGAAATTAGAATTTGAGAATCAGGAGGAGTTTCCAAAGACAGGATGGGTAGATTCCCGTGAACAAGGCACAGATACCGATAGGGACTTAGGAGGGGAGAGCCCTTACAAGAACCCAGGATATCCGATGGCGATGTCAACCCCATACATGAACCAGACAAATGGTCAGATAATAAACATTATCAAATCGAATGAGGACAGACCGGTAAAATTTACGGGTAATAACATGTCAATTACTCCAAAATACTGGCTAAAGGAATTCGCAGAGTACTTAAACGAAATGAAGGTTCCTCAGGATCGGAGACTGAGAGCTATTGAGAAGTTGTTGGCAGGTGATTGTCTCACCTGGTTCAGAAGCTTCAGGTACACCTTTGATACGGTGGAAGGCTTTAGAGAAGCCTTTTTAAAACGATATTGGGCAGCAGACGTCCAGGAGAATTTGAGGCTAGATCTGTACTCTAGGAAGTACAGCACAAATGCACCAACTAAGTACTCGGAATTTTTTACCGCTCAGCTATGTAAATTCCGCGAACTTGATATTGCTCCAGCTGAGAACGACCTGTGTGCCGCCATTGCAAGACAACTTCCATATGAGATTCAGAGGCTGTTAATCTCATCCAAAGCCAGAAGTGCTGTGGAAGTGGAGAGTGTATTACGTCAATTAGACATGACGACGTCACACGTAACTCCTAGCCACCAAAGACAGACTGAACAGGTACACATGGCCAGCAGTCAGGAAACCCGCGAAAAACCATCGACCAGGAATCAGTCCACCAGCACTGATACTCAAGGACTAGGTCGAGAGTATGGGCACCAAGAGCCTAGAGGAATACAGCCATACCACAGAGGAGGATATCGAGGAAGAAATCCTAGGAATACGGGTTATAGGCAACAAGAGAGCCGACCCTATAACAATAACCATCAGAGGCAAGAAAACAGAAAGAAATGGGAGAATTATCCCCGAAGGAACGTAAGGCCAGAGGATAGGGATGATGAATATCGGGCCGAAATAGAGGAAAGATATCAGGAAAGTCTTCGTTACATGAACGAACGACCAGACGAACCTGAAAGGCAAAAAGTCCGTTGGAGTGAGGCAATCAAGAACCGGAAATCACCCGACCGACTAGATGGAGCTCAAAGCTTGGAACTACAAGCTCAGTTAAAGAATGAGGGAAAAGGGAGCCCTCAGGATAAAAAAACTCCAAATTTAAATCGTCAAAAGTGGAAACATACCAGGAGCTGGGAGGAGGTAGAAATTGTGAATTGGATAGCAAGACCAGATGAGCTAATTAATGAGGATGTGGAAGGAATCCCACCTATCAAAAGAGAATTACCCATAATTATGCTAAGAATAGAAGGATTACTGGTCAGGGCATTGATTGATACCGGATCAACAATAAGTTTAATTACGCAAACCCTTCTGAATGAATTGGAAACGAGAGGCCGCGTATTAAAAATCCCCACATCAAGTGTAAAGATTAAGGGAATTATCCCTGAAAAATCTTTAACATGCAAATTTCAGGTATACATTGATCTGATCATGGGTAACGCTGAAATTTCGCAATGCTTTTTGCTGGTAAATCAATTACCGTATAATGTCATATTAGGTATTGATTTTATCCGTGAGAACAAGGTCATCATAGACCTAGCGCAAGACTGCATTAGAATCCAAAGAGAGGATGTGGATGAACAAAACATTAACCTACAGGAACAGGATGTGAAAATAGGAGAACAGGTATGGCATGTGGAAGAAGTAACGGAAGAAGGTTGTAAGGACATAGAAAGGATATTTGAAGTCCTCAATATAGAACTCGAAGATAATTTGGAAACTGAGTTCGAGACCAACCTGTCAGGAAAAGTAGAGGAAGCCAATGTTAACCTCGAAAACAAGGAACAATTAAAGGAATTATTATTGAATTTTAGGGACGTATTTGATTCCAAGCCAGGGAAGATTGAAAATTTTAAATACGCGTTCCAAGTCAATGATTGGGCACCGTTCAGACAAAAACCATACCCGGTTGCGGAAAAACATTACCCACAAACTAAGAAAACACTGCAGGAGATGATGAATGCAGGTGTTATAGAAAAGATGGCGACACCATATGTTAGTCCATTAGTGATTGTGAGCAAACCGGATGGCTCAGTAAGGGTGTGTCTAGATGCCAGAAATTTAAATGCAAAAATCATACCAGAAAATGATTCGGCACCACCCATAAAAGAAATACTGAGGAAGTTCAAAGGTAAGAAGATTTTCACAAATATTGACATGACTTCTTCGTATCATCATCTCGAACTGGAAGAGAAAACCAGCTTGTTGACTGGATTTCAGTTCGACCAACAAACCTATTGTTTTAGGAGATGTCCGTTTGGATTGAAGACCGCGGGATCTGCCTTAATAAGAGCGCTTGATCGAAACCTGTCAGAGGAAGTGAAAGAGTGCACTATCCGTTATGTGGATGATATTTTGCTTACCTCGGAGAATATTGAGGGACATTTAGAAAACTTGAAGAAATTATTGGAAGACTTAAGAAGGGCAAATTTTAAAATCAATTTAAAGAAGTCAAATTTTTGTCAAAGACAAGTAACATTTTTAGGGCATGTGATTGATAAGGATGGTGTTAAACCAATTCCATGCAAATTGGAATCGATAAGGGATTTTCCAAGGCCTTTGAAGTTGAAGAACGTTCGCCAGTTTTTGGGATTGATTGGTTTCTTCTCAGGACATTGTCCATCATACACAAAAACTGTTGCACCACTACAGGACCTTCTGAAGAAGGGGGGCAAGTGGAAATGGACGGAGGAAACAGAAAAAGCATTCGTGGAGGCCAAGGAAATGCTCTTAAACTATGTGAAGCTAGGATATCCTGATTTTAATCAGAAATTTATAATTCAAACAGATGCACCCCAGATTGGAATAGGGGCAATGCTATGTCAGGAAAACCCGGATAACCCTGATAAGAAAAATTATCTAGCTTTCACAAGTCGGAGACTGAAACCACACGAGAAAAAGTATATGATCAGCGAAATCGAGCTGTTAGCGATATTGCACGCGCTGCAATATTGGCGAAAGATCGTATATGGGTTTCAGGTCATTCTAAGAACGGATCATAAAGCCTTAACCTTTTTGATGAAGACTGATCTATCCAGTCAAAGGTTGATGCGTTGGGCTTTATACATTCAACAGTTTGATGTAAAGATAGAATACTGCCCAGGAAAAGAAAATATAGTTCCAGACTACTTAAGTAGACAGCCAGAGTCCACAGAAGAGGAAGTAATGGCTATTGATTTGGAAGACAGGGATCAGCGTACTCTAAATGAGTTAAGGAGCATTAGTGAACGGCAACGTGAGGATCCATGGATGAACATGCTCATATCTTTCCTCGAAGGAAGTTTGATAAGGGGAACACCAGCGTACACAGAAGCTAATAAGATAGCTCAAGATTACACATTTTATAATGGATTATTATATAAGTTTGTGGACTCTGACCATACACGATTAAGGATTGTTGTACCTGCAATTTTGCAGAGGAAAATAGTATGGCTAGCCCATAGATCGTTCGGACATATGGGAGTCGACAAAACAGTCTCGATGCTGAAAGAAGCATTTGTATGGCCGAGACTGAGAGAAACTGTAAGGGACACGCTAAAGACATGTGATTTATGTCAAAGGATCAAACCAAATGCATTTCTGATGAGACAAAAGCCTATACCATTGTTGCCCGAAAGGCCAGGTCAAATCATATCTATTGATAACTTCGGACCTTTGCCAAAGGCAAGAAGAGGAAATCGACACATAATGGTGGCTATGGATGTCTTCACTAAAATGGTTGTCCTTGCTCCCATACAGAAGACTAGTACCAAACAGGTGTTAAAACGACTCAAAGAAAAAGTGATACCGATTCTGGGAAAACCTGAGAATTTGTTGTCGGATCACGGTAGTTGTTTCACCAGTGTAGAGTTCAGACAAGAATTAGAAAGACTTGGAATACGTCAGATTTTGTCAAGTATTCGCCATCCTGAGGCAAATCCTGTAGAAAGAGTGATGAGGGAGACGGCCAAGTATTGTAGAATATACTGTGCCGAAGAAAATTGGAAGTGGATAGATATCTTGGATATTATCGAATTTTGTATAAACAATACAATCCATGAATCTACGGGAGAGATACCAATAACGTTACATCGGAATGAGCAACCAGAGAGACCTTGGAGTCTGGTAATTCCTAGGCCAGTAGACGCTCAGCCTGGAAGAGATGTACGTATAAGAAGAGCCTTTGAGCATCTTAAAGCTCAAGCCGACAGGAGACAAAGAAGAAATAGGCACAAGAGGTATCATCGGCCACTATTAGCAGGGGAAATGGTGTTAGTAAAAAGACCCGCCATTTCGGATCCAGGGAACCGCGTGTACAAAAAGTTCCAGAAAATGTACCATGGACCGTATCAAATAATAAGGGATTTGAGAAATAATGCCTATAGAATTCGGCACTGTGAAACGAATCATGAAGTGACCATGAATTCAGCAAATTTAAAAGTGTATTACCCTCCCGAAGACTTCGATGAAGCCAATGAACAAGCCCTGGTTATGGAAACATTTAGAGATGAAGAATCCAATTTTGATAGAAACAAGAATGAGATAGAAAAAGGAAACAGAGCTCAAACATTCGAGTGCGAATGCGAATTGGAGAAATTATATTGGGAAATAAAAGAAATAATTGATTTTATTGAAGAAGAAAATTTCAATTTAAGGAAGGAGAATGATGAAATAAGGGAACGGGTAGGGATAGACCACACCCGTAAAGAAGAATGAGGTTCTGGAAACCTAATATCCAGACAAATAAAAGGGAGAAAGAAAGGGTAGGGACAGAGCGTACCCAACCGACACAATTACCGGATATGACTTAAAAAGATGAAAGAAATCAAATTATCTTGGGATTTTTGAGGAAGAAAAATCAGAAGGTACGGATAACGTTATGATGGCTTCGACAGTTAAAAAGGAAAAATAAGATATATTTTTTTGATAATTAAAATAAATTTCCTCAAAATGTTTCGAAAATTTATTTACCTAAGGAGGGGAGAGATGAACCCATGTACCATGTCCTCAAAGAGGGTCGAATCCATGTACTTTGAGAAAGGAATGAAAGAATCATACAGTCTCTAAGGGAACGGAGAGAGATTTCAAGCCCGGATTATAGCCTAACATGGTGCAAGCGCTAGGGCCAGGTGTTCCTTAGATGAGCTCATGCCTCTTGACATTTATAACAAGCCAGTCATGGATATTATTAGAACGAGTGGAAAGTTTTGACTGTAAGACGAAGAAGCTGGACTCGGAAATTGCTCTTACGTTGCAGGAATATGGCAACCTCGCTGCTGAGTCAGAACAGGAATAATTAAATTTAACCCGTTTACGAGTATAAAAATAAGTAAACAGATACAGTACGGTGAATCAATTTGGATTAGAGATTTTTGTGTAAAGAAAAACCTTGTAAAAATTGCACAGGAGAAAACTGCAAACGCAAGTAGACGTCATTGGGGGTTCACCGAGACCTAAGGAGTGGGAGAATAAAAAACGAACAGCACCACCCACACAGTTGAGGACGAGAAATTAATTAATATCTCGGAAATGCACGATCGATTTCTATGGACAGGAAGATTATTTTACGTTTGGAAGGCGAGCTGTCTGGAGATACGATTTTTATAATTGTGCGACAATTAGTTCAAAAGTTGGTCACGAAAAGGACTAGGATTTTATCTTTTTGTGACTGAAAGGTATAAAACTCCTGGCCTCACCAAGCCAATCATGCAGTTATTCTGACAGCCCGTGAGGGGGAGTTACTCTGCATCAATGCATGCAGTCTACGAGAGCCCGTGAGGGGAACGTCATGCTGTATCAGTACATGCAGTATTAGTCCGTCCTAGGGGCGTTACGCTGGAGCATCATAATCATCAGTCTACGAGCATTCCGTGAGCGGAAGTGCTGCACCACATCGTATACGCAGTATTCAAGAGCCCGTGAGGGGGACGTTAAGCTGTATCAGACATCGATCCAGAGCCTGTGGGAGACTATGCTACAAGTTCACCGAGTGTAGACCAGTTACGATATAAGTACGCTACGCTGAGGGTTAGCAGTTCGAGACTTTGAAGAGTCCTAAAATATAAAGAACATTAAATATACGGACTTTAAAGCAATATCGCCAAAGTAAGACACAGCGACCAGTAGGGAACTTCGAGTTCCAGAAGAACACTAGTTCAATACAGTTACGAAGTTATAAGAACTCCAACAAATAAACGGCGTTACGTTTAGTAAAGACATTGTTAAAGACATTAAGTCCTGTAAAGGAACTTTACAGTAATTACGATCGCGAAAGATAGAAGTTCAAGCGAAAGGAACTTAGGAACTTAGTTTCGACACCAGAGGGAAAACGTACTCTAGTGAGAAAACGTCAAAAATATACGATAGACAGTATACGGTCCTCGAAGGGAGGCCAAGATATAGAAACTATAGGGTGCGATAGACCACCATATATAAATAGAGGTGACTGCAAAGAAAAGACATTTATCGCCTAGTTAAAGCAGATAAAGTAAAGCCGAGTAATAGACAATAGAAGCGGTTTTGAGAGACTGAAACCAGTAGTTTCCATTGTAGGAGAGAGCAACTTTGAACGAGTAAAATCACACGTCCAATGCAGGTCGATAGGATTCACATCAGGGATCATCAACAGCCGACAGAAATTGTAAAAAATCGTTGAGATACACCCGTGTGATAGGAGTGAAGTGTAAATATTGTAAGAAAAGAAATAAGAGTATCATTTTAAGTGTTTTAGGTAAAGTGAAAGCGTTTTATGCACAGTGATATGTGTTATAATATGTACCAGAGTAATATTTTTTAGTGTTTTAATGTGTGTTCAAAACGGATACACCAGTGTATAAAAAAAATGTTGTCAGTGTTAAATATAGTGAATATGTGTCAAGAAATTTCTGTACATAAGATGAGATTGTACAATATGGAGTAGGTCAAGAAGGTGGGCCAAAATGTCACATCAAACGAGAATAAAGGTCAGAAAGCGACCTTAAACATGTAAGTAAAGATTTTCATTATGTTTTGGTGTCGGGAAAAATTTTGTGTACAATTCCACCGGAGTTTTGAGTAGAAGGGATGTTTTTAAATGAATAATAACTAAATAAGAACGCGATCTGAACGAAAATAAGGTTTTAAGAAATAATAAATAATTATATGAAATAATAAATCCTGTAGAGGAAATGCATGGAATAAAAATGTCAATATTTAATGAATGTTATAAAAGCAAGCGTGATAATAATAATTATAACAAAGATATTTACATAAAGGTAAATTTGAATTATATGAAAGAAATAGCTTTTGAGCTTTTGTAAGGAATGAAAACATGATGTGAATAACAAGGTAAAGAAATCTAAATAAAGATTAAATTGAATGATATAAAAATATAGAGCGTTGAAGCCTTAACAAATGTATAAGACATGATGTGACTGCATGTTCTTAAAAAGGGAGCGATTCATTGTCAACGGAAAAGATTAATATAAGAATTAAGATATGTATCAATTGTTACTATGAAATTTATCAGTTCTTTGGAAGACATTCGGCCGTAAAAGTAATGTGTAGCGTAATGGAACGCAATTAAATAAAAAGTCACGCTAGGAACGCGTAAAAGTTAAAGTACTTGGTAAATTACTTATGGAGGGTAGTTGATTGCAGTGAATTGAGATATGTTGTAAGTCCTCTAAATTGTGACGTGGATCACGAGGCCATGTGTGTATTATTTAAAAGGGAGCTAATGTATGGTATTATTGAGCGTAGGTCCTGTAAGCTACGGCTTGACCCTAAATCGCGTTTTGTATAAGTCCTCTGATGTGGAAATGTTCCCGAGGCATGTTAAGAGATTCGAACCTAGAATCCTCTTGTTGTTAAAGCCCCTAATTATTCGTCGTAGAATGTGTATTAATCTTCCCAATCAATGAGGACCCTCTCATAATTAATAAATGCCAAGGTTACGAAAGTGGTTTATGAGCCAAAGAATATTGTTGAATGAAAATAAGCGAGTAAAAGCCAGGTCTCTCCACAGAACTGAGAATAATGTGAAGGTTTGTTTTAAAGCATTGAAGAGAGCTGCCACCGTAGGTTAGGCAGAGAGTCGCTTTCCTTGTCATAAATCACGCCCGAGTATAATGGCCTGACCCTCATAGAGCGAGGGTGGGTAAAAACCGTCTTGTAAGATGTGTTAAATACACCGTGAGTGTTTAAAGTTGTTAATGACCCGGGCGTTGAACCGAGGTCCTTGTAGATTGATATTATCGCTTGCCAATTCAGATCGTAGTTTTCTTATGTGATAATGGTCTTATAAGACAAATGAATTAAATAAAATCCCTATTGTAATATTGTATGGAAAAGAAGGAATCCACGAGTTTTGTGAAGATAACTAGGTTTCGGGAGTGATCATAGTTTTTGACTTTGTCAAGTAATCTTTATAACTCTGGAGTACACAAATAGTTTTCCCGATCACCGTAGTGAATTTGCAAAACTTGAGAGAGATAGTAAATACGGAGAACATGTGATATGCCCAAATATTGAAGTGAATAATTAACATGTAATTTTAAATGTAATTATATATTTGTTTTGATGATAAGAAAAGATAAAAATAATTCTTGAGGTGTACAAAAATATGACACCATTATTACGGGAAAGTATCGAGCCAAAGAAGCTCGTAGTTATTTGGAACTTTAAGATAAGTACTTTATGGAAGTGAAAATAATCGTGAATTGTTGGTTTTAAAGAAAACCATGTGTTTTAATCTAATATTTGTTTTATTTTTATGCTATTCCTTGTTCACTTTGGACAAGTAGAATGATATTGGTCAGTAGTTTATGTGTTTATTTGTTTCTAGCGCCATAATTTTTGATTAATTAAATGTGTTAAAATAGGAGTTGATTTTGTTGTTATTTTTGCAAGTGTATCCTCTATTTAATCCAAAATATGTAAGTCACAGAGTGGGAGAACTTACCGCAGCCCCGAAAAATCTTGAATTGAGCAATGCTGGCATACTGTGATTTGCATATTTCTTTCTGCAAGGGCACAATACAAAGTCGGTATTTGGAAACTTTAGTAATTACAACGGAGTATTTACACCAATTTGCAGTCTTCTGTTAAACACATCATTATGTTTGGGGGAAAGGATGATGAATATAAAATAATATCGTATGGTGCCGGGTGCAAGCTTTGTTATTTGACACCCAGAGGGCAGCTTGTTCCTTGTTCCTTGGAGCGCTATGAAAGTCAACGAGGTTAGATACGGTATCTAAGCTCCTTGACATTATAGCGTTTTCTAGTAGAGAAAGGAGGAACTTTCGTGTTGGCAAAAAATTCCTGGATTAATTTTGCCACTGTGAACACGGCGTACTGAATTCAAATGGGTTCTTTAACATGCCAACAACGTATGACATGCGTATCGTGATTTGGGTCGCCTTTCAAAAAATACTTACCACGGCCAGGAGGGAACCTCCAAGCTTAAGGTTGGTAGTCCGACACGATAACCACTTTTTTATTCGGCAGGAACTTAACCGAATTTTTCTTTTCTTGTTTCCGTTTTTTTAATTTGTTTCCAGTGTTTGATTTCTCTGTACATGTAGACGTCACAAACACCCAGTCCCCGAGCCAGAGGAATTAACCATAGGAGATTAAATTCCTCCATGACCCGGCCGGGAATGGAACCCCGGACCCTTCGTGCCAAAGCCTAGCACGCTAACCTATTAGTCACGGAGCCACACCACTCACTCACTCACCGTGTTAAGCCCTCTTAGAGATGAGGTCAGCTTGTGTTCAGTTTATAAATATCTGTGGCTCGTAAACTTGTCGCGGTTTGGCAAGGGCACAGCATGAGATCAAGTTCGTACTTTCCAGGCCATTCAGTTGTTGTTAATTCGTTCAAGGGGCTTGGGGTATTTTGGTCATCAACCCGTATAGTTGAGTGTGTTGAACTTGTCTGATAACCTGTATTTATGTGAAGACTGTAGAAGTGCGTGTTAGGACCGTTTTCAGCAACTCTTTATTAACGGTAAGTTAGTTAGTTCCTCTTCTTCTTCTTCTTCCTTAGCGTTTGTCCCGCCTAGCTGCAGGGTCCGCTATATGGATACGTTGTCGCCATTTGTTTCTGTCTCGGGCCATGTCAGGATGAAGGTGTTGGTTCTTCAGATCTCTATGTAACGTATCATCCCACCGTTGCAACGGTCTTCCCTTAGTCTCTTGCCGACGACTTGTATAGTGTAGCCAGTCTTTGCAATTGTGTCCGCTTCCACTCGTAGAAAATGCCCAAAGCAACGCAGACGGATAATGATGATGATAATTGTTGTTTTAAGGGGCCTTACATCTAGGTTATCGGCCCCTAATGGTCTGGGTGAGAGCGAAAATGTCAATGAAGTGGAAACCAGAACGACAATTAAGTGAGAAGGAAAATACGTACAAAAGGGAACTCAGATTGAAACTACTCACAAAATGGAGAGTGATAATATTTAGAAAAAGGAATTTAGAACCAAAATACTCACAAAAGGAATAGATTGAAAAATACGCACAAAATGTAAATTAAGTTCAAAATACGTACACAATGCAACGTATAGTCAAAATACTTACAAAACGCAAGTGAAATTCAAAATACTTACAAAATGCAAATGAGATTGAAAATACGTACAAAATGCAATTGAGGTTCAAAATACTGGACAATACTTACAAAATGCAATTAAATAGAAAATACTTACAAAATGTAATTTAGATTCAAAATACCCATAAAATGCAATTGAGAATCAAAATACTTGCAAAATGCGCACCCAACAAAATGCAATTTAGATTGAAAATACTTGCAAAAAGTGGTTAAGGTTGAAAATACAAAATTCAATTGAAATTTGAAATACTCACAAAAGTCCCAGCCCCTATATTGAAAGACTTACTAAAAAGCAATTTAGATTGTCAATCCTTACAATAGGCAATTGAGGTTGAAAACACTCACAAAATGCAATTTAGATCGAAGAGACTTACAAAATGCAACGGAGATTGAAAACACCTACAAAGTGGAGGGTAGATTAAAAAAACTTGGAATTTAGATACACAGGAAGCCAATTAACAAAAACAGCGCGGGAATCTTAGAGAGAAAAGGAAATAGAATGAAAAGAAAAGGAGAGGTCGGACGCCTCGAAGAAGGAGGGATCAGGAAAGATGAGACAAGGGCGGGAAAGTGAAAGACTCCCTAGGCCTCGGATACCCTAATACCGTCGGGGTCGGAAAAGAACAAGAGTTGACCAAGGGAGGTCGACAGGAAAGAAGACGGAGAAGAGCCTGGCACAAGTAAGTGGAAGCAATACGGGACTCAGCTGGGGTCCCGTGGTCGCCAACCCATGTCCCACAAGATGTGAGCCCCTGGGAGAACGCAGACGGAAATCCCACATCTTGCACTGATTGGTGCAACCCCAAACCATTTCCTGATGTTGTCATTGGAAACATGATCCAATTTGATGACATCCGCTGTCCATCGCAACATCTTGGTCTCCATAACACCCAGGCGACGTTCTGTCACTGATGTTTTCGGCCAACACTCGCATCCGTACAATGCGACAGGACGGATGACATTACGATAGATCTTTGACTTTAGGTTGTCCTTCATCCTTCGATCGCAGGTGATTCCAGTTGTCGTTCGCCACTTCATCCAAGCTGCGCTGATTCTCGTATTGACCTCTTCTATAAGACTTCCATCATTAGTAATCATAGAGCCTAGATGTTTAAATTTTGTTACACGTGCCAAGTCTTCCCCATCTACTTGGATGATACCTGTACCTTGCATTTCTGTCGTCTTGTTAGTTCCTATTTAACTGAAATAGGAGAGTTAATGCATGTTTATCGTCGATGCATTTCATCTTATAAAACTGAAGAAATCATTATATACCAACAACAAGGCATACGTTAGAATCGATGGGAAGTTATCAGAGTCCTTTTAGGTCGGAAAAGGCGTCAGACAGGGATGTGTTTTGTCACCATTCCTATTCAACATCTATGGGGAATGGATCATCAGAAAAGCCACCGAGGATTGGAAAGGTGGGGTTCAAATAGGCGGCAAGACAATCTCCAATCTCCGCTACGCAGATGATACTGTGCTGCTGGCTAGTTTGGAGGAAGAGCTGGCAGAACTTTTACAACGCACTGAGAGGTTCACTGAAGAAGCAGGCCTTACATTAAACCGATCCAAGTGTTACTTGATGGTAGTGGACAGACAGCGTGCATTACCTCGTCCCTTCCAGCTAATACGAGGTATCGATCTCAAGGAAGAAATAGTCTACCTAGGAGTCTGCATTTCCACTGAGGGAAATGTGAAGGAGAAATTAAAAGAAGAATAGGTATGGCTAAGAAAGCACTGTCTAGTCTAACAAGAATATGGAAAGACCATCATATTACCAAGGAAACAAAGGAGCGACTGGTTCAAGCTTTGGTATTTCCTATCGTCACGTATGGCTCTGAGTCCTGGACCATAAATGCTACATGCCGTAGGAGAATCGGAGCCTTCGAGATGACGTGTTATCGAATAATCTCTTATTGTTTCCAAGTTCCCTATATCGTAAATAGACAAAGTTAATTAAACGGACTAGAATGTGAAAATCACCCCTGGCATCCTTGGTTTTATTGAATTTGATAATCAACATATTTAAGGGGAGCAAATATTCCTTAAGAGTGTGAAATTCTCGGTGATAATAGTTTGATAAAATACGTATCATTGCGTAAACTATTTACACTCTCGTTACAATCAGATTTTTTACTTTATTTTTTAGAGTATGGCTTTTAGTGCCGCGAGTGTCCGAGGACATGTTCGGCTCGCCAGAGTTTGTAGCTGCTTCTATCCGGACACCCATGGGGTCAGCTACAAATAACGTCACGTGTGGAGTATTGTCTAGGGAGGAAAGTGTGAATGTAACGACGAGGAATTGGAAGGTAGCGGCGGTGGTCTATAGTTAGGGACCAACCCCGGCATTTGCCTGAAAGGAAGATGGGAAAACACAGAAGACCATCGTCAAGGTTTCCAGCGGGAGGATTCGAATCTCCTCGCCTCCCGAATGTGAGCGACTGCCTGCAGCCACGCCGTAACGACTACGGCAAACTCACCCGATAGATTTTCTACTAGCAATTACGCATTAATGGTAAGCTTTGCGTAGTTTATGTAAACTTTTGCTACACTATAAAAGCCTATTCTACCTATTAAAGACCAACAAAAAAGTAATAATTTTGAAAGCCTAATATGACAATTTAAAAAACTTTACGAGCCTTACAGTAGTCGCATATGATGTGTAACATCTGACATAGAAGAAACCGGTATTGTATGTCTACCCCTTATTATTCCCGCTTTCCTACGGGGTTGGGAATGAGATGCGATGGAAGTATTTGAGGCGGATGGTTTTTACGGCCATATGCCCTTCCTGACGCCAACCTCACGAGAGGAGTTAATGAGAGATGAAATTAATGATGGTGAATGAAACTGGGAAAGGATGTGGAAGGAAGCGGCCGTGGCCTATCAGAAGGTACCGTCCCAGCATTTGCGGGAGTTGAAAATGGTAAACCACGGAAAACCATTTCAAGGACCGAAAATTGTTGATACACCGGTATTTTATAATATTTTTGGCACAAATATTAATCTATTGTAAAAGGGAGTGTTTTACAGATATTGTAGTTTATAATACGGAACTCATTTTATTAGAGGTTTTGTAGCTCCCCCCAGTACTAGCCTAAATAAAGAATACGATATGGATCAACTAGATTAATTGACGCTACACCGCTCATAACCTTAAATTCCCTATAAATAGACCAACTTGCGAGTAAATGCAATGTGCACAGCAGTAGATCATGAAAGGCTTGCCCAGTTCCCGGATCTCTTGATTCACAGACCAACAAGTAATTTCATATGAATTCTGTTAAAATGAGTCATATTGATATGATAAATATCGTTTAAAACGATAATCTGGTAGCAAAATACCTAAACCGTCCGGGATTCGAACCCGAGATCTCTAGATTCAGAGTCAATGTCGCTAACCCTACGGCTATTTCGAGCACACGAATACTACGTACAAGATGGTGACTTATTTTCAGGTACCAATAATACTGCATCACGGAATTAAGTTTCATTTATATTTTGCTTGTTTCGATAATGTTCCTGCGTGAAATTGCGTTTAAAATGCCTTATGAATAGGCCCTCTTGTGAGTAAAGAAAATGTATTCAGCAATAGTTCATGAAGGCTTGCTCAGTTCTCGTATAAACACAACGATTATATTATATTGATGACTGCATTACCGTTATGTGGGTTAATATTTGAATAGCCATTGTGCAGAAACATAATACTGGCAATGCCGACTACTTACAATGTTTGATATTAAAGCATTTTATCATTTAAATATTGATACGAAGACTTCGAACATGTGCCATCTGCTTTGTTTCAATCACGTGACACCAGAGTTCGCATGAGCGTCTACCGTCAGAATGAAATTTTTCAGCAATGCGATCCAGCTGGCAGTGCGTCTTACACACTTCCGTTCGATCCACCACTGCCAGCTGGATCGTTCGATCCACTTCCGTCCATTTTTTCAAAATCACTCCCACAAATATCCAGCAACCGAGTGGAAAGATGTTACACATCAAAAACGCTAAAAATCTGGTCCTTAGTTATGACACAAATTCCACAGACACCCGAGTACACGGGCATGATGACCAATGATGTCCCAAGCCCTTAATACGAAATAACAACAACGATATCCCTGGATGGACGGTCAAATAGTCAGAGACGATATAGAACATAGGTTTATTAGGAGCAAATGGGTTATGAGCCATAAAGTGACTGACGTTATGTGATGTATCTTTTAAGGGGAACGATCCCCGGCAACAAGTGTCGTAAATACAGGAGCGGAGGGGAGCTTGTGGCTGCCACGCCCATAATGCAGTGCGGTTCCACCGAGCGTGAGAGGCCAGCGAGCGGAAAATTATATTCAGCAGGAAAAGTTTCAGTTAAGTTCATAAGAAAATACGCCACACGTGGCGTGGTCGATAAGGCACTCCAATACCAACCAGTCGGTTGGTATTGGAGTGCGCTTAAATACGAGAGACCCATGTTACTGAAATGTTTTTTATTATTAGAAAAGCTGTCGAAGAACGATAAACTACCCACCCATCACTAAAATATCTACAATGCATTCCGTTCATAATCGAGAAATTAGGTACACAGAATTAACACTCCAGATTCATATCCACTCAACAATGAAGTTCAATAAATCTTTCGTTTGCACCGCCTCACGCTTCTTCAACACCTTCGATTTATGTAAGTTCGTCAACATTGCATGCACTGCAACTCTCAAAAGTCGTCTTTCATCCTGCTTCTTGGAGTAGTATAGCTCTCACATCTGATTACTGCATTATGTTGAGCGTTAAAAATCCCTCAGTATGCCTTCTTTCGGAGGGGAGATAAGGTCGGCGGGCCCATGTTACAGATTTATGGCATGTAAAAGAACCTCCCACTAACTAAACTTGTGGGAAGCAAAATTTGTCGGTTAGGATTGATTAATGCTCTTAATTTCCAACGCTCGTGACCAGGCACTGGTTGCGATGGCATCTAGTGGTAGCCAAGTTCGCAGCTAGGTGTCGTGGACGGTAGCATTTGGTAGCAAAAGTAGGAACTAATTGGAATTATCGTCTATAGTCCTTACTTGAATTAAAAACAGATATCACACACTGATACAGACATCACAATTAACACTGGTTATCAGACAGATTCTACACACACCCAAAGTACACGGAGCTACATGACTGCGTTGTCGCAGCGCCTAAACTAAGGAACCAACCAACCAACCAACTGCATTATGTTAAAAGGTTATTTTTATGCAATTAGTTTCAACTATAAAACTAGGACAATAGCTGAGAACCTACCATAAGAATATGTTAATATATTTCTTGTAGGGAAAGCCTCCGTGGCTTAGGTGGCAGCACGCCGGCCTCTCACCGCTGGGTCCGTGGTTCAAATCCCGGTCACTCCATGTGAGATCTGTGCTGGACAAAACGGAGGCAGACAGGTTTTTCTCCGGGTACTCCGGTTTTCCCTGTCAAAAATTTCATTCCAGCAACACTCTCCACTATCATTTCATTTCATCTGTCATTCATTTAATCATTGTCCCAGAGGAGTGCGTCAGGCCTCGGCAGCCGGCACAGTTCATATCCTCGCCGCTAGATGGAGGCTTCATTCATTGCATCCCTGACCCGGTCGGAGACTGGAAGCAGGCTGTGGATTTTCATTCATTTCTTGTAGGCCTATACGTTGTTTATTTTTCAGGTTGATACTGGTTCTCAATGCACTCGTTTGTATACAATGTTTCTATGATTATTATTATCGTCGTTAATTCCCCCTTAAGAAGAGCGTTAGTACACAATCAATTTCCTTGTTTTCTTACTGTCTCTTCCTTCTTTCTTCTCAAAAAACTCTCATATATTCATTGTGTTTCCTCTTTCTCTTTGCTGTCCACATCTATCCTGTTTTCTTTCTCTTTGGACGTTTGCTCGAATTTATATTTTCTGATGATGTCTCTGTATATTTTCCTGTCTGCCGTGTCGTCAGTAGAGATTTTTAGTTTCTTCAGGTATTCCCCGGTTTCCTTTTCCCAATTGGTTTTTAGTGTAATAGTCATAACTAGGCTATATTAAAAATCTTCGTTCAACCTATGTATGTGTCCAAACTTTTGCCCTTCTCTTCCTGATGTCGTTTGCAATCATCTCTGTCTGTTTGTATAGTTCTATTGTCGTTCTTTTCATCCATATCCCTCTTTTTGAACTGGCCCATGGATCTTTCTCAGTATTATTCTCTTTTGCTTTTCTAGTTTCTTAATTTTTGTTCTTCTCTTTATTGCGGTCGTTTCTGAAGCGTATAAGACGTCTGGTAAGACTACTGTATTGTAGTGTCGTAGTTTGGCATTGATGGAGATACTCTTTTTGTTGTAGTGGTTCTATTTAAGTCTGTAATTTTGTGATCACTTCATTGGATGCCAAGTTATTATTTTATTATTATTACCGTCATATTGTCACAATCATTGTTCGACTATCATTATTGATATTGTGAATGTTGTATGCAACGTATTTTATAACATTATACACATTTAACTGCTTGCTGATGATATGATACAATATATCACATAATTTTAATGTTAACAAGATATAGGCTATTGTGTTTTTCCACTTCTTGATAGTTGTTACTCTGTTTATAAGCCGTAATCCTATTGTATGTAGGGCGCTACTGTAAAGGAGCTCTAAGTGTAGCCGTGGAAATAAAATCAATCAACCAATAAAGCACACACTCTTGCTGCCGTGTGATCAATCAACAATAAATGGAACTAACAGTAACAATGTGCGCTAACCAACAAGGACACTGCATATCAACATATTTGTAGTCTGGTTCCGTAGCTAGGAGTTATGCATGCTTGTCTTTGGCCCGAAAGGGTAGCAGGTTTAATCCACAGTCGGACTGTGAAGATTTTCATTTCTATTGGTTAATTCCCCTGGCTCGGGGACCCGATGTTTGTGACGTCTTCATCAATCATTTCTTCCCCATCACGCTGGGCAAGTTTGAAACGAGGCAATTAATGCTCTAGCTTTCCCCGGAGGCCGTATACCATTACTATTATTAATATTATTATTATTAGGTGAAAAGCTAAAGGTAGTAAGACATTTCTGTGACTTAGGAAGCAAAATAACCTGTAATGGATGAAGCAAAGAGGATATAGGCTAAAAGGTAGGTTGGCTTAGGCAAGGAAAGCATTTTCACAGAAAAGGAATCTGTTGACATCAAATAAAAATTTACGCATTAAGAAGTCATTTTTGAAAGTCTTTGTCTGGAGCGTGGTGCTCTATGGAAATGAAACTTGGACTGTTGGTGTAGCAGAAAAGATGAGAATTGAAGCGTTTGAAATGTGGTGTTACATGCGAATGATGAAGATCAGATAGGTAGATAAAATAACAAATGTAGAGGTATTAAGACAAGTGGGAGAGGAGATATGTTTCTAGCGACTACTAAATGAAGGGAAGAGATAGGTTGGTAGGACACCTACTAAGACACCCAGGAATAGCAAACTTAGTTATGGAAGGAAGTGTCAAGGATAACAACTGAGTTAGAATACGTTAACAGATTGTCTCGGATGTAGGATGTATTAGCTACGTAGAGATGAAACGTTTAGCTCAGGACAGGAAGGCTTGGAAAGCTGCATCAAACCAATCAAAAGACTGAAGACTCAATCAAGCACACTGAGGGAGAAAGAGTTAGGCAAAGGTAAGAGAGGAGTATCTTTGTTGCATTATTATCACTGTAGCTTGCCACGGTGGGTGAGTGGTTATCGTGTCGGGCTACCAATCCCACGCTTGCAGGTTCGCTCCTGGCCGTGGTAAGTGATTTTTGAAAGGCGACACAAATCACGATACGCATGTCATACGATGTTGGCATGTTAAGGAACCCATTTGAATTCAATAGTCCTTGTTCATAATGGCAAAATTAATCTCGGGATTTTCCGCGAACACAAAGTTCCTCATTTTTTCTACTAGAAAGCGCTATAGTGTGAATGAGCATATATATCCAACCTTCTCGACTCTCATAGCGATTCAAAGAGCGATAAAATTCGACATGCATGCTGCCCTCTGGGCATCAATTAACAAAGCTTGCACCCGGCAACCGAGGCCATACGATATTATTATTATTATTATCACTGTATGTATGTCTACCCCTTATTATTCTTGTTTTCAACGGGGTTGAGGATGTGATGCGATGAAGGTCTATGAAGTGGGTGGTTTTTAACACCAGATGCCCTTCTTGACGCCAATCTAATGAACGATTAAATGAATGAAGGTGAATGAAACTGGGCAAGGACGTAGAATGAGTGGCCGTGGCCTGTTAGGAATCCACGTATGGTGAATGGAGTATTGAAAAGGGGATGGAACATGATTTATCGCGTTTTTAAGTTCAATCTCCGTATGTTCCATCTGCTTGTTATTCAGCTGATGTTGTGGTTTGAAAGCAGGCGTATTTGAGTGTGGTATTTACGTCTTGCTGAGTTAGTTACTGAGACGCCGCTTGCTTGCTTGCTTGGCTTCAGGCCAGATAGCACAAAAGATTGACCCGGACATGTCCAGAATGTCACTGCTGCATGTATGCCAGTACTTTGGATGTTATTGCTTGCAGACTGATGGTTGTTGTACAAGAGCGCAGTAATGACCGCCCAGGATAGATCTGTGTGTTACAGTGGCGTACACAGGGTTTCCTTATGTGGGGATCATTAATATAATTGGGTAATTGATAAGGCTATATTGTTAGTAACTTATTTAAGGTGACGCGGACTATATAACACCATGATGGTAGCGATGGAAGACAAATGGTAAGGTTGCCATTGTTAGTAACTTATTTAATGTGACGCGGACTATATAACACAATGTTGGTTGCGATGGAAAACAATTGGTAAGGTTATATTGTTAGTAACTTATTTAAGGTGACGCGGACTATATAACACAATGTTGGTTGCGATGGAAAACAATTGGTAAGGTTATATTGTTAGTAACTTATTTAAGGTGACGCGGACTATATAACACAATGTTGGTTGCGATGGAAAACAATTGGTAAGTTTATATTGTTACTAAATTATTTAAGGTGACGTGGACTATATAACTCACTGTTGGTAGCGATGGGGGACAAATGGTAATGCTACATTGTTAGTAACTTATTTAAGGTAACGCGGACTATATAACACAATGTTTGCAGTGATGGGGAACAAGTGGTAATGCTACATTGTTAGTAACTTATTTAATGTGACGCGGACTATTTAACTCCATGTTAGTAGCGATGGAAAACAAATGACTAGGTTATATTGTTAGTAACTTATTTAAGATGATGCTGACTATATAACACCGTGTTGGTAGCGATGGGGGACAAATGGTATGCTACATTGTTAGTAACTTATTTAAGGTGACGCGGACTATATAACACAATTTTCGCAGTGATGGGGGACAAGTGGTAATGCTACATTGTTAGTACCTTCCTTAAGATGACGTGGTCTATATAACACCATGATGGTAGTGATGGGGGACAAGTGGTAATGCAACTTTGTTAGTAACTTATTTAAGGTTGCGCGGACTTTCGAAGCTAATGTGCAGAGAGTGGAGCCCTCAAAGGCATCTTCGTCAGCATTGGTTGATTTGCTCCTACGTAACAGACATAGGGTTAAAGTTTAAATAATATATACCGTCATCAGAGATATATACAGTACTTCCTCGAGCAATGCCTAAACTTACAATAAATTGATACCCTCTAAAAGCCCCAGATATTAAAAGGGACGTAAAAGAAATAACAATATTAATTCCTATTACGTTTTGATGATGTTTATGATGATAATATTAACGGCTAATATTATTATCATTATTATTATTACATGCGTCTAAGGGTACCCATTCGGCGTAGCCATGAGCACATTGACTTCAATAATAATAATAATAATAATAATAATAATAATAATAATAATAATAATAATAATAATAATAATAATAATAATTTTAATATCGTATGTTTTGGGTGCCAGATGCAAGCTTTGTTAATTTCGCCCAGAGGGCAGCTTCCATGTAGAATTTTTGCTGTTCCTTGAAGCGCTATGAAAGTCAAGGAGATTAGATATCTAAGCTCCTTGACACTATAGCGCTTTCTAGTAGAGAATGGAGGAACTTTGTGTTGACGAAAAAACCCGAGATTAATTTTGCCATATGAACACGGCCTACTGAATTCAAATGGGTTCTTTAACATGCCACAACGTATGACATGCGTTCCGAGATTTTTGTCGCCTTTCAGAAATCACTTACCACAGCCAGGAGAGAACCTGCAGGCTTGGGGTTGGTGGTCCAACACGATAACCCATCGTGGTAAGCTAATGACTACAATGGAATGCTACAGCTAGACCGGAGGTCGATGGTTCGGCGCTGACAGCGGCCTTTCTAAGTGTGTTTTTTCCACACTCCTTCCGAGCAAATGCTGGGCTGGTACTTTATTTCAAATCCACGAACATCCACCCCAAAATCCGCAGTTACAGGCATTACCACAGTCACAACAAAAAATCGGAGAAACCTAGAACACTTGTAAGTGCACGGTATTGGTGACCGGTCTGTGCCAAGTCTCTAAAATGAATTAACAACCACTGCAGTGAAAATAGAAAATAAGAAGACGTAAGATACTCAGTGCTTCAATGAGCGCAATCAGTTCGAGTCTAATGGGGATTCACATCGATACACGGGAGCCAAGAGATTTCAAACTTGTTGAACTTTCGACAGCTGTATTTGTTCTCGTTGAAAGTAGGCACAGCGGAGTAGAATAATATTGTGAGAGGAAATAGGAGTGACGGCGTCAACACTTGTTGGGGCTGAATTAGACCGCCTCTGTCTGATTACTGAGCTAACCCGCGACTGGGCTTAACTCCAAGTCCATTGATTATGAGTGGAGTAGGGAATTTGCAGCGGTAGCTTAGTAATATATTAGCAGGATGTGTATGGGTGCTATCTCAGGCATCAAGATCCCCCAGGGGCTCACATTAGTGGGACTTGGGTTGGCGACCACGGGACCCCAGCTGAGTCTGGCATTGCTTCCACTTACTTGTGCCGAGCTCCTTTCCGTCTTCTTTACTGTCGACCTGACCGGGTGAGTTAGCCGTGGTGGTTACGGCATGACTGATGGCAGTCGCTCACATCCGGGAGGCGAGGAGGTTCGAATCCCCCCGCCGGCAACCTTGAAGATGGTCTTCTGTGGTTTCCCATCTTCCTTCCAGGCAAATGCCGGGGTTGGTCCCTAACTATAGGCCACAGCCGCTGCCTTCCAACTCCTCGTCCTTACATTCCAACTTCCCTCCTTCCCTCCCCAACGGTACATGTAGCTCACCCATTGGGTGTCCGTCTCGAAGCAGCTACAAAACTGGCGAGCCGAACATGTCCTCTGACACTCCCGGCACTAAAAGCCATACGCAAAAAAAAAAAAAAAAAAAAAAAAACTGTCGACCTATCTTGTTCTCTTCTGACCCCAACGGTATAAGGGTATATCAGTCCTAGGGAGTCTTTCACCTTCCCGCCTTAATTGGCCTTTGTCTCATCTTTCCTAATACCCTCATTCTTTGAGGGGTCAAGCCTTCTTTTTCTCTTCAAGTTATCTCCTGCCTTCTGCACAAGGCCCTCTAGGAGGCAGGGTGTATGTAGCCTCACCACTTCTGGTGCACCCAGGGCTCACGGCTGGTGAGTTTGGGAGTTGGCGACCCCGAGGGATTCCTGAGCTGGGTCCGTTTTGTCTCCTTTTTCCTCTGACCTTGGGGCGGGCCCTCTCCTCTTTCTCCTTTCCTATCTGCCTTTCATGGCTCTCCTACCATCCAAGTCCCTCAATCCTCATTCTTCGAGGGTTGAGGGCATTTCTTTTCTTCCTGTCTCTTATTTTCCTTACCCTTTATTTGTTTACCATTTCTTCTTCTAGTATGTAAGTCTGTAGTTAGTATTAGTTATAGTTTTCATTCTCATCTCATCTTTCACTATCACCCAAACCATTACGGGCCGATAACCTAGATGTTAGGCCCCTTAAAACAACAATTATCATTATCATCATCAGGCATCAAGGAACATAAAATAACAGAGTACACAATCTCGGTGTATTTTCTAGCTCTTTAATCAGACCTGAGGAGCTCAGATGAATATGGAGCAGGAAAAGATCGCTATATTCCCAGCGTTAATTGAAGCAAAACGAAATATCCAAAGGAAGATCCACAAGTCTCTTGCTAAGCTTGGCTTACCACATAAGCTACACCTACAGTACAACCACAGAAGGCGACGATTTTGGGAGTGTGACGTAAAGTGCGGAAAGTGTTAGCCGTGAAGGAACTGCTGTACTGAATGGACCATCTACATCTAACAACATTTAACATAAAAGGAACCATATGGTTTATTAACGCCTGTGCACCTTGCTATTAGTAGCTGGTCATTGCCAGATTTATTATCAGGGTATACCTGCAGTACTTAAATAAATAAATAAATAAATAAATAAATAAATAAATAAATAAATGAATACATGATTAAATGAATGCATGAATGAAGAAATCAATAAATTAATGAATAAATGAACGAATTAATGAATGAATAAATGAATAAATAAATAAATAAATAAATAAATGAAGGAATGAATGAAGGAAAAATCAATAAATAAATGAATAAATGAATGAATGAATAAATAAATAAATAAATAAATAAATAAATGAATGAATGAATGAATTAATAAATAAATAAATGAAGGAATGAATGAAGGAAAAATCAATAAATACATGAATAAAAGAAGGGATGGATGATTAAATGAATAAATGAAGGAATGAATGGATGAATAAATCAATCAATATATAAATAAATGAAGGAATGAATGAATGAATAAATGAATACATGAATGAATAAATAAATAAATGAAGGAATGAATGAAGGAAAAATCAATAAATACGTGAATAAATGAAGGAATGAATGAATGAATGAATAAATCAATAAATAAATAAATAAATGAAGGAAGGAATGAATCAATAAATGAATACATGAATAAATAAATAAATAAATAAATGAAGGAATGAATGAATAAATGAATACATGAATGAATGAATAAATAAATAAATAAATAAATGAAGGAATGAATGAAGGAAAAATCAATAAATACGTGAATAAATGAAGGAATGAATGAATGAATAAATCAATAAATAAATAAATAAAGGAAGGAATGAATCAATAAATGAATACATGAATGAATAAATAAATAAATAAATAAATAAATGAAGGAATGAATGAATACATGAATGAATGAATAAAAAAATAAAAAATGAAGGAATGAATGAAGGAAAAATCAATAAATGCGTGAATAAATGAAGGAATGAATGATTAAATGAATAAATGAATGAATGAATGAATAAATCAATAAATAAATAAATGAAGGAATGAATGAATGAATGAATGAATAAATGAAGGAATGAATGAATTAATAAATGAATAAATGAAGGAATAAATGAAGGAAAAACAATAAATACGTGAATAAATGAAGGAATGAATGATTAAATAAATAAATGAATGAATGAATGAATGAACGAATGAATGAATGAATAAATAAATAAATAAATAAATAAATGAAGGAATGAATGAATAAATTAATAAATGAAGGAAAGAATGAATGAATTAATAAATGAATACACGAAGGAATGAATGAAGGAAAAAACCATAAATACGTGAATAAATGAAGGAATGAATGATTAAATAAAGAAATAAATAAATGAAGGAATGAATAAGTAAATAAATAAATAATAGAAGGGACGGTGCGTCATTCATTATAAATAACTCATTCCTAGCTTAAGATTCTGACAGTCTCGTGTTGTGTATCGCCATAGCGAGGGCCGCTCCACCGAAAATCCCATGTAGAGTATATGGCTTCATGGGCCGGCTGAGGAAACAGTGGACATAGCACTGTCTTGCACGCGAATTCTTCACTGCTATGAAGGGAATTCCCACTCTCTTCAAGGGCCAGGAGATAGGGCCCATAGCGTTGCTTTGAAGCGAAATATAAGATCTCTCCATTTCACTTCCTGCCTCTGTCTCCGTTAAACTGGACTACGGGAGAAGAGTCCACCCTACCCCACGCCCTTAAACAGGTATTCCGCTATTCTTCGTAGCTTGCTGACATAAGGCAAAAATATATTTATACATTTTCAGTTGTCTGATGTTCCAAGTACAGTACAAATGTGTTAGTGAGTTCTGTGGATGAAGTTAATTTCTACTGTATAAATGTGTTTTCAACTTTTGTGGCACTGTACGTAGTTATTTGGTTGGTTGGTTGGTTGGTTGGTTCCTCAGTTTAGGGGCAGTGACAACGCGGTCATGTAGCCCCGTGTACTTTGGGTGTGTGTAGAATCTGTCTGATAACCGGTGGTAATTGTGATGACTGTATGAGCGTGTGTTATCTGTTTTTTTTTTAAATTCAAGTAAAGACAGTAGACTTTTTCAAATAGTTCCTGCTTTTGTCCCCAAACACCACCGTCGACGACTACTAGTTCAGAACTTAGCTACTAGACGCCACCGCATTTGGCTCCTGGCAACGAACGTAGGAACCTAAGAGCGTTGCTTACATTCTTAACCTATATAATTTAGCTTCACACAGGTGCAATTAGTGGAAGGTTCTTTAACATGCCATAAATCTATGACAAGGGACCGTCAGCTTTACTTCCCCTCCAAAGGAAGGCATACTGAGGGATTTATAACGCTCTTAAAATATTCGACGACTTCGGCCGGGTTTGAACCCGCGATCTTGGGCATAGAAGCTCAGCATGCTACCAACTACCATGTAGTTATTTAATATGTCGATTGTATGCGACATAGGAAAATGAAAGTGGATTGTTTATTAACAAATCCATTTTCTTCTATAGCTCTGAACACAAAATTAGAAATTAAATAATTATTACCTCATCAACCAAGCTGATAGATAAATTCGCTTTATCCAAGCTCAGGAGAGAAAATATTTATAAATAAAGCGCCATGGAAGTACAGTTTTTACTGCATCAACTATATACAAAAAGTAGTTTCAAATGTTGTGTTGTGTTGAATTATGATAATGGCAATATTGGCTACCATAAAAATGCCAAATATAAAACAATGTTTAATACGGAACAACAATAGTATCATCTGGCCCACCCCAAAATTTTAATCAGGAGCTGCCCCTAGTATAATACTATCCCAAAAGAAGTTGCATATAATGTAGCTATTCATCTGACTATCCAGTATACCCTCTTGAAATTATCTTTAGCCTCCACGAAAGTATTCATGCAATGGAAGGTGCTACATTGCCTATTTTACAGGTAACTTGGTTCGTCAAAAGTTTGGCTGGAAAGATGAGGTTCATAATGCTCGCTGGCCCGATGAGATGGATTTACGCTGAGCTCAGAGATGAAATGAAAGTAATTTTGTCTGACGCACAGAAATCCTCTGACCGAGGAAAATAAACGCAACTGTGGAACTGAGGTGGAAGAATTTTAATTTATCTGGTGTAATCATCTGGGTTTCCAGTGCTCTCACCTATTTCAACGTTGGGTATCATCCATGCGTGTCGATACCGCACAGTGCATTACCGCCCAGTTTGCAATGCTAAATAAACTACTGCCCGCTCAACTAGGCTATGGTATACTGTACATGAACTGGCTGCTACATGATGCAGAATGAAATCTATCAATTCGCTTCGTATTAACATAGGAATACACTCAACTGCTGATTGTCCGAAATTTGTTTAAGTGCACGTACGCATTGACCGAATCTAAAATAAAATAATGAAAGAAATGTTATTCTTTTATTTGAGGGGCTTAGATATCGTCATCATCTAGCGCTGTTTACTTGGCTGTGTTCTTAATATGTCTAATATATTTATATTTTATTATAATAAACTATTTATTACCTTTAGAAAATATTTAGTAAATTGAAACTGTACCAGTTTCCTTACGTTGTGATCTTCCTCAGCGTGGTATAGGATTAGTAACTGTGCAGTAACATACTACTTAATAACGTTGTCACACCTATTTCCAAAGTTCTTTCTACAATATCTCTCTACCTAGCAAATACACATCAACCACCATTTATAACTAGGGCTCGGATTTTTAGGTGCTAAAAATCGGTAAATTATTTATTTTTTATGTATTAAAATACCTAAAATATGTGAAAAAAAGTAAAAATATTTCATTATAATTTAGTTTATTAATGTGAATATAAACAATTTGCAGTACTCACGAATGCAATTTATGCTATGCCTCACTGACTGCTGAAGCATTACAATACACAACGAGATACATCTTCAGGTTGTCCATCATAAATGACTGACGATTATCGCAAAACACTTCTTCTGAAGGCGCGAAACTGCGGCAATATGTTTCTTGCCCTTGAGGTGTTGTGTAACTTGAGAACGCTGTTCAGTCTTGTTTGCTTTCTCACGTTGTTGGCAGAAGAGAACGCCCCCATAAGAAGTAAAAATATCTTTAATTTCTGCAACAGACGATAACTTGTAGTTGTTTTTACTTTAGGCATCGTATAACTTTCTTACAATTCACAGTGCCAGAAATAAACTGCATGTGTGTGACACTGGTTCCAGGTAGCTGGGGGAAGGGGAGGGGGAGGGGGGGGGGGTCTAGCACGTGGTGGAATATGGCTATGAACGAGGAAATCTCCGACTTCCACAGTGAGTGGCACGGGGCAACAAGTTAAGAATAACACAGTTGCAAGCTGACATACGCTCTGCATGAAGAATAGATAGCTCACAGGTTCTTCCCCGTTGAAGTAACACGGAACAAAAATGCAATAAACTGAAAGATCTACCATACTGAACCCATGTACCATGGGGTCAAAGGGGTCGAATCCATGTATTTTTGATGAAAGGAAGGAAAGAAATATACAGTCTTCAAAGGAACATAGAAAGATTTTATACAAGAGAGCAGGCATAACGTTGTGAAATAAACAGAGGCCAGATGGCTAGGAGATGAGATCACGCCTGACGCATCGCTCGTAGCTTATCATAGCTATATTTAGAACGAGTGGAAGTTTCCGTCGGTTAGACAGAGACCTTGTTTCGGAAATTAAGCTTACGATTGCATTAAAATGGCAACCACGCACCGATGCCAAAAGGAGAATAATTAGATTTAACCCCTTTACAAGAATAATATTAACTAAAGAAGTACATCATTGTGAATCATTTCGCATTAGAGATTTTTGTGTGGAGAAAAAGCTTTTAATAATTGCTTAGAAAAGAAGTGCAAATGCAGCATGACGTAATTAAAAGTTCCCCGAGACCCGAGGAGTGGGGAATTAAAAATCAACTGTAACACCCACACAGCTGAAGACTAAATTTTATTTAATATCTCAGAACTGCACGATCGATTTTCATGTGCAAAGAAGTCACTTTACGTTTAGGAAACGAGCTTTCTAGAGATATAATTTTTATAAGTGTGCGACAATTACATCAAACGTTGGTCACGAAAAAGGCAAGGATTTTATATTTTTTTTTAGCTAAATAGTATAAAAGTCCAGGCAGAGCCAGACCAATCATGCAGTTTACTAAGACTCCTTGAGGGGAGACGCTACATCACCGAATGCAGTCTACGAGCATCCCTTGAGGGGAAACGCTGTATCACATCGTATAGCCAGTATCCGACAGCCCGAGGGCGTTGCTGTATCGACAACCATCGTGCATCCGTAAGGAGTAGCCGATAAGTATTATTATAGTATCGCCGTGTGGAGAATTAGGAAAATCCTAAATGTATATGAGTTATATGTGTGTCAAGATATGTCAGTATATGAAATGCATTTGTGCAAGATGGTGTAATTACAAATAGTGGGCAAAAATGAAACATCGTTGGAAAGCACGGTATTCGACCGTCTGAGCATGTAAGTAACTATTTTCATTATGTTTTGTGTTGGGGAAGTGTTTGTGTACAATCCACCGGAGTTTGAGAAATAGGGATGTTTTTGAATAACAAATAACAGAATAAGAGCGCGGTCGGAACAAATAAAAATTGAGAAATTATGAAATAATTATGTGAAATGAGTAAATCCTTTAGAGGAAATGTATGAGATAAAATATCAGCGTATTTGATAAATGTAATAAAAGCAAGCGTAATAATAATAATAAAAAATTATATAAACGAAGATTAAGTTGAATTATATGAAAGTAATAGCTTTTGAGCTCTAGTAAAAATATAAAGACATGGTATGAATACATGTTCGTAAAGTATAGCGATTATTGTCAGGGGAGAGGATTAATATAAAAATTTGAGATATAGATCAATTGTCAATGTTGAATTTATCAGTTCCTTGGAAGACGCTTGGCCTTAAAGTAATGTATAGCGCAATGCAGCGCATTAAAGTAAATTGTCACGCTAGGAAGGCGTTGAATCTAAATGCACTTGGTAAATTAATTGTGAGGGACAGTTGATTGCGGTAATTGAGCTATGATAAGTCCTCCAGTAGGGGATTGGTTCCCGAGGCCATGTGTGTTATATTATATTGAATAATAGGGAGCGTATTTATTGTATTGATGAGCGCAGATTAGACCGAGGTCATCCCAAGACGCTGAATTGTTGTAAGTCCTCCAGTATGGGATTGGTTCCCGAGGCAGTTGAGAGAGTCGAACCTAGACTCGTATAGTTGTGGAAGCCCCTAAATATCGTCGTTGTATTGAATTATTCTTACCCATCAATGATGACACTTCATAATTAATAAATGCCAAGATTACGAAAGTGGTTTATGAACCTAAATAATGTTGTTAAAAATAATTGAAAGAAACGCCAGGTCTGTCCTGAGAACTGTGTGTAAGAAATAGCTGTTTTAAAGGCATGAATGTAGCTGTCACGCGTGGGCAAGGCTGGAGACCTCCCCTCTAGGCAATAAATTGCTCCAAGTGGTTACGGTCCGACCCCTCGTCTTTGTAAGTGTGGTAGGTCGGAGAAGACCGTCTGAGAGAAGTAATAATACACCGTGAGTGTTTAGAAGTTGATAATGACCCGGGAGTTGAACCGAGGTCCTTATAGATGAAAGTGCCGCTTGCCAGTTCAGATCGTAGCTTTCTTATGTGATAATGGTCTTTTAAGACAAATAAATAAAAATCCCTAATGTAATGTTGTATGGATGTAGGATTTCACGAGTTCAATGAGGACAATTAGATTCCGGGAGTAATCATAATTTTTGACTTTGTTCAAGCAGTCTTCGGTAACTCTGGAGTACACAAGTATTTTCCCGATCACTGTAGTGAATTTGTTATCTTGAGAGAGGTGGTAACGTCGAGAACATTGTGGAATGCCCAAAAATTTAAGTGAAGGAATAATATGTACTGTAAATACGATTATATATTGTTTTTATTATAAGAAACTCATAAAATAAATATTGAGGTGTGTAAAAGAATGACACCGTTCATATTGAAAGGTATCGAGCCATTGGAGCTCGTGATTATATTGAATTTTTAAAAGGGATACTTTATGGAAGTGAAAAGAATTATAAGTTTGTTGGTTTGAAGGAAACCATGTATTTTAATATGATATTTGTTTGATTTTATATATTCCTTGTTCACTTTGAACAAGTTTAGAAGGATTGGTCAATAGTTTATTTGTTTTATTTGTTTGTAGCGCCATAATTTTGATTAATTAAATGTTTTAAAATAGGAGTTGATTTTGTTTTTAATTTTGGAAGTGTATCCTATATTTAATCCAAAATGTGTAAGTCACAGAGTGGGAGAACGTACCAAAACCCCGAAAATTCCGATTTGAGCATTGCTGGCATACTGTGATTTGCATATTTCTTACTAAAAGGGCACAATACTGATTTAAAAATATAAATATTATGCCTTTTTATGTGCTAATAAGTGAAAAGCAGGAATTTATGTATTTATAGAAAAATACATAAAATATGTATTTACATAAAAAAATATTTACCTAAAAATCTGAGCCATATTTATAACCTACTTATTCAACATATATATTTTCACATAACTTACACATCTCTCTACCTGGCAAATACACATCAACTACCATTTATAACCTAACGTATTCAACATATATATTTTCACATACACATCTCTTCAAGTCAACGCTGTTTTATCAGTACTTTTTTATGCTTTATTAACAACATTTTTGTAACAGATCTGGTTTTTGAAATTTTACTCTTTGAGCATTTGGAACAAAAATATTTATAGTGTCCTCTATTATCACAAAAAGTGTATTCAGTTGTATGTTACTGCACAGTTACTTATCCTATACCACGCTGAGGAAAGTCTCTGTGTGACCTAAACCGGTACAGTTTCAATGTACTAAATATTTACTTAAGGTAATAAATAGTTTATTATAATTAATACGTCAATAAGGAATCGGGCTATCATGGTCATTTTTATGTTATTTTATATTTATCTTTTTCAAAAAACCTGATTTAAAATGTTTAAACAATAGCTATTATACAGTAGTGTATGTACATATAGCCTACCGTATGTTCTGCAAATTGTATACTGTATAAAAAGTTAGCCTAGACTATATAATGTTTATTTTATGCCTACAGATTGTATTTTCTACTTGTTATTACTTACATGTAGTGCATACTGCAAATACTATACATTTATATTGCATTTACAATTTTATTTTATATACAAGTGGGGTGTTAGGCTCTGTTGACCACCTGTAATCCCTCTTCTATTCGTTCCAGAAAAGCTCTACATTTGCGGTCTGGCTTGTCCAGGCGACAGTTGAAATTGCCTGCCATTACTACTGGTGTTGCTGGGTGTGCATGCTCGGGCGTCGTGGCGATACATTCTACCACTTCTTCTGCTGTTTCTAGATAGGCTCTTATTATTATGACGTCTTCTAACTGGATGATGACTGAGTCGTCTGTTGCTCGAGTGTCTTTTGCTTGGCCTAGGGATGGTTTATAGAAACATGAGACCCCCACCTGAGGGTCTACCAAGTTGGGACGGTTTTGCTAGGGCGTGTGCCGAGTAGTAGCCAGATATCTCCATGGGTTCGGTTAGAAACGTTTCGCAGAAGATTAGAACATCTTGTTCGAATAGTGTATTGTCAGGTAATATCCCCAGTGCTGATTTTATTCCTTCAACATTCCAAGAGGTTATCCCTATGGTTCGGGTGGTTTGTTGTTGGTTATGAGAACATGTAAGGGCGAAAAGTGATATCTTCCGGCCAGAAATCTGTTTAGGGACTGGGCTAGGACTAATCCTGTCCACATGTTATTTCCAATTGTCGCTATGCTGTTGTATATGCTGTACGACTGGCCTGATTTTCAGTTCTTGGTGGATGTCTTCATTCCTCCGATGATCGAGTAAGGAGTAACCAGAAGTTCGTCTCATGAATCTCATTTTTGCTGCTGTTAGTCTTTTTTCATCTGCCTTCCTGATGATCCATGCCTCACTTCCGTCTGCAAGAACTGGTCTAGCTAGATTTGATATACCTTCAGTCTAGTGTGTTGTTCCTGAGATGGCCTGAAAACTTGATTGATTACTCCTGTAATTTTAATAAATTTTGAGATTTTGACTGTCATGTATTTTTCATCCAGGAATGGTAGTTTGAACCAAGATAGTTAAAAGAGTTGGCCTATTCAATGATGATGCTTCCTACACAGATTTTACACTGAATTGGTTCATTGCCCAAGAATGCCATTACTTTGGTTTTCTGTGTTGTGATTTGCATTCCAAATTTTGAAACAATATTTTGTAGACTAAACATAGCATGTTGGAGATCATTTTCAGTTTTAGCAACAAAGACTGAATTGGTGCATTGCCCAAGAATGCCATTACTTTCGTTTTGTGTGCTGAGATCTGTATTCCAAATTTTGATACAATATTTCTTAGATTAAATATACCATGTTGGAGTGAAAATGATGATGAATTGGAAAATACTGCTACAACTAAAACTATTTAACTACAGATTTATCACTAACTTATATACTAGGAGAAATGAAAAACAATGGAATAAGGGAAATAAAGAACACGAGGAAAAGAAATGCCCTCAACCCTCGAAAAATGAGGATTGAGAGTCTTGGAAAAAAGCAGATCCATGAAAGGCAGACAGGAAAGGGGATGAAAAAGGTGAGATCCACCCCAAAGGTTATGGATAGAGGGAGAAAAACGGACCCAGGTCAGGAATCTCTCGGGGTCGCTAACTCCCGAACTCACCAGCCATGAGCCCTTGAGGATGTAGCACTACCCAGGGTGGGGCTACACACATTCTGCCTGCTTTAGGGCCTCAACTGAAGGCAGGTTACGAGGAAAAGATAGCTGTAAGATGAAACTCGCTCAAGTCTTTGTTGCTTCAATTAGTTTTGTGTGTTGAGATTTGCATTCCGAATTTTGAAACAATGTTTTGTAACTGGAAATTAATAATGTGTATCAAGTGATAGGCCTACATCTCTAGTTGAATACACCACGAGGTGAGGGAGTCAAGGTGTGTTATAACAGCTAATGTATTGCGGCAATGAAGTGTAAATGAATTACTTCAGTGAAACGGTCATTTCCTTTCAGTGAGAAATTGCCCTCCTACAAGTCATTATTTTGCAGTTAACTTTGGTCAAACATGAGTGTCGTGACCTTCATTCTGACATCCGTAGCGAACGAAGAATGATGACCGAGGTTCAGCCAAATCTTCACGTCATGCATGCAGAGTGAATTACACTCAGGGAAACTCGCAGATGGTGGAACCTTCCTACTAAAATATTGATGGTCATTGCCTGTATATGAGATTGGTAATTTTAGTGGTTGTCAATCAGCGGTCACGAACTTCATTTGCAGTGGGATGGTCGGGGAATTTTGAAATGTATTTTTAAGTCAGTAAACACGAATGAACGTATGTTCAGGAGAACAATATCCGTTGTTTAATATCTCTGACACCTAATTTTAATTCATTAAATATTTAGTTCATTTACAACAGATTTTACGACAATACTGTTTTTATAGTAATTCTTAATAATATTACGACAACAGACTGACTAAAAGAATATTCAATATATTATAATATCTACGTCAAAAACGGGTAGTTCTTAGCACAAAGAAACTATGGAAGATTTACAACAATTACATATCACCATAGAAGACATCCACGACCGCAGCATTTGTAGACAAAAAATCAAAAAACCAGAAATTTGAATTTAATAAATACTTTATTGCGCACAATGTGCATGAACGTGGTTCTTACGAACCATCATTAATACAAAATTTTGTCGTTGTCACTGTAAATGCCTCTTTCCGAGGGGTGTCCATATATTTCAAATTTTCACAGAATTTCGTCAGAGACACCTCTCTGCACTTGCACGTCCTCACGTAATATCTGTCGCAAGGACCCTTACAAAGCTTGCACACGCATAGTTCGTCTGGTTGGTGGTAGACGTCTCTCATGCAGATCCGGTGGTGGAAACCATGGACCGCAAAGCGCGTCAAGATATGTCTCAGCTCGTAGGATCCTTGCCTCCAGTCCTGTGTAGTCATAGCGTCCGTCGTATAAAATTCATGCCAAATGTCATTTCTCCTTGCTGTCATGAGACGTAAATACTCCCCAAATTCCGGTGTGTGCGGCAGGAGCATCTGTAATCTGACTTCTTCCATAAAGGGTAGTTCCCCTGTCATGAAATGCACAAGCCGCGAGGGCGTGAACTTGGATAGGCATAAGGCTCTTTTTTGGAAAAAAAATCTGAGAAATACAATGTTTTGTTGTAGAGATAAAGAGCATGGAGATCTTTCATTTGAGTTAACCTACGACTTTCTAGGATTTCTAGTATTAAAAGTATAGCCTACATTCTATGACTCTATGATTTGCCTTCCATCTTCTTTTTACGCAGAGGAGATTTAAAAATGTCTCTGAGCCTTTAAAATGGCGGTGCATGAAAACTGTTTGACTGAAATGATCCGCAGGGGTCCATAAGATATATATAGCCTATGGGAAAAACAAAACAAAAACCAGTTATTTTGTTTTTTTCCTAAAAACTCAGTCCTTGCGTCCGTTAAGCAGGTAACTTTCAACCTGTCGAACTGTTCAATCACAAATAGACTATGTAGTCATTGAATTTCTATGTTTATGTTATGAAAACCTTTCCCATAATTTATCATGATTACCATCAACCCTTTAATATTGCGTGTTTAGCTGAGTCTCCCGTACATGTTTCGACTTGATAATGAAGCCTTCTTCAGCTAACTGTTCAATTAAGAATATTAATTGTGATATCGTTGTGTCAAAACTATAAATTAATGATTACAAACAACAATAACTTGCTATGACTAAACCTCAGAAATAATTATAGAAAGAAATGGATAGCCTTACAAAGGAAGAATTAATAGTACATTATGCAACGAGCCTATAATGGCTATAATTAAGACACGAGTATGTTTATAAAACGAGCGTATGCGAGTGTCTTAATTACCATTATAGGCGAGTTGCATACGACTGTTTATGTTCGACGATAATTAAAACTTTATTATATGTTTTAACATAAATATTCATAAATATCTGTTGTCACTAGAATTTTGTGATCGGGTGCTGCGCTGAGTAGTATATCTCTGTTTTCCAAACTCTCTGGCCGACCGACTCATGCGCTCGGTGTGCTTCAATGCCATATGTTGAGATTATGCTCCAGTATTCAGTAAAACTGTCACCGAAGTCGTTTGAAAATCACGCGCTGTGTAGAAATTGGATTTGGGGATATTACGGTACAGTGCTATTTCTTGTCTCATATTCACCAGTTTATTTACGTGAACAAATGGACGGTGCACTTTCGGTAATTTATATAGACATGTTGGATTTTGAGCTCATGCGCGAAGGTATCCTTATCTAATTGGTCACACAACTGTTTCTTGAGCTCTGATTGGTGGGAGAAACTGTTTCATAATGAAAAATAGTGTAATAATGAGCCTCAATATGATACAGTTTTCTGACACATAATAGTCAGGGTCGAACATAATATATATATATATATATATATATATATATTTCACAATGCTTATTTGTATAACAAGCTGTACCCGGCATGCGTTGCAATGCCAATCAAAGAAAGTGTTGGCGTTGTAAATTTGTTTGTTGAAGTGCTTTTCACTACACATAACCAATACATTTCTTACCATTACATAATAACTTCGTCACACCTATTTCCAATGTTCTTTTTGCAATATCTCTCTACCTGGCAAATACACATCAACCATCATTTATAACCTAACTTATTCAGCATACATATTTTCACATCCGCATCTCTTCAAAACGCGGCTTCGGTGGCGTGGTTGTTAGCATGCTGAGCTTCTATGCCCAAGATCGCGGGTTCAAACCCAGGCGAAGTCGTCGGATTTTTTAAGAGCGTTAAAATCCCTCAGTATGCCTTCCTTCGAAGGGGAAGTAAAGCCGGCGGTCCCATGTCATAGATTTATGGCATGATAAAGAACCTTCCACTAAGTACAACTGTGTAAAGCTAAATTAGGTTAAAATGTAAACAGCGCTCAGGTTCCTACGTTCGTCGCCAGGAGCCGACTGCGGTGGCGTCTAGTAGCCAAGTTTTGAACTAGTAGTTGTTGACGGTGGCGTTTGGCGGCAAAAGTAGGACCTACTTGAAAAATTCAAAATATGCGGTCCTTACTTGATTTAAGAAACAGAAACACACACTAATACAGTCATCACAATTAACACCGGTCATCAGACAGATTCTACACACACACAAAGTACACGGGGCTACATGACCGCGTTGTCGCAGCCCCTAAACTGAGAAACCAACCAACCAACCAACCAATATCTTCGAAACTGAGAAGAGGAGGGTTGGACTCTCACCTCAGACAATCTTGAAGTGGTTTTCCGTGGTTTACCACTTTTACTTCAGACAAATACCGAAATTGTTCCTAAATTACGGCCACTGCTGTTTCTTTCCCAAACCAACCCTTAATTACAAATACACACACTACTACAGACACTGAAATACCTCACAGTAAGGTACCATTGTTACTAACTTATTTAAAGTGACGCGGACTATATAACACCATGTTGGTAGTGATGGAGGACAAATGGTAATGCTACATTGTTAGTATCTTATTTAAAGTGACGCGGACTATATAACACCATGTTGGTAGTGATGGAGGACAAATGGTAATGCTACATTGTTAGTACCTTATTTAAAGTGACGCGGACTATATAACACCAAGTTGGTAGTGATGGAGGACAAATGGTAATGCTACATTGTTAGTAACTTATTTAAAGTGACGCGGACTATATAACAACATTTTGGTAGTGATGGAGGACAAATGGTAATGCTACATTGTTAGTACCTTATTTAAAGTGACGCGGACTATATAACACCATGTTGGTAGTGATGGAGGACAAATGGTAATGCTACATTGATAGTAATTTGTTTAGGGTTACGCGGGCTATATAACACCATGCCTTCAGTGATGGGGGATAGATGGTAAGATTATATTGTTAGTAACTTATTTAAAGTGACGCGGACTATATAACAACATTTTGGTAGTGATGGAGGACAAATGGTAATGCTACATTGTTAGTACCTTATTTAAAGTGACGCGGACTATATAACAACATTTTGGTAGTGATGGAGGACAAATGGTAATGCTACATTGTTAGTACCTTATTTAAAGTGACGCGGACTATATAACACCATGTTGGTAGTGATGGAGGACAAATGGTAATGCTACATTGATAGTAATTTGTTTAGGGTCATGCGGACTATATAACACCATGCCTTCAGTGATGGGGGATAGATGGTAAGATTCTATTGTTAGTACCGTATTTAAGGTGATGCGGTCTATATAACACCATTTTTGCGGTGATGGGAACAAGTGGTAATGCTGCATTGTTAATACCTTACTTAAGGTGACGCGGGCTGTATAACATCATGTTTGCAATGATGGGTGACAAAAGGTTACGCGGGCTTTAGAACCTAATGTGCAGAGAATTGTGCAGTGTGGGCGGAGAGATGACCTCACCTACACACCCGTTGGGTAATCCTGCTGGAAACATGAGTTTTAAATACTAAATAAATGGCATGTGGGCAGATACATAATCTCCTGGAAATGCTGATTGTGTAATGATTTGGTAGCTCTCTGTGAGCGCCTACAAAGTTAATGCGCAAACTACGGTAGTGGAATTGGTCTTTGGCCAGATATGAAGTGGTTTTCTGTGCTTTTCCACTTCTATTCCAGGTGGATGCCAGGATAGTTCCTAACTTTAAACCTCGGCCGTTTCCTCCCCAATCGACACCTCACTTACATATACACACACTGATACAACCATTACATCAACACAGGTTATCATTCCCTACAAACACACACGCAAGTTTACTGGGCAGAATGATGACGATATCCAACCCCCGCAATAAATACCTCTTAGGTAATCTCTTCACCCCCATTCCCATCACATGACCTAACTATCTGAGCCTGCTCATACGATCAGCTTCATCAGATCCTTTAAGGGGCAAATGACCTCGCTGTTCCGCCCCTTTCAACTCTAATAACTAACTATCTTAACCTTTATCTATCTATTACGAGTACCTTCCTGACATTGCTGAGTTAAATTTCTCCCTTCAATCATTCGTGCCACCTTCATATGAATAACCTCTAGCTTTTGTATCAGATATCCTGAATCTACCCAGCTCTCACTTCCATACAGCAAGGTTGGTTGGTTGGTTGGTTAGTTCCTCAGTTTAGAGGATGTGACAACGTGGTCATGTAGCTCCATGTACTTTGGGTGTGTGTATAATCCCTCTGATAACCGGTGTTAATTGCGATGGCTGTATTAATGTGTGTTATCTGTTTTTAATTCAAGTAAGGACTGCAGACATTCAATTTTCAAGTAGTTCCTACTTTTCTACCAAACGCCACCGTCAACGACAACTAGTTCTGAACTTGGTTACTAGATATCACCGCAGTTGGCTCTTGGCGACGAACGTTGGAACCAAAGAACGTTAGTCAAATCTAACCTATAATTTAGCTTCACACAAGTGTAATTAGTGGAAGATTCTTTAACATGCCATAAATCTATGACATGGGCCCGCCAGCTTTACTTCCCTCCCGAAGGAAGGCATACTGAGGGATTTGTAACGCTCTTAAGAAATCCGACGACTTCGGTCGTGTTTGAACCCGCGATCTTGGGCATAGAAGCTCAGCATGCTACCAACTACGCCACCGAAGCCCCTTGCAGCAAGGTTGATCAAAATACTGAGCGATGTAGGGAAAGTTTCGTCGTCACACTAACTTCGATCTTGTAGAATAAAATAGGCTAGATCGTAACTTGTGCCGACACGCTAACTCTGAGTCCAGACATAGCCTGGCCTTTTGCACGTTAACGTGCGTAGTAAAAACAGTCAGATTGTTTATTTTGATTAATACAACGAAAACGCCGGCTCCGTGGTGTTGGGTTAGCGCGCTTGTCTCTCACCCAGAGGTCCTGAGTTCGATTCCCGGCTCCGTCAGAGATTTTGGGTACTTACGTGAGGGCTGGAACGGGGTGCACTCAGCCTCGTGAGGACAATTGAGTAGCTGTCTGACAGTGAGGCTGCGCCCCGATCACGAAAACCAAGATTAACGGCCGAAGGGACCCGATGCGCTGATCACGCGTCACCCCAATATCTGCAGGCCAAATGGCTGGGCAGCGGTCGCTTGGTTGGCCTAGGCCCTTTACGGGCTGTAGTGCCAGGGGAAGTTAATACAACGAAAACATTGAACATGAGAGAACGTTTAAAACCCGATTGGAAGGTTTCAGAGGAAATCTGACTATCCTCTGAAAGTAGGAAGATATGGCAACACTGTGGAGCCTGTATAATAACATTAATCATTGTTTCTGCTAGCGCTGTTCTGGGGTCAGACAATTGATGAGAGAACGGACAGTTGGTGCTAATCTTGGTCTGGTTTGCAGAGTGACCGGCACAGGTGGACCAGAGTTGGGGGCGTTCCCCACCATTATTCATCACTGGCCGCCACTGCGCAGCTCGCGTCACCTCAGCCAAAGTAAACACCACTGTGCAGGTTGGGCACACTACGCCATGACAGCAGCTTCCTCTTTTCACCAGACAAGTTTCTTTTCTTTTCACTCCGCGGGGTAGCCGTGCGTGTTAAATCCCTACCACGGCTGCAATAAGGATCCGCAGCAAGTCCGGAGATCCGAAGCTCGAATCCTGGTGGTCGTAGTGAGCAATGTAGAGCGACTGACTATGCGCGAGTTGGTTTCAGGAATCTTTTAGCGATGCCTTTTACAGTGCGTCAAAGGGGTAGGGTGTTTGTAGCCCCACCATTTCTGGTGCACCCTGGATAGTGCTACACCCTCAAGGACTCAAGGCTGGTGAGTTTGGGAGTTGGCGACCCCGAGGGATTCCTGATCTGGATCCGTTTTGTCCCCTTTTTCCTCTGACTTTGGGGTGGGCCCTCTCCTCTTTCCCTTTCCTATCTGCCTTTCATGTCTCTCCTTCCTTCCAAGTCCCTCAATCCTCATTCTTCGAGGGTTGAGAGCATTTCTTTTCTTCCTGTCCTTCATTTGCCTTATCCGTTATTTGTTTACCATTTCTTCTTCTAGTATGTAAGTCTGTAGTTAGTATTAGTTATAGTTTTCATTCTCATCTCATCTTTCACTATCACCCAAGCCATTAGGGGCCGATAACCTATATGTTAGGCCCCTTAAAACAACAATTATCACCACCATCATCATCACATATTACTGTGATGAAAGTGTCGTCTTAGTTGAATAAATATAACAACTCAAATTTTGACGCATTTCGCCCCTGACAAGGGGATTTGATTTTGCTGCACCGTGTTTACATAAAGTTTCAGTAAGAGCGTGCAAAATGGATACCAGCTATCCGGGCCGCTACACTGAGTATATCGACATAGGGAGCATGAGGTCTCCGAGGTCACCCAAATGTGCTATGGGCGTAAACATGTGTTGTACTATTGGGGTGAGCTGAGTAGTTATTTCGCTAGGTTAGAATGTATGTGTTCCATATTCACTTCAGCTAGTTCTGAGATAAATGAGTTTGAAAGCTTGAATTCCTGGCAAATGACTAAGAATGTTATTTTCTCTCGACAAATTTCTCATAGGTGGCAGCACCTATCAATAAAATGAAAGTAACATAGAACACATGTATCCTCAACTAATGTACAACCTCTGACCGAAAAGTTCGGTGAATGGGTCTATATTACGAATGGATTGTTGGCTTACTTGAAACAGCAGTTACTGTCCTTCGTAGTAATCCCCGTGGATGGTTTATGCACTTCTGAGAATGTCTGTACAAGTCCTGGAAACTCTTTAGGGATAGCCTGCAGTTGGGTTGTCACATTACGTTGGAAGTCCGAAATGTCTGAAAACATTTGGCCCTTCAGGGCTCTTCGGTGACCCTAGACCTGGACCCCGCCATTCCATACTTTGACGCTTGACTTCGGGGTCGTACCTCAGACACCAGGTCTCGTCGCCCGTGACAATGGTTTTCAGAGCCATTCCATTCCACAGAACATTCACCGTTTTCACTGCCACCCGCCGAACAGGTGTGCATGGTAGGTTGCATAAATGCATCTTTCTCACTGCCACCTGCCGAATAGGTGTGCATAAATTCATCGTTCTAAACACGCACTGTCTCAAACAGGTCTTAAACGTTGCGTTGTGTGACGCCAATGTTGCCAGGATGACCGTTCTGACTTTATTCACCGAACGCTACGTGACGAGGCTTTTGAACACCATCCTAAAGGCAGTGGCGGCTGGTGTAGCAAATTACGAGGGATGTTTTAAGTAAGTGCCTTTTTTAAGCCCGTAGTTAGTGCGCACGCCGCAACAAGCGTGCGCGCTACCTCCCGGCATCCTTTGCGAACAAGCAGGCGTCAGTTGCAGCTGTGTAGCTAACCTGTACGCTTCTTTACAATGTTCAAGATTATTGATTCGCCCGCCGCGTGTGAGGTACGATCTGTAATACTTTTTTGAGTGCAAGAAACATGTCGGCTGCAGACATTCATCGTCAGCTTTGTGAGGTGTATGGTGATAATGCAATGACGGAAGGTGAAATGCGAAAATGGGTACGCGAGTTCAAAAGTGGCCGTGAAAATGTTCATGACGATGAACGCTCAAGTCTGTGGTCACAGATGACTGCAATTGAATCGAAAATTCACGAGGACCGAAGATTCATGATAACCACTCTATCAATGGATTTTCCTCAAGTGTGATTCTTGGTTGTCTGAGCAGACGGCAAAATTTTATGCAGAGGGATTTCAGAACTTAGTTTTAAGGTATGTCAAGTGCCTAAATAAACAAGGCAACTATGTAGAAAAATAGAGGAAGCTATGTAAAACCTAAAAATAAATGTGGTTTCAAAATAAAATGTTCGGTTAATTTAAAAAGAAACGGCTTTTACTTAAAGAACAGCCCTCGTAGTTGTGTGCTGGAACCCATCCTCCCTCCAAACAAACATACAGGGACATTCACTCGGAAACACTCAAGAGTAAAGGTACGGTTTGGCTACGGCGATGATCACCGGGCGCACATCGCTGGCGATCTACGTTGCTTTATGAACGCTTGTAAACAAATGGGACTGGTTTCCCTACAGCGATCTGCGCTGGCGTCAATTCATTGCATTTCGGCAGCGATGATCGCTGGCCATTTTGAGAACAAAAGAATAACGATAAAGCTCTCATCTCTTTGGGAAACAGTATCATGGCTTACATACAAACAGTATTTTGTAATTTCTCAAAATAAACTGATGATTATTTAATAAATTATGTTCCTTGTCACAGAAACGTGGTTAATGTATTTTAACACACGCTATTTAGGACCGACACACGGTAACACAGGTTATCATGTAACACACGGTATGATGATTTCATTGCCCTTATTCATAGATGTCATCAATCCAAAGGTTATTCAAAGTTAAATACTTCATAAGTTTAATAGTTTCATTAGCTGGCTTGGGGGGGGAATTGATCCCCCTTATCACCCCCCCCCCTTCCGTAGTTACACCACTGGCCTTAAGTGATTCTTAAATTTTATTTGGTCATTAATCAGATGTCTATGAATCAGTGTATTAAAACATCCTTCTGTACGGTACGCCTAGTTTTGTACATGTTATTTATTTATTGGGTACAGAATGTAGCTCAAGGGGGGCCTACCCTTTACAAACATCGTTCACCACTATTAGTTTGAGTCTCTTTTGCTCCATGTACATATACTTAACTCGATCATCATCTCTTGTTCCTCCTCTAAAAGAAGCAATATTGACGCTGATGTAATTCTGCTTAAGATCATTCTGGCAACGTTATATTATTTCTCCAGACTAGAATCAGCTGATTATTATTTACCCCACGAACCTGCATAAGCAAAGAGTAGGCTACTGAGCTATTGAGAAGCGAAAGTGATCCTGTTGTAGGAGGCAGTGGACGAAGGACGATGATCGCCGTCTAGGGAAACCGCTTTTGTGAGTTTGTGCGCCGGCGATCATCGCTGTAGCCAAACCGTACCTTATGTTGGGAGTGCTAAAGAACCTTCTGGTGGGAACAGCTGTTAGCTTCCTCCATATTTTTCCCCCTTTGCTTTGAACGATTCCCTCTAAAATGCTACCGCAGAGACTATAAGATGCCACAAGCCACGTTCCCATTTTGTATAACTAGTGCTGCCACTCTGCGGTCGAACGAAGAAAGCCTTGGCTCTGGTCTTGTCCCAACAGCACAACGAAAAAGTTGGGCACGCATGCGCAAAAACAGACTTCGTGTTTCCTGGCAATAAACTTAGAAATTTTGGCGGCTTCGGTGGCGTAGCCGGTAGCATGCTGAGCTTCTATGCCCAATATCGCTGGTTCAAATCCGACTGAAGTCATCGGATTTCTTAAGAGCGTTAAAAATCCCTCAGTCCTTTGGACGGGAAGTAAAGCCAGCGGTCCCATGTCATAGATTTATGGCATGTTAAAGAACCTTCCACTAATTACACCTGGTTGGTTGATTCTTAAGTTTAGGGGCTGCGACAACGCGGTCATGTAGCCCCGTGTACTTTGGGTGTGTGTAGAATCTGTCTGATAACCGGTGTTAATTGTGATGACTGTATTAGTGTGTGTTATCTGTTTTTTAGCCTACTTTCGATTTTTGCAAAAAATGAAAGTAGACTTATGAGATCAACACAGGGCGAAAAAAGTGTGTCTGTCTGTGTGTGTGTATGTGTGTGTGTGAGTCTATGTGTGTGTGTGTCTGTGTGTGTGTGTGTGTGTGAGTGTGTGTACTCTGAATGTCTGTCCCCCCCTATCAATTCGAACACGGTGAATGCGAATTGAACGAAATTTGGTACAAAGGTAGCACTAGCAAAGGACACCTCAGTGTCATGTTTTATATCGCCGCCATCTTGACGGAAACGTAATGGCGGCCACACAAATGTTCAAAGCTTAAATCAAATTACGACTAACCTAATCATCCGATCTCTACCAAATTTTGCAACAACATACCTTTATGGGGGGAGCATCGTTTGACCAAACCAATAGGCCATAAGCGTAATAGTATGCGGATGGCGGCCATCTTTGTGTGAAAATCGATTCCCCCTATTAATTCGAACACGGTGCAACCGAATGGAACGAAATTTGGTACAGAGGTAGTACTAACAAAAGGCACCTCAGTGTCATGTTTTATATCGCCGCCATCTTGACGGAAACGTAATGGCGGCCACACAAATGTTCAAAGCTTAAATCAAATTACGATTAACCTAATCATCCGATCTCTACCAAATTTTGCAACAACACACCCTTATAGAGGAAGCATCCTTTGACCAAATAACTAGGTCATTAGCCTAATAGTTTGCGGATGGCGGCCATCTTTGTGTGAAAATCAATTCCCCCTATTAATTCAAACACGGTGAAACCAAATGGAACGAAATTTGGTACAGAGGTAGCACTAGCAAAGGGCACCTCAGTGTCATGTTTTATATTGCCGCCATCTTGACAGAAACGTAATGGCGGCCACACGAATGTTCAAAGCTTAAATCAAATTACGATTAACCTAATCATCCGATCTCTACCAAATTTTGCAACTACATACCTTTATGGAGGGAGCATCCTTTGACCAATCTAATAGGTTATTAGCCTAATAGTTTGCGGGTGGCGGCCATCTTCATGTCAAAATTGATTCCCCCTATTAATTCGAACACGGTAGGACCGAATGGAACGAAATTTGGTACAGAGGTAGCACTAGCAAAGGGCACCTCAGTGTCATGTTTTATATCGCCACCATCTTGACTGAAACGTAATGGTGGCCACACGAATGTTCAAAGCTTAAATCAAATTACGATGAACCTAATCATCCGATCTCTACCAAATTTTGCAACTACATACCTTTATGGAGGGAGCATCCTTTGACCAATCTAATAGGTCATTCGCCTAATAGTTTGCGGATGGCGGCCATCTTTGTGTCAAAATCGATTCTCCCTATTAATTCAAACACGGTGAAACCGAATGGAACGAAATTTGGTACAGAGATAGCACTAGCAAAGGGCATCTCAGTGTCATGATTTATATCGCCGCCATATTGACAGAAACGTAATGGCGGCCACACAAATGTTCAAAGCTTAAATCAAATTACGATTAGCCTAATCATCCGATCTCTAGCAAATTTAGCAACAACATACCTTTATGGAGGGAGCATCCTTTGACCAAACTAATAGGTCATCAGCCTAATATTTTGTGGATGGCGGCCATCTTTGTGTGAAAATCGATTCCCCTTATCAATTCGAACACGGTGAAACCGAATGGAACGAAATTTGGTACAGAGGTAGCACTAGCAAAGGGCACCTCAGTGTCATGTTTTATATCACCGCTATCTTGACGGAAACGTAATCGCGGCCACCCAAATGTTAAAAGCTAAAATGTAATTACGACCAACCTAATAATATAGTCTCTACCAAATTTTGCAACACCATATCTTTATGTGGGAAACATATTCAGACCAAACTGCAAGAACATCAGCCCAATAGTTTGCAGATGGTGGCCAAGTATGTGTGCAAATCGATTCCCCCTATCCATTCAAACACGGTGAAACCGAATTGAACGAAATTTGGTACAGAGGTAGCACTAGCAAAGGGCACCTCATATTCATGTTTAATATCCCTATAGCACGTTGTATTTCAACAAGCTACTACAACCAACATTCAATCATACTCCTTGAAAAGGACAAAGAGTTATAACAATACCCATGCATTTAGGAGAAAGTAGGCTATATGTTCTTTACTGAACATCTTGTTAATTTAAGTAATGCAACTTAGAATTTTTCAAATAGTTCCTACTTTTGCCGCCAAGCGCCACCGTTAACGACTACTCACGGCCGACTGAATGCGCTCATACCGGCCTAGACAATGAGACCTTTTTCATGAAATCTTGTTAGTTACTCAACTGCTCACACAGCGCTGTTCACCAAGCATTGCACGACTAAGACTTATCTCTACTTAGTGTAAAACAAAGTCCCTGATTCTTGGATATCACGGGTAATCTCGAGAACCACTGGATGGATTTTGATGCGGCTTTCATCATTCTGTACAGGTAATATCGAGGAAGATTTCTGTAGAAAATAATTTATTTATGATCAAAGGGAGCCAAGCAGTAACGATTTTAGATTTCAGTGAATAGGTCGAAGAAAGAACTTGACGTCCGTGCGCTTTTTAAGCTTACGCTGGACAAACCGTTAAAAATATCAATATACTATGAGTGTAAGAATTGTTCAGCATGAAAAATTGTACAAAAAAGTCCGCGTGAGCATATCTCTATCTTCGATACATCGCCCACTATAAGTGTTTTTAGTTTGGACGGGAGGGGCATTTGGCTTGCACCTCGCCATTCTTAAATTACGTCTGACAGGAATTCCTTGCACATTCATAACTGTTCCCGGGCGAAGCCGGGGCGGGTTGCTAGTGACACTATTATATTATCATTATAATTCCCACAATATCAAAATCCAAATTATATCACAAAATAAAATAGCGTGCTAATAAATCTAAGAGAAATTAGACATACCTTGCACCTCGTTACAGTTGAATTCGATCAGAATCACTCGGTTTTCATTAAAGTTTATGCATTTTTCTGCTGAACGGTTTGGAAGTTCGGCAACTGGAAACTAGGACTGTTATTTACTTAAAATATTCATTTTTGTATTTTTGTACTATTTGTGTTCATGATTTCATTACATTGTCAGAATTACCGACAGTAGTGGCTACGCTGGCTAAAGTGCAGCGTTAGGCCATGGGGCCAAGCTCTCTGCTGACTCGGTAGACGCGTGTGTTCGAGCCCCACCGTCGGCCGTCCTTGAAATGATTTTCCGTGGTTTCCCATTTTTCAACACCAGGCAAATGCTGGGACGGTACCTTCTAACAGGCCACGGCCGCTTCCTTCCACATCCTTGCCCAGTTTCATTCATCTTCATCCATTCCATCTCTCATCCTGACGCGCAGTTCGCCCACGGGCGTCGACTAGAAAGACCTGCACTCGGCCTCTCAGGAGGCCACACGAAAAAAAAATGTCAGAATTAATGCTTTAATTAGTAGGGTATACTATTCAGTGTACCTATTATAAATAAAAACCGTGAGGTTTCTCACCTCCCCATATTACGAAACCCGGTTGCCTAATACGAGGAAAGTGCACTTTTAAAGTTAACAATAATATCAGAGGGTATTACAACACCAAACGTGCCCATATTTGTAATATACATAGTATATCGCCTGAGGTTAACATTGGTGAGAAAACCAAAATTATTCCGTTCCTTCTTATGTCTAATGTGAGCCCTATAAAAAAACTCCCCATATTTGGCGACTTTCCTCTACCCATTTTTAGAAGATAACTTATGCACTGGACAGCTGAATCCGTGATTAATTGTATAGGTAGCTTCGTAAGTCTCAGAACTCAGGAAGTCCTTTCTAGCAGCGTTACTAGCAGCTTTCAAAGTTTCAAGGTAAGAAAGAAAATATTCCTCTAGCCAGTTTAGGCGACTGACATTTAATGAGAAAAAATGCCCTTTATCTGGATTTCTAGACTGAATATGATGATATGTGATGCTTACGTCATGCATAGCGAACCATTTATTATCGTTTTTCAAAAAAAATGGTTGCTTCTGCGTCCATGAATGTGTACGCTTCCGGGTGCATGCCTATATTTTCTTTTAGTGTACTAATGGCACCAATAACTTCTGACGAGAACACTTCCTTGGCACGCCGAACATTCATTTTTTCAAATTTAGTGGGTTCGATGTGTTTTTTAGTGAGGTGTCTGACCGGTTTGACGATCTCACCCTTTTGCATTGTGTATAGTAATGACAAGTATTTCCCTGAAATTATTCCAGTACCATCAGTCATCTCTCGTTACAGAAACTGCGTTCTAATGTTTCTTTTTAGAATGTGACAATGATCAAAACTAGGGAATACATTCCTAGACTCGTCGTATGGGTGATTGACCATTGGTTGCAAATTCCCTCCCCCTAAATGCCTCATCATTGTAGTGTTAGTTTTGTGATTATCAGAGACAGTTATTATAATTATGAAACCGCATTGTTCAACCTCGAGAATAACGTCCAGCAGGAGTTTATGTAAGTCCCGTCCTGACAGCTGCTTCGTGAAAAAGAAGGCACACGGTATCTGATAATTTGTCGAAAGATCTCTTAGCACAAAACACAACACACGATTAGCTGCTACTTGTTCCCGGCTGTAATTTTGATCCTCTCTTTCCTTTTAATGAGACGGTGTTGGAGTAGTGTCCTTGTACCCGAAGAAGGTGCAAGGTATGTCTAATTTCTCTTAGATTTATTAGCACGCTATTTTATTTTGTGATATAATTTTAATTTTGATAATGAAATTATAATGATAATAATTATATAGTGTCACTAGCAACCCGCCCCGGCTTCGCCCGGGAACAGTTATGAATGTGCAAGGAATTCCTGTCAGACGTAATTTAAGAATGGCGAGGTGCAAGCCAAATGCCCCTCCCGTCCAATCTAAAAACACTTATACTGGGCGATGTATCGAAGATAGAGATATGCTCTCCCGGACTTTTTTGTAGAATTTCTCACGCTGAACAATTCTTACTCTCATAATATAATGATATTTTTAACGGTTCGCCCAGCGTAAGCTTAAAAAGCGCACGGACGGCAGGCTATTTTTTCGACCTTTTCTCTGAAATCGTTACTGCTTGGCTCCCTTTGGTCATAAATAAATTATTTTCTACACAAATCTTCCTCGAGATCACCTTTACAGAATGGTGAAAGCAGCATCAAAATCCATCCAGTGGTTCTTGAGATTACACATTTAATATACGTACTGTTCAGCTTATTCCTTATCGCGCCTATAATGGGAGGGGAGTGCGCTCTACCGGCAACGAGTAGAAACTTTCCAATTACATGTTATACATGGGTTCTGACTGGGAATGTCAAGGCCGGTATAGAGCGCAGCTCGTATTCAGTCGGCCGAGGACTACTAGGCCAAGTTCAGAACTTAGCTACTAGACGCCACCGCAGTCGGCTCTTGGCAACGAACATAGAAACCTAAGAGCGTTGTTTACATTCTTAACCTATCCAATTTAGCTTCACACAGGTGCAATTAGTGGAAGTGTGAAGCTAAATTGTATAGGTTAAGAATGTAAACAACGCTATTAGGTTCCTACGTTCGTTGCCAAGAGCCGACTGCGGTGACGTCTGGTAGCTAAGTTCTGAACTAGTAGTCGTTGACGGTGGCGTTTGGCGGCAAAAGTAGGAACTACTTGAAAAATGATCGTCTGCAGTCCTTACATGAATTAAAACAGATACACACACTAATACAGTCATCACAATTAACACCGGTTATCAGACAGATTCTACACACACCCAAAGTACACGGGACTACATGACCGCGTTGTCACAGCCCCTAAACTTAAGAACCAACCAACCAACTTAGAAATTCTCGCTGAGATGCGTTCTGCACAGCCAGTGCCTGGCGCGGAGTGGACCGTAAGACTAAATACCTCATTGTGAGGGGAGTTGAAATATTGCCTGTTCTTTGGCTGATGTCTAATTAATGCGCTGTATTTGATTGTAGATAATATTATTAAAGTAATTAATTTTCAAATAAAACAATGTGCTGCAGCGCTTCAGCACTTAAGGTGCGGACGCCCCTGCCTAAAAGAGGCCTTCTTGCAGAGTTTCCAGGACATGTATCGCCGATCTCAGCATTGCATAGTTACGGGAGGGGACTATTTCGAAGGACAATAGGGTCACTGTCGTGCATTATTCATCTATGTTAATAGTATAGGACTATTCACCGAACTTTATTGTCACAAGTTTATAACAACATGAGCTCGAAAAACTCATATTTGGAGGTGGAACACTTGCATTCTAACCTAGCGATTTATGTTTGTTAACTGGAAATGTGTACACTGATATAAATGTATAAACATGGGTAAAACAATAAGGTGTCCTCCACGGTTATTTGTTATTTACAGTAAATGTGTACATTATCACACAGGCAGCACTGTAACTGACGACCATGCCATGAACGGGTCAGAGTTAATGAATCAGTATGTACAAACTCATAAATGTTGCTCTGCATGACAGCCATCAACCTCGATACAACCACGACAATGATGGTTGGTTCTTCAGTTTCGTGGCTGCGACAACGCGGTGTACTTTGGGTGTGTGTAGAATCAGTTTGATAACCGGTGTTAATTGTGATGACTGTATTAGTGTGTGTTATCTGTTTTTAATTCAAGTAAGGACTGCAGACATTTAGGCTAATTTTCAAGTAGCTCCTACTTTTGCTACCAAACGCCACCGTCAACGACAACTAGTTCTGAACTTCGTTACTAGATGCCACCGCAATTGGCTCCTGACGACGAACGTTGGAATCTAAGAGCGTTAGTCAAATCTAACCTACACTTTAGCTTCACACAAGTGTGATTAGTGGAAGGTTCTTTTACATGCCATAAAACTATGACAAGCGACCGCTGGCTTTACTTCCCCTCCGAAGGAAGGCATAGGCTACTGAGGGATTTTAACGCTCTTAAAAAATCCGATTACCTCGGCCGGGTTTGAACCCGTGTCCTTGGGCATAGAAGCTCAGCATGCTACCAACTACGCCACCGAAGCCGCTTCGCTGAATGACGTAAGAGGTTTTGTATGACCACGCTACCTCCGAACGATAGAGGAACTAGAAACTACATTGGTCGCCTACGTTTTATGCCCATCCGTTCACAGACTACCCGTGTAATAGCCTAGTGTACTGTCAATAAGCAATACACGTAACTAACTACTCAGGAAGCCTTATCCGTGTTGCACATGTTTACGTCCGTAGCACCTTTGGGTAACCTCAGAGACCATAATATGTTCTCTGTGTCAATATACGAGGGGTGTTCAAATGAAAAGGTACGATTCGTCGTAAAACCGAAACCGGTTGATATTTGAATATACCACTTTGGGATAACGTAGGCCAACATCTAGGAGATGTAGTGTCCGGCGTGGTACTGAACATGCTTTGACGCACACACACATGACGCAGAAGAGAAGCTGACAGTTTTACGTACCCTCCCGTCCAGTTGGAGTTGAAGCAGCAGCACGGATGAACCATTAACAGTGAGGTGTATTATGCGACACCCCGTAGCCTTCGCAAGTCCATCAAGAACAAACGGCCTGGGCTGCTCACGAAGGGAGCGATTCTGCTCTATGGTAACGCTCGCCCACACGTCTCTAACGTCACACAAGGTGTACCGGCCACGTTCAAGTGGGAGGAACTTGAGCATCCGCCCTACAGTCCTGACTTGTCACCCTGCGACTTCCAACTGTTTGGTCCGTTAAAGTAACATCTCAAGGGAAAACGTTTCCAATCGGACGATGAACTAAAGGACACCGTACAGGATTGGCTCCTGTCACAACCACAAGACTTCTGGGAGCAGGGAATCCTTCAGCTTGTGAAGCAATGGGACATCTGTGCACAGGCCTGTGGTGATTTATGTTGAATAAAGAATAAATTTTACCCACAGTATCGTTTCGTACATTTTCATTTGAACACGCCCGGATAGCTGTTATCCGTTTTGCACGCTTTTGCTGCAACACCCTGTACACGTGCTCAAGCACTAACGAATAAGGCCACCTGCCACTCAGCATGATAATCCACACAAGTGTTACGGTCTTATCTGTAATCATTCGTTTGTTTATTCTTGCTATTGTCTATTCTACAGCGATATATCTTCAACTTGTCAAAAGGGATAGGTTGGCCCCTCGCACTCAGGTAGTATACAATTAATTTTAATATCGTATTGCCTCGGGTTTCGGGTGCAAGTTTGGTTATTTGACGCCCAGAGGGCATCTTGCATGTCGTTCCTTGGAACGCTATGAAAGTCAAGGAGGTTGGATATCTAAGCTCCTTGGAGGTTAGATATTTAAGCTCCTTGACACTACAGCGTTTTCTAGTAAAGAATGGACGAAGATTAATTTTGCCATTATGAACACGGTCTACTGAATTCAAATGGGTTCTTTAAAATGCCAACATCGTATGACATGCGTACCCAGATATTTGTCGCCTTTCAAAAGTCACTTACCACGGCCAGGAGCAAACCTGCAAGCTTGGGGTTGGTAGTCCGACACGATAACCACTCACCCACCGTGGCAAGCACTCAGGTAGTAATTAATAGCATCACCTTCGACTGAACAACATACTAATATTCATGTGCGTGGTTGGAAGTAGCTGCCTATATTTATTGCATACCAGAAGACTCAGAATACAGTTTCCACATGGAATTATGTTTGAAGTTCCAACTCCGAAACAAGGTATTAGTGCAGTTTGCGATATCAGATTTTACATAATATGATAATCGCTGAAGAAGGCACGATATTTCAAAGTATTGCAATAGTTTTGAAAGTTTGCATTATATACGCATGTTATCCTTTTTTGAATTTTAGTCCAGGCAACGAAAAGGTATAGAGGGAAATGTTTGGAACACAATTTTTGACTTCGTAACTTTGTTTGTACTAGGTAGGAGGTGAACATATCAAAAGTCCCCACCGTAGACTTTAAGCCTGGGGGGGGGGTTGAAGGTCCCATTTTTCGTTTTTTCGATTAAATCTCGGAAACTATGCGTCCTACCGAAATGACTACTCCATACAAAATGAAAGCTGATTAAATGTGCTACAAGTTTTATTCAGTCAAGATTTTCGATATCTTGTATAGTTTTAGCGTTATCCGCTCTTGAAAGTCTGGAATTTTGGAGAAAAATTATTTTGCCTCAAATATTTTGCTCTTTTTGACCGGATAACTTGGATAATCCAAAAAATAAATGCTGGCCAGAGGGTTGTAGAACATTAAATTCCCTTCAATAATATATATTACTTTACTATTTTGTCTATTTTCCTTCAAATATTAAAGCAATTTCAGTGTTGAGCGCGAAATCTGAAGTTTTGCGACAACTGTCGACTAATGAATCTTTCAATTTCTCACCATTCCCAGTCAACGAATTTGCTGAAATATGCACCATTATGTACACATAGTGCACGCCTAAATAGCACAGATACTCATTTTAGAATAGATATACTTGTGGGCCCGCTGACCAGCTTCCTCACACATAATTAAAGATGATCTAGACCTTTTCAATGGGAAAATAATATGTTGCTATGACCATGTGTGTGTATATATGAGTGTCTAATGGCATTGGAATAGTTTTATAAATCACAACCATTAAATTAAATCGAAGTTTATTGACGTAGAAACGTGAATTAACATAAAACATTACAACGGTAGGTACCATTGAGTCAATTTCTTGCTCTCTTGGGGTGGGAAGGACCTTCATCCTCGTCTTCGTTTTCATCTTCTTTTCCCCCAATATCTTCTCCATATGACCCCTTTAGGGAAAAGGTCAGAGGATCCTCCTGTTCTTCTTCATCTTCGGAGCCAAACTTAGGGACCCCATTCAGGCAGTTCCCCTGGAAATTTTGTCATGCAGATGAACATTTGAGGCTTCTTGCTATTTTGCAGCCACACTTCGCGCTAGCAGTCTTTCGTGCATCGGCAGAAAAACATTTTCAAGATATTCTCCGGTGCAGCTGCTAACTCACTGTACACTGGGACCAGGCAATTGTTCTCTATCTTCCACCCATACATCTGAGGAGGCAGGTTATTTCCCAGCCACAGTTGAACTTGGTTGAATGTTCGGAGGGAATGCTGCTTTACAGCTCGCTCAGTGGGAGGAAGACAAGAGATATCAGACTTAATGGTGGCCACTGATTTCAAGAATGACTTATACCTGTAGGCATTGAGGGAGACCTCTTCCACTGGAGCCCCATACCACCTCAAGAAGCAGGTTTCACCTGCCTCTTGTACTTTGACGGTGGTGAAGAAAGGGTCTGAAACGACCGCTGCTGCTTTCTGGATCTTTGTCGACTTCAGATACAATTTGCAAATGCGACCATGCTTTTTCGTTATGTGGAAGATGTTGTGTCACATCCTGTAAAGGTGTGCAAAAACAGCACGTCCTTGACACCTTGTTGCTGAAGCTCTTGGGACGAGAAGAAGGAATCACTATCTTTCCACGTCCAGGCTTGATGAAAATAATGTCCTTATGCGCATCAGCTTTAGCCATCAAGAGGACTATGAGGTCGACATCTTCACCCACAATGCCGACAGCTGTTGTTTCGGGCATTTCCACAGCCGTATCCACGATCAGAACGCCCGCATCACTTTCTGCTTGAAGGGTCCTGATCCCATTGTCCTCAAACTTCACCTTAAGCATGTTGATGAGCCTGCTTTTGTTGAACTTGTTCGACAGAAAATCTTCTTATTTGACGTTTATCTCGGTGTCTTCGGTGAAATTGATTTCGGCAGACTTGCTGAGTCGATAGCGCCGTTGCTGCTCTGCTACTTTCGTGCTTGAAGTTGATGAGGAATAGCCGTCAAAGACTACAGTACATCTCCTTTCGTGGTAGTTCTTCGTTATAAAGTGGATGTAGCTCGCGCAAATTGTCGATATATTGGCAGTAGTGGAGTGGTGGTGCTTCTGCCCCACTTCAGAACATACATGTCGTTACTACTAAGCCTCAGCCATGTAATATTTGTTGATATCTCGCGAACCCATGGTCGGATGTTGACATATGAGGTGTCGTTGAACTCGAGCTGACGTTCTCTTTGCTGTGAACTACTCGTTATATTTTTGAAATTTTTTTTGAAAATTTTTGTTTTCAAAAGTTGGTGATAGTTTGAAAACCAAACAGGATAGAACGTTGTGCTATGGCTCAAACGAATGGTCTTTATGCCCTTTATGTTTTGTAATAAAACTTTTTTATTTTTTATATTTTTTTGAAAACACTCGAATTTTGAAAATCCTATATTTTGGAAACTAGGAACTCTACAAAAACGTTTATTTGACATAAATGAAAGGTCCCTATGCCCTCTACCCCCAAAATAAATTTCAAGTCTCTAGAATGAAAACCTGTAGTAGTGTGGTAAGGACAGAGCTGGACCACTTCTTATTGAGCCACCCTCGTATTTGCCCCGAACTTGATATCTCGCTAACCAAACATGGGATTAGAACATACAGGGTGTCCTAGCACTCGTAGTGATGTCCCCTACTTTCCTATAGCCTCCTTATTTGATTAAAAGACCAAAACTAAAAGGTCATGTGCTTTTAATATCTCGCGAACCAATCATGCTAGAGGCATGTTCGACAGGTCCAAGGACTCGGGGTGACGTCCTCTCTGCTATGGACCACTCGTTATAATTTTTAATAAAATTGGAAACTCGATTTTGGGGTAAACACATGTTTTTGTGATTTTGCCGATATCTCGTGAACCAATCATGCTAGAGGTGTGTTCGACAGGTCCAAGTACTCAGGGTGATGTCCTCTTTGCTATGGACTACTCATTGTAATTTTAAAAAAAAATTGGGAAACGCGATTTTGGGGTAAACACGTGTTTTTTGTGATTTTGCCGATATTTCACGAAGCAATAACGCTAGAGGCATGTACGATGGGTCCAAGGATTCGGGAAGACGTCCTCTTTGCTATGGACCACTCGTTGTAATTTTAAAAAATGTTGGAAACGCGATTTTGGGGGTAAACACGTGTTTTTTGTGATTTTTGCCGATATCTCACGAACCAATAACGCTAGAGACATGTACGAGGTGTCCTAGGACTCGGGCTAACACTCTATTTCAAATGTAGTAGATATTTTTTTTCAAAAAATAATTCACATGGGTCTAACGCCATACATGTTGAAAAAACGTTTTCTTTTTCTTTACCTGTTTATAATGTTCATGAAGCGTGGTGGTTGAGAGAGACGATACGGCTGGGTGTGTGTGTGTTTCAACGAACCTGTCGCTGACCATGGTGGCTGTGTTCAATAGATTAATCGCTATTTCGGCGGGTCGGTGTATGAAAGAGCGAGCGTGCGTTTTTCTGATATTTTACCTTTAACGTGTAAACGGTGATGAGAACTTGATTCTATGTTGGTCGAAGCGAGTACCGAAAACAAACGAGCAGGAGGTGAAGGTCATTTGAGCTTATTGGATGGCGTTGATCTGACTTGACAACAGGTGACGCTTGAAGGTGAAATAATCTGACCATCGTGGTGGCAGGGGAGTGCGAAAGGCATGCACACACGTGTGAGATGGCATGTACGCTAAACCAGTGACATACTGTCTTGCTTCGTACGTGACAAAATGCAAGTTCAGGTGAAATTTGATCTACCGCAGGTGTTCATCTTAGACGTCATCTGTCCACGTGCATGATAACTGTTAACAAGTCACATCCTGTTTTGCTTCGTACGTGACAAAATGCAAGTTCAGGTGAAATTTGATCCGGCACAGGTGTTCGCTTGGGTGTTATCTGTCCACGTGCACGATAAGAGAATGTTCAAAGCGTGGGAATCGCTGAATCAGTAAAAAGTATGATGCAACTTGTTGGAATGATGTCACAACCAATAGAGAGGCAAGAGCTGCAAACAGCAGTGGTGGGAGGTGAAGGGAGGGAGAGGGGAGGGGGTGATGTATGAGAGAACACAGGAGGAAAGGGAAAGACAAACATGTATGAACATGCATGAAGCGCGGAGCGCTGTATACATAGAGCTATAGGTGGTGTACAACATGTGTGAATAAATAAAAAGTACACAGGTTCACACAACATGTAATTTATTTATCCAGGAATTAAACGTAGAGTTAAACCCTAACCATTTGACGTAGAGTTTATTTCCTTTTTGTTTCAACACTTTTTCCACAAGGTAGTGCTGAGGAAATGCTGTTTTCTGAAGTTCATGTAGATAAAATCTACCTTTTATGGGTTGATGGTTGAGGTCCTCGAGTAAATAGGTGACTGGAGTGTCCAAGTTGACTCGACGAATTCGAAATAGTTCAGTCCCCCACTGAGGCGTGTAGCCCTTATTGAAGGCAGACTTAAATTTGCTCACACGAACAAAATCCCCAATGTTCAGTCGGTGACGTTTAGGATCAGCTGTTTTTATGGGGTTAAACAGTTTATCCAATCGCTGAATATTTTTAGTTACGAGACGTGGCTTGGTCCCAATCGTTCTATGTTTGGTGTCATTGTAACGTGATACTAGCTCAGGTAACATGTCCAACCAGCGATAACTGCCCTGAGCGGTAAACGCTTTCCACATATGGGTTTTCAATGTTCGGTTGAACCGCTCGACCACACTGGCTTTGAGATTGCTGTACGTGGTGTAATGGTGAATATCCTTAGATTTGAGAAAACTGGAGAAGTCCTTGTTGAAAAATTCTTTCCCCTGGTCGGTTTGTAGCAGCTGAGGTTGACGTTGGGAGTGTTGAATAATATGTTGAAAGGCCTTGGTAACTAGTGGGCCAGACTTGCGACGCACAGGTTCAACAAAGGCCATTTTGGAATAGACATCAATGACGGTCAACATATAGCGTACACCGTCGTTAACGCCAGCATAGGGTATCATTTCAACCAAGTCAGCCTGCCAAAGTTCATCCACACCTCGTGAAATCACCTTGAGTCGCGGATAGTGACGCCTAGCTGGGCGATGCAACTCGTGAGCAATACCCATTTTAATGGGTGAGGGCTTAAACAATAATTTTGGCATTTCGAAGTTCTTGTTCAATTTCTTGAATTTCCCAATCGTGACCGGTATGGCCAGCTTGACGTGAGGCATGCAACAACTGTAGCCGCTGGACGAGCTTATTGGGATTGTGCCAGTAGGTAACATCCACAAGGGGTTTTAATGGTTTAAATGTCACTCCCGAAGCGGACGCTTTACGACGAGTACTTTGACTAGTGGGAAACATTTTTGCAATGATGGTTTTATATTTTTGAGATATATTGGCATTCACTTGTTGCGTGGGATCATACTGTCTTTTGTGAGCATGGGTATCCAATAAAATGGATTTATATTTGTCAAGGTCCTCTGACGTATAATCATGGGAAGAGGGGGTCCGAGAAAAGAGCAGCTTTAACAGTCCTGGCGTTAATTTATAGTTGATGTTTTTAATGACAGCTTTAGTACGAGCAAATTTAATGGATGAATCGCCAATTTTAAAACTATCATCCTCATAGTGAACACCATACGTGGTATCTGTGTTTCCAATAAATAGATCGGTGAAATAGGGTTCCAATGTTGATCCATAATATTTTATTAAAATGGTTTTCAGTTGAGCTTTATGTTGAGGGGTGGCCAAGAGTTGTGAAAACGGAGACGCTCTGGAAGGGCAAGGTGTTTCGACCATGGCCAAGGATTTCTTTTTTCTCAAAAACTCTGCAAGGGGTGCGGCCTTTTTTTGAGGCGTAAACACTTGTTCCTCCTCATCCTCAACTTCACTAACACTAGTCAAATCTTCCTGTTCCTCTTCCTCTTCCTCAGGGTCCTCGTGCAGCGTCTGCGTGGCTTGTGAAACGGTGGGTAGAGTTTCAGATGGCTTGAAAGAGGGTTTCAACATGGCTTTTAGCGGAGGTGCTAAATGTTGTTGAATAAACAAAGCATGATTGGCACGTGATTGTTTCAATTGACGAAACTTTTGGCGAATAGTATTTTTTGCTCTAATAATATGCTTTTTTAATTGACTCTCTGCTAACGCCATGGTGTCTTGGCAAATGACTTGATGGGGAATGAGACAGGGCCTTAAATAGCAATAAAATGATCAAACCCTAAGCGATACCGTCCTTGGTTGAGTTCACTTTGTTTGTCAATCACTAAACAGGCATGACGTTGAGTGTTCCAGCACTTGGCACACAATTCTGTAAACATTTGAAAGGTCATATCCGGATTCACATGTTCATTATAAATGTGACGACTGTTCCTCTCGTCCTGACGAAATAAAACAATGACATTGGCATTGTCACGAATCAACTGTTTGGACATTTTAGAATACGTTTGTCCAAGATAGAAGCAATCGATATGTTTGTGACGACCCATGCTGAAATAGCTTTGAATGATGCCTTGACGTTCAGTGGATACATCATCGAAAATCATGAGTGAATCAGGCTTTACCTCATCCGGTGAAATCACATTTTCTTGCATGGAAAATGTAAAATAACCCATATTCTCTTTTTGTAATCCAGACATGACTTGATCCAGAAACACGTAGAGGGGTTGGTAGAGAGATTTTGCAAAAATATAAATATTTTGAAAACGCAGACCATTGGGCGCTGTAATGAGCGTTAGCAAAAGATTTGTCTTTCCACAGCCGGAAGGCCCCACAATGATGCAGCGAATGGAAGATGGAAACAGTGAACCATGGCGTTGTTCACGTGATGTGGGACAGAGATGGGAAACCATGTCCCCCACGGGGAATGACTCTTGCTGCTTAATAATCTTCATGTCAACTAAGGCTTAGACAGGCTAGCCGGCTGTCTATATACAGGACACCGAGCCTTGTCATAGAAACAGTAGACTGCTACTACAGGTTGACGATGGATGTCTTTGGACGTGCGTTGATGGCCAAAGATAGGCCTGTCCTCATACATGATCCTAAACAGGAAACAGATCCTGCTAATAAACACTATGTGGATAGGTCAGTAGTGCCACGCACAAAACAGGGAGATTATGACTTTAAGGGAAAGCGGTTAACCCATGTAAAACATCCTCAAGTGTCTACAGACGTTACTACGAAAAAGTATGTGGATAACAAAGTGTATGAGTTTTATGACAAAGTGCCCCAGCTTATGGTGAATGGCTATAGCGCTAATCACCATCGGATTATTCACGTGGAAGACCCACAAGACGAAGACGATGTTTGTACCAAGCGTTACGTGACCCATGAAATGAAAAGGCTTTATAAATTTATCCCATGTGTATTTTTAGTGTATCTGACAAATGAAAAACCTGTGAATGACAGAAACCATTTACCGCTAGTCCATGATCAGCACTCGACCTATGTGCTTGCTTCGGGTTTAAGCCACTATCGATTACACTATGATGGAACCATTCACATCAAATATGCCATACCTGATGAGAACCATTTACAAATAAAGATAAATGGTCATAGGATGTTGGTCCATAACCATGAAATGGTCAATGCTGGTGACGAATTATCCTTTCACCTCATGTTGACATGGGATGAAAAGCAAGCGGGAAAAACCATAAACGACTTCCCACTTTATGTGGAATTGGAATATACAGCCATGAAATAACCATCTGACGTTAGTTGTGATTTAAACTTTCTTGTGAAAGGTTGTGGGTCATTATCATCATGGTGAAACAAAGGTATGTGGTGAGAAAGACTAAAAAAAGGACATTGTCCTTGGCAAAGCCTGGGCTTACAACATTCGAGGACAAGCCCTTGCGAAAGAAAAAAAGAAAAAATAATGTATTGACCATAAGGAAAGCCCTTCGAGCAGCACAGAGGCAGGTTATTCCAAAACGTCGGCGACAGGTTTCAAACCAAGGGCGAGTGATTCCCGTCCCCAAACGAGCGGGATTTTTACCTGCATTATTTGCCGGGTTGGCTGCTCTGGGCTCACTTTTGGGCGGTGCCAGTGCAGTGGCGAAAACCATTAAAGCCGCGCAGCAGGGCAAGCAACAACTCAAAGAAAGTCAGCGACACAATGAAACGATGGAAGCGATTGCCATGGGGGCTAGAAATGCCAATTTAAAGCCAGCCTTTTATCAACAAGGATTTGGGATTTCACCATTTCGAAATATTAAAAAAAAAAAATAACCTCAGCCATAGCGAGACATGCCCTGACGCATCAACAAGTGGAGAGCTATGCTAAACAACTAAAGCTTTCTCATTTTCGAGGTGTGTTTATGCGAAACCAATTACCCCCACGACCCTGGAAACATGAATGTGCTGTTGTCAATTTGGATGATCACCGAGGACCAGGAACGCATTATGTAGCTTATGTCAAAGAGGGATCCACGGTATGGTACTTTGACAGTTTTGGGAATTTGCCCCCGCCCATGGAACTAGTGACCTATTTTGGAAACAGGATCAAGATATATTATAATGTGAAACGAGAGCAAACGTTTAACAGCCAACAGTGTGGACGTTTGTGTTTAATTTTTTTATATAAGACGCAGCATAAGCTAAAACGCCACCAGTATGTCGGCAGAAAGTAAAACGTTTACAGTGCATGGACGTGGACCTGAAGTCAGCCTAGACTTCTACCCGCCTATCGAATTGAGTGAAAAACCCTATGGTTTAGGACTTGTTTCTCTTGAAACGTACAATCGAATATACAACATACGTGAAAATGTGAACAACAAGTTTTACTATGATGATTCTGTGCTCACCTTGAACTCTGGTGGATATACGATCGATGATATTTATGAACACATTTATGTGGTGTTGATCAATCAATATGGTTTAAAGTCATTTCTCGACGGAACGCACAAGTTTGAACTTGTAGAAAATACCAACACTCATCGCTGCAGTATTTTCTCCTCATTCAACATTGACTTTAAAACACACCCCGATTCCATTGGTCCATTACTAGGATTTAAACCACGTGTGTTGGAGCCCAACAAAAAACATGAATCAGACCATGAAGTGAAATTCATTGAGGACCATCATGTGTCGGTGACGTGTAATATTATTAGCCAAGTGTACACCAATCAAGAACCATCGCATTCACTTTATGACTTTATTGTGACATCGCCCAATGGCTATATTATTCGTGAAAACCCTCCAGTGGTGCTTTTTCATTCTGTGGCTGTTGATAGTATTAGTAATATAACATTAAGACTGATCAATAGAGATCAACAACTCATTGATCTAGATTCTACCGCACCAGTGACTTACAAGTTGGTGCTAAAGCCACTATGAAGTTTGTGTATAAAGCAACAACACCGTCTAGGAATGGTGTTAGTTGTTTGCCAGGTGAATACACGTTAACATCTCAGAACAAGCAGATTTTACAGCATTTGGGTTACCACGTCAACCCTCATGATGAATTCTATCCTAGAGATAGCGAACCGCATCGAGGAGCAACCAGGAGTGGTAAGAATTGATCTCCATTCCTATCAAGCTCAAACACCTGGACTCAATAACAATGATGAAATTCAATTTGTTATCAACAACCAAGATATTTACACCCTACCGCATGAAAGTGTCATTCAGATTGAAGGTCTGCTCACCAAAGCCGATGGCTCTACACCTACCACATCCAAGTTGGCCAACCATGGTTTAGCCTTTCTGTTTTCTGAAGTACGTTATGTCATTAACGATATCGTGGTGGATAGCACTCGAAATGTGGGCATTTCCAGTGTCATGAAACTATACCCCTCTTATAGTGAGGAAGAAGGTAAAACACTTTGCATGGCAGGTTGGTGTCCTGACTCGACCAATGACTGGATGGTACACACCGATGGAACCTTTACTGGATATTTACCTCTTAAACTGATTCTAGGCTTTGCTGAAGATCACCAACGCATTGTGGTCAACGCAAGGCAAGTGCTTTATCTGGTGAGAGACAGGAGTGATAATAATGCACTCAAGGGAGCTGACAATGCCCCCATCGATTCAAAAGTTCAACTACAACGCTTGCTATGGAAAGTGCCTCATGTGACCCTTAACGATAGCAAAAAACTGGACATACTCAAGATGGTAAAGAGAGATATGCCTCTACCCATGGAATTTAGAAGCTGGGCACTCCATGAGTATCCGCTATTGCCCACCACCAACACACACAGTTGGTCTGTAAAAACAGCTCGCTATACAGAGAGACCTCTCTACCTGATCGTGGGTTTTCAAACGAATCGCAAGTATCAACAAACCAAAGATGCCACGCAATTTGATCACCTGCAATTGAGAAATGCACGTCTTTTCCTCAACGGAGCTGTGTTTCCCTATGAAGGACTGGATTTGGATTTTTCAAAAAATAAGTTTGGGCCCCTGTACGACTTGTTTTCTAAATTTCGATGGTCGTATTATCAAAAAGAGAACGGCCCCATGCTACTACCCCAAGCGTTTAAGGCAAGAGCACCACTGATTGTCTTTGACTGTTCTTACCTGGAAGAGTCTGTCAAGCCATCCAATATCGACATTCGACTAGATTTTGAAACGCATGACAATGTACCAGCCAATACGACGGCCTACTGTCTGATTATTCATCACAAACAAGTCAACTATTATCCACTGTCCAACCAAGTGACGAGTGTATAAATAACAGGTCATCCCACGTCAAGCCGCTCAGTCATGTCTTGCTTTAAAGCCTCAAGAGACGTCACAACCATGAATTTAAACTCTGAGGAACAACGTTTCAAGACGTTTGCCACATGGCCAGTGCCTTTCATAAACCCTCAAGCCTTGGCGGCTGCTGGATTCTACTATTTAAAAACAAGAGATGAAGTGAAATGTGCCTTTTGTCCCATCATCATAGACCAATGGCAGGAGGGCGATGAACCCATGCAGGAACATCAGCGCTGGTCACCCACCTGCCCCTACCTGTGCAGAATGAAAGTGGGAAATATACCCTGTCATTCAAGCTATCCCTCACTTGTGTCTCTGGGTGATGAAAAAAAAACAAGTTACGATACGTGTGGACCGTATGGTATCCATGGTGCTTCGGTGAGCAGCTCACCATCAAAAACGCCTAGTTTAGAGACATTGGGACATCATCGGTGTTATGGACGTTACAAACACAAGAGACTATATTGTTGTATCAGTTGCTATCGTCCTTATCCTAAAATGACAAAAGCCTGTAAGACGTGTTATGATAATAAAATGATGTAATTCTTAAATTCTTATTTTTGCATGTCCCCCTGTCCTACCCTAACCTCAATTTTGAAACTAGCATGGCAGGTAAGTCCATGCCATGATCACACCTGATCGTCAGTCAGTCGTCAGTTGAACTTGGTCCAGACAAGCGTCAACATGTTGCGCACACTCATTGTGGATTGCCAAGGGTTTAAAATTGGTGACAACAAATTTATATTTAAACAAGTGGCCGTGATCGATTGTACCACGTTTTGGATATCACAAGCTACGCATTTGCTATTTAAACCACCCCATGCTTTTGATTTGTTGTGTGAAAAAGACCGTAAACAAACCCAGTGGATTGAAAATCATAGGCAACTAGACTGGAATCAGGGAACCATTTCCTATAAATATTTGGATGTGGTTATGAAAGCACACTTGTCCTCGGCCAATGTGGTATTTGTGAAAGGTAATGAAAAACGTCAATGGTTGCAACCATTTTTGGCGTCTTACTGCCAATGTATCGACCTCATGGAGTTGGGCTGCCCCTCCCTGCAAACGCTCATGGATACTTGTTCCTGTGGCAGCATTACCCATACAGCCCTATCGCATGCGTGGCATCTCTTTCATTGGTTAACCACTCATGCCTGCTGGGAGTTGTTGAACAAAATTATAACTCAAGATTTACCTGTGAATGACGTCAGTGAGATTTCTACAAGCGACGTGTAAACATCTACAGCACGTGATACCATGGAGAAAGGCAATGCTACGGACAAAGCCATCGGCAAGTTCTTTGTGTGCAAAAAGAAACTAGACAGTTTTACCAAAGAGGAACTCTTGGCGCTGCCCAAGTCGTTCATTTATTATGTGGCCGCCAACGCAGTGAAAGAAATCTGGCAACATGTACCAAAATCATGGACTCAAGACCCTGTGTTGAGTGAATTGCAACCCTGTACGGATTACGATCACCATAAGCAAGTGGCCATGGCAAAAATACCGTCTATGCGTCAGTGTGCGACTTGCCAGCTAGTGAAACTGTATCACGGTCATAAGAGTCCATGTAAAGACTTTGTTGAATCATTCCATGAGTGTCATGGCGAGAAAAAGCAACAACAACAACAACAAACACAAACATCGTCCACAGAGGAGGAGGAAGACCAAACCTTTTTACCATCGATGGAAAAGGATATGCCAGACCTGTACTGGCAATGGCGTCATTGACAAAGTGATTCAATACCTACCTTTCGAAATCCATCTTCCAGGTTATCGTTTTTGCGGCCCTGGAACTCGTCTCGAAAAACGTTTACAACGTGGTGATGTATCCATTAATCTTTTGGATCAAGCATGCAAGGAACATGACCTTTCTTATCGCCATAGTCATTCTGGTTTAAGACATGTGGCAGATAAATTGTTATTAAAGAAAGCTAAACAACGTTTCACATCCAGTGATGCCTCAGTGGGTGAAAGAATGGCAGCCCTAATTGTCATGAGTGCTATGAAAGGAAAGTTGATGATGCATGGACATAAACATTGAGGAGTGAGGAATTGGGATTTGTTTGTCTTCTATTTTTCTTTTGTCAATTCACTATGACTATGAAATAAAAACAAAGGTATACCAGAGCACGATGTTTTGTGTTTTTATTATTTATAAAAAACCATGATGTTGATGGCTGATTTCTCATTTTCACATTTCACACATTGCCATTTTGCTAATTTGCAATTTACAGTTTTTGAAAACGTTCGTTTTGATGATATGGATTTTTCCATTTTGCTGATGACACTTTTTAAAGAATGACCGTTTGAAGTTTTTGAATTTTCATATTTCACATATGCCCATTTCCAGTTTTAAAAAATGTCCGTTTTAAGTTTTGCGTTTTTGGTGATATGGAAACATGGATTTTCCATTTTGCTGTTTTCACATTTTTCCCTTTGGTGTATGTCGAAAGTTGAGATTTGACAATGATGTTGATGCAAGTGCATGACCATGACGATGCTGCAGTGAGTTTATGGGTGTTTGGAGAAACGTCGAGGTCTACGACTACTGCAGGTAAGACTGTTTTTACAAAAATAATGTCTTTTGACTGCCACATTTCAATGAAAAAACAAAACTATTGAAAACAAAATGAGTATATAAGTGACCATTTACCCCCCTCCCCACCCACCCACCCTACCTCACCGTGTTTGCTCTGGTCAATCATACACACCAGTTTTCTCTCTCCACTCATACATTCACACCTGTCTTTGGGAACAAACACAACCACTTTATTTATTCCCAAAAGCACATTCTCGACATGCACACTCATCCCAAAAGAACTTTTTAGTTTATCATTTACATTATGAAAAATAATTAAATACTATTTATTAAAGTTACTAAAATCTTACTTATTTCATATTTACAAAAAAAACTCAACTTTGTACAGCGTTAAAAGAATCAAACTATTTACCAATCAAAAAATTTAAAAAAAATAAGATTGCATAGAACTTTTAAAGAGCAAAAGGTCCAAGTGGGTTGTCACTATTTTACAAAATCTACTATTTACAATTGCAGAAACCAATATTTACAAAATACTAAATCTACAAGTTACATAAAGCTATGTCCCATAAACGATTAAACAATGAAATCACACCTTCTCCTCCTTGCGATCATAACCCCAGGGCAGGCTGGTGAGCAGGTCATCAGCCCACACACGCTTGTTATCCATGGAGGCTAGAGTGCGTTTTCTCTGTTCCACAAGATACAAATGATGGTTGCTGGATTGTATCCTGCACTGTGTATGAGACATAGCTTTGCCAGTGCGTAAAACCGCTAGATAGTCATCAACACGTAGCGATTTTACCACTGCCCTACCTACACCTTTTGCTCTTTTGGCTTCCTTACAGTCGAGTGTGCGGTAAGCATACATTTTTGAAGCCAAACCTACGAATTCCGTCATAATGGAATCACCGCATTCATCTTTTAAAACGCCCATTTCCTTCTTGTTTTTTTATGGGCAGCTGAAACACATTGTCAGCACTATAGCAAGAGGTGTCGAACCAGTCACTATGTTGCCTCATGACGTCATAGGGGTTGCAGTGGCGAATGTGGTAAATGAATGAGTCCGTGTCCATATACAAAAGAGAGACGTCCTCAAAATGGCGTTTGGCAAACTCATAGTGGAATCGATACATGACCGATTTAGAAAAGTCTAAAATGACTTGACCCAAGTAAATGGGCTTATCCATGGTCACGCTGGTCTTACTCATTTCAATAGTAGCCAATTCCTCATCGATAATTTTGATCGATTTGAAATTTGGCTTGGCAATGTACCGCCGGGCACCCCACTGCCCCTCCCAGACATTCACCAATTTAATGTCACGGTATTTGCGGACATTCTCCATAGACTTGCCATAGATGCAGTTGTTCATTAATTTAAAAAAATTAATTTCAAACTGCTGTGTTGCCATTTGTCGGTGCTCTGTGTTGAGTCGCATGTATGGCTCAAGCCATGCTTTTTGAGCAAAAGAAATACCCCTGTGGATTTTCTTCAACACCAAGCCTTGGGCGAGGCATTGCACCAACATTTGGATATGTAGCACATACCGATTTTTGTTGTAAAGTGTGCCCATGAGTTTTTCAATTTTCACTTTACTGTCAGGGGGAACCATTTGCTCAAGACAGAATGGGAAATCGGCATGTTCATCATACAAGGATGAGGGATATTCAATATCCACTTCTAGCACATATCCACGGCCTGTTTCTTGGCTAGCCATGTTCACATTAAATTCTGACACTTGTTTGTCTGTCAGCCAAGCAAACTTTCCATAGGGCAAAGGCTGACTCATGGCGTAACCGTACAAATTATTCACGTCATAGTACATTAAGTACGATTCTGGTTTGTCTGGTGAATAATCAGGCATGTAGACATTGTTCGCTTTGGCATGGCGCTGGTTAAGTGACACAAATCCGCCACGAATGCCCTTTTCAAAAAATAGAACCATGTCTACGTCAGTGAGTAAATCCAATTCCACTTGAGTGTATTTTAAAGCGGCATCAAACGAGAGTCCAGGACTCGTGTAATAGTGAGCCGGGTCAAGACCGTAAATGTGTTGACACAAGTTACGGAATTTTTCAAACACATCAGTGAGCAGCAATACATCCAGTTTTAGGTAATGCAAAGCATATTCACTTAGCGTGTTCATGCCAAACACTCGCCAAACTTGACATGCATGTGCATAGTCTTCATCGGAAATGGTACTGCGTGTTAGTTTGGAGTAAAATTTCTCTTGTGGTGGGAGTTTTCTTTGCTTTAACACGTCCCAGCTGTTGCAGAAATCATACGGGAATATACCTTTCCGAATGCACAACTGAAATTGCTCAGGATCATTAAAATGCATTCTAGTATTTTTTAATTCCTCCTCATTCAAGCCATTCACAAGGCTGTCTAGCGAGGATGCCATAAACTTAAAGGAATCCAAAAATCGAATGCTAAAGTCGCCCAACCACCATGTCAGGGCTGTAAAACGCTCATGGTTTTGGGGAATAATGGTAAACGAGCCCTTGTTGACATGACCCAATTCACGAATCAAAAACTGAATGTCATAATTCGCCAGATTGTGGAAAAAGACAGCGATGAAACGAGGAGCTGGAAAGTTTAAGTTGCATTTGCTGTGCGCAGCTCCACGAAACTCCCCCGTAAAGTGCGAGTGGTCTCTGACTTTTTTCTCTCCACTTAAAATAGGCTTTTCGCAAATATGACATGTCGTGGCATGCTCATACTGCTGCTGCTGTTCTGGAGATAGGCTCATGGGTACTGGGTGGTTTAGTAATTCCTGTACATGATCGACCAACATGACAAGTTCATCCAAGAACCATTTGGCACAATCTGGCCCCTCACGGTATTTGTAAACGGATTGTGTGGGGTCATAGGCACACACCACATTAAATCCTATGGCAAAGGGTTCATGTTTTTGAATGGGTGTGGTTGAGCTGATGGTGGGATCTGGTTCACATCCCGCCATGGGTGTGGTGAGTGCTTCGAAATCTGCATATACCACATAGGGAACAGTGTCACGCTTATGAATGTCTTTAAAGTTTAACACAGCCTTGTCCCCTTGTGGCAATATCAATCTCACCGCTTCCTGAGAAACGCAATCTACCCTATGACGTCCCAAAAGCGTAGGGGTTTTAAAATATTGCAAGCAACGGTCACAAATATGTTTTACACCAGCGTGCTTAGACACTTGTCTGCTTAGCAATCTACTCAAGCTTTTAATGAGGCAGTAGTGATTCACCTCTCCTACAGATAAATATAAAAGATGAATGTGGTGTCGTTTCGGTTCTTTTGTGGCATAAAAAGGACCCACAATCTCATTACCATCAAGGCCATACACCATGAACGAAAAGTCCTGGTTATCTTGTTCAAACCTATGGATCTCGGTTAAGTCCATAGGGAACGATACTCGAGTTAAATTTAACGTTTGTTTTAATTCATCAAACTTGGCCTTGTACTTTGCTGGTCTGTTAACATGACGATCTTGAGCTGGCTGCAAGTACGCAGCCACAGCCCACAGAAAGCAATCATTGTCATGGTTCTCAATATTCACCACAGCCTTTTTCGAAGCTATTGCTGGCGGTGTTTTAATATAGCTAGACCCAGCATTCAACGGGTTGAAATGACAAATGTTGATTTGTAAATGATGAATTTTGTCTAAGGCTAGACCACTCGGTCCTTGTTGCAGTTTATCAAATTTTGACAGCAAGGCATTCACCACGTGGGTTTCATACCACTGTTCCAAATTATGGGCTATGAATAGCTCTTGCATTTTACTGCAAATATAGAATGTCTCTTTATGCTCTACATCCTTCTTTTTATATACGAAATCGCACACTAGTTCTGTATTCACCTTTAAAGCCGTATGCAACCTTTGCGCTGTACAAATTTCAATTTTAAAAATTTCAAAACAAGATTCTAAAAATTCTTTGGGAATCGAACTTTTTCTAACATTCACTATGCGGCCAGAGCACACACGCGATTTGAAACAACTGTTTAGGGGTTCCCAAGTTAACGTATCCGCAGCAGTAAAAGACATTATTTTGAAAGAACACTCTCACCTGAGTTTTCAGCTGTAGACTGCTTGACAATGGTTCCACTCTAAAGCCACTTGGTTTTCAACTGTATTTGCTATAGCAGTGAACCCTTTTTTTTCCAAATATCTAAAAAGAAATAAAATAAACCACCATAAGTATATCCATTCCATATAGTTTATGCATTTCATAAACAAAACAAAATCAAACAGGTTATATATTTAAAAAAAAATATCTCACCTTCACGTGTAATGCTTTGCTATATTCCCGTCTCGTGGGCTAGTGTGGAAATGGTTTCCCCTTCTATCGGTCTGTCTTTCTCTTTCTTTAATATATTTCCCACAGACACACGACAGGTAGGCTATACACGTTATCTGCAAACAAATAAATAAATAAAATCATTAATTACCTAATCAATAAATAATTGCATGTATTTATATAAAAATCGATAAATATATAAATAAATATATACCTACCCCACAACAAGGTTAAATATTTTCCACCAACACCAAAACTGATAAACGCAGTGTGTTCAAAGGTAGTCACCTAAGTGAGCGTGGAAATGATAACGACATGTCTTTATATATGCTACGTTGCATGTATAATCTTTTTTTTTTCCCACGCTTTGACCATTCTGTTATCAGGCACGTGGACAGCTAACGTCCCAGGCGAACACCTGTGGTGAATCAAATTTCACCTGAACTTGCATTTTGTCACGTACGAAGCAAAACAGGATGTGACTTGTTAACAGTTATCATGCACGTGGACAGATGACGTCTAAGATGAACACCTGCGGTAGATCAAATTTCACCTGAACTTGCATTTTGTCACGTACGAAGCAAGACAGTATGTCACTGGTTTAGCGTACATGCCATCTCACACGTGTGTGCATGCCTTTCGCACTCCCCTGCCACCACGATGGTCAGATTATTTCACCTTCAAGCGTCACCTGTTGTCAAGTCAGATCAACGCCATCCAATAAGCTCAAATGACCTTCACCTCCTGCTCGTTTGTTTTCGGTACTCGCTTCGACCAACATAGAATCAAGTTCTCATCACCGTTTACACGTTAAAGGTAAAATATCAGAAAAACGCACGCTCGCTCTTTCATACACCAACCCGCCGAAATAGCGATTAATCTATTGAACAGAGCCACAATGGTCAGCGACAGGTTCGTTGAAACACACACACACCCAGCCGTATCGTCTCTCTCAACCACCACGCTTCATGAACATTATAAACAGGTAAAGAAAAAGAAAACGTTTTTTCAACATGTATGGCGTTAGACCCATGTGAATTATTTTTTGAAAAAAAATATCTACTACATTTGAAAGAGAGTGTTAGCCCGAGTCCTAGGACACCTCGTACATGTCTCTAGCGTTATTGGTTCGTGAGATATCGGCAAAAATCACAAAAAACACGTGTTTACCCCCAAAATCGCGTTTCCAAATTTTTTTAAAATTACAACGAGTGGTCCATAGCAAAGAGGACGTCTTCCCGAATCCTTGGACCCATCGTACATGCCTCTAGCGTTATTGCTTCGTGAAATATCGGCAAAATCACAAAAAACACGTGTTTACCCCAAAATCGCGTTTCCCAATTTTTTTTTTAAATTACAATGAGTAGTCCATAGCAAAGAGGACATCACCCTGAGTACTTGGACCTGTCGAACACACCTCTAGCATGATTGGTTCACGAGATATCGGCAAAATCACAAAAACATGTGTTTACCCCAAAATCGAGTTTCCAATTTTATTAAAAATTATAACGAGTGGTCCATAGCAGAGAGGACGTCACCCCGAGTCCTTGGACCTGTCGAACATGCCTCTAGCATGATTGGTTCGCGAGATATTAAAAGCACATGACCTTTTAGTTTTGGTCTTTTAATCAAATAAGGAGGCTATAGGAAAGTAGGGGACATCACTACGAGTGCTAGGACACCCTGTATGTTCTAATCCCATGTTTGGTTAGCGAGATATCAAGTTCGGGGCAAATACGAGAGTGGCTCAATAAGAAGTGGTCCAGCTCTGTCCTTACCACACTACTACAGGTTTTCATTCTAGAGACTTGAAATTTATTTTGGGGGTAGAGGGCATAGGGACCTTTCATTTATGTCAAATAAACGTTTTTGTAGAGTTCCTAGTTTCCAAAATATAGGATTTTCAAAATTCGAGTGTTTTCAAATAAATATAAAAAATAAAAAAGTTTTATTACAAAACATAAAGGGCATAAAGACCATTCGTTTGAGCCATAGCACAACGTTCTATCCTGTTTGGTTTTCAAACTATCACCAACTTTTGAAAACAAAAATTTTCAAAAAAAATTTCAAAAATATAACGAGTAGTTCACAGCAAAGAGAACGTCAGCTCGAGTTCAACGACACCTCATATGTCAACATCCGACCATGGGTTCGCGAGATATCAACAAATATTACATGGCTGAGGCTTAGTAGTAACGACATGTATGTTCTGAAGTGGGGCAGAAGCACCACCACTCCACTACTATTGGCACGTCTTTGCCAAATTACTTTATAGAGGAGGATCCCTCCGTCAAATACGATGTATAACTGTGCGACACGTACATCCTTGGTCGTAGTGTTGAATACTTTATACAGTGCTGACTTAGTCGATTTCCTCATCCCTAATGGGAACGGGACTAATTCGTATCCCATGTACAGCTTTAAATCTTCGTCTGTATTTTGCTGATGGATATAGCCTACGTCGGAATAGCATGAATGGGTCCACAGGAATCTATTCGTCGTTTATTTTGATCAACGAGCTCACATCGACAGGGAAGAGCTCCATCTTTTCGAGACAATTTGATGTTAGAAAATGCCGAATTGACCATTTTAGCCATTGCTTACTTACCAACTGCAACCGCAATCGCATTGTAGCAGGTGATCGTTGTATTTCCAACAACTCCTGTCACGATAGATATGATGTCACTGGTCTCTGGGAAGGGAGGAAATTTCTCAAACCAATCGGTGAGCTAGGCAATGTCAGTTGTATCCTAGTTTTGGCGGGCTTGTCCCGGGCCGCCGATACGTAGCCAGCGCGTAAGTCTGTCTGAATGGGTTTTAGCATTTGAAGGAAAATAGATAAAATAGTAAAGTAATATATATTATTGAAGGGAATTTAATATTCTACAACCCTCTGGCCGGCATTTATTTTTTGGGACATAGTTGAAGAGTTATCCGGTCAAAAAGAGCAAAATATTTAAGGCAAAATATTTGTTTTCCAAAATTACAAACTTTCAAGAGCGGATAACGCGAAAACTATACAAGATATCGAAAATCTTGACTGAATAAAACTTGTAGAAAATTTAACCAGCTTTAATTTTGTATAGAGTAGTAATTTCGGTAGGACGCACAGTTTCCGAGATTTAAGTGAAAAACCGAAAAATGGGACCTTTAAACACCCCCCCCCCCCCCCCCCGCACCTGCCCCCCGGCTCAAAGGCTACGGGCGTGGACTTTTGATATGTTCACTTCCTAACTTGTCCAATTAAAGTTACGAAGTCATAAATTGTGTTCCAAACATTTCCTTCTATACCCTTGAGCATTCGTTGACTGGACCCAGGAACCATGCGACAAATTCAACATCTAGAAGCCTGTTTTTTTCGTGCCTACTAAACATATTATCGCACCATCTTCAGTTAGACCATGACGAATAGAAGGACCTAGTGTGAGGACTCCGTCATTTTAGCACGGTAGTTTCTGGTCCCGCCGCTACAAGCACTGCAAGCGAGTATGTCCAACACGTGCTGTGTTTCCGTCGAGCCGGTTCATAGAAAGTGCGCGAGAAGTTACTGTGTGAGATATTTGTGTGAATTAAATTGAATTTTCTTTGCTTTCAGTTCTTAAATTCAGTTCATTGTGTCTTGTGTACATCAGCGTTTTGTGTTTTGTGTACTTCAAACATATTTCTTATGTGGCTTGGTTCATTTAATAGTTCAACATGCCTTATTGTTTTGTACCTGGCTGTAAGTCAGGGTATGGTCGAGTAGTTGACGATATACGATTTTTTTCACCACCGAAGGATACAAATCAATTTGAAAAATGGGCCAGAGCTATTCCACGAAAGGATACGAAGTTAACGCGTAGTAGTAGAATTTGTCAAATTCATTTCTCTGGTGATTTGATAGTAAAATCAGATAATTTTATAGTGAATGGTGAAGAAGTGAAAATCTCTCGTATGAGGTGGAAGTTACGTCCTGGAGCAGTGCCTCATATTTTCCCTAATTTACCGAAGTACCTGTCAAGTGAGAATAAGTCCCGTAAAGCTCCTAACAGGAAAAAGAATCTCGATACCACCAGGAAGAGAAGAAAGAAGATTGAAGATGGGAGTGAAGCAACGAATGAGGCATTAAAAGGTCAGTCTAATGTTGATAAGAATTTGGGTCATTCTAGTGTACTTACCGATGCTGAAAAGACTATAATATTGCTCAAAAGGCGCCTAAAGAATGCTAACCGTAATTTAATTCGCGTTAGATCCTGCCTCAACTCAGCAAAATCGAGAATTAATTTGCTGGAGAAGCAGGTTCGACATTCACAGGCATTTAATTACAAAGATAACAAACACCTTAGCAAGAAGGAAAAGATGATAATAGACACTATGCTCAAGAAATGCCAGGTAAAATCTCCCAATGGTATGAGGTACAGCAATGAATTCATTTTAGAGAGTTTATTGTTGAGAATAAAATCACCGAAAGGATTTCGTCATTGTCGGCGACATAATCTCTTGCCTCTGCCCTCAGAAAGTCACTTGAGAAAACTTTGTAAAGGACTTAAGTGCCCTTATGGAGTTAATACGCATAGTATAAATGCTATTTCAGACTATTTTAAGGAAGAAAAGAATGATAATTCACGTTACGGTGTTGTAATTTTCGATGAAGTGAAGCTAAGAGAAGAAATCCAGTTTAATAGTTTTTCTCATAAAGTAGATGGATTAGTTGATTTAGGTGAACACACACCTGACCTCCAGAAGAACGTACTTGCAAATCACGCTCTAGTGTTTATGTTCGTACCATTCATGCATAATTGGGTGCAGCCAGTTGCTGTTTATGCAAGCAGAAATGCTACTCCAGGGGACATTCTCGCAAAAATTTTAATACAGGTGATTTTGCAGTTAGAAGAGGCTGGGGCGAGGGTGGTTGGCTTTACTTGTGATGGTAGTCAGACAAATAAAAAGGCCTGGAGATCGTTAGGAGTTAGTGGCAAGACAAGCTCTCTACAACCTCACATCCTTAATCCTGCAGATGTTACGAGAAAGATCTGGGCTTTCTCAGACTTCGTTCATGTATTGAAATGCATAAGAAACCACTTTCATGATAAAGTAGAACTTCTCTATAATGACAAAATTATTAATTTCAATTTTTATAGGGAACTGTTCAAAGAAGATCTCTCAGGGTATGCTGGGCTTAGAGCATGCCCCAAGCTGACAGTTGCTCATTTAGACCCATCATCTTTCCAGAGAATGAACGCTAGGCTTGCATTCCAACTTTTCAGTGACAGTGTTGCCAAAGGTATTAAATTTTATCGAGAAATGGGACTGGCAGGATTACAAGGTAGTGAGGACACTGAGACATTTACCAGTGATATAAATGTTGTTGCTGATGCACTCAATGCATTCATTCCGTCTCAGGCTCTTCGTAAAGGTTCACCTTCTCATACAGCTATTGTTAATTTTCTTCAGACCGTGAGATCTACCAATAATACCTTTGCCTCCAATAGAACCTTGGAATCACTAGTAGTAACCCTACAGAGTACTTTGGAGATGTGTGAATGGCTTTGGGAGAAAGGTTATAAGTATGTGTTGACAGGAAAGCTCACCCAAGATCCCTTGGAACGGCACTTCGGAATTATGCGGTCTTTCAGTTCAGATGATCATCCATCGACAATAGATTTCCTTCATTTGCATCTACTTCAATGTATATACGTCCCTATAAAACAGGCTTTAAATGTTGGTGGAAATTGTGAACCTAAACGGGAGCAGATCTTGACCTCGTATGTTAATCAGATGCGTATATTAGCCCGGAATGCGGAAGTGCATAACAAGACAGTGAAGGAATCAGTGGAAACTTCCATTAAGGAAAAAATTGTGGTTCGAGATGCAGTAAATATCGAAGACTGGGAAAGCTCTGTACCTGAATTTGACAGCGCAGTTCGAAACTCTTCGATTGATAAGTGTTTAGTGTACCATTTGGCTGGCTATGTTGTTAAGCACTCTTCTAAATTTATTAAGTGTTCGCCTTGTGCTCATTCTCTACGTGACAATAATCTAAATAAATTTTCAGTTCTTACCGAAATAAAGGACTACGGCTCAATGAACAATGAAGTGTTTCTAACACGTCCTTCGAGAAGTGTATGTGACATCCTTTTCCAGGCCGAGAAAGTAATTACCGGAAAATTAAACTCAAAATCGATGTGGAGCGAAATATTTTTTGATTGCATCGATTCCATAGAAACAATTTCAGTTGATCCTTCAGGAGCTGGCTGTTGTCTTCAGCATGTCATGAATGTTATCCCCAGACTTGTTTATCATTATATAAAGTGCCGATTTTTCTTCAGAACGAAGGAAATCCGCCGAGATTTGCAATGTCGAACATCCGCCAAGTCTTCACGCAAGCTTTCGAAAGTCCAGTAGCCGACAAAATGAATTGTAAGTAGGGTGTTACTTTAAATAGTTTATGAGTGCTTGTTTTAATATGCTGGGGATTATGTTTTTTTTTTAATCTGTGTCTGTATACTCCAGGAATCTGTGCTTATCGTAACATGTAATGAATACCGTAGTTCTTATTTCCGTGAATTATATTTTCCATTGTGCCTTGCCGTGCTATTTTAATTGTAATCGCTAATTACTTTTTAAAAGAGTATTAGTTACAAAGTCATTCGTTTCCCTTAGCAGCATCCCTAAGACCAGCTGAGCTAACACCGGCAGCGTGGAACTAGCCCCCTCCAACGCTGCCTGGCGGGGCGCGCTTGAACTTGATGAGTCTGCTCACTTTCCCTTTCATTCGTCATGGTTAGACCATAAAGTAGGCCTATAGCCTGTTTCACAATAAGCTTCACGACACACTGGTTTGCATTCAGTTCACTTTCCATTACTGCACATTCGGAGTTCTTTGATGACGATACATGTTTACGTCACAGCAAGCATGATGGGAAAATAGGCTTACCAGAAGTACAACTACGCTATGAACACTGGTTTTGTCCAATAGCTGATAAAATTAACTTGCTGTCGCTTGACTCCTATAAAAATCTTACTGTGTTTGAGAAAATTATTCCTGCTGGAAAGTGTGACACATTGCAATCCATACCACATGGATCCATGTTAGAAATTCAACCTCTGGATGCCAATTTTTTTTTTCGTGCTTACTAGACATTTTATTGCAACATCTGCAGCTACCCTACGAGAGAAGAGAATACTAGATCATATTTAATTTAAATTAATATATCTATTTCCATCAGTTCTCGCCTCACCACGTAATGTATATGATTATTTATGGATTGTGTGCGAGTGAATACTTAGTAATGCATATGTATTTACCATTGTGGTAAAGTGAACTTACAATCGGTATTGAAAGTCGAGTAATAAAATAATAACCATACACCTAGTCAATACTGGAAAGAAACATATGTAGATCCAACGGAAAAAAACGTGATAAGTCCATTTTTGTCTGAAATGAGTTTATGGCGCATTCAGGTGGCCAGCCTTCATCACTACAGATCAGTTGAAATTAATTTAAAATAAAACGGAATACTACCGAGATACAGAGGTTTTAATTTTTAGTGGAAACGGAAAGATCGTCCCATATCCTCTCACTTTTTATAATTTAACTTTAGTTGTTATTTGTTTTACACGTACTTCCTTTACCTACAGTATCTATATATATAAAGCTTACTGTTGGTTTGTTATTTATACAAATCTACACCGTTTCACCGATCTGAACCAAAATTTGTATATTTACCTATTGAAACCCTGCGAGTAACACTGTCTAGAAATTTCGGACAAACCACTCGATTCCCTGCATTTAGGCCATTTGGCTCAAATCTACACCGTTTCCACTATCTAAACCAAAATTTGTATACTTACCCTTTGAAACCCTGCGAGTAATACTGTCTACATGCAATTTCGGACAGACCACTCCATTCCCTGCATTTAGGCCCTTTGTCACAAATCTACACTGTTTCGCCTAATTGCACCAAATTTTACATTCAGTACATACCCTTTGAAACCCTGCTGGTTGCACTGTCCTCTTGATGTTTTGGACAACCCTCTCTATTCCCTACATTATGAATAACAGACAAAATGAACTTGAAAACCACGTTTTAAAGCCCTAGAACCATTCATGTCCGTAGTAGGGTAACTGTAAGAATATTTTAAGAAGTCTATATTGTTGGCTGGGAATTCGGTCTGCATCACGCTACCCCTACCAGTGTTCTGGTGCAAAATTTCAAAAGTAGTTACATCTTGCTCTGCTGATAAATTGCAGTCACGGGGAGTTATTAGTGTCAAAAGATTTCTTAGGACCCTTAAAACTGTTATCATCATGAAAATATTATGCCTCTATATACGTGCGATGGTGTTGGTGCAGTATACTGAGGTTATCAGCTGCAATAAGCGTTGGTGCTTTCAAATTTACTTTCATTTATTCCTATCCTTATTCTTGAGCGCTATGTGGCGATAAATGACAATATTGCTACCTCAGGAGCTCGGGACTGCCGAAGATTTCCAAAGTGCTCTGATTATTTTCCTACGGTGCTATGCGACAAAAAACGACACTATTGGTCTATACTTTTCTAACATCCAATGAGGTGTCTTTTATTTCACTTACTCCTCTTTCTAATAATATTTTTCAATTCGTTTGTAAATTACTTGTATCAGTACTGTAGTTCGTAAATAACCGTTTCCCTATTCGTTATTATCATTATCATTACGGGAAAATAGCCTGAATATTACGTCCATTATACTGTACTACGTATCACCCCCACTACCACCACCACCACCACCACCACCACCACCAACAACACTACAAAATGTTATAATTTTTATTTCTTTTTTTCTTTTAGTTTAAATATCATGTTCCAGTTCTGTAGTTGTTGTATGAGTCTTCAGTCTTTTGACTGGTTTGATGCAGCTCTCCATGCCTCCCTGTCCTGAGCTAATCGTTTCATCTCTACATAGCTCCGACACCTTACATCCGAGGCAATCTGTTTAACATATTCTAACCTTGGTCTACCCCTACAGTTTTTGTCCTTGACCCTTCCTTCCATAACTAAGCTTGCTATTCCTGGGTGTCTTAGTATGTGTCCTACCAACCTATCTCTTCTCTTCATTAGCAGTCGCCAGAAACATCTTTCCTCTCCCACTCGTCTTAATACCTCTTTGTTTGTAACCCTATCTACCCATCTGATCTTCATCATTCTCCTGTAACACCACATTTCAAATGCTTCAATTCTCCTCTTTTCTGCTGCACCAATAGTCCAAGTTTCACTTCCATAGAGCGCCACGCTCCAGACAAAGGCTTTCAAAAATGACTTCCTAATACCTAAATCTATATTCGATGTAAGCAGATTCCTTTTTTGTAGAAATGCTTTCTTTGCCTGAGCCAACCTACTTTTAATATCCTCTTTGCTTCGTCCATCACTGGTTATTCTGCTTCCCAAGTAACAGAAGTCTTCTACTTCCTTCATCTTTTCACCTGCCAATTTGATCTGTAGTAGTATTCATTATTATCCATAAAATAAATAAATCCACCGGGCAAAGTCGGGCACTATTGCTAGTACGAAATAAATTTGTCAAAAAAACTATATTGCTTACCCTCAATTGGGGTGAAACAAGTATTTATTTTTACTGTTGAAAGTTTAAATTCGCTCTCCTGAAAAATTTTGGGAATGTGACATACCCTGTTATTCCCGTGGAGTCTTCATATATTATTCTTTGTAACATGTTTCAGCTTTCGAAGAAGTCGTCATCAGCGAAGTACTTAGTACTGTGCCCAATTAGACACGGCAGACTGGCATCGAACTTGGGTCTTATCAAAGAAGACCAGGCCCATGATTCTGCCCAGAATCGAATCATTGATCTCTGAGGGGGAACAGCTACAGGGAACCCGAAGAGCAATGAGTTATATCTGCATATAATCATAATAGCAGGATTTCACGGCTAGAACGGGAATATCATAGCTTTTAAGGTGGATCTTTGCAAGAAAATACGAAGCCCATGTACGTTTTAGAAGCCTGAACGCTAGAAAGCAAACCAGCTTGACAGTTGACTAATCGCAGTTAGCGAAGGGGCGTTTTTAGGTGACGCCAAGGAACTAATTTTCGTCTGGACCGCAGGAACAGCTCAAGATTAATGACTCTGGGATGCACCGTTTCACAAGGCATAAGAGTAGAGAGGGGGCAGTCGCCCACAGAAATGAATTGATTACAGCCAATTGGAGCATTGAAATGAAATAAAACTTACACCCAGGTGAATATATTCTAGGAAAGATAATTTAGGAGTGTTCTCACGCCTAAATTAAAGCCTACATCTATAAACGAGCCTCTGAACAGACTGCTTCCGCTCGGGAGGAAGGTTTTGGAGACCAGCAGAGGGGGAATTACCAGGATAGCGTCATGACGCCATGGTAGAAGGCAATTACTTGCAATTAATTGGCCGAAGCGATCGCTTGCACGCGAGTGATTTTGGGACCTCCACACCTAGACAAACGAGAGTTATACTTCACTTTGTCTGGAAATGTATTATTTCAGGAAGGGAGTCGGTCCTGAGTGTCCAGTGGACTATGTTTCACAAGAGAGCTTTATATAGGAGAAGCTTCGCAGGGAAGTTAGTTCGTCTTCAGTTCTTCTTGACTCAACACGTGAACTAACACGCTGCCAGATCACGCAAGAAAGTGCGCGAAGTTATAAAGTATCGACGCTCAAATGTATTTAGAGAACAATGGAAGCGCATCATGCAGCTTCACAACAGTAATTATGCATCGTGTAAGATTTAGTCTATAGCAGATGTTTAACCAATAACATACGCGAGTATAAATTCTGTACAGCGTAGGGATAATTTAGGATGTTTATGGTCAGTGAACATACCAGGAGGTGTTGCCATAGTTAACAAGATGTTCAGTAAAGAACATATAGCCTACTTTCTCCTAAATGTATGAGTATAGTTATAACTCGTTGTTATTATCAAAGAGTATAATAGAACTATTATTTGTTGAAGACCTTAGAAACGATTTACCTCTACCAAACGCCACAACCTAGATAAAAACTGCTACCATCATTGAAGAAAGAAAGAAAGATAAGAAGTATATCAAGAATGTTATGGATCTGGAGACATAATCGACCGGACTGGCTGCGTGGCTCAGCGGTAACGTTCTTGCTTGCTGGGCCCTAGGTTGCAGGTTCGTATCCTGGCGCAGTCAGCTGGCATTTGAGGGTGCACAAATGCGAGGGAGCCGTGTCAGTACATTTACTGGCACGTTAAAGATCCCCTTCGGGCCAAAATTCCGGCACCCCGGTGTCTCTAAAAGCAGCAGTAGTTAAAAGGGATGTAAAACCAATAAAATTATTATTAGTATTATTATTATTATTATTATTATTATTATTATTATTACATAGACGACCTGCCGTGGGCAACATCCAACTTTGAGTTGAGGCATGTCTTTACACGTCTGGTTGTGCATGGCTTTTACAACCCTAATTGAATTAACAAATCTTTCCATGACCCTACAGAGACGTGTGTATACAAACTATGTGGATATTTTCGGTTGCTATTTGCCTGAAATAAAAGTAGTAATTAATATCCTGAACTAACACCAACGGCTTGCATTCAGTTACTATGTGAAATCGTTTTGTTCTTTACTTCAAATAACATTTTCAAGTAACGCAAAATAGGCTGTTACAAACCCTTTAAAATAAAAAGTAAAAATGTATCGTAGTATCATCTTGTCATTCTTCAAATTCGATGCGCATAGAATGCCAATGGTATAGTAATCAATGGAGCACCACGTAGACTAGTCGTGACATCTAGTGGTGAAATATCGAACAATATAATCCTAACAGAGCGAGTGCATTCTAGCGGCCAGAAGAAGAAACTTTTCAATAAAATCTGGAAGTTAATAAGTAGGTTGGCAGCTAGATGTCTCGAGGAAATCTGCTGGCGAATTATGTTTTAATTAAATAATATATTTTACACCATAATATGCACAATATAACGCTTAATTTTAAAACATCTGAGTCATTACAAAACAATAAACATATAACATTTCAAGCAAAAATCCTAGCTCTGATCGGGTTTGAACCATAGGCATTTGAGCGATAGGCTAACGCTCTACCACTGAGCTAATTGTGTCAACGAATATCGTTCTATATAAAATGACTTACATAGAACTTGTTAGCAAATAATGATTTATACTAAACGATTTCATCACTGGAGTATATTATTTATATATAAAGCATTTCATACAAAGTTTATTTATTTTGTATCAGTACGCTATATTGCATGCAATACTCAAATTAGTGAAATATAAGTCAGGCACAAGATATCCGCTGCCATCTTGTCTTATTACTGAATCAGCTCAGCTTTTTAAAATCACGTCTGCACTATAGTATTACTAAATAAACTTTTAATTTCGAACGTGCCTCTTCCTTTAGAACAGTTAAAACGATTCTCGGCTCGATAATCGGAACTGGTGGGTCCTATGATATGGATTATAAAGTTTGCATAATTCGCACGGCCGCCATCCTGAAATGGTATGGCGGACGACCTTGTAGTTTGGTCACAAGACGCATCCTATAGGATGGTATGTTGTTACCAAATTTGGTAGAGATCGGATGATTGGGTTAGTCGTTATTTGATTTTACGTTTTGAACCTTTGAGTGGCCGCCATTCAGTTTTAGTAAAGATGGCGGCGATATAAAACATGACACTGAGGTGTCCTTTGCTAGTGCTTCCTTTGTACCAAATTTCGTTCAATTCGCATTCACCGTGTTCGAATTGATAGGGGGGGACAGACATTCAGAGTACACACACTCACACACACACAGACTCACACACACACATACCCACAGACTCACACACACACATACACACACACAGACAGACACACTTTTTTCGCCCTGTGTTGATCTCATAAGTCTACTTTCATTTTTTGCAAAAATCGAAAGTAGGCTAAAAATGACACATTATTGTCAGGATCACTACCGTTACGGGAGCCTGGAAGGCGTCACAAATAGTCGTGACAGAGGATTGAACAGAATTGCAGTAGAGGTGATATAAACTGTAGGTGACGGGAATCGAACGCACGCACACGCAAGATAGACTTTCATGGAGACTAGCGGTTGTCAGGAGTTAGCTGCATCGCATCTCTCAGGTCAGGCGATAGTTGGAGTCCAATCAAGGATCCATGTGTGAAATAGTGCGGGAATTGTATATAAAATTATATTACAGTGATTCTTAAAAGTGTTTATGTATGTGGTAAAATAATATGTATTGTGTCAAAGTGAGAAAAGCCAGTGTTGGAAAATATGATTATCATGTGTCAAGTGTATACCATGTGTCGTGTGATAAATATCATGATGGCTTAGACTAAGCATCATGGTAGGCTCGTGGCTGGCGTGCTGGACTAACCCAGCAAAAATGAAAAGTGAGTACAAATTTAATATGTTGATATGATTAAATAGTTCACCATACAACGAAGCATCACTCTAAGACTAATAATTAACATTCATTATGTACGAGCTTACATCCCTCGTATTTTGGTAAAATATGGCTTGGAGGATGATTTGTTTACGGCCATTTCGGCGTAAGACAATGATGAAAGTAACGGTAACGTTAAATAATAATAATATTAATCTGGGGTCGGTAACAGTAATGAATAAAATAATAGGCATGTCAGGCCTAGAGTACGTGCAAAGTGTGTCATGTCTAACGTAAAAGTACTGTGTTATTGTAAGCAGTAAGAAAGAAATGTAAAATATCGAGATAATGAGACTTTTTCAGTGTCATTGTATTGTTGAATGAATTTTTATTATGGTAAATTCTACAGGGTTGTATTTGAGAACCATTAAGGTAGTTAATGTAAGCCAGTAAATGTATACTTGTTTTGGGAGCTACGTGAAGCTTTGGCTTAAGAGTAATTGCAGAGAGGACGTGAGTGCTTTAATAATTGAGTCATCTATAAGAAGTATTGTTTGAGCCGCGTACAGCGAGCAAGTAACGTAGAATCAAGAGATTTACGTCAAAAGTTGCGGGGATCATCCAAACATAGCTTGCGCGTTAGGCGAATCTAGTCGGCTAATCTTCGATATTTACGAGATAGTATCGCCTTGGAGCATACTTGTATTATTCGCAGCGAAGTGGGACAGAGACTGTCTGTAGCCACCGCTTGCAGAATTGTTGCCAGCAGGGATAACTATTAGAGACCCTGTGTGAGCCCATGTATTAATTGATCTGCCCTTAGAGGTAAGACTAATGCTTCATCGTATAGGAAACGCCGATTTCCTCTTATTATAGGCAGCTGCACCAGTGAGAGAACTTTGATACTCACTTGAGATGCGCGCCAGAAGCCACTAATGTCGCCACAGAACGGCAAAGCTATCCATGACCCATCCCCTGCCATGAATATTAATTAGGAGCCGAGTTGAGCCCATTATACTCTAAATGTAGGTGTTAAATGATTAGAATGTCTCAATTACTAGGGACACACACTTAGGGTACCTCCAGTATAACTGCACCAGTAAATAAACTTGACCTTGCGAGAAGCCATATGGGATGGCAGGAAGGCCACTAGAACGGCGGCCATCTTTCTCATGCAGCCGAAACTAATTTATTATCCGCTTGGAAAGGAAGTCTGTTGACCTGATCCTTTTATTTTAAAAGCGTAGTGGGACACTGAAGAATCTCGATATTTCGAAAAGTAATTAATATATGATTGTTGTGATGGTGCCAATTGAATTAAATGCTTTATTTCCACACACATACCATGTTGGATCGCTGTGATCGGATAATATTTGGCCCAGTTATTCTCTGAGGAGGAATACTGCACCAAGTAAATATAGGCATCTTTGTAAAGTGTATTTGCCCAGTTTACACTAATTTATTCATACGGGTAGAGTAATTTCAGTGACATGACACGTTTGTAACGATAATGTTTTGACCAGACCCAGAAAATCGTTGTATGGTGAAGCTATAAAACATCTCTATCCATGTGTATTTTGGAAGGGAAAGTGTACTACTTCAGCGTTTCAAATTTATGGGAAAAAGGAATACGAGTTGCACGACACAACACTTGTTAATTAAGGCATAAGATAATGAATTAATGTTACTGAAAGTAAATGCCCCGTGTAAAACGGATAAATGTTTAATAATTGCAGATTTAATGTCATTTAAAGATAAATTGTGTTTATTGTGTTGTGATATTCCAGTTTGTGTAAAATTGTGCCACGTGAAGAACTATGGACACTCGCAAATGTCAGAGAGTATCAATAATAGGATGTTTGGAATAGACTTGAGTGCGGTGAAGCACTAATTTTAAGGAGAGACTCACAGATAACTTTGATTTTTGTTGTGGGAAGTAAATGTAAAGTATCATTTGTTTGTGTTTTATGTTGTATAGCCATGATTTTCTATCATTAAATATTGTATTTAGGAATATGTTGTTTCCTTCAAGTAGAGTAGTCACCTGACAGACTCAAATCCTGAGCATGTGATCGTATGGTGGGCATGAATGTCCCAAACCTCGAAAGACTGTGAGTTAGCTGGGATACGAACACATGTTCCATATGATGACGATAGGGTACAGTACTCACATAAGACAAACATAAAATTAAAAAAAACACTACTCTTGTTGCATATAGAAAATATAAACTGGTTATTCTTTCAAACCTTGGCCTAATTTGTAAATGGAAAAAATATTCAATGGATGAATATATCCAAAATGTTATTTGAATTATTATTGATCTCAAAATATAATGTATTTTATTGTCCTGAACCTTGAATAATGCATGTGAAAATATGGCGATTGAATCTCCATGAAAGTGCCAGCCAAAAAAGTTGGAAGTCACGTTGCAGAGATAATGAAGATATTCATTCGTTTACTTTATTTTTAAATGGAAATAATTCCCCAGTGGCAAATTGTACATTTACGGAGAATTACCTACAATAATATCAAACACAGTATACATAAGCCGCGATTTGGAAACTATAGTGGTTACACAACATTTCAGTCTTCTCATATACCCCCCAGGGGCTAACATCTAGTGGACGTGGGTTGGCGACCACGGGGCCCCAGCTGAGTCCGGCATTGCTTCCACTTACTTGTGCCGGGCTCCTCTCCGTGTTATTTCCTGTTGACCACACTTGGTCAACTCTTGTTCTCTTCCGACCCCCACCGGTATTAGGGTATCCGAGGCCTAGGGAGTCTCTTCCTTTCCCGCCTTAATTTGCCCTTCTCGATCTTTCCTGATACCCTCCTCTGCGATGGGTCAGCCTTCTTTCTCTTTTCTTTTCATGTCATCTCCTACCTTCTGCTCAAGGTCCTCAAGGAGACAGGGTGTATGTATCTCCACCACTTCTAGTGCACCCTATATATTGCTACACCCTCAGGGACTCACGGTTATCCCGAGGGATTCCTGAGCTGGGTCCGTGTTTTCCCCTTTTTCCTCTGACTTTGGGGCGGGTCGTCTCCTCTTTCCCTTTCCTATCTGAATTTCATGGCTCTCTTTCCTTCCAAGTCCCTCAATCCTCATTCTCCAAGGGTTCCGGGCATTTCTCTTCTTCCTGTCCTTTATTTGCCTTATCCTTTATTAGTTCACCATTTCTTCTTCCAGTATGTAAGTCTTTAGTTAGTATTAGTTATAGTTTTCCTTCTCATCTCATCTTTCACTATGACCCAAACTATTAGGGGCCGATAACCTAGATGTTAGGCCCCTTAAAACAACAATTATCATCATCAACTTCTCATAAACTCATCAAAACGTTTGAGGAAAGTTTCTAAGACTGTGGCAGGTCATTTTTATAGTTTATCATATCCAAATGCGTTGCTAAAGCTGCGAGAGGAATCTGAATCTGAATTTCAATTATCAATACCACGAAGAATATTTGCCATAATTTGTACGGTACGGTCGGCCCTTAACTTTGTGCGGGTGATCTGCCCTACTCAGGTAGGTGGGCTTTCCCAGACGTTTGCTAAGTTCTCCCCTCGCTGACCGATTAGTGTAAGTGTTAAACATAGCGTATAGTCTGGATTTCGTCCATCTTCCATAGATTCCCACCCTAGTTTTTCTATCATTCGAGTAACACTACTTCTATCAATCAGAACTAAGGTAAATGTTGAAGTAATATTGAAAATGTTTATCGCAGTAACGTCAGGTCTTATTAAGGGTTGAAATAGCTTGCGGATTAAAGTACTATCAGGGATATGAAATAAAAAATTAACAGTCCAATTTAAAGAAGTACACGTATCATTGTCACTCGCCACAAGTTCTCTGTTTTAAAGAGGAATTGCCTCAGGGGTTAATCCGTAATTTTTTCAAAGTTCTCAGCGTAGGTTTCTGATATGGAGGCTATCAATGTTAGAAGATCCCATAATTAATAAATTGATTAAATGGTACGCATTTCAAAATCTAGAAATACCTCAATAGTAGTGTCTGTGTTCCGGTCTCAAGTTTACATCAACTTCCTTCCGCCCGGACAGTACACAGATTACTTGGCAGCATCTTATGAAATGCGTCTTGGTTGCTGGCAAATCACATAAATACTTGGGGATTCCAAATATAACGCGCCGTACACATTACATAACCCGTGGGTGTGTTCTTGCGCATCTGTTGCTGTCCGTCACTAATGTAAGAGCCATCAAGGTAGGTGGTGACAGGTATGACTGAAGTTATGGGCAGGGCTTCAAAGTAGGCGGGAGACAGGTGACATTGATACAAGATCTCTGTGGACATCCCATAATACAGAGGGATGATGATAATTGTTAAAAAATACATTTGCCAGATTAGCAAGGTATTTGTGATATCCGTGTAGATAGAGATCTCAAAAATCCCTATATATATTATAATTGTGAAAATCTGTGTGTCCGTGTGTGTGTGTGTGTGTGTGTGTGTGAGTGTGTGAGTGTGTGTGTTAGTTTGTTACCTCTTGACACTAAAACGGCTGGACGGATTTGGATGAAATTTGAAATGGAGACAGCTTATACCATGGGATAACATATAGGCTGCCTTTTGTCCGGAAATAAATCATTGTTCCCGTGGAATGGGCAACATAACTGAAAAGTCACCAAAAATACTCAACCAGGACAAAATATCGAAGTTGTCGCATAAAGACCGGACAAAGCTCATTTTACTCCCCTCGATGCAAGAAACAATACTCGGTATGTCCCTACGGGACACCGAAAACTACATTTTAAGGCTCTAAAACCAACAGTTTCAAAGATATTCGCAGAAAACTATCTTCGCTCTGATTGATGAACTAATCGCAAGTCCGTTTCCATGGCAACACTACCTCAAGGTATGACATCCGATTTTCTATATATCCCTCTAGGAGGTAATGCCAATTCATTTATTATCTTTTTTAAGATATATATAAACACAATAAGAACAGTGTAGCGCGCCTGCCTCCCGTCCAGAGGCCCCGGGTTCGATTCCCAGCTCGGTCAGAGATTTTAGACACTGACGTGAGGGCTGCAACGGGCTGAACTCAGATTCGTGAGGACAATTGTGTAGCTGTGAGGCAGCGCGCCGGTCACGAAGAACAAGATTAACGGCTGAGAGGACACTATGCACTGACCACGCGTCACCACAATATCTGCAGGCCAAATGGCTGGGAAGCGGTCGCATGATAGGCCTAGGCCCTTCATGGGCTGTAGTGCCAGGGGTAAAAAATATTAGGGGAAGCGCCTTCTAATACCACCTTTAATTTTTAAACACTACAGTAGCGGCTATTAAATAAAGGTAGCGATATAGCTACGTTCAATTTCATAAACACTGGGCTCACAAATCCCGTATAGTTAAGTACAAATATCGGTCTGGTCATAATTTCAATAGCAACGAAGCTCTTAGGCGGCTATTGCCGTTTCCTTAACACTTAAGGCATCCCGCCGTCATATACCTCAATGTGCACTTACCAAATTGTGAACCAGTCTATTTTACTGAAAAGAATTTCTACTAGCGAGTATCCACTCCGGCAAAAACCACTCTCACTACATTTTCCAAAATTTACACAGGACATGATTTTTAAAGCACTCTTCTGTATGTTGAGGTACAGAGACATACCACATGGAAAGATACAATAAAATGTTGGCAAATCTGAGTTCAAGGAACTGCTGTCCAGAATAGGCTTTCGGTACAGGTTATTCGGCCCATGTTCGTAACAAGGAATGTTTTCCTTTGACAATGCATCTACACCATGTGCGAGGGCAACGCATTTCAAAGATCTCTAAAAACACAATAATCAGGAAATTGGAGAACAATTTAAAGTCGGAGTGAAGATTCAAGGAGAAATAATTTCATCTCTGAGATTTGCTGATGACATAGTCATCTTGGCCAATACGCCAGAAGCTCAATGTGCACTTACCAAATTGTGAACCAGTCTATTTTACTGAAAAGAATTTCTACTAGCGAGTATCCACTCCGGCAAAAACCACTCTCACTACATTTTCCAAAATTTACACAAGACATGATTTTTAAAGCACTCTTCTGTATGTTGAGGTACAGAGACATACCACATGGAAAGATACAATAAAATGTTGGCAAATCTGAGTTCAAGGAACTGCTGTCCAGAATAGGCTTTCGGTACAGGTTATTCGGCCCATGTTCGTAACATGGAATGTTTTCCTTTGACAATGCATCTACACCATGTGCGAGGGCAACGCATTTCAAAGATCTCTAAAAACACAATAATCAGGAAATTGGAGAACAATTTAAAGTCGGAGTGAAGATTCAAGGAGAAATAATTTCATCTCTGAGATTTGCTGATGACATCGTCATCTTGGCCAATATGCCAGAAGATTTGAACGAGTATTTGAATGGTATGGACTCCGTCTTGACGAATGAATTCATGATGAAAATCAATAAATGTAAAACAAAATTATTGGAATGCAGCCGAAATAAATCAGAAACCTCTATGGACATCAAATTGGCAGGTGAAACGCTACGGGAAGTAGGAGACTTCTGTTACCGGTACTTAGGAAGCAAAATAACCAGTAATGGACGAAGCAAAGAGGATATAAAAAGCAGGTTGGCTCAGGCAAGGAAAGCATTTCTACACAAAAAGGAATCTCTTGACATCGAATATACATTTAGGTATTAGGATGTCATTTTTGAAAGCTTTTGAGTCACTATAAGGAAGTGAAACTTGGACTAATGGTGCTGCAGTAAAGAGGAGAATTGAAGCGTTTGAAATGTGGTATTACGGGAGAATGATGAAGATCAGATGGTTAGAGAGGGTATCAAATGAAGAGCTATTAAGACGAGTGGGAGAGGAGAGATGTTTCTGGCGACTGCTAATGAAGAGAAGAGATAGGTTGGTACGACACATATTAAGACACCCAGGAATAGCAAGCTTAGTTATGGATGGGAGGGCCAAGGACAAGAACTGTAGGGGTAGACCAGGGTTATACAGATTGCCTCGGATGTAGGGTGTGGTAGCTATGTAGTGATGAAACGATTAGCTCAGGAGAGCGAGGCATGGAGGGCTGCATCAAACCAGTCAAAAAACTTAAGACTCAAACAACAACAACAATCGGGAATTTTAATTACTTAGAGAGGCATGTGAGGCAAAAGGGTTGTTGGAGAATTTCAATCCCTGGGATGTAACACTGGAAGTGACTGCATAATGTACATCAGCGACCAAGGTGAGAGATATTTTACTATAGGTCTATTAATAGCGACATGTTGACGTTCAAATCATCAATAAGTGTGGCAAAATTATACCCAGAATAGCTTAAGGAAAAATACTTTTAATTCCCCATATTCAGATAGATTTGCCATTCCATGTGTACGTTTAGACAAAACCATTATTTCCCATGGACAACTGTATGTGGCGTGCTGGCGAGTATCCGGACAACAAAATCGTTATGTCTCAGCAGAAGATGGCAAAACCAAAACTAAAATTTTCAAATGTGTTCACAACTCTATAAAATTCCCACTTTGCTGCTCATATCTATATACTGTATGTATCAGAATTCTCAGAATTTGAATCTACCCACCTGTAGCCGCGATTGCTGTAATAGAATAAACCAACTATCAGCAATAATGCATCGTCCCCATTGTCTTGATCGCGAGCGAAGCCGCGGGTACCTGCTAGTTGATAAATATACGCCAATCAGCAAATAACTAAAACTTATATAGTCTATTCTTATATCAAAGCTAAGTTACATGGTTCAACCTAACAATCAGGTCTTCTTCAGCACAATCAAGAATATTACACCCTCTGTCTGAAAAGTTCGGTGAAATGACTATATTACGAACGGATTGTTGGCTTACCTGAAACAGCCGTTACTGTCCTTCTAAGTATTCCCCGTGGATGGTTATGAACTTCTGAGAACGACTGAACAAGTCCTGGAAACTCTTGGCATAGTCTTCTTTAGGAATAGTCTTCAGTTTGGGTCGTCAAAATTCTAAATTGAAAGCAAGAGAGAAGAATGAATTTATGCAACCTGCCTTGCACCACTTGATAGACGGGCGGCAGTGAGAAGGGTGAATTTATGCCACCTAACGTTCTCACCTGTTCGACGGGTGGCAGTGAGAAGGGTGAATGTTTCGTGGAATGGAAGGGTCCTGATAACCATCGTCACGGGTGACGTGACCTGGTGCCTGAGATACGACCTCGAAAGCAAGCGTCAAAGTATGGAGTATAGGGGTCCAGGGTCGCCAAAAAGCCCTGAAGGGCCAGAGGTTTTCGGACGTTTCAGACATCCAACGTAATGTGACGACCCAACTGAAGGCTATCCCTCAGGAAGACTATGCCAGGACTTGTACGGACGTTCTAAGAAGTGCATACCAATCCACGGGGATTACTTCGAAGGATTGTAACGGCTGTTTCAGGTAAGCCAACAATCCGTTCGTAATATAGACCCATACACCGAACCTTTCAGACAGAGGGTGTATAATAATATCATAGTTAAATATAACTAAGAAATTCTGTTAATTATTATAATTAAATATCTTTGATATTCATCATGGTTTCAGTTTTTCCGTATTGATACAATATCATGAATGTACTTGTCCACTTAAATATGAATTAGAGTGCCATATTCCCTCCAGGGACGTAGGCGACCTGAATTAGAGCCCTTGGCTTCATCAAGGGACACTAACCAGGTGTCCTGAGCCGGAGTTTGCGTGTGGTAGGGTGACCAGTTCCTTTCCACTCCTCCTCCTGCCATAGCATCCGGCAGGTTCCCATTGCGCTTCACGAGGCTGGGAGACCCCGTACCAGACCATACCAAGACTTTTAAGTTCTTGGCAGAGCCGGGGATCGAACCCGGAACATCGGGGATGACAGACAACAATGCTAGTCACTGCGTCACGAGGTGGTCAAAATCTCCGTTAGGTAGTCAGTCCGAAGGCTGGTTGGATCCTAAAAAAGTACCGCTGTTAGGTTATATGGATAGATACCCACAAAATCCCCAGGCTGCGCTATATTGAGGCGTACTAGGCAAGATGAGGAGTGAGGTAGTTTGCCATTGCTTTCCAATATGACCCTATCGGTACATGTTTCGACATGCGTGCCTTCTTCAGTCCGTTACAATATTATTCTACAACTACTACAGCTTTAGCAACAATTTTATTACACATTTCTTTAAGAAAAATATCACTAATTTTAAATCAATGTAGATAAAACAATGTAATATGAATAAACAAGAATTTCCGTGACGAACTAAAGAGCCTACTTTTCTTAAAATTTAAGATTCATTAATCTATATGGATCTATCTAGAATAATGACGAAATTAAGTTGGTAATATCGAAATTTCTAATTAGTTCGAAATACTGTATACCTGGCATAATGTAGCCTAATAGAGAACTACAGTTGGCAGCCCTGGTGACTGAATATATTCTTAGTTCAATCTCTAAAGGTACGGAATACAAAATTTGGTTGAAGTCCAATGGATAGCATGGACGTTACATGCAGATAACATTGGATCTAACAGCGCGTAAAATCATGTTGGCAACAATGACATACATGTATTGATCAGAAATAATCTGAAATAATATGATCTATTGTTGTGTCAATTTTGAATGAAATCCATTAGTTAGTATAGAAGTTACATGCATTTTAAAATTGGACCTATCAGCAGGCTTAGAATCATGTTGGCAGCACTGGCGTAGGCCTATATTAGTTACTCCAAATTAATCGAGAATACCAGGTATTATACGTGTGCAACGTTTAGAGCTATTGGCTTGCATAATTTATGATATATTGATATTAGGGTAACAAAAATAGAGACAGTATTATTAACAGTTGGCAGCCCTGGTTACTCTTAAGAATCGGCATAGTCATATCTGTTATGGTAGGCTACACATAGTACACACGAAATTTGGTTGAAATCCAAATGATAGTATAGAAGTTACATGTATTTAAAGTTGGACCTCTCAGCAGGCTTAGAATCATGTTGGTAGCACTGACGTATATAAGTTACTCCAAATGAATATAGAATGCCAGGTACTATACGTGTGCATAGTTTAAAGCTGTCGGCTTGCATACTTTCTGATATATGGGTATTTGGATTTAAAAAATTGAGAGCATTTATTAACAGTTGGCAGCTCTGGTGGCTCTTAAGAATACGCTCAGTCATATCTGTTTATGTACACATAGCACATACGAAATTTTGTTGAAATTCAATTGATAGTGTAGAAGTTATATGCATTTAAAATTTGGACCTATCAGCAGGCTTATATCACTTTGGCAGCACTGCCATGTATGGCCTCCTGGAAGTTAAACTGCGATATTATTATCTATACGTGTGCCAATTTTGAAATAGCTCCCATTCATACCTTCCAAGATATCCAACATGGAGCTCAAATTTCAATTGCGAATTTTAAGCAGTTGGTACCACTGACATCATTTTCAAATATGCCCGTGAAATATTCCGGTATAGATCTTAACTTCTACCAAATTTTGTTTCGAGGGCTGCAGCCGTTTAGGAGTTGATAGGGGGACACACACACACAGCCAGCCAGACAGAAGGATAGACAGACAGACAGACAGACAGACAGACAGACACACATTTGCCCTATCTCATAAGTCTACTTTTTCCTCAATTTTGCAAAATGTGAAAAGTAGGCTAAAAATTGTGCTTATTTGTTTAAAGAAATGTGTAATAAAATTGTTGCTAATGCTATGGTATTTGTATTTATTTATTTATTTATTTATTTATGTATTTATTTTCCGGGTCCGAATCAAATTATATTTTGTCAATAAGTATCAACAGTTACAGCATTAAGATCGTCTTTTGAACATATACCTTCCATCAAGGGACAGATCAGCAGGTGTTATGGATCTTGTAACAAGCTGCAGTCGCAGAACTCATCATTGTTGACGAGCATGTTCCATTTCTTGAGATTGTTCTTGCAGCGTGAAACCCCCGTCCTCAGCCTGTTCAATGATTTCCAAATTCCATATGGCAAGTCGTGACCAGGTGCCATTCATTCTGATAGAGGAATAATTGGGTCTTTGATTCCTGTCTTCCATATCTTCACACGGGCATCTTATATTGTATTAGACTTAAGGGGGCACGCGTACCGAAACATATACCGATAGGGTCAAATTGAAAACTGAATTGATAAGTGTAGTCATGTTTATAGTTTATCATATCCAAATGCGTTGCTAAAGCTGCAAGAGGAAACGGAATAATTTAGATTCCTGATAATAAAAATAATAATATCGTATGGCCTCGGATGCTGGGTGCAAGCTTTATTTATGCCCAAAGGGCAGCTTGCATGTCGAATGTTGTCGTTCTTTGGAGCGCTATGAACGTCAAGGATGTAAGATATCTAAAATCCTTGACACATAAGCGCTTTCTAGTAGGTGAATGAGGAACTTTGTGATGGCAGAAAATCCCGAGATTAATTTTGCCATTATGGACACGGTCTACTGAATAAACATGGGTTCTTTAACATGTCAAGAACGCATGACATACGTGCTATGATTTTTGTCTCTATTCAAAAATCACTTTTCAAAAATAGCCTATCACGGCCAGGAGCGAACCTGCAAGCTTGGGGGTTGGTACTCAGACTCGTTAACCACTCACCCACCGTGGCAAGCTAGAATCCTAATGTAACTCCTGAAGGCTGTCGCAATGTGTGATGAGTAGATACATTTTCTGGTGCCATCCAGTAGGTGCATTATTGCTGGATTTGCCTTAGGTATATATTATCTACAGACAACTAAGTAAGCAGCAATACTTTCTTGTTTGGAATTGTATCTGACGTGCCAAAACTACAAGAAAAATTGACTATCGTCGCCTCCATGTTGTAGTGCTCAGCTTTCTTAGGTGCCACCCCAGAAGTCCGCGGTTCGATTCCCGTATCTGCCACGAAATTTGAAAAGTGGTCTGAGGACTGGAACAGCGTCTACTCAGCCTCGGGTAGTCCAAATGAGGGGGGTTTGATTCCCACCTCAGCCATCCTCGAAGTGGTCTTCCGTGATTTCCCACTTCGTCTCCGGGCAAATATCGGGATGGTATCTACCGTAGAGCCACGGCCTCCTCCTTCCCTCTTCCTTGCCCATCCCTCCCAATCTTCCCCTCCCTAACCATCCCTGATAAGGCCCCTGTTCGCTTTGCAGGGAAGGCCACCTGGGCTAAGTGCTGGTACCACCTCCCTAGTTGTATCTCCCAACAAGGTGTTTCAAGCTCCAGGACACTGCCCTGGCGGTGGTAATGGTAGGATTCATCGCTGAGTCCGAGGGAAAGGCCAAACTGGAGGGTATACCGACAAAAAAAAAAAAAACAACCAATTGATTATTACCTTATATTTGACAATTGTTGAGATTGATAATTGTTGTTTTAAGGGGCTTAACATTGAGGTTATGGGTGATATGGGTGATCCGATAATGAATATGATTATGAATTAGAACATACTGCGACAAATACTATTAGATCTAACTTATCACTAAATGAAATGCAAAAAAGGGGTAACGGAAATATAGGACACGAGGAAAAGAAATGCCCTCAACCCTCGAAGAATGAGGATTGAGAGACTTGGAAAGAAGGAGAGCCATGAATGCCAGACAGGAAAAAGTGGTGGGGGAGGAGTGGGCCCGCCCAAAAGATAATGGAAAAAAGGAAAAAAAAACCGGGACACAGGTCAGGAATCTCTCGGGGTCGCCAACTCCCGATTTCACCAGCCAAGAGCCCTTGAGGGTGTAGCACTACCCAGGGTGGGGCTACACACATTCTGCCTGCTTTAGGGCCTTGACTGAAGGCAGGAGACACGAGGAAAAGAAAGCTATAAAATGAGACTCGCTCAAGTCTTTGTGGCTTCAATTTGTCTTTCTATGACTGTCACCGTGGAGACCCGGGTTCGATTATTGGCTCTGATTGGAAATTAAAATCTGGTCTGAGGGCTGGAATGGGGTCTACTCAGCTTCTTGAGGGAAAACTGAGAAGAAGCAGGTTCGATTCCTACCTAAGCCATCCTGGAAGTGGTTTTTCGTGATTTCCCCTCTTCCATTAAGGTCACGGCCTCTTCCTACCCGAAACCTACCTAAATTACAAATACAGTACACACTAATACAGACATCACAATTAACACTGGTTATCAGACAGATTCTACACACACCCAAAGTACACGGGGCTACATGACCACGTTGTCGCAGCCACTAAACTGAGGAACCTACCAACCAGTAACCAGCAGGTGAAAAAAATTATTTTACAGAAACTTGTGACACGTTTACATTCTGACTGTTGGTAGGTTGGTTCCTCAGTTTAGGGGCTGCGACAGCGCGGTCATGCAGCCCCGTGTACTTTGGGTGTGTGTAGAATCTCTCTGATAACCGGTGTTAATTGTGATGACTGTATTATTGTGTGTATCTGTTTTCAATTCAAGTAAGGACTGCAGACTTTGAATTTCAAGTAGTTCCTTCTTTTGCCGCCAATCGCCACCGTCAGCAACTACTAGTTCAGAACCTGGTTACCAGACGCCACTGCAGTCGGCTCCCGGCGACGAACGTCGGAACCTAAGAGCGTTTGTCAAATGTTTAACCTAACGTAATTTAGCTTCATACAAGTGTAATTAGTGGAGGGTTCATTAACATGCCATAAATCTATGACATGAGACTGCCGGCTTTACTTCCCCTCCGAAGGAAGGCATACTGAGGGAATTTTAACGCTCTTAAAAAATCTGATGGCTCCGGCCGGGTTTGAACCTGCGAACTTGGGCATACAAACTCAGCATGCTACCAACTACGCCACCGAAGTCGCCCATTCTGACTGTATTATGGTGTTTGAAGCCATTTTCAGTGATGCCCTACTAAACGAAAGTTTGATGCTTCTCAGTCGGTCAACACGAGTTTTTCCCAAAAGAGATGGGTTATTCATTAATCCTGAAACAAATTAGGCCTACATGAGATTAACAAATGTTTATTATTATTTATATTTATTATTTATTATTTATTGTTTATTATTTATTAGACTATTTATTATTTATTATTTAATATTTATTATTTAATATTTATTATTTATTATTTATTATTTATTATTTATTATGTATTATTTATTATTTACTATTTATTGTTTACTATTTATTGTTTATGGTTTATTATTTATTGTTTATTGTTTATTATTTATTATTTATTATTTCTTCTTCTTCTTTTTGCGTTTTGCCCATTATAGAGCGCGCTTGAACTTGTTTTTCGGCTTGATGATATTCGCCTTCCTATCTTCCCAAAATCTCTTCATGAAGTCACTGTGCTGCTTCTTCCGTTCTTCTGTCCACTTGGTTCCAGTCCTGCAACTAGTTTTCACCCTAAACTTGTGCTTTGTTACTGCGGTCCTGAAGACTTTGCGGTTTCTCAGAATATTTTCTCCGATGTTCAACTCTCGCAGGTCCTCTCTTGATTCATCCAGCCAGGCTATCCTTGATTTCTGAGAATTTATTACATTGAATAACCTTTTTGTAAGTCTATAATCGTCCATCCTGAAGAGGTGTCAATAAAATGTTAAACGTCTTTTTCGTACAGTGTTGCTGAAACTATCTGTGTGACGGAATAGGTCTGAATTTCGTCTTTTAATCCAAATTCCGTTTTCTTGTGTGGAGCCGAATATTTTTCTAAGAATTTTACGTTCTTGCTTTTCTATATTTGCAATTTTAGAATGACCTCCTAAAGCTATGGTTTCTGAAGCATATAGAGCTTCCGGTAGTACAACTGTTTTGTAGTGTTTCAGTTATGCATTATGTGGCATTACTCTTTTATTATAGTGATCCCATGTTAGTCTGAATGCTCTATGAAGTTTTGAGGCTCTTTCTGTGTTAGCCAAACTGTCCAATCCTGAAGGAAGAATTATTTCTCCAAGGTATTTAAACAAGAAGTTCCGTGACGAACTAAAGAGCCTACTTTTCTTAAAATTTAAGATTCATGCCAATGATTAATCGATATGGATCTATCTAGAATAATGACGAAATTAAGTTGGTAATATCGAAATTTCTAATTAGTTCGAAATACTGTATACCTGGCATAATGTAGCCTAATAGAGCACTACATTTGGCAGCCCTGGTGACTGAATATATTCTTAGTTCCATCTCTTAAGGTACAGAATACAAAATTTGGTTGGAGTCCAATGAATAGCATGGACGTTACATGCAGTTAAACATTGGATCTAACAGCGCGCGTAAAATCATGTTGGCAACAGTGTCATGCATGTATTGGTCAGAAATAATCTGAAATAATATGATATATTGTTGTGCCAATTTTGAATGAAATCCATTAGTTAGTATAGAAGTTACATGCATTTTAAAATTGGACCTATCAGCAGGCTTATAATCATGTTGGCAGCACTGGCGTAGGCCTATATTAGTTACTCCAAAGTAATCTAGAATGCCAGGTATTATACGTGTGCAAAGTTTAGAGCTATTGGCTTGCATTCTTTCTGATATATTGATATTAGGGTAACAAAAATAGAGACAACATTTATTAACAGTTAGCCCTGGTTGCTCTTAAGAATACGCATAGTCATAGCTGTTGTGGTACACATAGCGCATATGAAATTTGGTTGAAATCCAAATGATAGTATGGAAGTTACATGTATTTAAAGTTGGACCTCTCAGCAGGCTTAGAATCATGTTGGTAGCACTGACGTATATAAGTTACTCCAAATTAATATAGAATGTCATTTACTATACGTGTGAATAGTTTAAAGCTGTCGGCTTGCATACTTTCTCATATATATTGGTATTTGGATAAAATAAATTAAGAGCATTTTTAACAGTTGGCAGCACTGGTGGTTCATAAGAATACGTTCAGTCATATCTGGTTATGTACACATACAACATACGAAATTTGGTTGAATTCCAATTGATAGTGTAGAAGTTATATGCATTTAAATATTGGACCTATCAGTAGGCTTATAATCATTTTGGCAACACTGCCATGTATGGCCTTCTGGATATTAAACTGCAATATTATTATCAATATGTGTGCCGATTTTGAAATAGCTCCCATTCATACCTTCCAAGATATCCAACATGGAGATCAAATTTCAATTGCGATTTTTCAGCAGTTGGTAGCACTGACATCATTTTCAAATATGGCCGTGAGATATTCAGGTATAGATCTTTACTCCTACCAAATTTTATTTCGATTGCTCCAGCCGTTTAGGAGTTGATAGGGGGGGGGGCACACACACAGCCAGACAGACAGACAGACAGAAGGACAGATAGGCAGACAGACAGACAGACATTTTCCCGGGTCGATCTCATAAGACTACTTTTTCCTCATTTTTGCAAAATGTGAAAAGTAGGCTAAAAATTCTACTTGTGATATTGCTCCATACGCTGTTTCTATTTTTTCTTTCTTCTTCTTTTGCTGAAAATTCTGCATGTACTTGGTTTCTTCAAATGATATTTGAAGGCCTGCTTGTGATGCTATTCTGTATAATGTCTCCATAGCATGCTTAGTTTCTTCTTTGTTCCTAGTGATAATCGCTAGGTCATCTGCGAAAGCCAAGCATTTCACATTGATTTTGTTTCCAGCAGTTCCTATGCTAACGCCTTTGATGTTATTTTCCCACTCTCTGATGACTTTATCTAGAACCAGGTTAAATAGAAGGGGTGAAAGACCGTCTCCTTGGCGAAAACCTGTTCGTACTTCAAAAGAGTCAGAAATTTCCCCAAGAAACTTCACCTTCGATGTTGTATTGGTGAGAGTCTGACGAATCAGTTCTCTGGTCTTCCTGTCCACTTGAAGTTCTTCTAGCTTCTCAAACAGGGTCTGCCTGCCCACAGAATCATATGCTTTCTTCAGGTCCACAAAGGTGACAATTGTGGGGTTGGATCTGCGGATCTTCAAAATCATCTTCAGATTCCATATTATTTATTATTTATTATTTATTATTTATTATTTATTATTTATTATTTATTATTTATTATTTATTATTTATTATTTATTATTTATTATTTATTATTTATTATTTATTATTTATTATTTATTATTTATTATTTCTTCTTCTTCTTTCGATTCGGCCATCTAAGGACCACGTCATTTCAACTGTTTCTTGTTGCATCGAGCTTTAACGTCCTCCCAGTACTTTCGCATTAGTTCTCGATGCTGTTGTTTTCTTTCTGCAGTCCACTTCTTGCCAGTTGGAAGCTTTGGCTTTTCTTGAAAACATCGGTGTGCTGTTAGTTTTTGTTTAAGTGTGGCACGTTCCCAAATATCGTTGCCTGTTATTCCCACTTCTTGCAAATCTTTGTCCACCTCAATGAACCAAGCTCCCTTGGTTTTCTTTTTGAGGAAGTAGGTGAAAATTCTATTTGTCAATCGTGCTGGGTTCATTCTTGTTATATGACAGTAAAAGGTAATTCTCCGTTTCCTCATGGCATCAGTTATTTTTTCCACGTGGGTGTAAAGTTCGTGGTTGTGTCTTCTCCTATATTCCCCATTTTCTTTTACCGGACCCAAGATTTTTCTTAGAATTTTTCTTTCTTTCACTTCCAGCTTCTCTGTTTATTATTTATTATTTATTATTTATTATTTATTATTTATTATTTATTATTTATTATTTATTATTTATTATTTATTATTTATTATTTATTATTTATTATTTATTATTTATTATTTATTATTTATTATTTATTATTTATTATTTATTATTTATTATTTATTATTTATTATTTATTATTTATTATTTATTATTTATTATTTGTTATTTATTATTTATTATTTATTATTTATTATTTATTATTTATTATTTATTATTTATTATTTATTATTTATTATTTGTTATTTATTATTTATTATTTATTATTTATTATTTATTATTTATTATTTATTATTTATTATTTGTTATTTATTATTTATTATTTATTATTTATTATTTATTATTTATTATTTATTATTTGTTATTTATTATTTATTATTTATTATTTATTATTTATTATTTAATGTTCGCTGATTATGTGGTCCTGTGTGTAGAGACGAAGGAACTTGCAGAGAAATGGTTGGAGGAATGGAGAGAAGCACTAGAAAGCCGAGAAATGAAGATTAGCAGATGTAAGACAGAGTTCCTGAGCCTGAGGGGTGCTGGAACTGGTTTAAAATTGGCTGGAGTAGAGATCCCAACAGCAAGTTCATTCAGATATCTTGGTACAGTTATCCAGCAAGATAGTGGACTGGAGGAGGAAATAAAGAGCAGGATACGGGATGGTTCAACTGGAGGAAAACATCAAGTGTACTGTGCGACAAGAAGGTACTAGAAAATTTAAAAGGGAAGGAACACAAGACCGTGGTGAGACCAGCAATGATATACGGGGCAGAAACCTGGCAGATCACAAGGAGATGAGCAGAAAAACTGGACGTGGCAGAAATGCGTATGCTGAGATGGGCAAGTGGACATACAAAGTTGGACAAAGTGAGAAATGAAGTGATTAGGAGAAGACTTAGCGAGGTGCAAGTTTCTGAGAAAGTCAGAGAAGCCGGCCTCAGATGGTATGGCCATGTTAAGAGAAGAGATCAAGATTATGTGGGGAATAGGATAGTGGCAATGCTTCCACCAGGGAAGCGGAGTCGAGGACGACCAAAATGGCGAGGGAAGGACAGCATTCAAGAAAGCATAAAACAGCGGGGGCTTGTGGATGAAATGGTCCGGGATAGAACAACGTGGAGGAGGAATATCCGCATCAGCGACCCCACATAAGTGGGATTAATCATGCTGGAGAAGCAGAAGAAGAAGATTTATTATTTATTATTTATAACTTATCATTTATTATTTATTGTTTATTGTTTATTGTTTATAGTTTATTGTTTATTGTTTATTGTTTATTATTTATTGTTTATTGTTTATAATTTATTATTTATTATCTATTGTTTATTATTTATTATTTATTGTTTATTGTTTATTGTTTATTGTTTATTATTTATTATGTTTTATTTATTATTTATTGTTTATTGTTTATTATTTATTATGTTTTATTTATTATTTATTGTTTATTGTTTATTGTTTATTATTTATTATTTATTGTTTATTATTGATTGTTTATTGTTTATTGTTTATTGTTTATTATTTTTTATTTATTATTGATTGTTTATTGTTTATTGTTTATTGTTTATAATTTATTATTTATTATTTATTGTTTATTATTTATTATTTATTGTTTATTGTTTATTGTTTATTATTTATTATTTATTGTTTATTATTTATTATTTACTATTTACTATTTATTGTTTATTATTTATTATTTACTATTTATTGTTTATTATTTATTGTTTATTATTTATTATTTACTATTTACTATTTACTATTTATTGTTTATTATTTATTATTTATTGTTTATTATTTATTGTTTATTATTTATTATTTACTATTTACTTTTTATTGCTTATTATTTATTATTTACTATTTACTATTTATTGTTTATTGTTTATTGTTTATTGTTTATTATTTATTATTTCTTCTTCTTCTTTTTGCGTTTTGCCCATTATAGAGCGCGCTTGAACTTGTTTTTCGGCTTGATGATATTCGCCTTCCTATCTTCCCAAAATCTCTTCATGAAGTCACTGTGCTGCTTCTTCCGTTCTTCTGTCCACTTGGTTCCAGACCTGCCACTAGTTTTCACCCTAAACTTGTGCTTTGTTACTGCGGTCCTGAAGACTTTGCGGTTTCTCAGAATATTTTCTCCGATGTTCAACTCTCGCAGGTCCTCTCTTGATTCATCCAGCCAGGCTATCCTTGATTTCTGAGAATTTATTACATTGAATAACCTTTTTGTAAGTCTATAATCGTCCATCCTGAAGAGGTGTCCATAAAATGTTAAACGTCTTTTTCGTACAGTGTTGCTGAAACTATCTGTGTGACGGAATAGGTCTGAATTTCGTCTTTTAATCCAAATTCCGTTTTCTTGTGTGGAGCCGAATATTTTTCTAAGAATTTTACGTTCTTGCTTTTCTATATTTGCAATTTTAGAATGACCTCCTAAAGCTATGGTTTCTGAAGCATATAGAGCTTCCGGTAGTACAACTGTTTTGTAGTGTTTCAGTTTTGCATTATGTGACATTACTCTTTTATTATAGTGATCCCATGTTAGTCTGAATGCTCTATGAAGTTTTGAGGCTCTTTCTGTGTTAGCCAAACTGTCCAATCCTGAAGGAAGAATTATTTCTCCAAGGTATTTTAAAAATTCTACTTGTGATATTGCTCCATACGCTGTTTCTATTTTTTCTTTCTTCTTCTTTTGCTGAAAATTCTGCATGTACTTGTTTTTTTCAAATGATATTTGAAGGCCTGCTTGTGATGCTATTCTGTATAATGTCTCAATAGCATGCTTAGTTTCTTCTTTGTTCCTAGTGATAATCGCTAGGTCATCTGCGAAAGCCAAGCATTTCACATTGATTTTGTTTCCAGCAGTTCCTATGCTAACGCCTTTGATGTTATTTTCCCACTCTCTGATGACTTTATCTAGAACCAGGTTAAATAGATGGGGTGAAAGACCGTCTCCTTGGCGAAAACCTGTTCGTACTTCAAAAGAGTCAGAAATTTCCCCAAGAAACTTCACCTTCGATGTTGTATTGGTGAGAGTCTGACGAATCAGTTCTCTGGTCTTCCTGTCCACTTGAAGTTCTTCTAGCGTCTGATACAGGGTCTGCCTGTCCACAGAATCATATGCTTTCTTCAGGTCCACAAAGGTGACAATTGTGGGGTTGGATCTGCGGATCTTCAAAATCATCTTCAGATTCCATATCTGTTCAGCACATGAACGCCCTTTCCTAAAACCCGCTTGATATTCACCAATCAAATGGTCTGTTTGTTTCTCTAGTCTGTTCAGAAGAGCTTTAGATAGGATTTTATAGGCCACAGATAATAGGGATAGACCTCTATAGTTGTTTGGATCAGTTTTGTTACCTCTCTTGTGCAATGGATGTATTAACGCGCACTTCCAGTCCTGAGGGATCACTTCTGTTTCCCAAATTGCTTTTAAAATTGCGTGGATTCTTCTGGTGACCTCTTCCCCACCGAGTTTCAACATTTCAGCGGTAATACCGTCTTCTCCTGGTGCTTTGTTGTTTTTAAGATATTGAATGATTTCAGCTGTTTCTTCCGTTGTCGGTGGATGTGAATCTGGATTCGGTGCAGGCTTTTCAAAGTGCATTTTTTCTTTCGGTGGGTCACAATTGAGTAGGTCATGGAAGTAATCTGCTAAGATCTTGCAGTTTTCCTTGGTGTTTGTTTCTAGTGAGCCATCTGGTCTACTGAAACATATGCTAGGTGGTTGATAACTAGACAGACTCTAACGGAAGGTCTTGTAGAAATTTCTGGTGTTGTTTTTTAGGAAATCCTGTTCTATCTCTATGAGTTTATTCCTGTCGTATGTCCGCTTCTCCCTGCGGATGATCATAGCTGTTGATTTCTGGATCTTGAAGAATAATTCCCATCGTTCAGTTGTCTGATATCCGTTCCATTTATTCCAGGCTTTAATTCTGTCTTCAATTGCTTTGTCACAGGTTGTGTTCCACCATCTGTGTTTCCTTTTCCTTGGGGGCTGCCCTAACTTCTGTGCTGATGTCAGAATTGAGTTTCCTAAGTCCCTCCAGTCTTTGGGATTTTGCTCTTTTATGGCCTGAAGAAATTCTTTGGCGTTCTGCTTGAGATGCTCCGGATCCACTCTTAGTAATCTCTTGGTTTTTGGTTTGGATCTATTAGGCTGGAATTTCACTTTGATTTGGCTTAAGTAGTGATCAGAGTCAATCACTTCCCTGGGCACTCTAACATTTAGGATTTCACATATGTTCTGTTTGGACACTGCTACATGATCAATTTGGAATTCTCCTAGTGCTGGATTTGGTGATTTCCATGTTTTCTTCTTGTGTGGAGACCTGGTGAAATATGTAGACATGAGCCTCAAATTAAAGGATTTACAGCAATTTATCAGATGCTCACCATTCTGATTTGTTCTCCAATGTGCTGGATGATGTCCAACTATGGATCTATACTTCTTTTCTCTACCAACCTGTGCGTTAAAGTCACCGAGTAAAATTTTCACATGATGTTTAGGAATTTTGCTGATGGTTTACTCAAGGAGTTCCCAAAAGTCTTCTACTTTCTGAGGGTTTTTCTTATTGTCATTGTTTATGGGAGCGTGGGCATTAATCAATGTGTATGCCTTGTTGCTTGATTTTATTGAGAGAACGGAGATCCTTTCGGAGGGAGAAGTAAAGTTGAGTACTGAACTGGCTATTGTTTTTCTTACAAGAAACGCTGTTCAAAATTGTGATAAATTATCTCCAATTTTTATGGCTGGTTTCCCCTTATATATCCTAAAGTTTTCTGAATCAAAATGATTTTCGTCTTGGAAACGTGTTTCCTGAATGGCTGCAATTTGAATATCAAATTTATTCAAGATGTCAATTAATTGTTTAAATTTCCCAGTTTTGAGCAAAGTGTTCACATTGACTGTTCCGATGAAGTTCTTTTTCTTCGGACGAAGAGATTTTGAGAAGCTCCGACTCTTCTCAGCATGATGCTCCCGATCCCCCAGAATCCGATGATCGGGAGAACCCGAACTGTATAAGTCCGGGGCCTGGGGTAGTTGCTGTGATCCAATACGATCCATCATGCCAGGTTCACAAGTTGAAAGTGAAAGGTTGGGGTGATCACATGGAATGATCACATGGTTGCAACTCGATTGTTGAGATCGAGAGGTGCCACTCGATGTTCTGCAGCTGTTTACAGAGTGTTTGGTCCGCGAGAGGTATTTTATTTCCCTCAAGTCCGCTGGAAAAGCCAGTGAGGAACCTCCTAACCGCCACATGGGACGCGCCACGTGGGAGTATCACCTCTCCCCCTGCTACGACAACGTAGTAGGTTCGTGGTATTTATTATTTATTATGTATTAATCTCATGTAATTTTTTCAGGATTAGGGAATAACCGATCTCTTTTGTGAAAAACTCGTGCTTCCGCGTCTCTACAACTTCAGTGCGCAGCTGAAACCGACACCACGAGTGTTACGACCTACACACGTGTTCTGTGTACTACGAGTATTCAGGCCACAGATGTCCTCTGTCCTTCACCGTCTATTGACCTTGTCACTGGTAGGGAACTGTTTTTGGCATCTAACATATGGACATGATTCATGGACAATTTGAATACCTTAAAGTTGAGCGCCTTAAACTTAAGCTAATCCATAGTTTCCAGCGTGGAGAACGTACAACGTGGCCCACACAAATCTCAGATGTGCGTAGTCCATATGAGAAAACAACTTTTACAAAATAATATTGTCTGACAGGAAGATTTGTGAGAGCGTAGCTTAGAGGATAGCGCGTCAGAGAGATATGTGCTGTAATTCTCTTGAATGAAATGAAAATCCACAGCCTGCTTCCAGTCCCCGACCGGGTCAGGAATGGAATGAATGAAGCCCCCATCTAGCGGCGAGGATATGGACTATGCCGGCTGCCGAGGCCTGACGCACTCCTCTGGGGCAATGATTAAATGAATGACAGAGGAAATGAAATGAGAGTGGAGAGTGTTGCTGGAATGAAATTTTGACAGGGAAAACCGGAGTACCCGGAGAAAAACCTGTCTGCCTCCGTTTTGTCCAGCACAGATCTCACATGGAGTGACAGGGATTTGAACTACGGACTCAGCGGTGAGAGGCCGGCGTGCTGCCGCCTAAGCCACGGAGGCTTTGTAATTCTCTTATTATTTCTAAATGTTCGGTGGTTCTAACCGGCGCTGAGAGCTTCCGTCATAATTTTGGTGTTCTCCTTCTGCACCCACACTCACCCCAGGTGAATCCTGTGAAGTTAGGTTAGTTGGTTGGTTCCTTAGTTTAGGGGCTGCGACAACGCGGTCATGTAGCCCCGTGTACTTTGGGTGTGTGTAGAATCAGTCTGATAACCGGTGTTAAATGTGATGGCTGTATTAGTGTGTGTATCTGTTTTTTAATTCAAGTAAGGACTGCAACTTTGAATTTTTCAAATACTTCCTACTTTTGCCGCCAAACGCCACCGTCAACGACTACTAGACCTAGTTCATAACTTAGCTACTAGACGCCACCGCAGTCGGCTCTTGGCAACGAACCTAGAAACCTAAGAGCTTTGTTTACATTCCTAACCTATAGCCTACAATTTACCTTCACACAGATGTAATTAGTGGAAGGTTCTTTAACATGCCATAAATCTATGACATAGGACCGACGGCTTTACTTCCCCTCCGAAGGAAGGCATACTGAGGGATTTTTAACGCTCTTAAAAAATCCGACGGCTTCGGCCGGGTTCGAACCCGCTATCTTGGGCATAGAAGCTCAGCATGCTACAGACTACGCCACCGAAGCCGCTCCTGTGAAGTTAGGCTACATTATTTCAAGCCCAAGGCACCTACCACAATCTCTTGTCCTAATACGTTTACTCACAGTATTATATTGAAATATTGAGCTTCCGTGGCTTAGACGGCAGCACGCCGTCTTCTCACCTCTGGGTCCGTGGTTCAAACCCCGGTCACTCTATGTGAGGTTTGTGCTGGACAAAGTGGAGCAGACAGGTCTTACCCCGGTTACTCCGGTTTTGCCTGTCACAATTTCATTCCAGCAACACTCTCCACTGTCATTTCATTTCATCTGTCATTCATTTAATCATTGCCTCAGGGCAGTACGACATGCTTTGGCAGCCGGCACAGTTCATATCCTCGCCGCTAGATGGGGGGGTTCATTCATTCCATTCCCTGAACCGGTCGGTCGACTGGAAGCAGGCTGTGGATTCTCAGCCTACTTTTCACATTTTGTAAAAATGAGAAAAGAAAGTAGACTTATGACATCGATCCGGGCAAATGTTTGTCTGTCCTTCTGTCTGTCTGTATACGGGTGTATCCCTAGCAACTCCTAAACGGCTGCAGCTATCGAAACGAAATTTGGAATGAGTAAAGACCTATGCCTGAATATCTCACGGCCATATTTGTAAATGACGTCAGTGCTACCAACTACTGAAAAAACACAATTTAAAATTGAGGTCAATGTTGGATATCTCGGAAGATATGCATGGGAATTCTTCCAAAATTGACACTCATATAGATAATATTACATCAGACTAATTTACAGGAGCCCATGTATGAGAGTGTTGCCAACATGATTCTATGCTTGCTGATAGGTCCAATCTTTAAATGCTTGTAACTTCCATACTATTTATCGGATTTCAACCAAATTTGGTATGCGATTTGCGCACCGGAGCAGATATGTATATGCATTCTTCTTAGTTTCAACAGGGCTGCCAACTGTTGAAAAATGCACTCCATATCATTTTTATCCTAATCTCAATATATTAGAAAGTATGCAGGCCAACAGTTCTAAACTTTGCATACTAACAGTACCTGCAAATAATGTGGGTGAATTTTCAGTAACCGATAAACGACAGTGCTGCCATCATGATTCTACGCGTGCTGATAGGTTTAATATTGAATACTAATAAATGAAGTTGTTTCAAAATTGGCACATAATTATACAGATCATAATTTTTCATTTTAAGTTTGAGCATCCTATTTATGGCAGTGTCGCCAACCTGATTTTAAGCTTACTGATAAATTTAATATTTAAATACATGTAACGTGAATGTGCATGTGCATTGTGTACCTTAATATATTGGACCTAATAATATATGTAGAGTCGCCAGGTGAGCCAACTCTTGATATATGTTTTTTTTATTTTTTATTTAGTCAATTTGCCCTCTAGGTTGGTGGGTCCCATGGACTCAGCGAGGGAACTCACCACTACCGCCTCTATGGGCAGTGTCCTGGAGCTTGGAACATCTGGTCGAGATGGATACAACTGGGGAGGTGTGATCAGCACTTCGCCCAGGCGGCCTCACCTGCAAAGCGAACAGGGGCCTCATGAGGGATGGTAAGGGATGGAAGACTGGGATGGATAGGCTAGGAAGAGGGAAGAAGGCGGCCGTGGCCTTACAGAAGGTACCAGCCCGGCATTTTCCCGAAGACGAAGTGGGAAATCACGGAAAACCACTTCGAGGATTGCTGAGGTGGGAATCGAACCCCCTCTACTCATTTGGACCACCCGAGGCTGAGTAGACCCCGTTCCAGTCCTCATACCACTTTTCAAATTTCGAGACAGAGCCGAGAATCGAACCCAGGACCTCCGGGGCGGCAGCTAACCAGGCTGACCACTACGCTACGGAGGCGACAATATGGTCTCTATAATTTGAAGAAAAGTAGGCTCTTTAGTTCGTCACGGAACTACTTGTTTTATTATATTGAAGTAATCTATTAATAGAAGCTTTTCAGTATATGATCCGCTAAGAAATAAAAAACTGCACTGTCAACTCAGTTACTTTTAAGTGTTTGTTTACTTGATTAACCTAATTAACCTACTACTAAACCTAAATTAAGCCTAAGAGAGCACGACCTGATGATGTTCGCGTGACGAACGAAAGTATTCATCCAATTTTGCCCCCCATTTATGTGAGAAGTGATTTGTTAAGTGTATAAATACATACATAAGTGTATAAAGCCTTTGTCAGGTGCGTGGCGCTCTATGGAAGTGAAACTTGGACTGTTAGTGCAGCATAAAGGAGGAGACTATGAGCATTTTAAATGTGGTGTTAAGGGAGAATGATGAACATCAGATGCGTAGATAGGGTTGCAAATGAAGAGGTATTAAGATGATTGGGAGAGGAGTGATGTTCCTGGTGACTGCTAATGAAGACAAGAGATAGGTTGGTAAGACACATACTACGACACCCAGGAATCGCAAACTTAGTTATGGAAGGAAGGGTCGAGGATAAGAATTCTAGGGGAAGACCAAGGTTAGAATAGGTTAAACAGATTGTATCGGGTGTAAGGTGTAGAGATGAAACGATTAGCTCAGGACAGGGAGCCATAGAGTGCTGCATCAAACCATTCAAAGGACTGAAGACTCAAACAAGAGCAATTTTACCTTCTGGTTCTATTAATAATAATCACCCATTGCATACGCACGACTAGTGATTTCATCTCCAATGGGCGAATAGAAGCAGATAACCTTCAAAATCATCTCCACAACTCTGGTAAAACGCGCACAGACGAATGCAGTACATTCACGACAATACAGGAGTAACCTTTGGAGCTCCAATTACAGTGAGCTATTAGCAGCTGAAGTAACTTGTGTGTCACTGCCACAAATCATACAACAACTGACAGATCACTTCACAGCTGCGCACGAAAACATAAAGTTGTTGCATAACCTGACTCTTTTGTGGGCCTTAAAAATATTACACAACTCATACAAAGTTTAGTTTACAGGCAAAGCAGTCTGTCTTAACTTCTAGAACGTTTCGACAGAACATGACGTTTTACTCAGACACATTTAGTGTTAGTTGTCGTTTGAATATTCAGTATTTTGACTGTTTTCAAGCAGATCCCCCTTGCTTCCCTGTCCTGAGCTAATCGTTTCATCTCTACATAGCTACCACAACCTACATCCGAGGCAATCTGTTTAACATATTCTAATCTTGGTCTACCCTTAGAGTTCTTGTCCTCGACTCTTCCTTCAATAACTAAGTTTGCTATTCCTGGGAGTCTTAGTATGTGTCCCACCAACCTATCTCTTCTCTTCATTAGCAGTCGCCAGAAACATCTCACCTCTCCCACTCGACTTAATACCTTTGTAAACCTGTCAACCCATCTGATCATCATTCTCGTGTATCACCTTATTTCAAACGCTTCAATTCTCCTCTTTTCTGCTGCTCCAACAGTCCAAATTTCACTTCCATACAGCTCCACGCTCCATACAAAGGCTTTCAAAAATAACTTCCTAATACCTAAATCTATATTCGATGTCAACAGATTCCTTTTCTGTAGAAATGTTTTCCTTGCCTGTGCTTCCTCCATCACTGGTTCTTTTTCTTCCTAAGTATCAGAAGTCTCCTAGTTCTTTTAGTTTTTTCCTGCCTATTCGACATCCATAGGGGTTTCTGATTTAGTTAGTGTTGTTTTAATGGGCGGAACAGCGAGGTCATCTGTCCCTACACATTTAAATAATAATAATAATTTAATTAATCCAGCCAATGGCCTTTTATTTTGATTTCAGGATGGCCGAGGTGGGATTTGATCCCACGCTCTCCCGATGCCAGCGGGCCAGGAGGTAGCACTTTCGGCCACAGCGGGCTACTAGACTTTTAATGTGTAAGCTTGGAAGTGCGTCGCACCTGATTGCCTAAATTAATGCAGTATGGGCATTTTAAATTATTTGGGTCCACTTCATGGCGTAGTAACTAGCATTCTTGGCTGTTACCACGGAAGTCCGGGTTCGGTTCCTAACTCTGCTGAGAAATATAATTCTGGACTAAGGTCTGGAACAGGGTACTACACTCAACTGAGGAGAGATGGTTTCGATTCCTACCTAATTCATTCTGGTAGTGGTTCTCCGTGGTGAATGCCGGAAGTTACCTAAATTAAGTCCACGGTCGCCTCCTTCCCAAATCCTACCCTCAGCTACTAGTATACACACTAGCACAGACAGTAAAAATCATGTTGTTGTTGTTGTTGTTTCATTTGAGGGGCTTGGACATCGTGGTACTTGGGTGTGTGTAGAATTTGTCTGCTAATCTGTATTATTGTGGTTTCTGTAGTATTGTGTGTATTTGTTACTTAGGTGAGGATAGGGAAGGAGGCTGCAGTGTCCATAAGATAGGGATCATCCCAGCATTCGCCTGGAGTAAATGTGGGGAAACCACGGAAATCCACTTCCAGAATGACCGAGGTTGGAATGGCACACACCTCTTCTCAGTTTCGGGTCACGTGGCTGAGTGCACCCCGTTCCAGATCCCAGACCAGAATTAAATTCCTTGACAGAGACGGGAATCAAACCCGGACCTCAATGGTGACAGCCAAAAATGCTAACCACTAGACCAGGAATTTTTCACCAACGTCAATTATCTCTTAATTTATCATTAAAGGTTACTTAACTTAGCACAAGCATTTCATCAAACAGTAACACTCGTTAACTTACCACTAACAAGCAATTACGTTAAATGGGCAAATCTGACCACTCAACTCCCTAAAGCATCGTTAAAGTAGAGGGAATCAGTTGAACTCTACCTCGCGCATCTTGCAATGGCGGGAAATTCATTTGTTTCCGAGTTTGACACGAACTTTCATCCAAATGAATAACATATGATTATGACAATGGAATTATAAAATATCACACTTGTTACTAATTCCAAGAAAGGAGAATAGGAAGATAATTATATCCCAAGTGGGCCTCGAACCCCTTCCAGCTCTGTAACTGAAACTCGGAAACTGCAAAGCAACCACTTACGCTACGAAGACAAAGGGGAGTGTGTGTACTATTTAGCTAAGTAAACATTGTATACACAGAACTGCCACTTCTCTCATATGAGTCGTCCAGTTGCAAAACTCGTGTAGTCCATTTGCGAATAAGAATCATTTTCATGAGAAACGTTTCTCTGGACTTTGCCTCACGTATCTTTTGTGTTTGTTGTTTTCTACTTTTTCTTTTTGCTTTGTGGGTTTGGATTATGGTTTTGTGTTTGTTTTGTGCTTTTGCTTTTGAATTTTTCTTTTTGCTTTTCTTTCTTGGTTTTGGTTTTGTGTTTGTTTCCTGCTTTTGCATTTTTTTGAATGTTGCTTTGTGTTTCTTGTTTTTTGCTTTCTGCTTTTGCTTTTGTTTTCGAATTTTCTTTTTGCTTCGTCTTTTTTGTTTTTGTTTTTATGTTTGTGTTCTGGAAAATCAAAATAAAAAAACACAACAAAATCAAAATGAAACAAAACAAAATAAAACAAAATAAACAAAACAAAATAAAAACAAATAAAAATCAAAACAAAAAATAAATAAAACAATTTAAAACAAAATAAAACGAAGTAAAATAAAACAAATCAAAATCAAAATAAAACAAAACAATATAAAATTAAATTAAACAAAACAATATAAAACAAAATAAAATACAGTAAAATAAAATAAAATAAACGAATTAAATAAATAATTACGATATGATCCTTATTCACAAGTGGATTAAACGAGTTTTTGCAACTGGAGGACTCATATCATATTAAGCGTTTACCAGGAATAAGGTCTTCTGTATTTCCCTTCCTTTATATGTGTTCCAGAAAATCTCGAGGAAATATCACAAACAATGATCAGTGCTACACGCTTCATGATCTGTCTGCCATGTTTCTCCAGGATGAAACCGAGTCTACGCTTGCGCGAGAGCCGTTAAACTTGTTTATGTTCGACGATGTCGAAATGTTAATATTATACGTCAGAAAACTGTATCATAATGATGGCCATCATAGTACTGTTTTTCATTATGAGACAGTTTCTCCAGCCAATCAGAGCTCATTCATTGACCAATTAGGTAAGGATAGCTTCGCGCATGTGTTCAAAATCCAACATGTCGGGCATGAATTACATGATTTGGAAGTTGAAATTGGATATCGGATCAACCATTGTAGTTACAATCCCAAACACAAAGACAAAATCAGCACGAACCTTTACGGTGTCAAGAAAATACTATGACATATGCAAGAAAGTTATGAATCTACGTCCAGAAGTTAGCAACACTGCATCCTTCTATATAAATTACCGACATGGAAAGTGCACCGTCCCATATGTTCGCGTAAATAAACTGGCGAATATGAGACAAGAAATAGCACTGTACCTTAATATCCCCAACACCAATTTCTACACAGCGTATTGCTTTCAAACGACTTCGGTGACAATATTAGTGATTGCTAGTTCTGATCGGCGTTAGACATCATGCAGGCTGTAAACAACACCATTGCCAAGCAAAGTAAATAGTCTCTGCTTTCGAAATTCTTTGACCCACGCATGCGCTCTGTTCAGTCAGCAAACCAGCCAGCGCGCTCTGTTCACTAACTGAAGTAACTGAATCCCAAGATATTTATGAATATTTATGTTAAAACATATAATAAAGTTATAATTATCGTCGAACATAAACAGTCGTATTCAAATCCCCTATAATGGTAATTAAGACACTCGTATGGAAATTATAAAACTCGTACGCTCATTTTATAAACATACTCGTGTCCTAATTATTGCCATTATAGGCTCGTTGCATAATGTACCAATAATTAATTTACGAATCCGAATGGCCTCGTGAAATGTATCGACGCTAACCATTCATTAAATCTCATATTTAGGTTCAATAGGAATAAATTAACTAACTTATCGTTAGTAAAGAGTTGATAAACAAGTAGTTCCGTTAAGAACTAAATAGCCTATTTTCATATATCCTGCTTACGTTAATTGCCTCTATCAACATACAAAATGTCAGTTTGATTGCTGTAATTATATTCGTTGATATTGAGAACAGTCTAAATATTTCGCATGTTCGCCGCCATGTTGGATTTGTATATATGTAGGTCACGGACTTATGTACTATTAAATGAAGATTATTGCGTAGGTTTATTATTCTAACTTCAATCGCATGATTAGGACACAAGAAATAAAAACGAGTTTTGAAATTTCGCACAGCCGCTTTCTTGAGGTTATGAAAACAATTGAACTAAATTAGATGTCAATTGATTAAACTTTGTATAAGCATTGACCGTACCAAGTTTCACTGCGCTCATATGGTTAAATTGCGAGAAACGCCCATTTCAAAATGTAAATTTCACGTCGCTGCCATGTTGTATTTGTGCCCAGCAGGTTATTTGAAGTCCCATAGGTGAACTTATGTTAATAGTTTTTATCAACATAAAAGATTGCAGTTTGATTGCTGCCATAGATTAGTAGACAAATGAGAACCGTATAAATATTTCGGATGGTCACCATAGAGTTATGCATTATTACATGACAATTAATGCATAGGTTCATTACTCAAACGTTGACTTCTATCGCATGATTAAGGTACGAGTAATATAAACTTAATTTTAAAATTTCGCACAGCCGCCATCTTGAGATTAAGTAAACAATTGAACTTAATTAGATGTCAGTACATGACAGTGTGTATAAACATTTGATGTGCCATGTTTCACTGCACTCGGATTGTTAAATCGCGGGAAGTGTATAATTAAATGTTTCACCTCCGCTTGGCCACCATGTTCGTTTTGTACTTAACAGCCTTTTGAAAAGCATATAGGTGAACTTCTAGTAGTGCCTTTTGTAACCATACAAAATTTCAGGGTGATATCGGTAATAGTTCCGGAGATATTGATTGCAGGTGAAATATTTTGCACAGCCGGGGATGGATTGGTGAGGCGTAATAACATTTTAAGGTCACGGTCGAGGTCGGAATAAATAGTACTATGTCCTTACTGAGTTTCATTGAGATCGCTTCAGCCGTTTAAATTTTATTAGGGTGACACACACACACGCACACGCACACACACATATACGAACACACGGACAAAAGGTGATCTCATAAGCCTATTATTTCATCGGCTAAAAACTGCCCTAAAACTGGTTTCTTGGTGGAAATGTCAAGAAGGTTGTAAAGTTAGATATGAAATGTTAAACAAGGAGCTGTATATGAAACATTCTCGTTGAGGCTGAGTAGTTGGCAGTAACCGCACGCACATCTGCAGACGGTGATAAACTTTGAGAGTCAACCAATGGAGCGGAATGCCCGAGATTCAAACAAGCATGAAATGAGCTAGTGGAAGAAAAAGTCTCTGAACCACTAACAGACTGACGTAACAGACTGGATCACACACGACGTTAGACACACATCAATAGTAATGCACGCTTTCACATACAAGGCACATCCAGAAATTAAGTTTCCTTATTGTAATATGAGTTTTTGAATGGTATGGACTCCGTCTTACAGAAAGAATTCATGATGAAAATTAATAAATGTAAAACAAAAATACTGGAATGCAGCCGAAATAAATCAGAAACCTCTATGGAGATCAAATTGACAGGTGAAAAGCTGAAGGAAGTAGAAGACTTCTGTTACTTAGGAAGTAGAATAACCAGTGATGGACGAAGCAAAGAGGATATAAAAAGTAGGTTGGTTCAGGCAAAGAAAGCTTTTCTACAAAAAAGGAATCTGCTGACATCGAATATAGATTTAGGTATTAGGAAGTCATTTTTGAAAGTCTTTGTCTGGAGCGTAGCACTCTGTGGAAATGAAACTTGGACTCTTGGTGCAGCAGAAAGGAGGAGAATTGATGCGTTTGAAATGTGGTGTTACAGGAGAATGATGATCAAATGGGTAGATATGGTTACAAATGAAGATGTATTAAGACGACTGGGAGAGGAGAGATGTTTCTGGTGACTGCTAATGATGAGAATAGATAGGTTGGTAGGAATCATACTAAGACACCCAGGAATAGCAAGCTTAGTTATGGAAGGAAGGGTCGAGGACAAGAACTGTAGGGGTAGACCAAGGTTAGAATATGTTAAACAGATTGCCTCAGATGTAGGGTGTGGTAGTTATGTAGGAGATGAAACGATTAGCTCAGGACAGGGAGGCATGCAGAGCTGCATCAAACCAGTCAAAAGACTGAAGACTCAAACAACATATTGTAATATGTAGCCTATACAGCCGCATGTAAACTAAGGAATACTAATTCTATCCTATTTACAGATGAGCTAGAAACTTGAAAGTTGGTAAACGTACTGCTTTTACCCTTTAACTGACGGGAAAATTCCAAAAAGTTCAAAATTTTCATTTAGAAAAAAAAAATGGTGGACGGAAATTAAACGTTGCAGGACTGTGGAGGTAGCCTATAGTCCTGCTAAACAGTTACTGCATGTAGTACCCCATTAGGCGAGAACTACAAGTAGGCCTATACTCCAATTACTTTCATTATTTCAGTCGGTCAAAGAGCTATTTCGATTTGGGCTTTTTATCATTTTAAATGATCTTGTCAACTTTGTCGTTACGCTGGGGTCTGGCGTTACGTTACGGTGAAGGGACGAAATGTACCCAGATGCACTGAGGTGTGTGACGTCATAGTAGGCCTACCGCATGGTGCATGTGTTCCCCGACAATCTCTACTTCGTCAGTATAAGAAAAAAATCCCCGATTCTTGGATTTCACGGGTAATCTCGAGAACCACTGGATGGATTTTGATGCGGTTTTCACCATTCTGTAATGGATACCTCGAGGAAAGATTCTGTTGAAAATAATTTATGTATTATCAAAGGAAGCCAAGCAGTAACGATTTCAGTGAAAAAGTCGATAACAAACCTCGCGTCCGTGCGCATCTTAAGCTTACGCTGGGTAAACCGTTAACAATATCAATATACTATGAGCGTAAGAATTGGTCAGCATGAAAAGTTCTACAGAAAAGTCCGGGAGAGCATATCTCTATCTTCAATACATCGCCCACTATAAGTGTTTTTAGACTGGATGGAAGGGGCACGTCCCCGTGCGCTCAGGTGAGCGTGACGGCATCCCGCGCGCTTGACCATGCTTTGCCCTTGGTTTGCACTTGCCGTTCGCGAGTAATTTGAAACAAGATAAGCAAGATAAGTATTATGCAGATAATTTTCTAACATGTCAAGAGTCTTTGGCTTCGAGCGAAGCGAGAAGCCTCCAGCCTTTCTAGCATTTTTCAGCATTTGTAGCATTTAAAATGATACAAAGTCTAGTCTTTCAGACTGACTGTCACTTTTTTTGGACAAGTTTCGCAACTATTTTCCATACTTCCATTCAGGCTCCAAACTTGGCAGGCGTATAGAAATGGTAAAGCTGTACAAATTTATTCATAACTAGCAGAAGTACCCATTCTTCGAACGGTCGTCGGTATTAATAACCAGACGTAATCAATTGAGCTACTGTTGCAATGGTTAGGGGCTTGGAACCTGTTTGTCGACAAAGATAAATGATTAGTTGAAATATGCTCTGAAACTAATTTACCAAACGTGCACTTCCTGACGTGAAAATAAAATTGAAAACCACGTAGATGAAATGCAATACACGTCACATAAAAACTGACCCTCACTGTTGTGTCAAGTGCGCATCCAGAGGAAGACCGCTTTAATAAATTATAAAGGCTTGTGGTGCATGAAAATTCAGGTTTTTTAGCCTCCAATGGCCCAAATTCCTAAAAGCAAAAAAAATAAATAAAAAATACACTATTTCAATTCAGGAATTTTTGAAAATATTGTTGCTGTTTGAAGATATAATAGACCTACTGTACGACACATCGCACGTTTAAGTCTTGTGAAAAAATCGAGGGTACCTCTTGACCCCCTTAAGCGCATTGATGAATTTTACAGTTTTTGTTGGTTCCGTGATAACCTTATAGCCATTTGCAAACTTTCACAAAAATGTAATAAATAGAGTGGCATTACTTCTTGCAGAAATAGATGGAAAGTTGGATATACCTTTTTGAGACACTGTTGTCATGGTTACTGGCTTGCATTCCTACATTAGTTTATTAAATTAAATTAGTTTTCTGGGAATATCTCAGAAACTCTTGGTTTTAGAGCATTAAAGTGCAGTTTTCGGGGACCCTTTACGGCTGTTTAGAGGCCCCGAGGTTTTTTTTCTGACACCAAGGGGCTGAAAATGAGCTTTGTCTCGTCGTTGTAGGCCATAGTATCATCATCATCATCCTCTTGCACAGTCTCCAGCCACTGGCCGGGTCTGTTTGGAACACAGGCCCTCCAACGTCTTCTGTCTTCCCACCATCTCTCAGCCTCCACCCCTGTCCAGTCTTCTTCTCTCTTCTTCACGCTTTCTTCGATCCCTTTCAGCCACCTGTCTCTCGGTCTTCCTCTCGGTCTTCCTCTCGGTCTTTTTCCTTCCCACTTCGTATCGTGTATCCTCCTGGGTATCCTCTTAACCTCCATTCGTTTTACATGTCCATACCATCTAAGTCTAGATTTCTCTATACCATCCCGTAATGGTTCCTCCTTTATTAATTCTCTGGTCCTCTCATGTCTTATTCTGTCCATCTTTGTAGCTCCAATACTGCTTCTCAAGAAACTCATCTCACTGGCCTGTATTTTGCTCTTCTCCCTTCCTTTCATAGCCCAGGTCTCCGAGGCATACGCCCGGATAGGGGCATAGTACGTCCGATATATGATCTTTTTTATGTTCTGAGGGACATCCTTGCTCCATAACATGCTTCTCACTCTCCTCCGGAATTCTTCTGCCTGTCTCTCCCGCTCATTTTTTCTCTATCGTTTCTTCCATTATCTTGTATCAGGCTTCCCAGATACTTGAAACTCTCCACTTTCTTCAGCTGTTCCCCACCAATTGTTATTCCCGTTGTGGTTCTTTCCTTCTTCCTTGTTGTGATCACCATCTCACTCTTATTTAGGCTAAATTTCATCCCATATCATTGTATTATTCCTTCCCACACGTCCAACTGTTCCTGTACCTCCTCCTCCTTGTTTCCCCAAATTATCAAATCATCCGCTAACACCATTGCTTTCATCTTTCCTTCCCCTATTACTTGTGCCACTCGGGTCATTATGTCATCCATCACCACAATGAAAAGTAACGGTGCCAGTGCACTTCCTTGTTTCAGGCCGTTTCTCTGTTCCACCCAGTCCGATCTCTCTCCTCCCTATTTCACACAGCTCACGCTTTCCTTGTACATCTCCTTTATCCTCCTTATAGTCCATTTTACTACTCCTCTATCCTCCAGGGACTTCCATACTTTGTTTCTGCATACACTGTCATATGGTTTCTCAATGTCCAGGAAGGCCATCAGTAGATCTGTTCCATACTCACAGTGCTGTTCTTGTAACTGCCTTACAGCAAAAGTCAAATCCACTGTGGACCTTCCTGCTCTGAAGCCATGTTGTTCTTCCCTCATCCCTCCTTCTATCCTTGTCCTAATTCTCCTTTCCAAACATTTCCCAAACATTTTTGCACAATGACTCATCAGTTTTATTCCCCGATAGTTTCTGCATTCTGTTCTACTACCTTTCTTGAAGAACGGGAAAATTATTCCCTTTTTCCAGTCCTCTGGGGTCTTCCTTTCCGTAGTGTAATAATAATAATAATAATAATAATATAACAATATAGGGATAGGGATATAATAGACCTTCCGTAGCACACCAGCACGTGTAAATTGCGTGAAAAAATTCTAGAGTACCCCTTGACCCCCTTAAGCGCATTATATGTATTGATGAATTTTACAGCTTAATTTGGTTCCGTTATAACCTTCTAGCCGTTTGCAAACTATCTCAGTAATGTAATAAATGGAATTGTATTGCGTCTTACAGCAATAGATGGACCTGTGAGTTTCTGTTGCTATGGTTACCGGCTAGCTTCCTTTCATTATTGTATTAAAAGAAATTTATTTTCTGGGAATATCTCAAAAACTGTTGGTTTTAAGGCCTTAACATCCGAGTTTCGTTTCTCACATTGAGGGGCTGAAAATGAGCTTTGTCTCGCCCTTCTACGCCTATTTCAGCAAGTATTTTAAGGGGGTAGGCCCCCTTTTATGAGAGGTACAGAGAAGAGTTACATCAATGATTAGTGTCGTGCTTCTGAAGGATATCTGTACCAAATTTTACGTTGATCCACTCAGCCGTTCTCGAGTTATAAGGACACAAAACATTGTCCACAGACAGACAGACAAACAAACAGACAGACAGACAGACAAAAAAATTAATTTCGCACGCATCCGTCATAAAACAGTCTGAAACGCGTAAATAACGCAAATTTCCGTAGAAATTTAGAAAAAACAGACAAACTTTCATTCTTAATTATATAGAGAGAGATAGAGATATAGAGATGTTGAATTTTGGGCTTATGCCGTGTTTTATTATATAAAATTCGACGCGTTTCGAAAGAAACCATGTCTTTCTTTGTCAGGATTAATCTGAAATACAACAAACAGAGACACCACGTCGCGACTCACTAAGATATCACCCGGCTGAAGTGTTATACGAGGGTAATTACAAAGTAAGGTCCGATTTGCCGTAAATATTTGAAAGCGGCGCCAAGGGCAAAACACGCATGCGCGCCGACTCCTGACATGCCTTGCGCGGCATAAGCCGCCAGTAGCGTTGTTACTGTTGCTGTGTGCTGTTGATAGTGTCAGTTCACAATGTATAAGACAATTAATCAGCCCGCCGATTGTGAAGTAAGGGCAGTGATACGGTTTCTGCCTGAAAGAAACATTTCTGCGGCAGAAATTCATCGGCAGATTACTGAAGTGTACGGTCCTAACATAATGAGTGACAGTAAAGTGCGCAAGTGGGTGCGAGCCTTTAATAAAGGACGGGAAAATGTGCAAGATGAACCCCGCTCTGGCAGACCATCAGTGATTTTAGACGAGTTGGTTCATGCAGTTGACGACAAAATTCGTGAAGATCGGCGATTCACTATTTCAGAGACAACGATCAATAAATCCGCCTACTGCAGTACCCTGACTAAACTTCGACGTGCAATCCAGAATAAGCGACGTGGTCTTTTGTCGTCTGCAGTGTTGTTGTTGCATGACAATGACAGATCCCATACTGCGAATGACACGCAAAATCTAATCAAGAAATTTGGATGGGAACAGATTGACCACCCACCGTACAGTCCGACTTGGTGCCAAGTGATTTCCACCTGTTCCGCTACCTACAGTAAAGGAGTTTCTTGGCGGCATGCACTTCGACACGGATGATGAAGTGAAAGAAGCTGTAAAAGACTGGTTAGCTTCGCAGGCGGCCGAGTTCTACGACTTACTGTAGGCATTCAAAACCTTGTGGAACGAAGTGACAAATGTGTAAATAAGTATGGAAATTATGTAGAAAATAGAGAAAGACGTAAGGAATGCCAATAAAACAATTGTGTTGGAAACAATTTTGATTTTGGATGTTTTTTTTAACCGGACCTTAGTTTTGGAATAGCCCTCGTAGCTTTCAACTTTTCAACGAAGTGTGTGGAATCCTTAATGTACGAAGGCGTGTTACCCAGAAGCGGGTAAAACAATGACTGAATTGGTGTTACATTAGGGACAAATGTCCATCAAACGAAATGTGGACCTGCCCCTAAACTTTCTGCAAGCACTCTATATGTCATGAGACACTGCACTGAGCACTCTACGCCTCTCAACTTTTGCTACCAAACGCCACCGTCAACGACCACCAGTTCTGAACTTGGTTACTAGATGCCACCACAGTTGGCTCCTGGCGACGAACGTTGGAACCTAAGAGCGTCCGTGAAATCTAACCTATAATTTTGCTTCACATAAGTGTAATTAGTGGAAGGTTTTTTATCATTCCATGAATCTATGACATGGGACCGACGGCTTTACTTCCCCTAGTTATTGTTGTTTTAAGGGGAGGAACTACGAGGTCATTTGGCCCTAATTTTTGATGTGTAACATCTTTCCACTCGGTAGCTGGACATTTTGTGGGAGTGATTTTGGAAAAGGGACGGAAGTGGATGGGACGGAAACAATGAGCGCGCATGATGGCGGAGATCGGTACAACGACGTACTGTAGGCCATGTGGCTATGGGGAATGTATATCGCATACAGTTTAGTTCAAGGTTTGGAGACCTCATTTAAGATATTCCTACAGTAAATCATCTTCAAGCTGTCGTTCTTTGGTGTGAAAATATTCATTATATCATATTTGCTGAAAACAATTACGATTTATTAAATCTTCATACTTTTGCTGTATTCTTATTTAATGTAAGCACTCGATGTACTGTCGGCCATGTGGCTATGTGGAATCTATATCGCATCAACAAACACTCCAAACAACGTAGGAATTCAGTATATTAACGCCGACTACTAACAATGATTGAAACTTCGTTGGTCTAAACATATCACTGGAAGAAACACATTTAATATACCTTCAACACACCTAATTTTTTATCGCACCTATACTTGGCAGTGCGCTGATCGGCAAAAAGAGGCCATTTTCACTAACATCGCTGGAATGGGATCAGTAACTGGCCGGTATAGAGCGCAGCTCGCATCAAGTAGGCAGTGGATTGCTTCCGCCACGGCAAATAATAATTATGATTCATTACGGTCAGGATTTGGCACTGGAGTTTTACAAGCAGTTATTTCAATGACCAACAGAGTTCACTGTCAACAAGGGATTTGCGCTTGGGACACACATAGTAGGATAACATGTCACATGTTACACATCATATGCGACCACTGTAAGGCTCGTATATTTTTTTACTTCACCTCCGTAGGAAGGCATACTGAGAGAATTTTAACGCTCTTAAAAATCCGACGACTTCGGCCGGGTTTAAACCCGCGATCTTGGGCATAGAAGCTCAGCATGCTACCAACTACGCCACCGAAGCCGCCTAGGTTTACTTTAAAAGAGAAGAAATAGGGAAACTTAATTTTTGGGTGCTCCTCGTATTTCCAGTTGGGCTTTATAATTTAACTACAATTGGGTACACCCAAGTTCATTTGAGTTCATTTAAATTGTGTACCCTTGAGCTGTTCCCATAAAGCGACCGACGAGCTCAACTCTCATTACCAGATGTGTTCTATCAAATATCCACAGGCGTGATCTATGCGTGAAATTGAAGGCTTTGCATGCATTGTAACTGCTTCAATTCCAGAAAATGAACCCGTTTCATTCCAAGCTAATTACAGTAGCTAGCGTGCGGCGGACATGAGCAATACTAACTTATTATCGCGGGGTAAACACGGGATTGAATGCGTCTCGCATTATTAATTATTGCATCAGCGGTTGCGAGGTGTAGCAGTTGCTTTCATGTAGCTGATCAAACAATACGAGCTGTGGGATTTCAAATGAGTAACAAATGATCTGAATGCCATAAATATCAACGCTGTTCCCTGCGCTTTGGGAATAACTCCCACTCGTCCCTAATTAGAGCCCTGCAAATTCCCATTTCAGCCCGTTAACAAAACCGGGATGTTTTATACTACGCCTACAATGTAGAGTGCAGCAGCTGCAAAAGCAACATCAGCATGAGAGAAAAACTTAACAAATGACCATCCGAAAAGGGGGAAACATACTTTACTACATGGACAATCCATTGGAAAGAGTCAACGCATTCAGGTACTTACGCTTTACACTTCAGAGTACGACGTCATTGTTGTCTGATGAGCCAGCCTGGTGTCCCATGCGAAACTCCACACAAGACACGGCACAAACCGAGAACAATTGCAGAGTTTTAATTCACCGGCCGTGAAAGCCATTACATAAAAATGCATGGAACGTGAATGGCCTTCTATTCGGAGCTCGTGGAACATCTTATAAGTTCGTCGTGGATATCCTCAAGAAGCTTGGCATCATCGAGGATGATCTTGAGAAGATCTGCTTGGGCGTATTGAGAGCTTCACTCAAGAAGCTACATAACCACTTATATGGTATATCGTAATGACTTATGTACTGTAGAGCCAACAATGTACCTACACTGTATTCTGGATCTTTATGGTCTCCCGGAATGCCGGGCGGATGTCCTTCAGGAAATATATATTGTTACGTGCCACCCCCTAGTGGCACTTTTGTTAACTGGATTACGGTAGGGGTACAAAGCACAACACCAATTACTGCTTAAAGAAATAATTAACTTTATTGTGGCCAGAAAATTACACTAATCAGCACACACAAGCAATTAGGAGCCTTCTCCAGTTTCCTCAAATCTCTTCCTTATGCGCTCTTGGCCCCTTTCACTTGCAACAGACCACAGAAGTTAATCCGTCCTAATGAGTCCGGTGGCCTTGGCAGAAGCTACCTGCCCCTCTTCCTCAGGTAAAACAAATACAGTACTTACGAGCACTTGAAGTACGCTGTTCACAAGCTGGGAGAAACAATGTCACAGGATTTCGACACCACAATATCTGACACTCAGTGAAAGCACACTTACTCAGAACACGGCAGTCCCCTGTATGTTCCTCACTTCGCCGCTACACTAGGGGTTTCGCAAGTCACCACACTTCTGTCGCACAAGATAATCGCTCGCACTAGCTCGTAAAACACAACAACAACTGCTTCACGGGTCACTCTTATATAGCAGGCCGGTGACTCAATAAATGGTTCTAGATCCATCCAGAGTCCACGGCTTCTCGAAGTTTCCACCGCTGGTCCAGTCACGAATCTTCTGGACTATCCCTTTGTCTGTAGTAGCCCTGTTGCATAAGGCGCGCGCAATACAGGAGGCAAGCCACAGCCCAGCCCCTGGGGCAGTTGTGACTCAAGCGGCGAGCGATGACACAAACTCACAGCCGTAACACCACCCCCTTCCTAAAAAGGCTGATCGTCCCGATCAATCATTGGTCCGTCTGTGTCCCTCCGTAGGCTGCCAGGCGATCTCGATGCACGATCTTGATCTTCGCCCTCGGGCTCCGCTGGATCCTGTAGACGACATCGTTGATCCGTTTCACGACTCGGTACGGGCCCTCCCAGGACTTCTGCAGTTTGGGTGACAGGCCTTTCTTCCGTAATGGGTTGAAGAGCCAGACCAGGTCGTCCTCGTGGAATCCGCCGGCATCCGTCTGCTGGTCGTATCGGGTCTTCATTCTGTCGGTCTCGATCCGCAGTTTCCTCCTCGCGAACGCGTGCACGTCCTCCAGTTGGTCGACCAGTTCTTGACAATACTGGCTTACCGGGATCGGATCATTCCCAGGTCGGCCAAAGGCAAGATCGACAGGTAGACGGAGCTCCCTCCCAAACATGGCCCGGGCTGGTGTGCACCCGGTGGCTTCATGCACGGCGGCGCGGTAGGCCAGGAGAAATAGTGGAAGATGTTTGTCCCAATCCCTCTGGTGCCCGCTGACGACTATTCGAAGATGGTTCTCGATGGTGCGATTGAATCGCTCTACCATCCCGTCGGACTGAGGGTGTAGTGGCGTTGTCCTTGTCTTCCGGATTCCCAGCAGCTGGCATAGGTTCTGGAACACCTGCGACTCGAAGTTCCTCCCTTGGTCGGAGTGCAGCTCCTGGGGTACTCCGTACCGGCTGACGAATTCCTTCACCAGGGTCTCTGCAATCGTCGCGGCTTCTTGGTTAGGGAGCGCATACGCCTCTGGCCATTTGGTAAAGTAGTCGCTGACGACTAATATGTAGCGGTTCCCTGCCTCGCTTAACGGGAATGGCCCAGCAACATCGATGGCCACTCTCTCCATGGGGCCGCCCACGTTGTAGGTCTTCAGTGGACCCCGTCGTCTTCGTCCTGGGCCCTTGCTGGCTGCGCAATCGTGGCACCTCGCGCAGTGGTTCTCCACGTCTGTTCGGCATCCGATCCAGTAGAACCGCTCTCTCAGCTTCTCCAGGGTCTTCTTTATCCCTAGGTGTCCACCAGATGATCCTCCATGAACTTCCTTCAGGACTTCCTCCGTCATAGCCTTTGGAACGACGACTTGTTCCCGAGATGTCTTCCCGTCGGTGCTCTCCCAGGTACGGCAGATGAGGCCATCCCTTACAATCAGCGAGTCCCACTGTGCCCAGTAGGACTTAAACTTTGGGCTGCAGTCACTCACAATGTTCCACCCGGGTCTGGGGACACAGGCCCTCTTCCATTCGGCTATCAGTCCCAGGTCATCATCCTCTGCTTGTGCCCGCGTGAAAGATTCGCGGCTCCAGTTCCCTTGAAGTTCCACAGTAGTCCGTCGGCACAGTATCCCGGTGTTCTCCTCCCTTCGGGCACAGAAGGTGCAGTCTTCGGGGCACGGTCTTCGTGACAGGGCGTCGGCGTTAGAATGCAGTTGGCCTTTCCTGTGCTGAATCTCAAAGTTGTACTGTTGAAGTCTCTCTAACCACCGCGCGAGTTGACCCTCGGGCTGCTTGAAGTTCAGGAGCCACCGCAGGGATGCATGGTCGGTCCTGATGAGAAATTCTTGCCCGTACAGGTACTTGTGGAAGTGTTCAATGGTCTTCACGATGGCGAGCAGCTCCTTCCTGGTGACGCAGTAGTTCCTTTCTGGCTTTGACAAGGCCTTGCTGAAGTAGGCCACTACTCTCTCCTCGCCGTCCACTACTTGCGACAGGATCCCCCCTATGCCAAAGTCGCTGGCATCGGTATCGACGATGAACCTTGTTCCAGGTCTGGGGTAGGCCAGAATAGGCGCGGTGCACAGAGCCTGCTTGAGTTGTTCGAAGGCACTGTGGCATTCTGCTGTCCACGCGAAGAGTTGGTCCTTCTCAGTCAGTCGATGTAAAGGTTTGGCGATGTCGGCGAATCCTCTCACGAAGCGACGATAATAAGTGCAGAGTCCCAGGAAGCTTCGTAGTTGCGACTTGTCCTTCGGAACTGGCCACTCCCTCACAGCTGCGGTCTTCTCTGGGTCGGTGCGCACCCCTTCCTCGGAGACGATATGCCCAAGGTACTGGACCCGCTTCTGGAAGAGCTGACACTTCTTGGGGCTCAACTTCAGCTGGGCAGCCCGTAGCTTCAACAAGATCTCCTTCAGGTTGCTGTAGTGCTCCTCGAAGCTCCTCCCCAGAACGATGACGTCGTCTAGGTATACCAGGCAGGTCTTCCAGTGTAGTCCCCTCAGAATGGACTCCATTAGCCTTTCGAAGGTTGCAGGGGCGTTGCACAGACCGAATGGCATGACGGTGAACTGCCAGAGCCCGCTGCCCACAGAGAACGCCGTTTTCTCGCGGTCCTTAGGGTGGACCTCCACCTGCCAGTAGCCACTCTTCAAATCCAAGGTGGAGAACCATCTTGATCCTGATATGGTGTCCAGCGTGTCGTCGATCCGGGGTAGAGGGTAGCTGTCCTTCTTCGTGACGTCGTTCACCCGCCTGTAGTCCACGCAGAACCTGGTGGAACCGTCCTCCATCTTCTTCAGGTCCTCCGCTAACTTATTTTGACCGTCTTCCATCTTCTTCTGGCCGTCTTCTAATTTGCAAGTTAGCTCCCTGGTTAAATTCTTCTGGCCATCTTCTAATTTAGCAGTTAGGTCCTCGGCTAACTTCTTCTGGCCGTCCTCCATCTTCTTCTGGCCGTCCTCCATCTTCTTCAGGTCCTCCGCTAACTTATTTTGGCTGTCCTTCAGGTCCTCTGCTAACTTCTTCTGGCCATCCTCCATCTTCTTCTGGCCGTCTTCCATTTTGGCAGTTAGGTCCTTGGTTAAATTCTTCTGGCCGTCCTCCATCTTGGTTTCCATGCCATTTAACTTTTCTAGCAGTGCTGCCAATTTCTCCTCCATTTTAGTTGTTTGTCTTGTAAAGGGCATGCACTCACAGGAAAATTAGAGAAAATGACCTGCTCGGGTTTTGAAACCAGGACCGTCAGGTGTTGTGCTTGAGTTCGTAATCCGGCTTCTGACACCAGTTGTTACGTGCCACCCCCTAGTGGCACTTTTGTTAACTGGATTACGGTAGGGGTACAAAGCACAACACCAATTACTGCTTAAAGAAATAATTAACTTTATTGTGGCCAGAAAATTACACTAATCAGCACACACAAGCAATTAGGAGCCTTCTCCAGTTTCCTCAAATCTCTTCCTTATGCGCTCTTGGCCCCTTTCACTTGCAACAGACCACAGAAGTTAATCCGTCCTAATGAGTCCGGTGGCCTTGGCAGAAGCTACCTGCCCCTCTTCCTCAGGTAAAACAAATACAGTACTTACGAGCACTTGAAGTACGCTGTTCACAAGCTGGGAGAAACAATGTCACAGGATTTCGACACCACAATATCTGACACTCAGTGAAAGCACACTTACTCAGAACACGGCAGTCCCCTGTATGTTCCTCACTTCGCCGCTACACTAGGGGTTTCGCAAGTCACCACACTTCTGTCGCACAAGATAATCGCTCGCACTAGCTCGTAAAACACAACAACAACTGCTTCACGGGTCACTCTTATATAGCAGGCCGGTGACTCAATAAATGGTTCTAGATCCATCCAGAGTCCACGGCTTCTCGAAGTTTCCACCGCTGGTCCAGTCACGAATCTTCTGGACTATCCCTTTGTCTGTAGTAGCCCTGTTGCATAAGGCGCGCGCAATACAGGAGGCAAGCCACAGCCCAGCCCCTGGGGCAGTTGTGACTCAAGCGGCGAGCGATGACACAAACTCACAGCCGTAACAATATATACCATCTTTTTGGAAGCCTTCATAGGGAGGTTATGGCTGCTTGAGTTTTAATTCTCGCTGTAAAGAGGCGCTGGTGCGGTTCATAAACAGGGAGGTAGCGCGCAGTTTGCTATTCCTGTGGGGGTCCGGGCGGGGATACCAAGAGCCCGCTGATGAGCCAGCTTGGTGTCCTAGGCGAAACCCCACACAAGACACGGCACAAACCGAGAACAATAGCAGAGTTTTAATTCACCGGCCGTGAAAGCCAATATACCATCTATTTGGAAGCCTTCATAGGCAGGTTATGGCTGCTTGAGTTTTAATTCTCGCTGTAAAGAGGTGCTGGTGCGGTTCATAAATAGGGAGGTAGCGCGCAGTTTGCTACTCCTGTGGGGGCAGGGTGGGGACACCAGGAGCCCGCTGATGAGCCAGCTTCTTGTCCTAGCCGAAAACCCCACACAACACACGGCACAAACATACAAAAAATTGCTGAGTTTTAATTCACTGGCTCTGAAAGCCAATATTCCATCTATTCCTAATTGTTCATTTATGAAATTGGCGTTTGAGTGTGCTTAAATCCGAGGAAGTCATGGTTGTTTGGTTCTTTAGGGGCTGCGACAACGTGGTCTAATAGGCCCGTGTAATTTGGGTGTGTGTAGAATCTGTCTGATTTTTTTGAGAGGGGGGGGGGTGAGGGTAAGAACTCTATTAAATGGGTGGTAGTTTTTTTTTTTTCACAAAAAAAAATATAACTTCAAAAGTAGGATAATAATGCAACATTTTGTTCTGAGAAAATTAATGGCATTGCTACAATATTTCAACTACCATGGTTTAATTTTCATACTTAATTATAATTATTATAGTTTATTTTTAAATTTTAAAAGACATGTATAAATACTTTATTTCTGAAGATTTCTAATAAAAAAGGATCTTCTAAACAAACGTACATTTATTTATTATGTGATTTTGTAGGTACCACTTACATCCAAGAAAACATTCATTTAGAGTTACTAGAATGCATCGCAGTTACCACCTGGCGGTAAACGTTGGAACTAATAGAGCGTTATCAATTCTAACCTACATATTTTGGCTTCACACTAGTGTAGTTAGTGGAAGGTTCTTTCTCATGCCATAAATCTATGACATGGGACCGCCGGCTTTACTTACCGTCAGAAGGAAGGCACGCTGAGGGATTTTTAATGGTCTTAAAAGATCCGACGACTTCGGCCGGGTTTGAACCCGTGACCATGGGTATAGAAGCTTCGCATGCCACCAACTACGCCACAGAAGCCACCTGCGAGGAAGTCATGCCAGTAGAATTACTAGTAAGTTAAAGATCCCCATCAGGGAAAAATTCCAGCACCTCAGTGTCTCTAATAGCCGAAGTAGTTCAAAGGGTCGTAGAACCCGTATTATTATTGCCCTGGCATGACACACATAAGTGCCCATGCTGACTAATAGCGGCACCTTTCCTTTCATTTTAACATTCCGGAAACAGTTAGGTCGTCCGAAGTAAATGACAATATTGTATGTCTACCCCTTATTATTCCCGTTTTTTCCAACGGGGTCGGGGATGAGATGCGATGGAAGTCATTGTGGCGATGGTTTTTACGGCCGGATGCCCTTCCTGACGCCAACCTCATGAGAGGAGTTAATGAGAGATGAAATGAATGGTCGTGAATGAAACTGGGCAAGGATGTGGAAGGAAGCGGCCGTGGCCTGTCAGAAGGTACCGTCCCAGCATTTGCCTGGAGTTGAAAATGGGAAACCACGGAAAACCATTTCAAGGACGGCCGACGGTGGGGCTCGAACCCACGCGTCTACCGAGTCAGCAGAGAGCTTGGTCCCATGACCTAATGCTGCGCTTTAGCCAGCGTAGCCACTACTGTCGGTCCGAAGTAAATGACAATAAAAAATGAAATCTTCTCCGTGCATGATACTGAATATTGCAGGTGCAATGACATTAATTAGCGAATTGCTCTGATAAGCTCTTGTTAATGACGGAAACATTTCTGTATTGTTCAACAATTAGAAATGTACAGTCCATATTTTCAGGTTTCTATTCCAGAGGCAACTAACTGACTTTGTGAAAGAGGCAGTGGCCAAAACAATTAGGCCTCGAAACAAGTACCCACTAAGTGATCATTTATCAAAATAAAGGTATTGATTAGGCGGAACTTTTGCCACAACTATTACTAATTCCTCTGTATTCCATTACTTTTGTTTTACATTTATTGATTTTCATCACGAATTCTTTCCTCAAGACGGAGTCCATGCCATTTATAAAAGCAATTAAATCCTCTAGTGAATCGGCTAAAATGACGATGTCATCAGCAAATCTTCGAGTTGGAATTATATATCCCTGAACTATACGTCAACTTTATTTTTAGCCTACTTTCGATTTTTGCAAAAAATGAAAGTAGACTTATGAGATCAACACAGGGCGAAAAAAGTGTGTCTGTCTGTGTGTGTGTATGTGTGTGTGTGAGTCTGTGTGTGTGTGTCTGTGTGTGTGTGAGTGTGTGTACTCTGAATGTCTGTCCCCCCTATCAATTCGAACACGGTGAATGCGAATTGAACGAAATTTGGTACAAAGGTAGCACTAGCAAAGGACACCTCAGTGTCATGTTTTATATCGCCGCCATCTTTACTAAAACTGAATGGCGGCCACTCAAACGTTCAAAACGTAAAATCAAATAACGACTAACCAAATCATCCGATCTCTACCAAATTTGGTAACAACATACCTTCGTATAGGATGCGTCTTGTGACCAAACTACAAGGTCGTCCGCCATACCATTTCAGGATGGCGGCCGTGCGAATTATGCAAACTTTATAATCCAGATCATGGGACCCACCAGTTCCGATTATCGAGCCGAGAATCATTTTAACTGTTCTAAAGGAAGAGGCACGTTCGAAATTAAAAGTTTATTTTGTAATACTATAGTGCAGACGTGATTTTAAAAAGCTGAGCTGATTCAGTAATAAGACAAGATGGCAGCGGATACCTTGTGCCTGACTTATATTTCACTAATTTGAGTATTGCATGCAATATAGCGTACTGATACAAAATAAATAAACTTTGTATGAAATGCTTTATATATAAATAATATACTCCAGTGATGAAATCGTTTAGTATAAATCATTATTTGCTAACAAGTTCTATCTAAGTCATTTTATATAGAGCGATATTCGTTGACACAATTAGCTCAGTGGTAGAGCGTTAGCCTATCGCTCAAATGCCTATGGTTCAAACCCGATCGGAGCTAGGTTTTTTGCTTGAAATTTTATATGTTTATTGTTTTGTAATGACTCAGATGTTTTAAAATTAAGCGTTATATTGTGCATATTATGGTGTAAAATATATATTTAATTAAAACATAATTCGCCAGCAGATTTACTCGAGACATCTAGCTGCCAAAAAGGTAGTTATTAACTTCCAGATTTTATTGAAAAGTTTCTTCTGGCCGCTAGAATGCACTCGCTCTGTTAGGATTATATTGTTCGATATTTCACCACTAGATATCACGACTAGTCTACGTGGGGCTCCATTGATTACCATTGGCATTCTATGCGCATCGAATTTGAAGAATGACAGGATGATACTACGATACATTTTTACTTTTTATTTTAAAGGGTTTGTAACAGCCTATTTTGCGTTACTTGAAAATGTTATTTGAAGTAAAGAACAAAACGATTTCACATAGTAACTGAATTGAAGCCGTTGGTGTTAGTTTTATTTCAGGCAAATAGCAATCGAAAATATCCACATAGTTTGTATACACACGTCTCTGTAGGTTCATGGAAAGATTTGTTAATTCAATTAGGGTTGTGAAAGCCACGCACAACCAGACGTGTAAAGATGCCTCAACTCAAAGTTGGATGTTGCCCACGGCAGGTCGTATATGTAATAATAATAATAATAATAATAATAATAATAATAATGTTAATGGTTTTACATCCCTTTTAACTACTGCTGCTTTTAGAGACACCGGGGTGCCGGAATTTTGGCCCGAAGGGGATCTTTAACGTGCCAGTAAATGTACTGACACGGCTCCCTCGCATTTGTGCACCCTCAAATGCCAGCTGACTGCGCCGGAATTTTGGCCCGAAGGGGATCTTTAACGTGCCAGTAAATGTACTGACACGGCTCCCTCGCATTTGTGCACCCTCAAATGCCAGCTGACTGCGCCAGGATACGAACCTGCAACCTAGGGCCCAGCAAGCGAGAACGTTACCGCTGAGCCACGCAGCCAGTCCGGTCGATTATGTCTCCAGATCCATAACATTCTTGATATACTTCTTATCATTCTTTCTTCAATGATGGTAGCAGTTTTTATCTAGGTTGTGGCGTTTGGTAGAGGTAAATCGTTTCTAAGGTCTTCAACAAAGAATAGTTCTATTATACTCTTTGATAATAACAACGAGTTATAACTATACTCATACATTTAGGAGAAAGTAGGCTATATGTTCTTTACTGAACATCTTGTTTTCTCTCTAATTTCCTTCATTGCTTGTTCAACGAATAGGTTGAAAAGTATGGGTGATAAGTTTGTAGCCTTGTCTTAAACCTTTCTGAATACCAGCTTCTCTCTCATGTCCTTTGGTTCGAATAACTGCCATCTGTATCCCAGTACTTTATTCCTATCCTTTTCATCTCAAAGGACTTACTCTGGTTGGTTGCTTGGTTCCTCAGTTTAGGGGTTGCGACAACGCGGTGATTAGCCTCGTGTACTTTGGGTGTGTGTAGAAACTGTCTGTTAACCGTTGTTAATTGTGATGGCTGTATTAGTGTATGTTATCTGTTTTTAATTTAAGTAAGAACTACAGACATTGAATTAAAAGTATTTCCTACTTTTCCGCCAAACGCCACCGTCAACGACTACTAGTTCAGAACTTGGTTATTAGACGCCACCGCAGTCGGCTCCTGGTGACGAACGTTGGAACCTAAGAGCGTTGTTCAAATGTTTAACCTACAATTTAGCTTCACACAGGTGTAATTAGTGGATGGTTCTTTAACATACTATAAATCTATGACATGGGACCGCCGGCTTTACTTCCCCTCCGAAGGAAGGCGGATTTTAACGCTCTTAAAAATCCGACGACTTCATTCGGGTTTGAACCCACGATCTTGGGCATAGAAGCTCAGCATGCTACCAACTACGACACCGAAGCCGCCGAACAGCTTACTCTATTCGACGCTATTGAAAGCCTTTTCTAATTCTATCAATGACATGAGCGTTGTCTTATTTTTCTTTATTCTGCCTTTCAAGATCAGCAGGAGACTTATTTGATAATTAGAATATCTCGGAAACTGTTAGGATTGGGGCTCACGTTTATGAGCGTTGTTGTTGTTGTAGTTGTAGTTGTTGTGCGCTCAAAATGTTCAATATTATCATCTCTCCAATTATGGCAGATTTGCTCTGTCTACGACAACTCACCGCCTGTTACGAAATATTCCTCCACGTCCTAATGCTTCTGTTGCGTGTTTAAGACGCGTGCTATTTAAAAGATCAGGCTGATGATAAATTGGTAGAAGAAAGGCAAATATAATTAATCTAATCTCGCATGGTTATTAAGCTAACTAATGGTAACAAATTGCTTCAGTCTTTTTTTACATTCTGTTCTGCATCTACTCGCAACCAGCAGGGCTTGGGCTCGAATCTGAAGTAAATTTATCCCTTTCATCTCAATACGTTTACAGAGGGGTTTTATTTACTGTAACATTAATCAACCTACGTTCATCGAAAAAGATAAGCTGTAGTGCTGAGGTGGAACGGATGTCTTAATATTTAATGCGAAACTCAGATGATTAAAACTGCAGTCCTCGGTAATTTTGGATTCAGTATTAAAAGTCTGACTCAGTACGTGTCCAAACCAAACATTATTAAGGAAACATCTGTTTACGATAACCCAAATTATAAACAGTTATCAATGAAGTCATATGAATCAATAACGTGCTGACCCTTCACGAATTCTCGAGGCACTTTTAAGGGTTTCACATTATTCCTGATAAGTGAAACATTCATTAACCTACTTTTGCTCCGCTTTTTGGTGATTGCTTTGTAAGATAACAGCTACAATACCAATCTCATTAAGATCTCTGTTATGAAATGTAGTATTTTTACTCAATTGATGAATTAAAATAACATACATTAGCATATTAATTTTGTGGAAATACATTTTTTACAAACAACCATCCAACCAAGGCTGACAATTTTGGTCAGTTTTGTGGATCAAGAACACATGATGGACATTCATTCTAATACACTTTATACTTTAGGAGTTACAAGGGAAACGGATTTGAAAAGTACAGTTCTGAGAAAATGAACGTCAAGGTTATCTGACTCGTTAAGTAGCCTGTTTATTGCATAGCTTTTAAAATCATTTTTAAAGCCATTGTCTAGAGCGTGGCGCTCTATGGAAGTGAAACTTGGAGTATTTGTGCAGCAGAAAAGAGGAGAATTGAAGCGTTTGTAATGTGGTGTTACAGGAGAATGATGAAGATCAGATGGGTAGATAAGGTTACAAATGAAGAGGTATTATGACGGGTGGGAGAGGAGAGATGTTTCTGGCGACTGCTAATGAAGAGAAGAGATAGGTTGGTTGGACACATACTAAAACATCCAGGAATAGCAAGCTTAGTTATGGAAGGAAAGGTCAAGGACAAGAACTGTAGGGGTAGACCAAGGTAAGAATATGTAAAACAGATTGGCTCGGATGTAGAGTGTGGTAGCTATGTAGAGATGAAACGATTAGCTCAGGACAGGGAGACATGGAAGGCTCCATCAAACCAGGGAAAAGATTGAAGACTCAAACAATGATGCAGATATTTATCAACTTCTTTCACCAAATTGAGTAAGGTTATACAAGTAGAAGAACTGAATAGCCTAACTTCATATATCCCACTAGTATTTTCCATGAAAATTGTCCTGCCTATTAAAATAGATTTTCTGAGGAACACTTGAAAAATTCTTCGTCTGCAGTCCATATACCTGAATCACAGATAACACACACTAATACAGCCATACAATTAACACCGGTTATCAGACAGATTCTACACACACCCAAAATACACGGGGCTACATGACCGCGTTGTCGCAGCCCCTGAACTAAGGAACCAACCAACTAGCGAATGAGTGTGGATTTTTCTCCGACTTTTCCACACCCATTTCAGGAATATCCACGATTGGTATCTTATTTGAAGTGCTAAAGCACATATCCCAACCCTAAACACAAATAGTCACTGTACACCACAATAACACACGCCATCAGACAACCTCCCATGTAAATAGAGCTGATAACCGAAGGCGTTCCTAATCCCTGAAGGAGGCATCACCACATTCTTCTATAAATGTTTGGTTTTTATTGTTATTGCTATGTTATTATTGTTATTGTCAAATGCTTTACAAAGCATGCAATCGAAAAAACAACACAGGCAATACGGTCGATGCACGAAATCAACTACATTAGATCACTCAGCCTAGAGATGGCGATGGCACTATTTAGAGCAAAAATCATGCCTATTCTAACATATGGGATGGAAATCATTTGGCCGTACCTCACAGAGAAGAGCCTTTCGTCTCTAGAAAGAATAAAAGCTCTATACATAAAGAGAGCGATCGGTGTATCCAAGACAACAAGATCAAGACTCGTCTACCTTCTAGCGCGAGAATCCTTCCTCATGGAAGACTTCAGAACACACCTGAACCTGCCCAACACCAGAGCATCAGAAAATCTCCTAGCAACACTCAACAAAAAAAGAGAAGACACCCCTCCAGAATTCTTTGGAACTGGAGATATGATAGACCGGACATGGACAACATCCAGCTTCGAGATGAGGCACGTGTACACAAGACTGGCAGTACATGGTTTCAACCATCTAATATGAAACAACACCTCATACCATAAACCGACTGAAACATGTAGGTGCGAACTATGTGACTATATGTGTGAACGTTACCACCTAGAACTCTGCACCAAAAGAACAAAAACAATTAAAAAATATGCAAACCAAGGCCCAAGCGCGCGAGTACAGTGTATATAAATGTATTATTTCTTTTCTTTGTGTATGGCTATTTGGCTGCAATAAATATATATTATTATTATTGATATTTCCCCTGAATACATCCAACGCGCGGCTGTCTTGGTACTGACTAGCAGAGAATATCGTCTCGGCGCCCGTAGCCACTAAGGCTGGGTGACCTACATCGCGCCACATCTTCTATCATAAGCCTGCAATTATCAGTGTACGCTGCCGCTATGGTATTTCACGTGGGGATGACGTTTACCACGCGATAAATTGCGTTCTTGGCCCGATCGAACATCCATTACCTTGCAGGTAGTCCAGCGGTGCGTCTACCGTTAGCTGCTAGACGATCTTCGAGATACTGTAGTCTCCATTCCTTTGCTCGCGTGTTCAAACAGTGAACAATCCGTGTGTAGGTTCTCACGGCTGGTTGAGTATTCCCCAGAACGCCTTTTCGTGTTATTAGGCTTTGTATGACGTTTCTTCAGATCTTCTGACGTTTCAACCAACTAGGCTGGTGATAGCATTACAGCTTTAGAGGTCGATATCAATGCTGCAAAGTAAAACCCATAATAGTACATTATGCAACGAGCCTATAATGGCAATAATTAAGACACGAGTATGTTTATAAAACGAGCCTATGCAAGTTTTATAATGTCCATACGAGTGTCTTAATTACCATTATAGGCGAGTTGCATACGACTGTTTATGTTCGACGATAATTATTATAACTATTTTATGTTCAAACATAAATATTCATAAATATCTGTCGAGATTTCGCCAGTTTTATGTACTAAACAGAGCGCATGAGACACAGAGAATGCCTTGTATTTGACCATGGCCACCTCGATTACTCTACTATGACTCTTGGCCAGGCAGTGAAATTTACATTAGAAGGCCGTGGAACTCAGCTCATCTAATTATCTAATTGGTCAAACAACTGTTTCTTGAGCTCTGATTGGTGGGAGAAACTGTTTCCTTATGAAAAATAGTGTTATAATGAGTCTCATTATGATACAGTTTTCTGACACATAATAGTCAGGGTCGAACATAAATATGAATAATGACCGCGATGGACAGCTAAAACTGATAAAACAATGGCAAGATCGGAGCGATAAAATTGTTTAAAATAGGGAGAGTGAGTGTACATCGGAGGGCAAGTGCATTATTACAAAGTAGTACCGTAAAGCTAATTTGTCACAGCAAATTCCATTCCAATGTTTCTCTCATTCTTTCTCCAATTGTATATTGTTGTCTTCAGCCTTTTGACTAGTTTGTTGCAGCTCTTCATGTCTCCCTGTTCTGAGCTAATCGTTTCATCCCTACATAGCTTCCACACCCTACATCCAAGGCAATCTCTTTAACATATTCCAACCTTGGTCTACCGCTACAGTCCTTGTCCTCAACCCTTCCTTCCAAAACTAAGTTTGCTATTTGATGGCCTAATTTGAACCCATAAAATCTGACGGAACTTAATGTTTATTTATTAATTTTACCTACCCATAGGTAAGGAACTAATACCTGGGTGTCTAAGTATGCGTTCTACCAACCTATCTATTCTCTTTATTAGCAGTTGCTAGAAACATCTATCATCTCTCACTCGTCATTATACCTCCTCATTTCTTGCTCTATCTACCCATCTGATCTTCATCATTCTCCTGTAACACCATATTTCAAATGCTTGTATTGTCCTATTTTCTGCTGCTCCAACAGTCCAAGTTTCACTTCCATTGAGCGCCACGCTCCAGACAATGACTTTCAAAAATAACTTTCTAATACCTAATTCTATATTTGATGTCAACCGATTCCTTTTCTGTGGAAATACTTTCCTTGCCTGAACCAATATGATATCCTCTTTGCTTCATCCATCACTGGTTATTATTTTTCCTAAGTAACAGAAGTCTCCTACTTCCTTATGCTTTTCACCTGCCAATTGCGACTTCGGTGGCGTAGTCGGTAGCATGCCGAGCTTCTATGCCCAAGATCGTGGGTTCAAACCCAGTCGAAGTCGTCGGATTTTTTCTAAGAGCGTTAAAATTCTTCAGTATGCCTCCCTTCGGAGGGTAAGTAAAGCCGGCAATCCCATGTCATAGATTTATGGGATTTAAAATAACCTTCAACTAATTAAACTTGTGTGAAACTAAATTTGCAGGTTAGATTTCGTTGAAACGCTCTATCAAAGTTCCAACGTTCATCACTAGGTTTCCGTGACATCTAGTAAAGAAAGTTGGAACTATTAGTACTTGAAATTGAACGGAATTTGTAGCTCACCCATGGGTGTCCGAATTAAAGCAACTACAGCCTCTGGCGATTCGAACATGTCCTCGGACACTCCCGGCAATAAAAGCCATACGCTAGATAAATAAAAACCTGCGAATGTGACGTATATGCGCCTTCTTTGTGTGGTTAGTCATTTCTGGCCATTTTATGAATCGACTTTAGATTCCTTTCATTGCTGGAAGTTGGTAACACTGTTTTTTTAGGGCATGTATTCTTTTCTTACGGAAATAATGGTTCAAACACTATTTAAACTATACCAAGAAGCAAGACTATTTGGTCTAAATCCTGGAGGACATAGTTAAATTAATATTTCAGGGCTTTGAAGAAACGTGAGTCCTACGAAGTTGCTTGTTCGCTGTTCTATCTTCCTTTGAACTTATGTGATTGTCCACTTCCTGGTATAGTGGCTAGCATTCTCGGCTGTTACCCCGGAGGTCCGGTTTCGATTCCCCGCTCTGCCAAGAATTTTAATTCTGGTCTGAGGTCTGGAACGGGGTTCACTCTGTCTTGTGAGGCGTAACTCAACCATCGTGGAAGTGGTTTTCTGTGGTTTCTCACTTTTACTCCAGAAAGAAGCCGGGAGGACTAACTGTAATTCTCACCTGCATTACAAATACACACTAATATAGACACCACAATATCACAGGTTATCAGACAAATTATGCATGCATGCAAACATACAAACGAGTCGCCTAGATGCAAAAGTGTCCATGTCCACCATAACTGGTTTTGAGAAAAAGTGGAAAATGTGTTTTTACTGGGTGGATTGGTATAAGCCTACACTGTTTGTCATATAAATAAGTATGCATTAGTACAAATCTGCTTGAGCTATTGACAAAAAACCAGGAACGCAATGCTTGCAAGATATAAGCAAAATAAAAATGGACATGGACACTTTTGCATCTCATTTTGCCGATGGACACTTTTGCATGCAACTGTAATGGACATGGACAGTTTTGTTGACGCTTGTTGCGTGTTTGTACATCCAGTGACACAGCATCTAGACAACTATTGTGTTTTTATTTTGCCCAGGGCACCCATCGGCAATTAAGCCCAAAGTTTGTTGTTCATGTCTGTATGGCATAAACAGTGGTAGAGAGCTGAGCATATTCATTTGACCCATTCTTACCTTCGCTCTCAAGCCATGTGTACATGAAGACATTATTAGTGGTTAACCTTGATTTGAAGAGGAACATACTATAATGGCAAGATTGTATAGGTATAATTGCCTACTGTAATAGACACTCTGATCAGATATTTTAATTCCTTTGGCAGTCGAAAGACATGGGCAGAAATTGTCTCGCATTTCCTTCAGCGATGAGTAGAAACAACTTGCTTCACTGATCTTCACGGCGTACTCGCTTCCTAAAACGGTCAGGTGTTGTTTCCGCAATGCCTTGATCAACATTACTGACATGTATTTATTGTGAAGAAAACAATGCGTATAACTTTCAGCATCAACGTTAATACACACACAAGGGCTCAATATTTACATACATAAGACGGACATCTTGTATTAGTCATCTGACTTCAATCTTCATTGCGATTGGTGGAAAGGGACAAGGCAAGTTTTGAGCCTCACTTACGTATGGACATGGACAGTTTTGAATCCAACCACACTTTTCGAGAGCTGGTATTCATAGGACATGGACAGTTTTTAGCATAAATAGCATTTCAGGCATGCGTAATAAGTCTAGTTCTACCCTCCAGTGTTGCCAACTCATTTTTTTTGAAAAGTGGACATGGACAGTTTTGCATCTAGGCAACTCAAACATACTCACCAAGCGCCTCAAAAGTAATAACAACGACAAACAACATAAGACGGACTTCTACTGACACGTTAAAGATCCCCTTCGGGGCAACATTTTGGTACCTCAGCGTCTCTGAAAGCCTGTGTAGTTGAATGGTTTGCTATAGTAATAATATTATTATTATATCTTCAGTGATGGTTTCACAATTCAAAGATTATGGCAAAAATATAATGATATCTAAGTCATAATAAATAAACCACCAATTCAACCGCCGTACAAAATAAGATAATAGTTCTTGAAATAGAAAAATTACGATGACGAATCAAAAAGTAAGTTATACTTCTCAGTTATGTCCCTTTATTAAACCACATGCACATAGGCAACACGGCTATGACAAAATACAATGTACTGTAACTTCACTTTTGCACATTGTCCCCAAGATACTGTAAACAAATCTACATTTTCCAGAGTACATTGACTCAAAGACTTGCTCTTTTTTGAATTATGAATTTTTTGTTCATTCCGTAATTTTTGTTTATTATTATAAATATTAATTTTATTAATTTTTTGATGTGTAACATCTTTCCACTCGGTTGCTGGATATTTTTGTGGGAGTGATTTTGAAAAATGGGACGGAAGTGTGTAAGACGCACTGCTAGCTGTATCACATCCCTCCTGGCTTTAGCTGCCAGGAGGGATGCGATCCAGCTGGCAGTGGTAAGAGGAATCAATGAGTGTGCGGTGTTGAAGATTGGTACCATGACGCACTGCTGGCCATGTGGAATGTATAGCACATATGGATTACTTCAAGGTTTGGAGACGCCATTAAGAATATTCCTACAGTAAATCATCTTCAAGTTGTCGTTCTTTGGTGTATAAATATTCATTATATCATATTTTATGAAAAAATAATGATTTATTAAGAGTCTCTTTTCCAATCTCTGGATAAAAGTGATGGTTACTCCCCGAGAAAATTCGATCAACACTTTAATACTGAACGGTAAACGCTCATGCGAACTATGGTGTCAACTGATTGAAACGAAAACCACATGTTCAAAATCTTCGTATCAGTATTCAAATGATGATATGCTCTAATATAGATTTTTATACGGGAACTGGGCTAGACTTTCAGAGGCTTCCCTTTACTGCCAAGTAGGCATATGCATAACAAATTTAAAACTCAATTCCACGCAGGAACATTATCGAAAAAAAAAAGCAAAATATTAATGGAGCATAAAAAATTACTTCCATATTATTACCGGCACGTGAAAATAAGTAACTGTCTCGTACTCTCAAAAACTGTGATTGTAATGGCTACGTGGCTAGCCCCTTGGTTTGCGAATCATGAGGTCTCGGGTTCGAACCCCAGTCCCGGCAAATGTTTTTGCTACCAGATTATCGATTTAAACGATATCTATCATAACGATGCGTCATTTTAACAGAATCTACATGAAATTACGATTTATCTAATTTTAATTACGATAGTTTGCATCAAGCAGGAGTTGGGAAATTTGATTGTATTGAACATTATTTCTAGTAGGCTATAGATAGGCTAGAGACTATCATTTCATTCCACCTCTTAATTTACAGTATAATATGCGATGTTTGTTCAAACAAGTGTGACAGTTGCATATCTCCAACTCAATCTATACATTCATCATAGTACCAGTATGAAAACGGAGCGTAAATTGACATTTTAAGAATGTCGAAGATGTATAGTATACGAGTAGGATAACATTCAGATGTTACGCATCATATGCGACTGCTGTAAGGCTCGTATCTGTTTTTTGTATTATTAATGTTCGATTCTTTCATATTTAGGTATCCACCTCTAAATTTTAAATTCCATCCCAAATTTGTATACTTAATTCTGTGATAAGAGGGGGCAGATGACCTCGTAGTTCTGCCCCTTCAATAACTAACTAACTAGACTCTAAACATTTCTCGCAATGGGCAACCAACTTTTCACTTCCGGAAGCGTAAAAATCATCTCTATCGCTTTGTAACCACCTGGATGCAGCTGCTTTCACCTCCTCCTCCTCATCGTCCACCATTTCACCCCCGAAACAAAGAGAACATCGATGGAATGGGTGCATACCACATCACCACAACGAACGAAGGCCAAGGTCCAATCTTCAGCAGGAAAAGTTCTTTGACATGGAGGGTGTAGTGCACGTGGGATCTATGCCGAAAGGCACGACAATGAACTCTGCCTCGTATTGTCAAACGGTGAACCGGTGAAATCAGCTGCATCCAGATGGTTACATATCACTGGAGGGGATTTCTGCGCATCCAGAATCAAAAAGTTGGTTGCCCGTTCCGAGAAATGTTTACTGTCCCTTGGGGTCTATGTGGAAAAGTGAACTTACTTTGTATGTTGTCATAGCCGTGTTGCCTATGTGTATGTCGTTTAATAAAGGGCCATAACTGAGAAGTGTAACTTACTTTTTGATTCGCCCTCGTACATGGCTGAAGCTAAAGTTAAAAAAAAGTATATTCAACAATGGAACCTTTTGAAGGTAAGTTAACTAGAAAAACTAATGGATTATTTGAAGCTACAGACCCGGGATTTCCTTGCTTGTGTATTTATAGTGAAAAGAGGTTAGTGGAATAATACATAGTACTATTCCAGGAACGAAGACTGCTTTGATGACATCACGAGACCTCTCCTACGTCAACTGTTGGATAATGAACTACAGTACAGTACTTGATAAGGTTGAATAAAAACACGATTATTTTATGTAAAAAAATCACGAAAATGTTGGATTTCAACGATGAACACTATTTACTAATAAGTCACGAGCCATAAAGTTTATCACACCATTTCAAAATCCATTATCCTCTACGTAATCATTATAATATATTCCACAAGAGTGAATGAAGACCTACAGCACAGTAGAGGTTAGAACAATAATTACTTACGGCTGTAGAAGAATAAAGAAAATGAATACTACCACGGATGCTACTACCACCACTGAGATCTCGGGATGAATATTGAGACTCTGTATCCAAAGGTACTGGGTTCGATTCCCTGTTCTACCAAGGAATGTCATTCTGGTTTCAGGGTTGGAACGGGGTACACTCAGCCTCGTAAGGCAAAACTGAGGAGCGATGGTTTCTAATTCCATCTCAGGTGTCCTGGAAGTCGTTTTCCGTGGCCACTTCTACTCCAAGCAAGTACCAAGATGGTTGCTAACTTCAGGCCACAGTCACTTCCTTACTAATCCTCATCTGCACAACAAATTCACACACAAATGTATGTCTACCCCTCATTATTCCCGTTTTCCCGGGGTCGGGGATAAGATGCTATGGAAGTCATTGTGCCTGATGGTTTTTACGGCCGGATGCCCTTCCTGAAGCCAACCTCATGAGAGAAGTTAATGAGAGATGAAATGAATGATGGTGAACGAAACTGGGCAAGGATGTGGAAGGAAGCGGTCATGGCCTGTCAAAAGGTGCCGTCCCAGCATTTGCCTGGTGTTGAAAATGAGAAACCACGGAAAAACATTTTAAGGACGGCCGACGGTGGGGCTCGAACCCACGCGTCTACCGAGTCAGTAGAGAGCTTGGCCCCATGACCTAATGGTTTGCTTTAGCGAGCGTAGCCACCACATTAATAGTCTAATAATAATAATAATAATATCGTATGGTCTCAGGTGCCAGGTGCAAACTTTGTTATTTGACGCCCAAAGGGCTGCTTGCATGTCGAATTGATTGTCGTTCCTTGGAGCGCTGTGAAATTCAAGGAGGTTAGATATCTAAGCTCCTTGACACTATAGCGCTTTCTAGTAGAGAATGGAGGAACTTTGTGTTGGCAGAAAGTCCCGAGAATAATTTTGCCATTATGAACACGTCTACTGAATTCAAATGGGTTCTTTAACAAGCCAACAATGTATAACATGCGCGCCGTGATTTTTCTCGTCGTTCAAAAATCACTTACCACGACCAGAAGCGAACCTACAAGCTTGGGGTTAGTAGTCCGACACGATAACCACTCACCCACCGTGGCAAGCTACACACAAGTTACCCATCAAGACAAAATTCGCAAAACCCACAGAAAATCACTTCCAGGATGACTGAGGTAGGAATGGAACACACCTCTTCTCAATTTTGCCTAACGAGACTGAGTGTATCCCGTTCCAGCCCTCAGACCAGAATTACATTTGGGAAACACAAAGGGGGTGGATTTAGGTCACCAGTTATAACAACTTTGTCAACGGGCTTCTAAACAAACAACTATAGCCACACAGCTGTAAACCCTTTATATGTCGTTGGGATAATACCTTCGCACCATGTGTTTATAGAATGGAGAGAATTTTCCCACCCCTTACATTTCAAGCATTTCCACAAGCATCAACAAGCTAGCTGCACAGAAATATAGAAAACCCATTAATTTGATGTATACTGTCATCAGAAACCAAAGGTGGGAATAATATATCCCAGTGGTTTCCACAGTGCACGTGTTCGCCAGTTCGGTTGTATTGAGTGAATGCATTGCATTGTTTTACAGAAGAAGGTGTCTATTGAAAATAAGAGATTTTTAAAAGCTGGTATAGGCTATAATTGAAATATAATGTTGATAATGGTTTTATGTTCGACCCTGACTATTATATGTCAGAAAACTGTACTATAAAGAGGCTCATTATAACACTATTTTTCATTATGAAACAGTTTCTCCCACCAGTCAGAGCTCAAGAAACAGTTGTTTGACCAATTAGATAATTAGATGCGCTGAGTTCCACGGCCTTCTAATTTAAATTTCCCTGCCTGGCCTAGTGTCATAGTAGGGTAATCGAGGAGGCCATGGTCAAATACAAGGCATTCTCTGCGTCTCGTGCGCTCTATTCAGTACATAAAACTGGCGAAATCTCGACAGATATTTATGAATATTTATGTTCGAATATAAAATAGTTGTAATAATTATCGTCGAACATAAATAATCGTATGCAACTCGCCTATAATGGTAATTAAGACACTCGTATGAAAATTATAAAACTCGCATACGCTCGTTTTATAAACATACTCGTGTTTTAATTATTGCCATTATAGGCTCGTTGCATAATGTTCTGTTTGTCACATCAGTAAATATATTTCAGCTCGAAAGGAAATAATTATCCTGTTTAGGGTGTTTGTCATACAATAGAAGATTTTTTTAAATTATTTTTCTGTGTTTTGAGTATATACTATTTTGAAATTATTGAATTATATTAGAATATACTAACTTTTATCATTCCAAAATTACTTTTATATATCTTTTGTGCAGTTTTCGGAAAGATGTTATAGGTCAATTAAGGTGTGTTGCGCGGGAGTTACGTTTTTTTAAAATTATAGAGCGTGATGTGTGTTTTGTATATCTATATCAATTTAAAGAAACCTCATTATTGACTGATAAACACGGTATCAATATAATTTGGAGATGGGAAATTATTACTCCATTGGCCATTTAAGAAAGCATACTGTCGGGTATGGGCAGTGGGATAATAATTTTCCACCCCATATTTCATAAAATAGAATCCATACCTATAAAATTGTTGCATATTCCTAGTCACCACCCCCAATTAGAAATATGCAAAAAAAACTTATATGCCATATAAACGGTTAAAGAATTAATTTATAATTATCAATCGCTAAATGATGAAAAACTTACGGTGAGCGTAAATTTAACGATTTGAAGTGGATTTGACACTCTTGCAATCTCCCACTACAATTATATTTGAAATATTACAGCGTAAACAAACAAAACAAAGAGGGTGTATCACTGCCAGCAAGCGAGTGGATAATTCTGAATAGTTCCTGCTCCTCTCGTCAAATAGTAGCACTGTCCACGGAAGTTAAAGTGGGGGACGAATTAAGGTGAAGGAACGGACTTCGGGCACTTTACCTTGTGCCTTATTCATTAATATTAGTATTAACATTCGTAATTTACTGTTTGTTAATCACAATGAATTGTTTGTTATTTAACCTTACTTTATTTCATAAAATTGTTTCATATGTAGGCTAGAGTAGACTACCATATCGCTTCGCCTCTACCAAATACAATAAATAAATAAATAAATAAATAATTAAATAAATAAATAAATAAACGAATCAATGAATGAATAAATGAATGAATGAATGAATGAATGAAAAAATAAAGAAATGAAAAAATAAATAAATACATATAAGTTATTCATAAATAAATACATAGATCAATATAAAAAATACGAGCCTTACAGCAGTCGCATATGATGTGTAACATGTGACATGTTATCCTACTATGTGAGTCCCGGGAGCGCAAATCCCTTGTTAACAGTGAACTCTGTTGGTCATTGAAATAACTACTTGTAAAACTCCAGTGCCAAATCCTGACTGTAATAAATCATAATTGTTATTTGCTAAGACGTTGTATCTCAATAGATTGATATCATATTGTGCATTATTCAATGGAAAATTAAAAGTGTATATTGAAATATTATAGTGCAGAAATGGCTTTAAAATGCTGAGACGTCTCGGTTTCAGACAAGATGGCAGCTGATCTCTCGTTCTGAACTATATTTCACTAATTTGAGAACGGTATGTTGTATGCAAAGTTCTCCAATGGATCTGCAGTAGTGACATCTACCTTCAACTAGTTGAACACTTGAACTACGGTATGCGGGAGCACGGCCGACTGGAGGCGAGCTGCGCTATATACCGGCCAGTTAGTGAACCCGTGCCAGCGATGTTATTGAAAATGGCCTCTTTTTGCCGATTAGGTGTGCAGAAGGTATATTACATGTGTTTCTCCCAGTGATACGTTTAGACCAACGAAATTTCAATTATTGTTAGTACTGAATTCCTACGTTGTTTGGAGTGTTTGTTGATGCGATATAGATTCCACATAGCCACATGGCCGACAGTACATCGAGTGCTTACATTAAATAAGAATACAGCAAAAGTATGAATATTTAATGAATCGTAATTGTTTTCAGCAAATATGATATAATGAATATTTTCACACCAAAGAACGACAAGTTGAAGATGATTTATTGAAGGAATATCTTAAATGGGGTCTCCAAACCTTGAGCTAAACTGTATGTGATATACATTCCCCATAGCCACATGGCCTACAGTACGTCGTTGTACCGATCTCCGCCACCACGCGCGCTCATTGTTTCCGTCCCATGCTCTTCCGTCCCATCCATTTCCGTCCCTTTTCCAAAATCACTCCCACAAAAATGTCCAGATACCGAGTGGAAAGATGTTACACATCAATAAATATTAATATATCCATGAATCGATATTTGTCAGTGCAGAGGAGGAACTTAGACTTTTAGGCTATGTTATTGCAGCGTGGTTACGACTGTCCCTAAGGAAGTGCCCATGTTACCTGCACGAACTCGACCAACAACATTTATTCAAAAGATAAAAATAAATTTTGGGTAAGTAAGATAAATCCAATAGTCGCCTCCGTAGCGTAGCGGTCAGCATGGTTAGCTGCCGCCCCGGAGGTCCTGGGTTCGATTCCCGGCTCTGCCACGAAATTTGAAAAGTGGTACGAGGACTGGAACGGGGTCTACTCACCCTCGGGTGGCCCAAATGAGTAGAGGGGTTCGATTCCCCCTCAGCCATTCTCGAAGTGGTTTTCCGTGGTTTCCCACTTCGTCTTCGGGCAAATGCCGGGATGGTCCCTACCGTAAGGCCACGGCCGCCTCCTTCCCTATTCCTTGCCTATCCATCCCAATCTTCCCCTCCCTTCCCCCATGAGGCCCCTGTTCGCTTTGCAGGTGAGGCCGCCTGGGCGAGGTGCTAATCCCACCTCACCAGTTGTATCCCTTCCGATTAGATGTTCCCAGCTCTAGGACACTGCCTGGATAGGCGGTAGGGGTGAGTTCCCTCGCTGAGTCCCTGGGAGCCTCCACCCTGGAGGGTAAACACGATAAAAAAAATAAAAAAAAAGATAAATCCAACTACATAGACTGTGTCCCCTCGGAGTGATCATAACAACTATGAGGGAGACTTGAAAATGAGTCAACAACCGGGATTGAAACCAAACTTACTTGCATTCCAGACAGCTGTATCAGTCGCTTACATAACCATGGACTCCGACTCTTTCCGAGTCTTAGATGAGAGCTACTCACTGGATATTAGGTTACGACACCAGAGCTCTGTCTGCACCCCGAATTCTGGAGATGCAGGTTCAAATCCCGACTGAAATCTCATTTTCAAGTATTACTCAAAAATCATAGCCGTGTGGAATAGTATCCAGCCGATTTTATGTAAGCTCTATATGGCACCTTTCATGGTTCATGAGGCTTTTGATCTAAAAGTCCGGATTCCATTCACGTCTGTGCTGAATTTAATTCATGTCTAAGGATTAGAGTAAGCCTCCGTGGCTTAGGCGGCAGCACGCCGGCCTCTCACCGCTGGGTCCGTGGTTCAAATCCCGCTCACTCCATGTGAGACCTGTGCTGGACAAAACGGAGGCAGACAGGTTTTTCTCCGGGTACTCCGGTTTTCCCTGTCAAAATTTCATTCCAGCAACACTCTCCACTATCATTTCATTTCATCTGTCATTCATTTAATCATTGCCCCAGAGGAGTGCGTCAGGCCTCGGCAGCCGGCACAGTTCATATCCTCGCCGCTAGACGGGGGCTTCATTCATTCCATTCCTCACTCGGTCGGAGACTGGAAGCAGGCAGTGGATTTTCATTTTCTAAGGATTAGAGTAGGGTGCACTCAAGCTTGTGAAGGTGACTGAGAGGAGATGGTTAAGATTTCTAGCACAATTAATTTAACCCTTCTTCCGGTGCTAAACAAATAGTTTGTAATTAGTTTATCTTTTTCATTATTTGATTTGTTGTATTGTTATTTAATTAAAATGAAAAACAGAGCTGTCTTCCTCCAGTCGACCGACCGGGTCAGGGAATGGAATGAATGAAGCCCCCATCTAGCAGCGAGGATATGGACTGTGCCGGCTGCCGTAGCCTGTCAGCGGCTTCGGTGGTGTAGTCGGTAGCATGCTGAGCTTCTATGCCCAAGATAGCGGGTTCAAACCCGGCCGAAGCCGTCGGAATTTTTTTAAGAGCGTTAAAATCCCTCAGTATGCCTTCCTTCAGAGGGGAAGTAAAGCCGGCGGTCCCATGTCATAGATTTATGGCATGTTAAAGAACCTTTCACTAATTGCACATGTGTGAAGCTAAATTGGATAGGTTAAGAATGTAAACAACGCTCTTAGGTTTCTATGTTCGTTGCCAAGAGCCGACTGCGGTGGTGTCTTGTAGCTAAGTAATGAACTTGGCCTAGTAATCGTTGACGGTGGCGCTTGGCGGCAAAAGTAGGAACTATTTGAAAAATTCTAAGTTGCAGTACTTAAATTAAAAACAGATAACACACACTAATACAGTCATCACATTTAACACCGGTTATCAGACAGATTCTACACACACCCAAAGTACACGGGGCTACATGACCGCGTTGTCGCAGCCCCTAAACTTAAGAACCAACCAACGAAGCCTGTCGCACTCCCCTGGGGAAATTATTAAATGAATGACATATGGAATTAAACGATTGTGGATAGTGTTGCTGGAATGAAATTTGTGACATGGAAAACCGGAGTACCCGGAGAAAAGTCTGTCACCTCCGCTTTGTCCAGCACAATTCTCACATGGAGTGACCGGGATTTGAACCACGGACTCATAGGTGAGAGGCCGGCACGATACCGCCTCAGCCATGGACGCTTGCAGTAATGGTACTTAATATTTAGAGGCAATTAATCACCTACAAGATGAATCCTATTTCACTGATATGTAATTATAAGTCTGCTGCAAGCCAGTAATTACGAATGTCTTCTCTTATTTCCAGAATAACCAGAGTGAAGATATTAGACTCCAGTCCAGTGTTATTGGTGAGTACAGCAAAGTGTAATGTAATACTTCTCAGCTTTCGCTTGGTCTCATGATACATAGTTCATTATTACTCGCGGATATCATGCCCGAAAATACACTGCTTCAAAATATCGTGTAGCCTATGTATATTAACTTTGGCTTACATGCAATTAAGTATGGACCTCGTTGACTAACTTTACTTATTTCCTATCGCTCCGTGCGGAGCATAGGGCATCCAATAATGATTTCCATCTGACTCTGTTTGCTGCCAAGTTCTTCACTTCCCTCCAAGTCTTTCCATCTTTCCTGGCCTCCGCTTCAATGGTACGTTTCCAGGCCTTTTTTTTGTCTCCGAGTCCCTTAAGGATGCCAGTCCAGAGCTCTCCTTTCTACTGGATCATTCTGTTTCCGCAGAGTATGCCCGATCAGTCTCATTTCCTCCGTTTAATTTGGACTTCAATAGGTTGTTGGTCAGCCCTTTGCCTCAGCTCTTCGTTTGGGATTATATCTGGCCGTCGTATACCCAGAATTCGGCTGGCTGATAGATTTGGTAACTTTCAAAATATCGTATATGTACAGTATATTAAATGTTGCTTATAAACAATTCAGTATGGACCTCATTTCTTTTCTTAAATTCGCCCGCAATTTCTTGTGAGTAGGGTAGTCCTATAATCTTGTACATCTGTGTTTTCATTTCAGCTACATTGCATTTCTAGCCGTTATTAAGGACATCTGACATAAACAGTGAAACTCGTCTTCCAACCTTGCAGCTTTGCACCTTAGCCCTAGTCGGTTCATTACATTAACACATAGTCCCTACATACTTAGGCCTACTTATTTCCTCGGCGCTACAACCCAGGATGGGCTTTGGCCTTCCTCACGATTCTCGTCCACTCTCCTCGATCCTGTGCCATTTCTCACCTTCTTTCAACCCGCATAATCATCAAATCTGCTTCTAGGTCCTGCATCCATTCATTCATTCATTTATTTGCAATGGGGGGTGTGTCCCCCGGTGGCATCCATCTCTTTCTTGTTCTCCTACGTCTTCTCCTTAACACCTCCTACGCCACCTCTACCATTTTTCCAGGTTGCAGCATTGTTTTTGTTGTTGTTGTTGTTCCATGTTGCCAATGTCCATACCATTTTCTGTTTCTCAGTCCTTATGAATTTGGCAGGTTCGTCAACAATAAATCCACCAGTGTTCCGAGGCAATCTTGAGGGTTACGGTGTGGGGTTATTAGCCCCACGCCCAACCCCAAACCTGGACCACATGGGTACCGCTTTTAGACTATCCCATCACCTTAGGCCTGTCCAGCTTGGATGGCCCTAACAGGGGCATTGGGCCACGGGGCCAAGCTCTCTGCTGACTCGGTAGACGCGTGGGTTCGATCCCCAAAGTCGGTCGTCCTTGAAATGGTTTCCCATTTTCAACACCAGACAAATGCTGGGACGGTGCTTTCTGACAGGCCACGGTCGCTACCTTCCACATCCTTGCCCTGTTTCATCTTCATCCATTCCATCTGCCACGGTGGGTGTGTGGTTATAGTGTCGGACTACCAACCCCAAGCTTGCACGTTCGCTCCTGGCCATGGTAAGTGATTTCTGAAAGGCGACAAAAATCACGATACTCATGTCATACGTTGTTGGCATATTAATGAATCCATTTGAATTCAGTAGCCCGTATTCATAATGGAAAAATTAATCTCGGGATTTTCCGCCAACAAAAAGTTCCTCATTTCTCTACTAGAAAGCGGTATAGCGCCAAGGAGCCTAGATATCTAACCTCCTTGACATTCATACCGCTTCAAGGAGCATTAAATTCGACACGCAAACTGCCCCCTGGGTGTCAATTAACAAAGCTTGTACCCCGCACCCGAGGCCATACGATGTTGTTATTATTATTATTATTGTTATCTCTATTCCCGACGCGCCGGTCGCCCATGTGTATCGACTTGAAAGACCTGCACTCGGCCTTTCAGAAGGGCACACGACAAAAAATGTATAACGGAAGAGGAATGGTAGCTTGTAGTTACGTAACCATTAATCTCGCGAATATGAACCACGGGACCTCCATTTTACGTGGAATCCGAACTACAGGATGTGATATTTCACTTCGAAAATATCTTATGCATTGATCGGAATTCGAATTCAGTCCGTCTTTGTGAGACGCAAGCATCTTGAGCATTGCACCATCACACCCCCTACACAACTCAGTATGTTGGGCTGCGAACAACAGTAAGAATCTCTGTAAAGCAAATCTCCAAATTTCCTTGGTGTATCGGCAATTCTCTGCTTTTGGTGTGTAGAGAGAAGATTTTCACAGGCAAAAGTTGCACTGTTATTAGGCTCGATTCACATTCAATCAAACGATGGTTTCTAATATATACTTCGAAGATGTTTCTCATGTAGGCTAAGTATACTGTGATTCTAGTCTTAAGCGTAGACCAGCCTGAAGTTCCTTAGTAAAGGCTTTGCTAATCAATGGTCAAAGAACAGAGCCATTTGCTCGAGCGCATGAACTTACCAACGAACACCGTACCGACAAAATAATAAGGGAATTATTATTAAGTCAGGATGATATAATGCACAGGAATTTGGTTGTTAATGACTTGCGTTATTGGCTCTGAAGCTCTAACTTACTACCCCTGCGTGACGCTACAATAGGCTAGTGCTCGGACATTGTTGTGGTCTTGATAATCATACCTCCTCACGAATATTACTTTCCCTTACTGCTGCTACTATGATAAGATTACCAAACCAGGCGGAACATCTCCCCGGGCCATCGAGAGGGTCCGGAGCGCATTTCTGCTCAGTCAAGCGAGAGGCGCTCTTGGTCAAGCAAATATATCCGCTACCTTGTTTGCTCACTTCCTCACGGAGAGATGGTTGGTCGGTTGGTTCCTTAGTTTAGGGGCAGCGACAACGCAGTCATGCAGCCCCGTGTACTTTGGGTGTGTGTAGAATCTGTCTGATAACCGGTGTTAATTGTGATGACTAGGGCTCGGATTTTTAGGTGCTAAAAATTGGGAAAATATTTGTTTTTTATGTGTTAAAAATACCTGAAATATGTGACAAAAAAGTAAAAATATTTAATTATAATTTAGTTTATTAGGCCTAATGTGATTATAAACAATATGCAGTACTCAAGAATGCAATTTATTATATGTCTCACTGACTGCTGAACCATTACAATGCACAACGAGATACATCTTAAGGTTGTGCATCACAAATGACCGACGATTATCGCGAAACACATATTCTGAAGGCGCGAAACTGCGGCAATATGTTTCTTGCCCTTGAGGTGTGGTGTAACTTGAGATCGCTGTTCAGCCTTGATTTCTTTCCCACATGGTTGGTAGAACAGAACTCCCCCATCAGAAGTAAAATTATCTTTAAATTCTGCAACAGACGATAACTCGTAGTTGTTATTACTTTAGGCCTTACACTTCACTGTGCCAGAAATGAACTGCATGAGGGTGACACTGGTTCTAGGTATCTGGAGGGGGGGGGGGGGATAGGTCTGGCACGTGGTGCAATATGCCTATGGACAAGGAAATCCCCGGCGTCCACATTGAGTGGCACGGGGCGACAAGTTAAGAATAACACAGTTGCTAGCTGACATACGCTCTGCATGAAGGTTAGATAGCTCACAGGTTCTTTCCCTTTGATGTAACACAGAACAAAAATGCATTAAACTGATAGATCTAGCATACTGATTTAAAACATTGTAAATAGTATGTATTTATGTGCTAATAAGTGAAAAGCAGGAATTTATGTATTTATAGAAAACATGCTTAAAATATGTATTTACATAAAAAAATATTTATTTACCTAAAAATCCGAGCCCTGGTGATGACTGTATTAGTGTGTGTTATCTGTTTTTTTTAATTTACTCAATAAGGACTGCAGACGATAATATCAAGTAGTTCCTAATTTCGCTACCTAGCTACCTAGCTGTGAAATTCGCTACTACTAAATGCCATCACAACCAGCGTCCGGTGACGAACATTGGAACATAAGAGCATTAATCAAACCTAACTTACAAATTTTGGCTTCACACAAGTGTAGTTAGTGGAAGGTTCTTTTTCACACCATAAATCTATGATATGGGACCGCCGGCTTTACTTCCTTTCCGAGGGAAGGCATACTGAGGGATATTTAACGCTCTTAATAGATCCGACGACTTCGGCTGGATCTTGGGCGTAGAAGGTCAGCATGCTACCAACTACACCACCGGAGCCGCCAAATAAGTGAGACTGAAACATAACTATCGAGCTGTAGAAGTTTGAGATAAATTAAACCGTCAACGCCAGGTATTACGCTTGAAATGAAAATCCACAGCCTGCTTCCTGTCGACCGACCGGGTCAGGGAATGGAATGAATGAAGCCCCCATCTAGTGGCGAGGATATGAACTGTGCCGGAGCCTGTCGCACTACTCTGAGGCAATGATTAAATAAATGACAGATGAAATGAAATGATAGTGGGGAGTGTGGCTGGAATGAAAAGTTGACAGGGAAAACCGGAGTATCCGGATAAAAACCTGTCTGGCTCCGTTTTGTCCAGCACAGATCTCACATGGAGTGACCGGGATTTAAACCACTAACCCAGCGGTGAAAAGCCGGCGTGCTGCCGCCCAAGCCACGGAGGCTTCGGGTATTACGCTTGTTGGCTCTAAATATATTAAGAATTCTTGTATCCTATAGTTGTTGAGACTGAAACATTTACGAACCGTGAGCCTGAATAATTAATATGAAACACGTGGCCATTATCGCTATATCTCCTGCCCTCTGGTGAGAATTTATTTGTTCGCACGCGATCTAAATCATGCATGTCCACCCGCCTCCACGGCGATATGTCAGCGAGCCCGTTAGCAGCTTGACGTCTTAATTCCAGCAACGAAACTTAAGTACCTCCTCCCACACGTTACTCAGTTCATCTTCATGATCCGCTGTGATCCATGTGCTAATGAGGTGGTGTGTTCTATTTCATGGAGCGCGTACAAGGTCAGGAGCCTATGGCGTATTTTGATAAATAGCGAGAAGGTCCAAAGTACAGTAGAACAGACTCTAAAAAGTTTAAAATTGGAAGCCAAGGAAAGGAAGAACCTGAGGAAATCTTAGGGCCGCTGAGACACGATTGTAAAACAGGAGACGACATAACAATGAGCTGTTCCATTATGGACAGTAGAAAGGATATATCAAGTAATTTGGAAGAGAAGAATATCTTTCTATGACCACTTAACTCGTATGAAACCCGACAGAATCGCCAATCGGATATTTACCTATTTTCTTAACAAGAAAACCATGGACCCCTGGTTTTGTGAGGTAGACAAGGATTTGCGAGAAGTAGGGATCACCCACGCAGACATTAAAGAACGTGATCTTTTGAAGGAAAAGGAAGCGAAAAAAGCGAAATTAAAAACCGGCAAGAAGTGGTCTGATGAAAGAAAGGAGTTTCACAGGCAGCGAATGCGTGAACACTGGGCTAACATCAAGGCCCAAAGACGGAAGCAGTTGAAATGACGTGGTCCATAGCTGGCCTAAACGAAAAAAGAAGAATAAGCTTAGGCACTCTAGCACGGTACTAAGACCGGACTTTGTGTAGATAAGGACAAGTCGATACATTATTAACACCAGAACGAAGGATATTATGGAAGATTTTAGGCAACAGATGGGTTGCTGGCCAGGAACGATTGAGACCCAGTGAAGAACTAAACACCAAGATAGAACCATTAATGGCGTCCATCAAAGAAGAAAAGAATGCTGCCTTACGCGCATCCGTATGTGTGATGATCGACTCACTAACAAGGGAAGTATCGGATAAGACAGGTCGAAACCTATCTTGAAACTTTGTGGACACAATCGTTGTACTATAAGAGGACAACGTGCGGAAAAATCAGTTGCCAGATTGAACTGCAAGGCTCCGAAATCATGTGGCGAATATCTCATATAAATCAATGGGAGGTAGCGAGTACCGTACATGTTGGAAAGGACAGCCCTGACCGCCCAAGCACTCAAGGCCGGTGGAAAGGAGCCGCACGCTCTAGTCAGCATATACGCCCCGCCTCGCTACTGCCCCGAGTGCCACAAGGATGTCCAGCTCCTCCAGCCGTCATGCCTACGCACCAGGATGTCATGTACGATTTCGGAGCCTTGCAGATAAATCTGGCGGCTGATTTTCCGCACGTTGTCCTCTTATAGTACAACGATTGCGTCCACAAAGTTTCAAGATAGGTTTCGACCCGTCTTACCTGATACTTCCCTTGTGAGAATGTGAGAAAGACCTAAAGCAACTTTATATTCCAGTAACGAAAATCCACGACAGTTTCGATCGTCAAGCGATCATCATCAGATCCTTTACAAAATTTGACAAAAATATCACATAAAACTAACAAATCTTCACAAGTTAGGCTAGTTTATAATGACTGCTGTAACTAAATAAGAGTATGTATTGTAACCATCACCCACTCACTTGTAGACATAGATTTAACGGCCTAGGTGTAAGGAAACTGATGATGATCACTTGACGAACGAAACTGGTCATCCAAGTGTATTTCATCTTCTTCTCCTCTCGAATTGGCCAACTTAGGACCACGTTTATTCAACCGGAGGGTCTTGATCTTCACCCAGTATTGACCCATTTTCTGCCGGTGTAACTCCTTTCTTTCAGTAGTCCAGGGGGTACTTTTTCTCCGAGGTTTCTCCTGAAAACCATGGACTTCCTTCAAAGCGTGCCTCACAGCCTGTCTGTCATGCAGATCTGATATTTCCAGTTCGTTAATGTCCTTCTCAGTTTCCGTCAACCACGTGGTACGAACCTTCTTATTGTGCCAGAAACTGAGCAAACGAGTGGTCAATCTTGTAGAAGGTAATCTCGCGATATGGCCATAAGAGGCTATTCTCTTTTTAGCCTACTTTCGATTTTTGCAAAAAATGAAAGTAGACTTATGAGATCACTACAGGGCCAAAAAATGTGTGTCTGTCTGTGTATGTGTGTGTCTGTGTGTGGGTGTGTGAGTCTGTGTGTGTGTGAGTGTGTGTACTCTGAATGTCTGTCCCCCCCCCCCCTATCAATTCGAACAGGGTGAAGCCGAATTGAACGGAATTTGGTACAGAGGTAGAACAAGCAAAGGGCACCTCAGTGTCATGTTTTATATCGCCGCGATCTTTACCAAAACTGAATGGCGGCCACTGAAACGTTCAAAACGTAAAATCAAATAACAACTAACCAAATTATCCGATCTCTACCAAATTTGGTAACAACATACCTTCATATAGGACGCGTCTTGTGACCAAACTACAAGGTCATTCGCCGTACCATTTCAGGATGGCGGCCGTGCGAATTATGCAAACTTTATAATCCATATCATGGGACCCACCAGTTCCGATTATCGAGCCAAGAATCGTTTTAACTGTTCTAAAGGAAGAGGCACGTTCGAAATTAAAAGTTTATTTTGTAATACTATAGTGCAGAAGTGATTCATAAAAGCTGAGCCGTCTCAGTAACAAGACAAGATGGCAGTGGATATCTTGTGCCTGACTTATATTTCACTAATTTGAGTATTGCATGCAATATAGCGTACTGATACAAAACAAATAAACTTTGTTTGAAATACTTTATATATAAATAATATACTCCACTGATGAAATCGTTTAGTCTAAATCATTATTTGCTAACAAAATCTATGTAAGTCATTTTATATAGAACGATGTTCGTTGGCACATATGGCTCCGTGGTAAAGCGTTGACCCGTCATTCATATGCCTATGGTTCAAACCCCATCAGAGTTTGTTTTTTTTTTTGCTTGAAATTTTATATATTTATTGTTTTGTAATGACTCAGACGTTTTAAAATTAAGCATTATATTGTGCATATTACGGTGGAAAATATAAATTTAATTAAAACATAATTCGCCAGCAGATTTGCTCGAGACATCTAGCAGCCAAAAAGATAACTGCACGCCGGCCTACTTATTAACTTCAAGATTTTATTGAAAAGTTTCTTCTTATGGCCGCTAGAATGCACTCGCCCTGTTAGGGTTATACTGTTCGATACTTCTCCACTAGATGTCACGACTGGTGTACGTGGGACTCCATTGATTAGTACCGTATACCATTGGCATTCTATGCGCATCGAACTTAAAGAAGGGTTTGTAACAGCCTAATGTGCGTTATTTGAAAATGTTATTTGAAGTAAAGAACAAAACGATTTCACATAGTAACTGAATTCTAGCCGTTGGTGCTAGTTCAGGTTATTAATTAATACTTTTATTTCAGGCAAATAGCAATCGAAAATATCCACATAGTTTGTATACACACGTCTCTGTAGGGTCATGGAAAGATTTGTTAATTCAATTAGGGTTGTGAAAGCCATGCACAACGAGACGTGTAAAGACATGCCTCAACTCAAAGTTGGATGTTGCCCACGGCAGGTCGATTATGTTTTTTTTTTTTTTTTTTTTTTTTTTTTTTTTTTTTTACCCTCCAGGTTGGTGGAATCCACGGGCTCAGCGAGGGAACTCATCACTACCGCCTCTACGGGCAGTGTCCTAGAGCTGGGAACATCGAATCGGAAGGGATACAACTGGTGAGGTGGGATTGGCACCTCGCCCAGGCGGCCTCACCTGCAAAGCGAACAGGGGCCTCATGAGGGAAGGTAAGGGTTGGTTAGGATGGATAGACAAGGAAGAGGGAAGGAGGCGGCCGTGGCCTTTGAAGAAGGTACCATCCCGGCATTTGCCCGAAGACGAAGTGGGAAACCACGGAAAACCACTTCGAGGATGGCTGAGGGGGAATCGAACCCCCTCTACTCATTTGGGCCACCCGAGGCTGAGTAGACCCCTTCCAGTCCTCGTACCACTTTTTTTTTAAGTTTCGTGACAGAGCCGGGAATCGAACCCAGGACCTCCGGGGCAGCAGCTAACCATGCTGACCGCTACGCTACGGAGGCGCTATTATGTAATAATAATAATAATAATAATGTTATTTGTTTTACGTCCCTTTTAACTACTGCTGCTTTTAGAGACGCCGGGGTACCGGAATTTTGGCCAGGAGGGGATCTTTAACGTGCCAGTAAATCTATTGACACGGCTCCCTCGCATTTGTGCACCCTCAAATGCCAGCTGACTGCGCCAGGAAACGAACCTGCAACCTAGGGCCCAGCAAGCGAGAACGTTACCGCTGAGCCACGCAGCCAGTCCGGTCGATTATGTCTCCAGATCCATAACATTCTTGAGATACTTCTTATCTTTCTTTCTTTCTTTCTTTCTTTCTTTCTTTCTTTCTTTCTTTCTTCAATGATGGTAGCAGTTTTTTTCTAGGTTGTGGCGTTTGGTAGAGGTAAATAGTTTCTAAGGTCTTCAACCAAGAAATGATTCTATTATACTCTTTGATAATAACAACGAGTTATAACTATACTCATACATTTAGGAGAAAGTGGGCTATATGTTCTTTACTGAACATCTTGTTTCTAGCACAATCAGATAGTTTCTCTATAAGTTCGTAGAGCTCAGAGTTATGTCGCCTACGAAATTCTTTATCTACCTTAACAGGACCGAGGATGAGAATTCTCTTCTCTCTAATTTCCATCTTCTCCACCAGACCCTTTCGGTTTAAAGAAAGACACTCCATGTCATATAAGGATGATGATGATGATAATTGTTGTTTTAAGGGGCCTAACATCGAGGTTATCGGCCCCTAGTGTCATATAAGGCTTCTGGCCTTATGACTAACTTATAATGTTTCAATTTCAAAACTCAGCAATTCCTCTAGGGTTGTGCCGTGTCTTGTGTGGGGTTTCGCCTAGGACACCAAGCTGGCTCATTGGCGGGCTCTTGGAGTCCCCGCCCGGACCCCCACAGAAGTAACGAACTGCGCGCTACCTCCCTTTGTATAGAGTGCAACTGCACTACTTTGCGCCGATGAGCCAGCTTGGTGTCCTAGGCGAACCCCCACACAAAACACGGCACAAACCTAGAAGAATTGCTGAGTTTTAATTCACCGGCCGTGAAAGCCAATATACCATCTTTTTTTTTTCAATTTCAAGTAACGATATAAGCACTTCTTGTTGTAAGTGTTCTTCGTCAACCGATAGGCCATTTCTAATTTATTGACCTTCATGTACGTTGTTTTTTTCAGAATTAGGGAAACACCCACTATAATTGGGTAAATCATGTTGACCGACTAAAAAGCATTAAATTTCGATAGTTAGGGCTTGAAATGAAAATCCACAGCCTGCTTCCAGTCTCCGACCGGGTCAGGAATGGAATGAATGAAGCCCCCATCTAGCGGCGAGGATATGAAATGTGCCGGCTGCCGAGGCCTGACGCACTAGTTAGGGCTTATGATACTCAATTATTTACCTTCGATTTGTACATTCTCTGTTGACCCCCAAGCCAATAAAAGCTGTTTCAAGAAAGTTTTTCATTTCGCCATTGGCACGTTCCTTGTGCGTTCCTATAGTGTTAACAGCCTCTTGTCTTCCGTCAGATCTACAATCAAAGAAGAGAGGGGAGTCATTCAGATGGCCACGTGCGCGCGATCGTCACCGTCTGTCGTATCCTCTCTAAAATAGACGCCACCCCGCTGGACGACGACCTGCTAACCTATATTAACCTATTAGCAGATCGAGAACACGTCGTCACTGTTCAAGGTCATCCATGGAACTGTGAGTCGCATGGCGCCCCTGACAGGCTAGTGCGAGAACCATCAGTGAGTGTGTGTGTGTGAACCTCCAACTGCAGCGACAGTAAGTAATTACTCATTTATCACTAGCATCTAAGAGGAGGAATGCATTAAATATACCAATGTCACTACACGTTTTGGGGACATGATTGTGCAGTGGTCAAGCTGCTTGCCTCTCACCAAAGGGGACCGAGTTCGATTGCTGGTCTTGCATGTGAGATTTTCGAAGTGAAATACTGTATCACGCCCAGTGGTTCGGATTCCGCGTAAAAATGGAGGTCTCTTGACTCATGATTACAAAATTACCAATCACGTAAAACTACAAGCTTATTTCCTTCCGTCTGGCTGCGTGGCTCAGGGGTAACGTTCTCGCTTGCTGAGCCCAAGGTTGCAGGTTCGAAACCTGGCGCAGTCAGCTGGCATTTGAGGGTGCGCAAATGCGAGGGAGCCGTGTCAGTACATTTACTGGCACGTTAAAGATCCCCTTCGGGGCAAAATTCCGGCACCCCGGCGTCTCTAAAAGCCAGGGTAGTTAAAAGGGACGTAAAACCAATAACATTATTATTTATTTCCTTCCTATTCATACTACTACACTCATCACTTAACACAGGATATCACACAAATTCAACGCACATTCACTTACACGGGGCTGATGAGCAAGATGTGCCAAGCCCCTTAATTGAATTAACAACAACAAACTTCCTTTTCGTTGTAAATTTGTGACGCATTACAGACTATAACATGACTAAAAGCATATCGCAGTTTAACGATGCATAGATGCTTTAGATTATGGTTATTTTTATTGCTGTGTAAATATATATTTACTGTAGGTATTTAGGAAATAATTTTTGAAATCCTTTGTCTGGAGCGGGGAGCTCTATGGAAGTGAAACTTAGACTGTTGGAGCAGCAGAAAAGAGGAGAAGTGAAGTGTTTGAAATGTGGTGTTACAGGAAAATGATGAAGTTCAGATCGGTAGGGTTACAAATGAAGAGGTATTAAAACGATTGGGAGAGGTGAGATGTTTGTGGCGACTGCTAATGAAGAGAAGAGATAGGTTGGAAGGACACATACTAAGACGCTCAGGAATAACAAACTTAGTTATGGAAGGAAGGGTCGAGGATACGAACTGTAGGGGTAGACCGAGGTTGGAATATGTTAAACCGATTGCCTCGGATGTAGGGTGTGGTAGCTATGTAGAGATGAAACGATTAGTTCAGGACAGGGAAGCATAGAGGGCTGCATCGAAACATTCAAAAGACTGAAGACTCAAACAGACAAAGAAATGCCAAGCCTTGATGCCATTTTCAGTGTCGCCTAATTTCCACATATTTATGCTCAATTATATTAGGCTGGAAAGATAATACATCGACCAATGTCATGTGATTGGTTATTATGCGCAGATTACTAGAGGTGGTTTTCAAGTATGAAACGTTCCGTTGGTTATGCGTACTAGAGGTGCTTTTCAAGTATGAAACGTTCCGTTGGTTAAGCGAACATCATCAGTTCTAAGTTTATAAAATCAATATGCGGACAACTAATTAGCACTACTACAGTACAAAAACCCTCAAAATATCACGACCTAGCGCCAATATGCCACGAATGTGCGAGAAATCCTACTGTGTTATAATGCTTTTAAAATCTGCTCTGTCAACAGAAATTTTAGCCAGTAACTGACAAGGGCTCAAATATGTCACTGTTTAACCGCAAGGTAGAAATCACAAGTTAAACTCAAGTTGAAGGAGAAAAGAATGCTTGGATTTCAAGCCATATGCACGTTTGGCAATTGTCAAATTGCTTGGATATGAGAGCGTGAAGTGAGTTTAACCATGGTCAATTACTGAGAATCCGAGCCTGATGTGAGTTTAACCATGATCAATTACTGGAAATCAGAGCCTGGTGTGAGTTTAACCATGGTCAATTACTGGAAATCAGAGCCTGATGTGAGTTTAACCATGGTCAAATTGCTTGGACATTAGAGCGTGAATGTGAGTTTAACCATGGTCAAATCGCTTGGATACTAGAGAATGACATGAGTGGCCTGTGTGCCCTCCACAAATGACCAATTAACATCGTGCCGCCATCTGTGTTATGCACACCACAAACAATGCCTGTAACACGGCAACGAACCCACATACACCATTTGTTTACCGGACGTGTTTTGCTTGCTGTCAGGTCTTCTATCGAATCCCCGGAGCTTTCCCACATAGATAGTTACACCCTGGATAACCTTCAATAAATAGTAGCTATTATACATTGATACAGGGAATACAGCCCTAGAAATACCTAGGTAGTACAGGGTCTTTCACTCAAAGTGAGGCCGGCCGCGCGGCGCGTGGAGTGTCGGACGAGCACATGGCAACTCACTGAGCTTGGGGTCAAGAGAGCGCCCGTACGAATCGCATGTAAATAACAAGCGCACATAATAACACATAATCGAAGTCACATGTCACAGAAGATGTTGAAAATGTCCTCCACCTGCATCTACACATTTTTGGCATCTTCTAAGGAAATGTTCATCCACACGCAATAGTTCATCCACCGATATGGCCAGATAGCCTCAATTTCTTTCGTGATATTTAGTTTGAGTTCATCCAGACTCGAGAGTGTGAGGGTTTGTAGCATAAACCTTATTCTTCAATATCCCTTATAAATATAAATTGAAGCAATAGGCTTTAACACTTAGCAATAACACGTTTTAAAATAATAAAAACAGATAACACACACTATTCCAGCCATCACAATTTACACCGGTTATCAGACAGATTCAACACACACAAAGTACACGGGCCTACATGACCGCGTTGTCGCAGCCCCTAAACTGAGGGACCAACCAACCAAAATGTTGAAACACAATAACAATTAAACAGTAACCACGTACGCACGTTATAAACTTTTAACACGTGTAACTTTAAATAGGCTATAAACGAAATAACGATGTCAACTTAACTCGTCAAATCTTGCATCGCAACTGTCTCAGCACCGTGTTGCAATGTGCTCGTCTGACCTTTGGCTCAAACCTTCTACCTGCAGCCGTGAGGCCGGCCCCACTTTGAGTGAAAGACCCTGTATTATCTCAATACTCGGCAACTGATCCCTCTTCATGTTGGCTTCTTGCACACATAGTGTACACATAATTCTACTGAGTGTTGGATGAGCGGCTTCGGTGGCGTAGTTGGTAGCATGCTGAGCTTCTATGCCCAAGATAGCGGGTTCAAACCCGGCCGAAGCCGTCGGATTTTTTAAGAGCGTTAAAAATCCCTCAGTATGCCTTCCTTCGGAGGGGAAGTAAAGCCGGCGGTCCCATGTCATAGATTTATGGCATGTTAAAGATCCTTCCACTAATTGCACCTGTGTGAAGCTAAATTGGATAGGTTAAGAATGTAAACAACGCTCTTAGGTTTCTACGTTCGTTGCCAAGCGCTGACTGCGGTGGCGTCTAGTAGCTAAGTTCTGAATTAGACCTAGTAGTCGTTGACGGTGGCGCTTGGCGGCAAAAGTAGGAACTATTTGAAAAATTATAAGTTGCAGTACTTAAAATTAAAAAACAGATACACACACTAATACAGTCATCACAATTAACACCGGTTATCAGACAGATTCTACACACACCCAAAGTACACGGGGCTACATGACCGCGTTGTCGCAGCCCCTAAACTTAAGAACCAACCAACCAACCAACCAGTGTTGGATGACTAATAAGTAGGGCTCGGATCGATATGCTCGATAAAATCTCCAGATATGCTCGAAAAGCATGTGTTTTATGCTCCATAGATATGCTCTAAAACCCATTATATGCTGTTAAATATGCAGAATATGCTCGAAAAACGCCGTTAAGAACTAAAGAAAGGAAAGTGAAACGAAAAAATAACATACCTTTATATACGAGCTTTATTTTCTAATTGTATGCATGATACACTGCAATCTACTCGCATTCAAGTTTTTCAAGTATATATATATATATAAGAGACGTTTTCTTATAAAAGTTACAGTTTGAAAATTAATTTACAAAATGTTCAGAATTAGGCGAGTCAATGAAGTAGATCAATTGGTCTGTACAACAAGATGTATTTTTTTTTTTTTTTTCAGTTTTGAATGATTTTCTAAAATCGGTCAATAAAAGTTTCAATGACGAGAACGACCTCACTAAAGGTTAAAAACCTGCGGTTCTATTATTCGCACCAGATAGGCTTTTCAATAATTATTTCTGTTTTCGAACCTTAAGGATGGTCAGGACCCGAATTCGGGGGGGATTCGAAGAAAAACAAACTATTTAGACGAAAACCACAAGAATATGCATTTATATGCTTCTATTCTGAAAACCGCGGTTTTATGCATTTATATGCTCGATAAATTTCAATTCTGTTGGTCCCAGAGAGGTGAAAATACCACCGAAAGGCTTCTTTCAATGTGTACTATTCAGGGAAAAAATATGCAAATATGCTTGAATCCGAGCCCTACTAATAAGGATATCTGCAAGAGGTGAGGGATTTAAAAGAATTGATAAGGGGATTGGAAGTTTTGGCTAAGTGCTAATGGAACGGGTAGTTTTATGTGACTCACAAAGCTGAATGGTTGGCTTTCACTGCAGTATAATAGTGCAGTTTTCTCTAAGGCACACACCAAACATTAAAGGAGTGAAGCTCATACATTATGCAGTCCTGCTTTGTTGCGATCTCGTGAATGATTAAACACGGCCGTGCGATAAGAAAGACGAGTGTGAGGTAGGACGTGACAGCGGCCGACACTTCAGACGTCTTCCTTAATGAGGATGTCCTCCATTGACAAAACGTCCTTGTGTTTAAGGAACCGAGACCTACCGTTCGCCACCAGCACAGTAGCACGCCCATTTAAAGAGTTTACCATGGAATCTATTTTGAACTCCGAATTAAAGTGGTTTAGTGCTTTTTGACCGACATTATGGTTAATTTTAGATATACTTGCCGTGGTTTCTTAATTAGTCGAGATTTTGTCCTTTATTTTGAAGAAATTTTAGTGATGAAGTTCAAAGTGAAAAATCCGATTATACATAAACGACGCTGTTAAGTAGACTGGTGAGCAAACGGGCTACCTTTCTGTGTGATAATTTCACGTTCCCCGGTAAGCTTATCTCCAGTAAATTTTGACTGAACTAAGAAGTTATAGGAACTGAAAAACAATGCTCGTTTTCTCATCAGCCGATTTTACTCCGTGGACAAAATTGAGTGGGTTAGTTATTGTTGCTATCAGGGGCGGAACAGCGAGGTCATCTGGCCCATAAACTGAGATTGATCATATTATATTGATTCAGAATAAGGTTAATAGTAACAAGTTGTATAATAATAGTTTAATGCAGCCAGCAATGGCCATAAAATATATCTTACTTTCTTTAAAATTAGCCGAACTGTATAACTAACATTATTATACGAGTACATTAATCTCGGTCTCTGCTATACTCCAGCAGCGATTTTATTCTTTTGAAGCATTCATTAAAATAATAATAAACGTATCAGAGCACAAAATATGCAATTGAATTACGCATTAATTATCTTTTCCTCGAACATCATAGAATGAAAACAGAAATTTGGCTGGACTTTTACTGCACAGATGCGACGACCACCCACAAGTTGAAAGAAGCCAACTACGAATTAAGACACATAACAACCAGACTAGCTGTGCACGGATTTCACCCCAAGCTATGCTCCACCAAGTCGCACCACTCGCCGAACGAGGAATGCATGTGCGCCCTATGCGGGAAGCAAAGTGACCGTCATCACGCACTGAGTTGTGCAGAAAGGGCAATTCCTTTAACTAGGTTCTGCACAGAACGACTGTGAAATAATCTTGCACATTGTGCGTTTTAAATTAATTAAATAATTACTTATCACAAGTACAAAACTGTGACAGAGATAACTTCCTCTGATCACACCGCATTACATATCTGTCTCACGCTTTGCCACAGAGGGCACACACGCACCTGGAATCTGGGTGATGGTAGATAACGTTTGCACATACAGTACTCCATCTGTAAACCAGCATCTCAGCTCTCCGTCACTTCCAGTAATCCGGCGTTTTGTATTGGAGTACGAGCTCAACACTTGATTTGATAATGCGTCCCCAATGCTGTACAATGTTTCCCACGCAGCGACAAGACTAGTGTCTGAGTAAACAATGCATTGTCGCCAAGAGCGATGACTCACGCATGTCCCCCTCAGGTGCTTAGTGTAGGACAGTTGTACTGTAGTGGTGTTATGAAGATGACGAAAGCAACCAGTTTATGACAGAAGATGACATCATAGAGGAAGTGGCAAAAGGGGAAGAGGACGAGGAACAGGTCGAAGAGGAAGTGACAGCGGCTATACATTCAATCTCTCACGATGCGTCCATCGCCTCGTTTGCCACGTCAATTGCCTGGGCGGAGGAAAATGGCGTCTCTGCTAACGATGCCTTATTTTTAAATAGGTTACAGGAACAAGATCTCAAAGTGTCTCTCAACCGTAAGAAGCAAAAGACAATTGATGCATATTTCCAGCCGTCTACTTCCAAGGAATAATTTGAGTTATATTATGATGCATTTTCGTACTATTTTACTTTGTATAATACAATGTAATTAAAACTGATTTTCAAATGATATCTGCGTTTTTCACGATATTTTCTAGTGATCCGGCGTTTTCGGTAATCCGGCAGTGCTCTGGTCCGATATCTGCCGGATTACCGAGAGAGCACTGTACTTTGAAGTGGAATCCATGCACCGAGAATCTGGTTAACAAGTGTCCTTAAAATGGTATCTTGCACATGGGTTGTCACATCATTTACACATGCATCCTGGTGAAGGGTCGTGGTAGTCCGTTGTCCTGCAGTTTTTATGGTGGTATCCATATACCGTCCGTCACTGCGTTGTGGATCTTGTCGTTTGGTAGTGTCCATTTTCGGTTGATCATCGTATCTGTTGGGTAGAATTCGGCCAGTATTTCATGTCTCTAGGGGCAAATAATTCCGCCCCTTAAAACCTCAATAACTAACTAACTTTTCTGTTGTCTGACGGCTTCGTTGGCGTAGTTGGTAGCATGCTGAGTTTCTATGCCCAAGGTCGCGGTTTGCAATCCGGCCGAAGTCATCGGATTTTTAGGAGCGTTAAAAGTCCCTCAGTATGCCTTCCTTCGGAGGGGAAGTAAAGACAGCGGGCCCTTGTCATAGATTTATGGCATGTAAAAGAACCTTCCAATAACTACAATTGTGTGAAGCTAAATTTGTAGGTTACATTTGATTAATGCTCTATAAGTTCCAACGTTCATGGCTAGGCGTCGTTGACGGTAGCATTTGGTAACTCAAGTAGGAACTACTTGAAATTGATCGTCTGCAGTCCTTACCTGAATTGCAGATAACACAGACTAATACAGCCATCACAATTAACACCGGTTATCAGACAGATTCTACACAGACCCTAAGTACATGACCACGTTGTCGCTGCCCCTAAACGGAGGAACCAACCAACTAACTTTGGTTGGTTGTTTCTTAAGTTTAGGGGCTGCGACAACGCGGTCATGTAGCCCCGTGTACTTTGGGTGTGTGTAGAATCTGACTGATAACCGGTGTTAATTGTGATGACTGTATTAGTGTGTATTATCTGTTTTTTTAATTTATGTACTGCAACTTAGAATTTTTCAAATAGTTCCTACTTTTGCCGCCAAGCGCCACCGTAAACGACTACTAGGCCAAGTTCGGAACTTAGCTACTAGACGCCACTGCAGTCGGCTCTTGGCAACGAACGTAGAAACCTAAGAGCGTTGTTTACATTCTTAACCTATCCAATTTAGCTTCACACGGGTGTAATTAGTGGAAGGATCTTTAACATGCCATAAATCTATGAAATGGGACTGCCGGCTTTACTTCCCCTCCGAAGGAAGGCATACTGAGGGATTTTTAACGGCTTCGGCCGAAACAACTAACTTTCTTGTCTCTTCTGCTGTCTGTTCAATGAGGTTAATATCAATGTACGTTACTACGGCAACATAGGAGCAGTTACCCAGAGAATGGAATGAATAGTATGACAAACTCACATACCATGGAAATAATACCATAAACACATACAGCATCATAGAACGAGGGTCATTGTATAGGAAGGGGTAACTAAAAGAGACAAGTTATACCATGGAAATAATACCATAAACACATACAGCATCATAGAACGAGGGTCATTGTATTGGAAGGGGTAACTAAAAGAGACAAGTTATACCATGGAAATAATACCATAAACACATACAACATCATAGAACGAGGGTCATTGTATAGGAAGGGGTAACTAAAAGAGACAAGTTATACCATGGAAATAATACCATAAACACATACAGCATCATAGAACGAGGGTCATTGTATTGGAAGGGGTAACTAAAAGAGACAAGTTATACCATGGAAATAATACCATAAACACATACAACATCATAGAACGAGGGTCATTGTATAGGAAGGGGTAACTAAAAGAGACAAGTTATACCATGGAAATAATACCATAAACACATACAGCATCATAGAACGAGGGTCATTGTATTGGAAGGGGTAACTAAAAGAGACAAGTTATACCATGGAAATAATACCATAAACACATACAGCATCATAGAACGAGGGTCATTGTATAGGAAGGGGTAACTAAAAGAGACAAGTTATACCATGGAAATAATACCATAAACACATACAACATCATAGAACGAGGGTCATTGTATAGGAAGGGGTAACTAAAAGAGACAAGTTATACCATGGAAATAATACCATAAACACATACAACATCATAGAACGAGGGTCATTGTATAGGAAGGGGTAACTAAAAGAGACAAGTTATACCATGGAAATAATACCATAAACACATACAACATCATAGAACGAGGGTCATTGTATAGGAAGGGGTAACTAAAAGAGACAAGTTATACCATGGAAATAATACCATAAACACATACAACATCATAGAACGAGGGTCATTGTATAGGAAGGGGTAACTAAAAGAGACAAGTTATACCATGGAAATAATACCATAAACACATACAACATCATAGAACGAGGGTCATTGTATAGGAAGGGGTAACTAAAAGAGACAAGTTATACCATGGAAATAATACCATAAACACATACAACATCATAGAACGAGGGTCATTGTATAGGAAGGGGTAACTAAAAGAGACAAGTTATACCATGGAAATAATACCATAAACACATACAGCATCATAGAACGAGGGTCATTGTATTGGAAGGGGTAACTAAAAGAGACAAGTTATACCATGGAAATAATACCATAAACACATACAGCATCATAGAACGAGGGTCATTGTATTGGAAGGGGTAACTAAAAGAGACAAGTTATACCATGGAAATAATACCATAAACACATACAGCATCATAGAACGAGGGTCATTGTATAGGAAGGGGTAACTAAAAGAGACAAGTTATACCATGGAAATAATACCATAAACACATACAACATCATAGAACGAGGGTCATTGTATAGGAAGGGGTAACTAAAAGAGACAAGTTATACCATGGAAATAATACCATAAACACATACAACATCATAGAACGAGGGTCATTGTATAGGAAGGGGTAACTAAAAGAGACAAGTTATACCATGGAAATAATACCATAAACACATACAACATCATAGAACGAGGGTCATTGTATAGGAAGGGGTAACTAAAAGAGACAAGTTATACCATGGAAATAATACCATAAACACATACAACATCATAGAACGAGGGTCATTGTATAGGAAGGGGTAACTAAAAGAGACAAGTTATACCATGGAAATAATACCATAAACACATACAACATCATAGAACGAGGGTCATTGTATAGGAAGGGGTAACTAAAAGAGACAAGTTATACCATGGAAATAATACCATAAACACATACAACATCATAGAACGAGGGTCATTGTATAGGAAGGGGTAACTAAAAGAGACAAGTTACAACCAGCACCAAAAATCGACAAAAGATGGTTGTGGGATGAGAATGTGAACCAATTTTAAAAGTTGGCAAGAATACTTTAAAACTGTAATAATGATAGAACTCTTCACCACCGATATCATTTTCGCGGACTCAGAGCAAGAGAATAAATCACCGTAATGCCAAGCTTCGTCTTTAGGGCTTGACTGGATTTCTTTTAAGACTTGGGCACACACGTGTTACCTGCACCACGGTGCCAAGTTTAGAGAGTGATCCGCACCATTTGCTAGTCAAAGGAATACAATGAAAAGATCAGAGGACTGTTTACAGAAAAACGTTTCCGTGTGCAGGTGCTCTGGCTACATCTGTTAAACAGAACGTAGTATTTCATGGACATCTCATGTTAGATTTTGGCACAGCAATCAATATAAGCCGGTGTGATGATAAAATGGTCAAATTGCAGGCTTCTCATCCCTAAGGACTTGTGTTTTATTCCTAGTGGTGTAGTGGTTGGTATATATATCTACCACTCTGGAGGCCCAGGTTTGATTCCCAGCTCTGACAAGAAATTTAATTTTTGTGTGAGGCACTCAACTGATATCGTTGGCATCCAAGTCCCCCAAGTGGTGTCAACTTCAAAGACAAACAAACAAACAAACAAACAGACCATCGACGTAAAGTCAGCGTAGCTGACAATGCGCGCATTTTTTTTAAGCCTTTCAGCCCATGCGGACCATGAGATGCACCAAGACAGCATTATATGAGAGTGTAGCCTACTTACTTATTACAAGCATCATGGTCGAGACTCGATAATTAGCCCAGTGGCTGCATCGCATCAATATATACTGTACAGTTAATAAACGCTCACTATAGAAAATAAATCAAGAGAAAAATAAATTGTTTGTTGTGGTTTTAAGGGGCAGAACAGCGAAGTCATCTGCCCGTGAATAAGAAAAGAAATTCTAATGAAGACACGGATTTAAGATTGGTAAATATGTAGGCATTCGATGCACCAGACCTTATGTATTCGTACTATGCCAACAAGACAAGGCAAAAAACAAAAACAAAAACAAAAACAAAAACAAAAACAAAAACAAAAACAAAAACAAAAACAAAAACAAAAACAAAAACAAAAACAAAAACAAAAACAAAGCTGAAGGCGATAATGCTCAGCTCAACATTTTGTTACAATTCTCACCTAGGAGGCTGATTCGTCTCTTGAGGTCAAGGGCTCATCGCGTTTTATAGCGGTACTAAATATTAATGCCGGGTTTTTGTCTTCATAGTGAAGAGTTTTGAAGCAGGTTTTCCAGTTTTTATTGAGGCGGCTTCGGTGGCGTAGTTGGTAGCATGCTGAGCTTCTATGTCCAAGATTGCGAGTTCAAATCCGGCTGAAGTCATCGGATTTTTAAGAGCGTTAAAAATCCCTCAGTATGCCTTCCTTCGGAGGGGAAGTAAAGCCGGCGGTCCCATTTACGGCATGTTAAAGAACCTTCCACTAATTACACCTGTGTGATGCTAAATTGTATAGGTTAAGAATGTAAACAACACCCTTAGGTTCCTACGTTCGTTGCCAAGAGCCAACTAATACAGTCATCACAATTAACACCGGTTATCAGACAGATGCTACATGCACCCAAAGTACACGGGGCTACATGACCGCGTTGTCGCAGCCCCTAAACTAAGGAACCAACCAACCAGTGTTATTGGATAAGAGAATTGAAGATAGCTAAGTTGGGTTGTCGTTTTATTGCAGAACCTTGCACATGCGGTAATCGGCTCATTCTGCTCAATGTTTCTGTGAACCTTGTCTGAATGCCTATGCTATTGTCGTGTCTGTACTAGTGTGTTGCTGGGTTGCGATGAACTATCCTATGAAGCCGATTCACATTACCGGTCCACCAGCTGTGCTTCCATCGCCTGCGAAGCGATCACGTGTCTCTCTCCCCACTCGCAAAGGGACAGCATCAGATCGATGTCTCACTTTGTAATGAAACACACGAAAGAAAAACGTACGTCGTAAATAAAGTGAGCAGTGTCCCAGCTTTCCTCAATATACAGGGTGTCTCAAAAATGTACTAACACTTTCAATGACTATAATAAAATGATTATTTATGAACATAGAGACAAGTTTAAAGGCTTCAATTATAGAAGAGAGATGTAATTAAAGACTCATGTTCGCAAATGTTCAAATTCATCACCGTCAGTGTTCAGGAGTTCGACAAACCACCACCAACGCACCGGACTATTACTCGCATCAGAGATAAATTTGAAGCAGATGTAACCGTTCACATCGTCAACATGAAACGTTCTGGACGACCATCCACCAGTCCTAGAAAAGAAGAACAGGTGCAGCAAACCCTCACTCGATCCCCACCGAAATCACTCCGACAAACGGCACGAGAAACGCGCATCTCAAAATATAGCGTCCATCACATCATGAAGCGTCTGCGGTGGAAATCCTACATTCCAACACGAAATTGGAAATTGACAGACAATGTCGCGAAATTCCAAATGAACTTTGTCGTAACGTTTGCGAATCCATTAATTCGCGTTATCAGCTTTGTCTGGACACTGCGGTCATCAATTAGAACATTTGCGAACATGAGTCTTTAATTACATGTCTTCTCTATAATTGAAGCCCTTAAACTTGTCTCTATGTTCATAAATAATAATTTTATAGTCATTCAAAGTGTTAGTGCATTTTTGAGACACCTGTAGAGCTATTAAAATAGTGTCTCTGCGTGGACTAGTAACAAGGGGCATCAACGTGAAACTAAGCCGATGCATGGCTCCGATTATCTTTTGCGACTGCATTTTCGAAGCGAAAATAATAAACCGGATTTCAGAATTGAATTTTGACGATCGTATTGATGACAAATGGAATCCAAAAATCACAGCGGGATACTAATTCAGTGTGATTGTATCAACCATGTGCTAGCTTCTGCACCATTTGCAAGATGTCTGCTCCGTCAGCGCGTTGGTTAAAGTAATGATGTAAAATACGGTTGCCACGGGTTGGAGTCCCGCAAGGGTCATATATTTTAACTCTTTATAAGTGCACTGCAACGTCTGCTTCAGGTGTATCAAACGTTTCAATTTTAAAGCATGTTGTCGTCATTCAGTCGCCAAATTTTTTAAGAGCGTTAAAAATCCCTCAGTATGCCTTTCTTCGGAGGGGAAGTAAAGCCGGCGGTCCCATGTCTTAGATTTATGGCATGAAAAAGAACCTTCCACTAACTACACTTGTGTGAAGCCAAAATTTTTAGGTTAGAATTGATAACGATATATTAGTTCCAATGTTCGCCGCCAGGTGCTGACTGCGATGGTATCTAGTAGCCAAGTCCACAAGCTAGGTGCCGTGGACGGTAGCATTTGGTAGCAAAAGTAGGAACTACTTGGAATTATCGTCTGGAGTCCTTACTTGAATTAGATCAGATAACACACACTAATACAGCCATCACAATTAACACCGATTATCAGACAGATTCTACACACACCCAAAGTACACGGGGCTACATGATCGCGTTATCGCAATCCTTAAACTAAGGAACCAACCAACCAACCAACCAACCAACCAAACTACCATCCTGTCACTTGCCTGGAGTAGAAGTGGGAAACTACAGAAAACCACTTCGATGATGGCTGAGATGCAATATGCGCACATGCAAATGCATATTTTTAGGATTATTGGATTTATTGCATATTCTGAACATAACAGCATATTTTAGCATATACATTTGAAACTTAAAAATATAATTTAAAACATCTTGAACAAAATAAAAAGGAAGGAAGCTTGTAGTTTAACGTGACCGTTAATCTTGAGATCATGAGCCACGGGACCTCCTTTTTTACGTGGAATCCGAACCACAGGACATGGCATTTCACTTCGACAATCTCACATCTATTGACCGGGAATCGAACCCGGACCGCCTTGGTGAGAGGCATACAGCTAGACCACTGAGCCTCCACGCCCCCCTTGAACAAAATAGGTTTTGCCTGCGTGTTGGACATCCCTTGTATGCAACTTTCTGAGCAACAGATAACGAGACAACAGTACTCATACTTGACGCAATGCTACCTGGCTATTTGAAGAAGGGAATGGGGTAGGACATTCCTTTAATCATCTCGACAGCCAGTAGCCCGGGGTTAGTTTTGTGAGGAGTCTCTTCAGTTAATGTGTTTCTTTATTCTTAGTCTGCATATCCTTAAATCAAAATGCCTAAAGTAAAGAGCAGCTGAAAGTATTTAATGTTCGACCCTGACAATTATATGTCAGAAAACTGTATCATAATGATGGTCATTATAACACTATTTTTCATTATGAAACAGTTTCTCCCACCAATCACAGCACAAGAAACAGTTGTTTGACCAATTAGAGCGCATCTGCGCTGAGTTCCAAGGCCTTCTAATTTAAATTTCACTGCATTGCACAGTGTCATAGTGGGGTAATCGAGGAGGCCATGGTCGAATACATGGCATTCGCTGCGTCCCATGCGCACTGTTCAGTACATAAAACTGGTGAAATCTTGACAGATATTTATGAATATTTATGTTCGAACATAAAATAATTATAATAATTATCGTCGAACATAAACAGTCGTATGCAACTCGCCTATAATGGTAATTATAGCCATTATAAAGGAAGGAAGGAAGATTGTAGTTTAACGTGACCGTTAATCTCGAGATCATAAGCCACGGGATAGCCATTATAGGCTCGTTGCATAATGTACTATATTAAAACAGTGGGTGTCAGGTAATAGTGATTATTCAACTGATGGTTAGGGACGGGACATTTTTGTACTGAAAACGATTAAAATAGACGTAATTTGTGTCCTGAAAGCATTGAAAAACTTGCAATTATCTATTGTGATGCTTCTTTCTTCAGTGAATGATAAATGCATAAAGTGAGTGAATAAGATTGACTTATTGTTAAGTAGCCTACATATTTTTCAATTTTTAATCCATATTTTCTACATTTTTAGTGCATAATTGCATACATATTTCAATAGTTTTCAGTGCGTAAATGTCTGGTCCCTAGTAATAACACTTGTCCTAATGGAAGCCTAATACACTCGCTTGCGTCGCATTTACTCATTCAGCAGTGTTTCTCTGTTCTCACAAAACAAAGAGAACTTTTTATAACCGCAGCTTCTGCTCTATTTTTGTCGTCTCGCACATTACTGCAGCTGTCAATAGTAACTCGCTTCTCTTTTCCCGACAGCTCGGTGCAACATTTATGTTCGATACTCTCTTGTTCGCAACTCCTCGAGAATTGGATTTCACGACCGCAAAGATGTGTGAAGACATTAACTCTTTATGAGACACAAATAATTCCTTAAATATTGAGTTTCATTTGTAGGTTACTTAATTTTGATTTTAGCAATTTAATACTTTTATTTTATTAATTTAAATGTCTGGGGAAGGAACACCGAAGAAGTGCAAAACAACTAGATGCACTGAACGAAAATATTCAGAAGTACGGCCTGAAAATCAGTATAGAGAGAAGCAAGACCATGGTGATGACAAGAGGGAAAGACAAGGAAAGGGCACTGTGAAAATTGAAAGTCAGAGTTTGGAAATTGTGGACACGTTCAAATACCTAGTAAGTGAATTGATGCAAACTGGTAGGTTGGACATGGAGATTGGCAGGAGGGTACAGCAGAGCAATGCATTCTATCAAAGTGGAAGAAAACTTGTTTGGGATAAGGAAGTACCAAGGAAAAGCAAGGCGGTAATGTATAAAGTGTACTATGTACCCATATTAACTTATGCAGCTGAGTCTTGGACCCTGACAAGCAGGCAAGAGAGTAGAATCCAAGCCTGTGAAATGAAATTCCTAAGAAGTATGATAGGAAAGACAAGGAAAGACAGAGTGAGGAATGAAGATGTTAGGAAGGAAGTTGGGATGGGAAAACTAAATGAGAGAATTGAAAAGAATAAACTAAGGTGGTTTGGACATGTAAAGAGGATGGAGGAAAATAGAATACCAAGACAGATGCTGGAGGCAATGTGCAAGGGTAAGAGAGCAAGAGGAAGACCTAGAACAAGGTGGATCGATTCAGTGAAGAACAGCGTAAGAAAAAGAAATCTGGACTGGGACAAGGTCGTGGAAGAAGAATTGTGGAAGGAAAGAGGAAAGTGGAGAAGTGCCATAAATACCCCGACCGGGTAGGAGCTGGTTAAGGGGAAATGATGATGATGATGATGATGATGAATATTAATTTTATAATTGAATCGGTCGGAGCTGTAAAGTATTAAGTCAGTTTTCACTCTGCTTTTCAGGAGACAGATGCAATGTCATTGACAGAAGAGAACTTAACAAACACACTATATTAGTCATTAATGTTGTGAAGCAACAATTCAGGTTATATTTGTGTTAGCGGAATATCAATTTTAATTTAATAAACATATTTTGAAATTTTGAAACGTGACTTAATGCCTTTCAGCTCCGTGGTCAGTTTAGTGCGGCATAAAAAGTCGTCCAGAATGAATATTTCACCTGATATTTTATTTTAAAATGGATTTGTAACATAAAAACCACCTAAACCCTGCACAAATGTTATTTATGTTCGACCCTGACTATTATGTGTCAGAAAACTGTATCATAATGATGGTCATTATAACACCGTTTTTCATTATGATACAGTTTCTCCAGCCAATCAGAGCTCGTTCATTGACCAATTAGGTAACGATACCTTCACGCATGCACTCAAAATCCAACATGTCGGGCATAAAAACAACATCGAACTATAATAAATTACCGACATGGAATACGCACCGTCCATATGTTCGCGTAAATAAACTGGCGAATATGAGACAAGAAATAGCACTGTACCGGTACCTTAATATCCCCAAAACCAATTTCTACACAGCGCGTGGTTTTGACACGACTTCAGTGACAGTTTTACTGAATACTGGTGCGCAATCTGAACATATGGTATTGAAGCACACAGAGCGCATGCGTCGGTTGTCCAGAGAGCTTGGACAAGAGAGATATACTACCCACCGCAGCACCCGATCACAACATTCTACTGTAGTGACTGAACAGATATTTATGAATATTTATGTTAAAACATATAATAAAGTTATAATTATCGTCGTACATAAACAGTCGTATGCAACTCGCCTATAATGGTAATTAAGACACTCGTATGGAAATTATAAAACTCGCATATAAAAATACTCGTGTCTTAATTATAGCCATTATAGGCTCGTTGCATAATGTACTATTACAATAGCACTATAATACGCGGGAATCTTGCAGTGCGGCCAACATTAAGTACGGAATACGGCGATGAAAGGCAGCACGTTATTGATTTAATGCTTTTCTCCTCTGATCGCACTACATGTAGCAGTGGTTTCTGCTTAAAGAGAAGACTGACTAATTCTTTCTTATTGCGTTCCAAGGCCCTTGGGTCAATACTTCAGAATACTAATTCTAAAAAAAAAAAACAATTTTTAGCCTATTTTCATTTATGAAAAAATAGGCTTATGAGATCACCTTTTGTCCGTGTGTCTGTCTGTGTGTGATGGTGTGTGGGCCCCCCCCCCCCTAATAACTTCTAAACGGCTGGAGAGATTTCTTGAAAACTCGGTAAGTTCATAGCACTATTCCGGGCGACCCCGAACGTGCCCTTGAAATTTACTTACATCTCACCAATCCAACATGGCGGCTGTGCGAAATATTTCACCAGCATTCAATATCTCCGAAACTATTACCGACATAACCCTGGAATTTTGTGCGGTGATAAAGGGAACTACTAGAAGTTCAGCTATGTGACTTTTGAAACCCCGGTAACTACAAAACCAAAATGGCGGCCAAGCGAATTCGCGACATTTAAATAGACGTTTCTCGCGATTTAACCAACCAAACGCAATGAAACATGTTACAGTATATTTGTATACACATTTTAATGCACCAACATCTAACTTCGTTTAATTGTTCACATCACCTCAAGATGACGGCTGTGCGAAATATTTCACCGGCATTCCATATCTCTGAAACTGTTACCGGTATCACCATGAAATTTTGTACGGAGATAAGGGCACTACTGGAAGTACATCTATGAGTCCTTCAAACACCGGTTAACTACAAAACGAACATGGTGGCCAAGCGAATTTGAAAATTTTAAATCGACTTTTCTAACGATTTAATGATCCAAACGCAATGAAACTTGCTACAGAAAATGTATATACACACTGTAATGTACTGGTATCTAATTTAGTTCAATTGTTTATATAACCTCAAAATGGCAGCTGTGCGAATTTCGAAAATTAAGATTTTATTTCTTGTGTTCTAATCATGCGATCGAAATCAACATTTGCATAATGAACGTACACAATAATCATCATCTAATAGTACATAACTCTATGGCCTACATATATTGAAATCCAACATGGCGACCATCCGAAATATTTAGACGGTTCTCAATATCTAATAATCTTCTACAGCAATCAAACTGAAATTTTGTAAGTGTATAGAGGCTATAAGCATAATTTCACCTATGGGACGTTCAATAACCTGGCGAGCACAAATCCAACATGGCGGTGACGCGTAATTTAAATATTCAAACGGACGTTTCTTGCGTTTTAACCATCCGAGTGCTGTGAGACTTGATACGGTATAGGGTAGGGGGCCCTATATCCGGACGTTTCAACTAATTTTGGAAATAGCGCTTAGAAAGTAGCATTTGTAATATAATAAAGACTACCATCTTGTAGATTGTACTTTTTATGTCAATACTAAGATCTTTGGGAAATTCATAAACATTTTATACTTAAACAACACAAATCCATAAAATTATCTGTAATTGTCCGGTAATAGGAACACATGCTCCTAATTCCGGACATACCCTTAAAGTAGTGTTCCTATATCCGGACAGCATTTTTTTTGAGTTCAAATGTTACTTTTCACCGTTATTCTGTTATATAAGCATTGTATATACATATGCAAGTAGATGCATGTTTGTAACACTTTCAAAATACACTGTTATTTTTGTTTCACAACACATTTGCCACACAGGAAATCACACTTTCCTGCAGATCCCACACACACTTCAGGTTTGACAATGTCCACATTGAATCCATGATCCCATTCGCCTAGAAACATCACTAAAATAATCAGTACCACAGAATCCACACAAGCTCCTCTTGTCTGTATCTTCATTGCTGTTTGATATTCCAGGATGTGTTTGGGGTAAAATACTTAACTTGCTCCTCAGTTCTGTCTTGTTCCTAGCAGTCGTCTTCTTCTGAGATTTCTGAACTGGATTTTCTTCTTGAATTTGAAGATTAGCCCTAGGCCTATTTTTCTTTCACTCTAAGGCCTCTCTGTACTTTGGCGTGGTCAGAATGGCCGCTCTTTGACCTGTTCTTTGCTTCTTTGGTGGTGTGTTAAGTTGCGGAATTTGAATGACAGTTGAAAAACTTCTCTTCTGGGGGGTACGAGGCGGTCGCTTTTTACTTGGTGAGCCTGATTTAGTTGTGGTTTCTTCCTTTGATGGTGAACACGTCCCGTTGGTTGTTATCGTAGTTCGTGATGTACTTGCTGGAGAAAAGCTCACCGGAATCGCAGATGTAACTACAGCTGGTCCAGAAGGGTCTGTTGACCTTTCCACAACAGTCACTGGCAACTTTTCTGGAGGAACTTCTCGTTTAGCTCCAAGAGCTTCAGATGGAGCAAGCACGTGATCTGGAATTGCATCTGGGTTCAAAGGAAAAATTCCACACGCACGAAAAACATTTACAGCAAATCCTACAGTAGCTGATTTGGACCACGCCGATGAAAATACTTTCGGAAATTGGTATTTGGTGAAGTTACGGCCTGGGTTGTTTTTCGGCCATTTGGTTCCTTCAGAAAAGTAAGAAACTCCTATCTAGAGGTTGTAACCTATGAGTACAATGGACTGGCAAGCACATTAATATAATGTCATTTTTCTCACAAAAATCGAGTACGTGGATGCTCTTGCAGTGACTAGCATGCCCATCTAGTATGAGGAGACATTTGCCTGAAATTCTGTTATGTTGGAAATGTTCAAGCCAAGCAAGAAACATTTCCTCATTAATGTACCCAGTCTCTGTCATAACAAAAGCAGATCCTGGGGGTAGACCATCTCCGAATTCCTCTTTCCTTCGAACACCTTTATAAATGACGAATGGCGGGATGTAACTTTCACTCGCACTACAACACGCCACCACGGTTACGTTTTCACCTCTTTCTTTATTTGTGATCGCCACAACATCTCTATTCCTTCGCTCGCTAATAACCTGGGAGATACTTGTGTTGGGTGGCAATCCACTTTCATCCACATTATAAATGTGTTCTGCTTTGTTTATAAAGTCATGTTCTACTAGAATTGTCTGTAATAAATCGTAGAACTTCCTCACAGCCTCCCTGTTCAGTCCCTGTGCCCTGGTCATTGAAAGTGCTTCAGGAGTTTTAATTGAGAGATTCGGATTCCTTTTCAGGAAACCTCTGAGCCATTTTCGACCTGCGCATTTCGTTTGCCTGTTAAATTTGTGTTCATATTGACACATTTCCGCATACTCAAACGCTGCCATTTTCACGTCGGTTGGAGTCAAAGGAAATCCTTTCCTGGAAGCATTCAACAGAAATAATGCTAGCTCCTGTTCTTCAAACTCGGAAAAGATTGGTTTCGGTCCTCGTTTGCAAGACTTGGCAATACCTTTAATTAATGTGTTCATAAACCGTAGATTTAGGAACCCCGTATTTATCTGCTGCTGATCGTACCGATGAACCTTTTCGATACTTTTCCACAGCCAATTTTATATTTTCTGCGTCTCCCTTCTTTCTGTTTTCTGGTGAAGATGATTTACTAGTACCCTTAGATTTTCCTTCCATCTGTAACAAAAATGGAATTGGATTTTGACTGGTGGAGAGTGCATTATTGTGTATTTCTGTCATTGACATAGCTAGTTACGGCCATCTACTCTACGGATTTACTGAATGTAAAATATTAACAGTGTTAGTGGTTAGTAATAACTAAAAAGAAACAAAAAAAGACGTGGCACTACAGGTCTAACAAGCGACCGCTGCTCAGCCATTTGGCCTGCAGATATTGGGGTGGCACGTGGTCAGTGCATCGGATCCCCTCGGCCATTAATCTTGGTTATCGTGACCGGGGCGCTGCCTCACTGTCAGATAGCTACTAAATTGTTCTCACGAGGCTGAGTGCACCCCGTTCCAGTTTCTAAAATCCCTGACGGAGCCGGAAATTGAACCCGGGGCCTCCGGGTGAGAGGCAGGAGCGCTACCCCAACACCACGGGGCTGGCTAGTAATAACTAAACTGGTAACAATATTTAAGGAAATAATAAAAATCGGGAATAATCCACTCACGTTGGCGGGGATCAAACTTACGGGCCGCCTGATCACCGATGCCATTTTTATCACATACCTACCTAGGTATATGCGTATTAGTAAAGTAAGCACATTTTGTGCTCCGAACTTGTGTAGAGACGTTATAATGAGAGCTCTAAGACTAACGTTAAAAATGTGTATGTCCGGAATTAGGAGCAAATCAGTGTCCGGAAATAGGTACAAACATATGCCCCATTTAAATTCCGCGCCCACCAGTTACGCGGCAAGACGAGGCACACCCCACAAGCTCATTGGTTGGCAATACATTCTTCTTCGTTATTACGAATTCCCTGCCACTTAGTCACTCAGGTATGATATATTATCAAGGAAAATACACCAGAAGAATTGTATAGTAAGAAAGAAGTGTAGACGAGTGTTCATACCTTGAAATCTTTATAATTATCTGGAGCACGAACCACACGTGTACTGCATCACTACTCACAGTTCTCCGCAGCATCAGTGTGCTTCCATCTAGCGAGGCATTGAGAAACTACTTCTGGCGCTCAGTTCAAATACAAACTAGGGAATTGTTAGGAGTGTCCGGAAATAGGAACTGTCCGGAAAAAGGGTCCCCTACCCTATGCTTATACAAATTTTAATTTATTTTCATAACCAAAAGATGGCAGCTGAGTGAAATTTTAAAATCCCGCTTTTATTTTTTGTGTCCTGATCATGCGATTGAAGTTTGAATAAAACACCTACACAATAATCTTCATGAAATAGTACATAAATCTAAGGCCCATAATATAAAAATCCAACATGGTGACAATCCAAAATATTTAGACAGTTCTCAATATCTACGAATCTATTACAGCAATCAAACTGACAATTTGTATGCAATTGATATTAATAGGATATATGAAAATAGGCTATTTAGTTCTTCACGGAACTACTTGTTGACTTAATGCCTTTCAGCTTCGACCGATTCAATTTTACTTTTATTTCTGCGGTGGTCGAGAGCGCTAGCGCACTACCCCGTGCCCCGATGGTATCGGGAGAGCGTGGGTTCGAATCGCACCTCATCCGTCCTGAAAAATGGTTTTCTGTGGTTTCCCACTTTTCTCCCCTCAGGCAAATGCCGGGACGGTTCCTTTCAGGTGGTCCATGGCCCTTCCATAATTAGATCCAAGTTAGCGGTCACCTGTTACCATCCCCAGTTGTATCTGATTTCAAAGTGAGTTCAGCTCCAATGCACTGTCCTTGCGACGGTAGAGGAACGATCCCTCACAGAATCCATGGGTGACGCCGAACTGTAGGATAAGCGATCAAACGAACTTTTTATGGCCTACTATTTTAATTAGGCTTATTATTTATTTAGGATCGTTTCAACCTCCTATGGGTTACGATTACACATCTGCCTTAACTGTCGAAATTCTTTCTTTTTACGCCAATAGGGCTACTCCTTTCATTATCTAGCTCGCTCTTGCTCGTTCCTCATCCGAGAATACCCTTCTTGTTCTCCTAGGTTTCTCTACGAACTGATCCGTCTCCTCCGCAATTTTCCTTCTAAACATAGTTCTGTTTGCAAAATCTCCCTCCTCAATGCCACAGTTTTTAAGATCCTGTTGAATTTCTTTCCGCCATAGTACTTGAGTCTTTCTCCTTTCCTGGAAGTTGAGGAACTTATTTGCTAGGAGTTCCGGTTCCATTCTTCTCAGGTGTCCATAGAATGTCAGTCGCCTTTGTGTCACCATTGTTCTCGCATTTTTCATACAGCTATTGATTTGATCTCAAACGCAAAGTAAACTAATTTGTTATGGTTCCTTTGGTCCCCGAATTTTCCTACGAAATTTACGCTCTTTCTGTTCTATTTCGGTGATCCCCTCTCTAGCAATTGTCTCCGCTCCATGGAGGCATTCAGGTTTCACCACTGTATTATAGTGTCTGAGTTGGGCTTGATAGGAGAGGGATTTGGACTTAAAAGTTTCCTGGCATAGTCATAATGCAATCTCGATCTTCTTTGCTCTTTCTTCGATAGCTGGCTTCTCGTTGTTGTTAGGGGTCAGAATCTCCCCCAGATATTTGAATTTGTGGACTCTCTTTATGTCACAATAATTAGTCTTCATTGTCCATGTTGGTTCTGTACTTAACTATTTTCATTATTAATATGTTTGGTTTCAGGATTTTACATTTTTTATTTGTTTCTGCTTCTAAATTTGTATTTTATTTCAACTTCAGAATTCATAATTTCTTTTTATTATTATTATTATTATTATTATTATTATCATTATTATTATTATTATTATTCTTGCTTCGTTACGGCTAACTAAGGACCACGTCATGTCAACTGTTTTTTCTGCATTTTTGTGTTGGGCCAGTACTCTTTCATTCGCAATCGATATTGCACCTTTCTCTCCGTCGTCCACGCCTTCCCGGTTTTTAGCTTCGGCTTAAGTTGAAGACTACGATGTTTCTGAAGTTTTTCCCTAAGTGGGCCACGCTCCTGGATATCTTCACGTGTTATCCCAGTATCCAACAGATCTTTCTCTGCTTCACTGAACCAGGCCCCCTTTGTCTTTTTCTCACGGAGAAAAGCAATTATTATTATTATTATTATTATTATTATTATTATTATTGTTATTATATCATTTTTGCCCTTATGGACAGTGTTTGAACTTAAATATCTCATGATGACACAATTTTCACTTCTCTCCCTTCTTCCTCTTATCTTCCCAAAATCTCTTCATCCTTTGACTGTGCTCCTGATTCCGTTGTTCTGTCCACAATGTTCTTGTCTCCATCTTGTCATTTGTTTGAAATTTTGTATACTTAATTGTGTTTCTGAATTCTCCTCTGTCTCCAATCATTTGCCTGTCGATCCCCACCTGTCTTAATTCTTCCTCTATTTCATGATACCAATTAGTTTTCCTACTTGAGTTGTTAACTACAAAGAACTTCTTTGTACGTCAGGAGTTAATTCTGTGTATGTGCCCGTAAAAAGTTAGTCTGCGTTTTCTGATCATGTCGGTGAGTCTGTCTGTGTACTCGTATAGCTCTTTGGTAGGTCTTTTCATCCATATGCCATCTCTGTGTATTGCTCCAAATAATTTTCTGAGAAATTTGCGTTCTATTTTTTCAGTTTCTATGATGCCTGTTGCTCCAATTGTTGTCGTTTCTGACGCATATAATGCTTCTGGTAGTAACTTACGACTGTTTTGTAGTGTTGGGCCTGTCTTGATACGATTTCTTATTATAATGTGACCATGTGAGTTTGTATGTTTTGTGAAGATTTACCGTTGGTTCTATGTTCCTCCAGGGGCTCACATCTAGTGGGACGTGGGTTGGCGACCACGGGGCCCCAGCTGAGTCCAGCATTGCTTCCACTTACTTGTTCTGGGCTCCTCTCTGTCTTCTTTCCTGTCGACCTCACTTGGTCAACTCTTGTTCTCTTCCGACCCCGTCGGTATTAATGTATCCGAGGTCTAGGGAGTCTTTTCCATTCCCGCCTTAATTGGCCCTTTTCTCATCTTTTCTGATTCCCTCCTTCTGCGAGGGGTCAGCCATTTTTTCTTTTCATGTTATCTCCTGCCTTCTGCTCAAGGCCCTCAAGGAGGCAGGGTGCATGTAGCCCCACCACTTTTGGTGCACCCTAGATAATGCTACACCCTCAGGGGCTCACGGCTGGTGAGTTCGGGAGTTGGTGACCCCGAGGGATTCCTGAGCTGGGTCCGGTTTCCCCCTTTTGATCCTTACCTGCGGGGTGGACCCTCTCCTCTTTCACTTTCCTATCTGCCTTTCATGGCTCTCCTTCCTTCCAAGTCCCTCAATACGCATTCTTCGAGGGTTGAGGGCATTTCTCTTCCTCCTGTCCTTTAATTGCATTATTCTCCTTTCGTTTTCCATTTCTTCTTCTAGTATGTAGGTTAGTAGTTAGTTTTAGTTTTAAGTTTGCATTTCTTTTTCATCTTCTCGATCTCCCAAACCATCAGGGGCCGATAACCTAGATGTTAGACCCCTTAAACCAACAATTATCATCATCATCATCATCATCATCATCGTTCTATGTTAGACGCCTTGTTTGATCCTCCTATTTGTATATATTCCCCTAAATATTTGAATTTGTCGACTCTTTTTATGGATCCATATATCGTATGCATGGTTTGCACACTGTTGGTCTGTCGTTCCATATTTTGGGTCTTCTCATAAGACATTTGTAGACCTGTATTGGCAGCTATTTCATGTAAGAGTTCCAGTGCTTCCATTGCCTCCTGGGTGTTATTGCTGAGTATGGCTACGTCATCCACACATGCCAGGCATTTTATGATTGATCTAGTTTCCCGTGTTCTTCTTAGCTGTATTATTTTAACTTGTTACTCCCATTGTCTGATAATTTTGTCTAATACCATGTTGAATAAGATTGGTGACAGCCCATCTCCCTGTCTGACACCTGTGCGTATCTGAAAGAGTTCCGAATTTTCCCCCCATGAACTTGTTTCTTTTATTATTTGACGTTTTTATTTATTTTTATTTGTTCTTTTTTAAAATTCAGCACCACAGGTCAATGAGATATTAACATTTCCACAAGAAAATCTGTAGCAATTAGGCTAGAAGTTTCAACCATTAGCCTACCATCTTTGATAACATAAATAGTAGACTATTGTCCTCATGATAGGCGCTTAGTGCACAAGACCACTAACCTTCAAAGGGTTAAGCTATTGGTCGTGTAGATGGAAGTTAGAGAATTAAAATGCCTGAATTGCTTAAGGGAATTTGAAAAAAATTCTAAATTACTTATAAAATACTTCTATAATATTTTATCTGGGGTAATATTGAAAAGTTGTGGCAAAAACTCGCCAAGTTGTCAGTACTGGTAACAGGACAGGCTGGGTCCGACGCGCTACACAGGCAAGGGTAATGGTATTAGCAAATGTAATTAGGGAGGGTAGTTTACTCAGTTTACGTCTGTAAGGGGATACTTCCTCACTAGGACTTACTCTTCATGTTGCCAACTCTCTCCACATAACGTCATTACGCGCAATCGAATCCATGACTGAAACAAGTATTTCGCTTCAATAGGATGGGACGCATAAAACTAATTGAAACTCACTCTTCTGTTTGAAGGTGATCCCATTACATTCTGCGCCCTGTACTATAGTTACCAAATTTATTGAGATTTGTTACAGCTAGACCTCGATATTAAACTGAATATTCTGTTCCTGAAAGTTGGTGATCTTAGATGTTAGAAAGAAGCAAGCATATGTATGGGTTATTACTTGTAGTTATACACAAACAAAATACCATGTCAGAAATTTTGCCTGCATGGTGACAGGTGTTAAATTTACTCTGTTTTGCGTGGTGAGGGATTGTGCAACTGTCATGGCTACTGTCAAAATCACGGCCCAATTATTTATTTATTTATTTATTTACTTATTTATTTATTTATTTATTTATTTATTTATTTATTTATTTAGCGTATGGCTTTTAGTGCCGGGAGTGTCCGAGGACATGTTCGACTCGCCAGAGGCTGTAGCTGCTTCAAGAGGACACACATGGGGTGAGCTACAAGTTCCGTCCAATTTCAAGTAGTTCCAACTTTCGCTACCAGGTGTCACTGACACCTAGTGGTGAACGTTGGAACTTTCATAGAGCGTTTCAACGAAATCTAACCTAGAAATTTAGCTTCACACAAGTTTAGTTAGCGGAAGGATCTTTTACATGCCATAAATTTATGACATGGGACCGCCGGCTTTAGGTCCCCTCCGAAGGAAGGCATTTTAACGCTCTTAAAAAATCCGACGACTTCGGTCGGGTTTGAACCCGCGATCTTGGGCACAGCAGTTCAGCATGCTACCAACTACGCCACGCTACATCCCAATGAGATGGGTTCTTAGGATCCAAATGGTACTCGGCAAAATTGAAAGAGCTATGCATTGTATCAACTGTTGTCTAGCTGGAAATGCATTCATTCATTCATTCATTTACCGGTACTTGATTTGCAAATGGGGGAAATTCCCCAGTGACAAATTGAACAATTACTGAAAACTACCAACAATATTACCAAACACACTGTAAATAAGTCGTGATTTGAGAACTATAGTAATTATATCCTAGTATTTACACAAATTTCAGTCTCCTCTTTAACACATCAATGTGTTGGGGAAAGGCTCTAAGACTGTGGCAGGTAATGAGTTCCATTTATCAATACCGTGCCACGATTAATGAAAGAATATTTCCCATAATTTGTACGCTGCGGTCGGCACTTAACTTTATGTGGAAGATCTGCCCTGCTCGGGTAGGTGGGGTTTCCCAGACGTTTGCTTGGTTCTCCCCATGCTGGCCGATTAGTATAAATGTTAAACATAGCGTATAGTCTGGATTTCATCCTTCTATCTTCCAGAGATTCCCACCCTAGTGTTTCTATCATTCGAGTTACACTAACTCTAGGATTAAAATCGTTGAGCACAAACCTAGCAGCCTCCCTTTGTAGCATCTCAATGATGAGCCCTACTTGATATGGGTCCCAAACCGCTGCGCAAATATTTCTGGAACTTGGCGAAGAAGTTCGGGATTGTGCTCCTTGCATCAACCATCTAGAAAGTACAGTAAAACCTGCCTAAATCGGAACCTTTATATACCGGAAACTTGGACAAACGGAAAACAACATTTGGAACACAGGTAATTTCCTATGTAAAATGACACTGTAAACCGGTAAACTGCCTAAAGCGGAAACGGAAAGAAATTCTGGAACTGTAGGCGAAAATAACCTGACTAAAACGACACGGATAGTCAGTCTGAAAGACTGGACTTTATATCATTTTAAATGCTAGCAGCCGAGTACCAAGAAGGCAGTGCGAGAACAGAGTTTCAAGATTCTATTTTGTTTCTTCACTGCCTACTTGATTGTTCTCGCACTGCCTTCTTGGGTACTCGGCTGCTACATCGTACTATGACGTCACACACCTCCGTGCTTTCTAGGTACATTTCGTACCGTCACCGTAACGTAACGCCAGACCTCAGCGTAACGACGAAGTCGACAAGATCCTTTAAAATGATAAAAGGATTATCTCATCCATAATACAAAGCCATGTACTAAATTTTGAGCGTGACTGTACTTGCACCAAAGTTATTGAAAACATTAACTCGAATTTTTTCCTCGAGGATGCAGCAGGTATGCTACATTTCACACCTGTAAGTGAATGGATTGCAGCCTACCGTTACTTCCTCCAACCCTCTCGTGATACACACAGTTTCCCTCTGAGAAATGAGAGTAGAAGACGAAAGCAGTGAACTTGAGTGATTTTAAAGGTGTTCTTTTTTACTGTGGACTACATTTATTTACGTACTATAATTCAGTAACAATGACTTCTAAACATAAGACACTTACAATGGAGGAGAAAATTAAAAAATATTGAAGAACACGAGAAAAACAAATGTCCGGCTAAAGAATTAGTTGTTATTTTTAGTGGGAAAAATCAAATTATTTCATAGTAATTCTATGCGATAATTTCTTTGTAGTGTATATTGTCTTATAAAAACTCAACCCTATGTAAAACGGAAACCTGTGGTAACGGAAAAATAAATCCGGAACGATTGCGTTCCGCTTTACGCATGTTTTACTGTAATATTAATCTTGCTCAAGCTCTGGTTAGGCTTGTAGTACGCATTATAGGTGGGACACATCTCGACAGGCTGCTCGATGTATGACCCCATAGTGACATCCGGAACGATAATGATTAAGATACTTTACTTTGGACTGTAAAAATATATGCTGATTTTTTTAAACTAAATTTAGTTTTTCTGACACTTATGGAAATTAAAGTTGGACTCTAGGTAAATTGGAAGAGAATCGACTTGAAGCTGCTGAAATGTGAATATGGAGAAAAATGACAAGAACGAGCTGAATGGAAAGAAAAACCAACCAGGAAATCTTAAGGGAAGTCAAAGAAGAGAGAAGATTAATGAAGGAAATGGGAAGGAGAAAAATAAAATATACTAGCTTCGCCCGCAAATATTATAGTTGTTAAGAGTACACGTAGCAAAATCTCAATCATGAATGCTATGACTGATTTATTCTTGGTATGAATAATCAGACTTTATCAATTCAGCAACTGGTGCAGTGGTTAGGAGTTTGTCATTCCTTCATAGGTATATCAGAGCGAAGTTAGTTTTCTGGGAATATCACAGACACTTTTAATTTAAGGGCCTTTAAATATGTTTTTCGGAGACCCTTTATAGTCGGGTGAAAAAGACCTTTCGTACCACACTCACACGTGAAAATTGCGTGAAAAAATTCTAGAGTGCCCCTGACCCCCTTGAGCGCATTATACTGTATGTATTGATGAATTGTACAGCTTAATTTGGTTCAGTGATAACCTTATAACCGTCTGGAAACTTTCACAGTAATGTAATAATTGGAATTGCATTGCGTCTTACAGAAATAGATGGAGCTGTGAGATTCTGTTACCATGGTTACCGTGTTGCATTCTTTCATTATTTCATTGTAAATATACATGTTTTAAGGTATTTATTTAATTGTGAGGCATTTAAAGAGTAAGTGAGTGCGTTTCGCTTACGCATTGGGTTATGCTGAACCTGTAGGTACCCCATATGTGTAGGTTGGTGTTAATGGGACCTTATTTTCGGTTTAAAAAAAACTGGAATGGGACCTTAGCAGAATAATATAGGGAGGGATTGGACATGTCATCAGACACAACACTTTCATCGTTAACATTCTTGAAGGGAAAATGCTGGGAAAGAAAGGAAGAGAACAGCCTAGGACGAAGTATTTAGAAGACATCAAGAATAGAAAGGGACGTGACAATTACAAGGAACTGAAACGAACCACCAACGACAGAAGAGTGTGGTTGCATCGACAAGGCATTAACCTTTAGAATGTGCTGATTATTATAATATTCAATCATTTTCATTTAAGACTGCTTTTTAAGTCTAGTCTGCATACCTCTGTTTGTGAACAAGTCGTATCCATGATCCCCGATGAGCAGTTAGCACTGCGGCCTCCTCTGCTTCTACACCTATAACGATGAAATCGTTCCACACTGTCTCTGCTTCTCATACACAGTACAGATAAAACCTACTAACTTCTTAATTAATCCCTCCTCCCACATTCTCTACACAAGACTAGCTGCGTGGTACAGTGGTAACGTTCCCTCCTCCTGTGCCCAAGGTTGCAGAATCGAATCATGCCACGTTCAGTTAGCATTTGAAGGTGGTTAATTGCGAGGAAGCCGTATCCGTAGATTTAGTTAGCTAGTTATTGAAGTTTCAAGGGGCGGAACTACTAGGTAATCTGCCCCTCTTAACACAGATTAAAGTATACAAATTTTGGAATGGAATTTAACATTTAGAGATTGACACTTAATTTTGAAAATACCGAAAATGAATAAAACAACAACAAAAAATATCTAATAATTATCACATAAACAAAAAATACGGAAAAACAAAATTCCAGCATTCAACAAGATGTTCAGCAAAGAACATATAGCCTACTTTCTCCTAAATGTATGGGTATCTTAATGACTCTTGTTTGTTTTCTTTTATATTGATAATAAGCCAGTAAGTGTCAAGATCAATATTATATACTTTATGATGATTGAATAACAAAACTACTAACTTATTGTAATGCATTCACGTCCGTTAATCTCTATATTAAGCCAGCCTGCAAAATTAAGAATCTTCCGCCCCAATCATCTTCCGCCCCAATCACAGTAGGTGGTGCTGCGACCTATCAGTGAATTAATCTTTATCTTGTACGCCTATGCACTGCCATCGTAATGTACTACGATGGCAGTGTTCTATGGGTGTTGAATGAGTAGGCAGTTTAAAGTAGCCAAGAGGGAGGCGATCCAGCTGGCAGTGTTTAAAGGTATTCGGAGCGCGATCGTGGCTAATAGTTGAACTACCAGTATTACAAAATTGCCATACTTCAGGAGGCCAGCTCAGGCATTTACACAGCGTTATGTTTGGAAAAATATTAAACACATAACCCACAAGAGGACAGCACCGTACAGAGGCATTAAGAAGGCTGTGGTTAATGACAACGTGTATCTAGTTCTTCTATTCTCCTTTTTCTAATGTCTTCTGTTTATGTGCGATGCTGGGACTGTGATTTTATTAATATACGAGTGTATACTTTATCCTCTCCTTTGAGCTAAATGACATTTTATTCAGTATCTGTGGGAAAAGCTCGTGCACATCATTTGTAAAAGAATTCAAGAAAAAAAAACACCTAACTGTAGCAGTATTCGATCCCCAATCAACTGCGTGTCAGACTAACATGCTAGCCCAGAGCTAACCGTATCCATGACGTCAGGTGTTCTTATCTGACATATTAGATACAAACTGTTGGCAAATAATGACTTTAAATAAACGATTTCTTCACTGCAGTACATCTTCATTAAAGATCATTTCATACAAAGTTTATATTATTGTATCAGTACGGTATATCACATACAACATACTAAAACTACTGAAATATAAGACAGGCACATGAGGACAGCTGCCATCTTGTCGTGTGACACAAACGGCTCAGCTCTTTTAAGCCACTCATACTGTATAATATTATAATATTAAATTATAATAAATAACGGATCACGACCTTCAGGATAGCTTAAACCCCCCTAGGCTCGATAATCGGAATTGGTGGGTCTTAAGCTATTTATTAAAATGGTTGCATAATTCACACGGCCGCCATCCTGAAATGGCATGGCCGATGACCTTGAATTTTGGCTGAAAGATGCGTCCTGTATAAAGGCATGTTGTCACCAAATTTGGTAGAGATCGGATGATTAGTTTAGCCGTAATTTGATTTTACGATTTGAACATTTGAGTGGCCGCCATTCTGTTTTGGTAAAGATGGCGGCGATATAAAGTATGACACTGAGGTGTCCTTTACTAGTGCTACCTCTGTACCAAATTTCGTTCAATTCGGTTTCACCGTGTTCGAATTGATAGGGGGGGGACAGACATTCAGAGTACACACACTCACACACACACAGACACACACACACACAGACTCACTCACACACACACACACACACACACACACACACACACACAGACTCACACACAGACAGACACACTTTTTTCGCCCTGTGTTGATCTCATAAGTCTACTTTCATTTTTTGCAAAAATCGAAAGTAGGCTAAAAACGAACAAGTCGTTAGTCAATGTTCACTGGAGAATTTAGATTGCTGGTCCTAACACACTCTCACTTATAAAGCGGATGACGAGATCAGCAGCCACTGCGTCATCGGCTAATATAAGTTTGAGTGTCATCTGCAAACCAAGGATTCATCGTAAGTCAGCAAGATCCACACACTCAGTTAAAATGTGGGTCACTATCCGTAGATTTACTGGCACGTTCAAGATACCCTTCGGGGCAGAATCCCGGCACTCCGGCGTCTCTACAAGCATCAGTAGTTAAAAGAAATGTATAACCAATATCATTATTATTACGTATCTGTTCACATGACCTCTCCATCTGAGTCGGTTCATACGAAGAGCTTCATCTAGCGTGTTGTACCAGCCTGTGAATGTTGTTGTTTGAGTCTTCAGTCCTTTGACTTGTTTGATGCAACACTCCATGCATCCCTGTCCTGAGCTAAGAGTGTCATCTCTACATAGCTACCCCAACATAAACAAAAGTTTGGTGCTTTTCAGTCGGTCAACACGAATGTACCAAAAAGAGCTGGGTTATGCCCTAATCCTGAAAAAAAATGTACATAAGATTAATAAATACACTAGGATGACCAGTTTCGATCGTCAAGCGATCATCATCAGATCCATTACACTTAGGCTGTAAAATCTATGTTTGAAAATACAGGTGAAAATATTTACAATATGTACAATTATTTAGTTTGAAGTGTAATTGATATGATGATGATCGCTTGACGATCGAAACTGGTCATCCCAGTAATCTAATGTAATTTTTTTCAGGATTAGGGCATAACCCAGCTCTTTTGGGTACATTCGTGTTGACCGACTGAAAAGCACCAAACTTTTGTTTACTAAGGCAACACTGAAAAATGTCTTCAAACCCCACAATACCCCAACTTACAAACGAAGTAATCTGCTTTACATATTCTAACCTTGATCTACCTCTACAGTTCTTGTCCTCGACCCTTCCTTCCTTAAATATGTTTGCTATTCCTGGATATCTTAGCATGTGTCCTACCAACCTATCTCCTCTCTTCATTAGCAGTCGCCAGAAACATCTCTCCTCTCCCACTCGCCTTAATACCTCTTCATTTGTTCCTCCATCCCCCTATCTGATCTTCATCATTCTCCTGTAACACCTCATTTCAAAGGCTTCTATTTTCCCCTTTTCTACTGCGTCAATAGTCCCAAGTTTCAATTTTTTCACTGAAATCGTTACTGCTTGGCTTCCTTTGGTCATAAAGAACTTATTCTATACAGAAACCTTCCTCAAGATATCCTTTACAGAATGGTGAAAACCGCATCAAAATCCATCCAGTAGTTCTCGAGATTATCCGTGACATCCAAGAATCGGGAACTTTGTTTTATACTAACTAGAGATGAAATCTGATGACGTTCAAATATAGATTTAGAAAGTAAGTTTTGAAAGCCTTCATCTGGAGCGTTGTGCTCTATGGAAGCTTTATAAGCTTACGTTGGGCAAAACGTTAAAATATCAATATTCTCTGAGTGCAAGAATTGTTCAGCATGAAAAGTTCTACAAAAACGTCCATGAGAGCTTATTTCTATCTTCAATACATCGTCCACTAGAAGTGTTTTTACGTTTTCATTTCTTCCAACAATCTCCATTCAATTACTGAGGCGACAGTTTACGAGCTAGCTAGGGACGAGCCTATCACCCAAGTTACAGCCTAGCTAGCAGTCAAGCCTATTACCCCAGATACAACCAGCAGCAAACTGTCGGGTCGTATTGAGTTAAGACCTCAGCGAAGAGTGGTTGTGTTTGGAGTTTCCTTTGAAGTGGAACTCGATATTTCTTCATTTCGCCTGTGAAACTTTCGTTCCGCAAAATACACAGTCAAGATTGGACGGAAGGGAGATTTGAGTTACATGCACCTCGCCATTCTTAAATTACGTCTGACAAGAATTCGTTGCACATGCATCTCCATGATAATAACATTAATAGTCCAGTCAGTGATTTTAACCCATCATGCCGAGACTTGCCTGAGCCAACCTATTGTATTTTAAAAATCTCTCTCATTCGTCCATCACTGGTTAATTTGCTTCCTAAGTGAAAATTTGAATATATTTCACGTAAGTGTAGGTAGTTCGAGAGCAGACAATGGAGAATGAGTGTAATATATATCATAACACACTTACACACTGGCTCTAAGTCCTGTCCTTATTAGAAATGTGTATTATTAAACATGCGGTCGAATGTGGATTGAATTAGCATTGAAAATTTCTCTTTACAAATTCTAATTACATAACTTTTGCTTTGTTAATAATTCATGAACAGTAAAACCATTGTGTTGATGAGGTCAGCGGGAAATTCATTTCGAGGAGTGAGGCAATTATGCCAGCATTTCAAACTCGGTGCACACACAAACACTGTGAGGCTTTGGAGACAAGTGTCGCTGCGAAATGGGCAGAAAGCGAGGACGGGGACACCTCACCGGACTCAGTAATTAAGATAATGGCTGTATGTTTACTTTTTCATTAGTAAATGAGCAGCTTATTTATTTACGCGCCTTATTTCCCTTGGCGTAGAAACCTTCTGTCTAGCTAAATCAACGCTTAAATTGTTTATGTCAAGTTTTAAAGCTACTTCTTCAGTGCTGCCTGTACAAACTGTCAGTTGTTAATATTCAGTAGGAGATGATCTAGCTTTGGTCACTCAACATAAAAGTCTTGAAGCTGGAGAAGCGGTACTTTCTGCTGATTTAACGACAATGCATGAATACTTTAAAAAGTGGAGATTAACACCAAACCCAACGAAGACTGAAGTTAGCTGCTTTCATCTAAACAATAGAATTGCTGATGCAAAGTTAAATGTCAACTATAATGGCCAGACTCTTCATCATCAGGTTTTTCCAAAATCTTTGGGCGTGACTCTGGATAGAAGTCATATAGAAAACACCGCAGCAAAGCTGAGATCGCGAAATAATATCATGCAGAAGTTGTGCGGAGCCTCATGGGGTGCAACAGCTACAACACTACGATGTTCTTCCTTAGGACTCGTCTACTCTGCTGCTGAATACTGTGCTCCAGTATGGCGAAATAGCCCACAAGTGTGTAAAATCGATGTCCAGCTAAATGTGGCAAAGAGAACAATAACAGGGTGCATCAAGTCTACTCCTCTTCACTGGCTACCGCCTCTAAGTCACATAGCGCCACCAAGTCTGCGGAGACAGAACGCTCTCCTAAAGGAATATTAAAAGTTAATTATCAATCCTCAGCTTCCAATCCACTCCGATGTACCTGTACTTAAAAAAGCCGATTAAAATCCAGACGGCCACCCATCATACTGGCAGAATCGTCGCAAGCAATGAATTTCAACATGAACAGGAAATGGTCAGGAATGTGGACTAGTGCTGCACATGAGGACTACCAGGCTCTCGTTAGACCAGGTACACAGCCAGTTGGCATGGAACTACCGCGACGTCTTTGGAAGACAATTAGCAGGCTCCGTACAGGCCATGGCATTTGTGCAGAGATCCTCCACCGGTGGGGATTGGCGACATCTTCCCAATGTGACTGTGACAGTGAACACCAGACCATTAAACACATTGTAACATGCTGCAGCATACGAGCTTATTCTGGAAGCCAAGAAGGTTTCTTTCAAGTGACGGCTTCAGCCCTTCAATGGATTAAAGACTTTGACATTAACTTGTAGATTTTTAGTATTTGTAAACTTTGTATATTAGTTGCTCTTCAGTTGCCATTCGCAAAATAAATAATTCAGTAGTCAAAACTAATTTATCCAATATATCTGGTCGGGGGTTATAGTGGTTGGGCCACATCCTTCGAGCTGATGAATCCATCCAAAAACTGAGTCCTTCATTCACAACCTGTTGCAAGACGCCCAAGGGGACGACCCAGGACGCGATGGAAGGATCGAATATTGACAATACTTCAGCAAGTAGAGCCGAATGCTGTGGGAGATGAAGTTAGAGATCGGCAGCGTTGGAATGCTATCTGCAGTCGATACCTCCTCCTTTGTGACTGATTCCTTTGCTATCACTTTTCTCTTCCTTTTCTTTCTTTAGTTCTTCTGCTGTAGGCCTTAAAGGCCCATAAGTGCAATAAATGGTGATAATGATGGTGACTGGGCGGGAGTACAAATAGTGCTCGATTTCTAGAGGTAGAGGAGCTGGAATTGTAACCTTTCGAATGATGTGGGGGGTATTCCAAATTGGCTATTCCAACAGTGGCTTCAGGGCATCAGGGGAGTGCAATGAAGTGAAGTTGGCAGTATTGCCTCAACAATATTTTTATCATTTCAAATCATCTTGGCGACTTCATCGTTATGCTTAGGTGTACCGTTATGCGTCACGTTTGCGGCGTGTATGACGTCATCATGTTGTTCAGTGCATATGCACCGAGTCTGAGTTTACTCCTGGGGTCTGGCGTTATGCGAACGGAGACGGCGAGTGCGTGATGTCATGCAGCCCCCGCGCGGGAAGCCTAAGTTAAAGGGTAATGGAGTCTGTTAAGTCTGAGTTTACTCCTGGGGTCTGGCGTTATGCGAACGGAGACGGCGAGTGCGTGATGTCATGCAGCCCCCGCGCGGGAAGCCTAAGTTAAAGGGTAATGGAGTCTGTTGAGTCTGAGTTCACTCCTGGGGTCTGGCGTTATGCGAACGGAGACGGCGAGTGCGTGACGTCATGCAGCCCCCGCGCGGGAAGCTAAGTTAAAGGGTAATGGAGTCTGTTGAAAGAGACTTGGGGCTTCGAGCGAAGCGAGAAGTCCTCCTGAGCCTTTCTAACATGTGTAGCATCTGTAGCATGCGTCATTTGAAATGATATAAAGTCTAGTCTCTCAGACTGACTGGATCTTTTTTTCCAACATGGGGACTAATGCCATCGTCAGTTTACTGCTCCAAAGTTAAAACTTTTATAAATCCAATTATAATAAAATGTATACAACCGGTTTCAGTCATATCGTAATTTAGGACATGCAAGATTTACTGGCACGTTGAAGATACTCTTAGGGGCAAATCCCGGCACTCCGGCGTCTCTAAATGGCTCAGTAGTTAAAAGGAATGTAAAACAATCATTTATAACCTATTTCAACTTATCTAGTTTTACATCCACCGAAGTGTTTATAGTCTTTTTTATATATTTTTCCATTCTGATTTACAGATATTTTCTCATTTTAAATTCTTCCTTTGAGATCACTTCTATTCCACGCTGTTTTTATCAAGACTTTTTCATGTTTTTCTTAACACATTTTGTAACAGATCTGTTTTTTAGCCTATTTTCATTTTATGAAAATAAAATAGGCTTATAAGACCACCTTTTGTCCGTGTGTGTGTGATGGTGTGTGTGTGTTTCTCCCCCTAATAACATCTAAACGGCTGGAGCGATTACAATGAAACTCGGTAAGATCATAGCACCATTCTGGATGACCCCGACCGTGCCCTTCAAATTTTATTGTGTCTCACCAATCCAACATGGCGGCTGTGCGAAATATTTCACCAGCATTCAGTATCTCCGAACTATTACCGATATCGCCTGAAATTGTGTACAGTGATAAAGGGTACTACTAGACGTTCACCTATGAGACTTTCAAAAACCTGGTAACTACAAAACCAACATGGCGGCCAAGCGAATTTCAGACTTTTAAATAGACTTTTCTCGTGATTTAACCTTCCAAACGTAATGGAACTTGGTACAGAAAATGTTTATACACATTGTAATACACTAGCGTCTAATTTAGTTCAATTGTTTACATAACCTCAAAATAGCGGCTGTGCGAAATATTTCACTGACATTCTATATCTCCGAAACTATTACATATATCACCCTGAATTTTTTTACGGTGATAAAGGGTACTGATACAAGTTTATCTATGTAACTTTCATAAACCTATAAGTACAAAACGAACATGGCGGCCAAGCGAAGTTGAAATATTTTAATAGACTTTTCTCGTGATTTAACTCTCTGAGCGCAGTGAAATGTGGTACAATAAATTATTATACATATTGTAATGCACTGGCATCTAATTTAGTTCAATTGTTTACATAACCTCAAGATGGCGGCTGTGCGAAATTTTAAAATTAAGTTTTTATTTCTTGTGTCGTAATCATGCGATCGAAGTGAAAGTTTGAATAATGAACCTAGGCAATAATTTTCCTTGAATGGTACATAACTCTATGGCCTATACATACTGTATAACAATCCAAAATGGCAAGCATCCGAAATATTTAGACGGTTCTCAAAATCTACGAATCTATCACAACCTTCAAACTGACATTTTGTATGTTGATAGAGGCAATTAACATGAGTAGTTTATATGAAAATAGGCTGTATAGTTCGTCACGGAACTACTTGTTTTAATTTTAATTTGTGAGCGTTTGGAACAAGAATATTTTTAGAATCCTCCGTTATGGCAAAATTTATATTAAGTGATGTTCTTGCACATTTACATGTCATAAATTACGCTGAAGAAGGCACAAAGTGGCAGAAGCCGGTACGGGTTTAATCGGGCTATCATGGTCATTTTTATATCATTTAATTCTATAATTCCCTTATTAAAGTGCGAATGTGGTGTGTGCAATTAACGTCTTTAACCGCGGGAAAGTAAATAGAGACAACTTTCTATGTGATGCAAGCAGAATTACAAATATTGAAAAACTCGCCCCATCAACTACAGGAGAATCCTTCATAAAATGAGAATGGATAGACTTAGGTTACAAAGTCAGAGCTGTCATCTTCATATGATGAACTGGTATGTTCTTCAATTTCCCCGGATATTTTCGAAGCACCTCGATGCTCACTTCCCGAATCAAGTTCCGAAAGACAACCCTCTTCACTCGAGTATAAATCATTCACAATCGGTTTTTTTAAGCATATGGCTTTCAGTGCCGGGAGTGTCCGAGGACATGTTCGGCTCGCCAGTTTTGTAGCTGCTTCGAGACGGACACGTAATGGGTGAGCTACAAGTACCGTTGGGGAGGGAAGTTGGAATGTAACGGCGAGGAGTTGGAAGGTAGCGGCTGTGGCCTATAGTTAGGGACCAACCCCGGCATTTGCCTGGAAGCAAGTGGGAAACCACAGAAGACCATCTTCAAGGTTGCCGGTGGGGGAATTCGAACCTCCTTGCCTCCCGGATGTGAGCGACTGCAAGCAGTCATGCCGTAACGACCACGGCTAACGCACCCGGTACAATCGCGCTAATGTACGAGTAGATACTCCTCTCCTATTTTACTTGCGCCTTTCAACAGTAAATACAGCGTTCCGCGGATTGCCTGTCCAAAGCACGCTAAGAATTATGTTCAGAAGGCCATGATATCTCTAAAGGTTATGTAGATATTTTTCGAGGTGGCTTCGGTGGCATTGTTGTTAGCATACTGACCTTCTATGCCCAAGATCGCGGGTTCAAACCTGGACGAAGTCCTCAGATTTTTTAAGAGCGTTAAAAATCCCTCAGTAAGGCTTCCATTGTAGGGGGAGTAAAGCTGGCAGGCCCATGTCATAGATTTATGGCATGTGAAAGAACCTTCCACTAACTACAATTGTGTGAAGCTAAATTTGTAGGTTGGATTTGATTAACGCTCTGTAAGTTCCGACGTTCGCCGCCATTTGCCGGTTATGGTGGCATCTAGTATCCAAGTTCACACCTAGGTGTCGTCGACGGTAGCATTTGGTTGCAAAAGTAGGAATTGATCGCGTACAGTCCTTACCTGAATTACAGATAACCCCCACTAATACAGCCATCACAATTAACACCGGTTATCAGACAGATTCTACACACACCCAAAGTACACGGGGTACATGACCGAGTTGTCACAGCCACTAAACTGAGGAACCAACCAACCAGATATTTTCCGAGAATCACTAGCTTCCGTTAAAACGCGTCAATGTTGAAGTAAACATAATGCCGTAATGTTGGGAAACTTCCGATATAGGAGCACGCCAGGAAATGGCTATGTCGGAACATCAGAGCTTCAAAAGGCAAAAAGCCATATCTAGAACATTCCCGAATCAAACAGAGGGATTTACAGAAGTTCATACTCGACATGTATATCGCAGGCATATTTAAATATTTTACAACTGTTCGTGAAATAACGTAAACACGTCAGCTACCCAGTGCTGAGAGAATCTGATCAACATTTAATTCGGGCACTGTTTTAAAATATTGATGGCATTATAAAGCTAGTTTCAATAGCTTATTTGATGATGTGGTGAACTATTATTTGCGGTTGTGGCATACAATACGTCAGTACACCCACGAGTTATTTATGGTTAAAATGATACTGAACAAGGCACTTTCATTTCAACTTTATTTGTCAATATCGTGGTGAGTTTGATCTTGCGAAAAACAAAATCCACAATTCAGGCAAGCAATTCAATGTTGAAAACAACCTAGACCTTCCATGAACACTATTCCTTTAGGAGATATGGACTTGGAAATTTACGGACATTGTGGGATGTAGAATTGGGAATTTACGGACATTGTATCTTTAGGGGATATAGACTTGGGAATTTACGGTCATTGTATCTTTAGGAGATATAGACTTACGAAATTACGGACATTGTATCATTAGGGGATATAGACTTGGGTATTTACAGACATTGTATCTTTAGGAGATATAGACTTGGGAATTTACGGACATTGTATCTTCAGGAGATGTAGACTTGGGAATTTGCGGACATTGTATCTTTAGGAGATATAGACTTGGGAATTTACGGAAGAAGTATCGTTAGGAGATATAGACTTGGAAATTTACTGGCATTGTATCTTTAGGGGATATATACTTGGGAATTTACGGACATTGTATCTTCAGGAGATGTAGATTTAGGAATTTACGGACATTGTATCTTCAGGAGATATAGACTTGGGAATTTACGGAAATTGTATTGTTAGGAGATATAGACTTGGGAATTTACGGACATTGTATCTTTAGGGGTTATATAAATGGGAATTTACGGACATTGTACCTTCAGGAGATGTTGACTTGGGAATTTTACGGACATTGTATCTTTAGGGTATATGGACTTGGGAATTTACGGACATTGTATTTTTGGAGATAAAGATATGGGAATTTACGGCCATTGTATCATTCGAGGATATGGACTTGGGAATTTAAGAACATTGTATCTTTATGGGATATGGACTTGGGAATTTAAGAACATTGTATCTTCATGTGATATGGACTTATTACAGTACTTTTCTTAATCATCTAATGTGTATTTAGGCATTTTGTTTTCTTAACCCTTAAGAACGTAAAAGACACACTAAACGTTTCTTACAAGGTGCCGGCATGATGACACTTGGTAGACTGATGATAGTTCACCGAAACTCAACCATATCTGGTCGATTAGATATGCAGTTAGCCTTATCTAAACTACGAGCGCTAGTGTGATTCAATGCAGAGTTTCACAAACCCTTATAACTAATTCCGGTGTGAAGATTTTTCAAAAAATCAAAACACGCCTGAGGGTATTGAACCAAGCAACACATTAAAGAAAGAATGCATAATGTACCTATATTAGTACATTATGCAACGATCCTATAATGGCAATAATTAAGACACGAGTATGTTTATAAAACGAGAGTATGCGAGTTTTATAATTTCCATACGAGTGTCTTAATTACCACTATAGGCGAGTTGCATACGACTGTTTATTTTCGACGGTAATTATTATAACTATTTTATATTCGAACATAAATATTCATAAATATCTGTCGAGATTTCGCCAGTTTTATGTACAGAACAGAGCGCATGTGACGCAGAGAATGCCTTGTATTTGACCATGACCTCCTCGACTACTCTACTATGACACTAGGCCAGGCAGTAAAATTTAAATTAGAAGGCCGTGGAACTCAGCGTATCTAATTATCTAATTGGTCAAACAACTGTTTCTTGAGCTCTGATTGGTGGGAGAAACTGTTTCATAATGAAAAATAGTGTTATAATGAGTCTCATTTTAGTACAGTTTTCTGACATATAATAGTCAGGGTCGAACATGAAGAAGTTTATTTGGCTAGGATCTGAATCAAAAAGGAAACGAGTAAGAAAACAAGTGATTTTAGGCTATTTTTTCGGAACTGCATTTAGGCGGGAAGTGAATTTCAAAGTGTATTTCTTTAATTTGATAGAGCCCTCTAAGACCACAACGTGAAACCTTTCCGGACCCTTTAGCTCTTCAACTTTTGGAAAAATTGAGGAAGTTGCCTAATTTTACTTTTTTGTTGTTGCTAAGATAGAGACTCCCTACTTTGTCTGCTAACAAGGGAAGTATCGGGTAAGACAGGTCGAAACCTATCTTGAAACTTTGTGGACGCAATCGTTGTACTATAAGAGGACAACGTGCGGAAAATCTGCTGCCAGATTGAGCTGCAAGGCTCCGAAATCATGTGGCGAATCTCTCATATAAATCAAAGGGAGGTAGCGAGTACCGTACATGTTGCAATGGACAGCCCTGACCGCCCAAGCACTCAAGGCCGGTGGGAAGGAGCTGCACGCTCCAGTCAGTATACGAAGTACGTCCAGAAAGTAAGTTCCGTTTGGTAATAACATTAAATTGTGTACAGATACAGAAAAATTATTTATTGCACAACATTCTACAACTCTTAAACTACTTTTCCACATAACTGCCGAAATGTTGCAGGCATTTTTCGTAGCTTGGCACGAGTTTTTGTATACCTTCTTCATAGACGTGTGCCGCCTGTGTCTTCAACTAGTTGTACGTTCCGCTGCAGCGCAGTTCCGCATATGCTCGGTCGAAGCTCTGTATCAAGGAGAAGAAACGTGCGCCATTTGGAGAGCGCTGTCAGCCACGTACGCGTTGTTGTGTATGTTTACTCGTACAATGTCGGTGTTGATTGAAAATCCCGCCGCTTGTGAAATCAGATCTGTGATTCGTTTTCTGAATGTTAGGAAAGTGAAACCAATTGAAATTTATCGGCAAATTTGCGAAGTGTATGGACAAAATGCGATGAGTGATTCAATGGTGAGAAGATGGGTACGACAGTTCAATGAAGGACGTAGTGAAGTGCACGATGAAGAACGAAGTGGGCGTCCATCTTTGGTTACAGAAGAACAGGTTCACGCGATTGATGACAAGATCCGGGAAAACCGCAGGTTTAAAATGAGTGCTCTCGCTATGGAATTACCCCTAATCTCCGATCACTAATTCATGAAATTGTTACCGAAAAACTGAACTTTCGTAAACTTTGCCGACGTTGGGTACCAAAGATTCTTACGGAGCAACACAAAACAAAACGGATGGGTAGTGCACTTCAGTTTCTGACCCGTTACAATGAAGGCGGCGAAGAATTTCTGACTCAGATAGTCACAGGAGATGAAACTTGGGTTTCTTACGACACCCCTGAAAGTAAGCGGCAATCAATGGAATGGAGGCACACTTCATCCCCAGCAAAGGTTAAGCCGAAACAAATCTTGACACCTCGGAAAATGATGTGCACAGTGTTCTTGGCCTGGAAAGGCATCTTACTCATTGATTTCTTACCGCGTGGTCAAACAGTCAACGCAAATTCTTACTGTGAGACACTTAGGAATTTGCGCCGCCCAATACAGAATAAGCGCCGAGGGTTGCTGTCAAAAGGTGTTTTTTTTTTCACGACAACGCACGACCACACACTGCAAATGTGACGAAAAACCTCCCACAGGGATTTGGCTGGGACGTGTTTGACTACCCTCCGTACAGCCCTGACCTTGCTCCTAGCGACTTTCATCTGTTCACACATCTCAAGTCTTTCCTTGGCGGTCAACACTTCAACAATGACGACGAGCTGAAAGAAGATGTTTCCAACTGGTTGAAGACACAGGCAGCAAACTTCTATGAAGAAGATATCCAAAAACTTGTGCCACGCTATGACAAATTCCTGCAAAAGTTCGGCAGTTATGTGGGAAAGTAGTTTAAGAGGTGTAGAATGTTGTGCAATAAATACTTTTTCTGTATCTGTACACAATTTAATTTTATTACCAAACGGAACTTACTTTCTGGACGTGCCTCGTATAATTATGCTCCGCCTCGCTACTACTCCGAGTGCCACAGGGATGTCCAGCTCCTCCAGCCGTCATATCTGCGTACCAGGATGTCAGGTATGATTTCGGAGCCTTGCAGTTCAATCTGGTGACTGATGTTCCGCACGTTGTGCTCTTATAGTACAACGATTGCGTCCACAAAGTTTCAAGATAGGTTTCGACATGTCTTACCGTCCTGATACTTCCCTTGTAAGAAATGTCATTTAACACATTTTGGCAATATACCTCGCTCTTCAATTTTGTCTTCTCTAGGGCTGGCTCTAGTTACTTTGGGGATTAAATACTTGGTAGTGATCACACCAACATGTACTGTATTCAAAGTTTTAACGAGTTTGGGAGATTCATGTTAGTGGTGTTCCCTTATGAGTGGAGCGGACGGTACAGACTATGTAATATAAAAGGCACAAGCTTGAGAAGTGAATTATTGGATATTGGAACCAATTGGAACTGTCTCCAAAACATATGTGCTATATTTTAGGAGCACATTTACAGTACCGAGTTGCTTGTCACATATTTCATTTCCACCATCCAGCGTGAGGCTTCACTAATACTGATCACTGTGGGCAAGTAGAATAGAGCACACACAGCCTTGTTGTTCTGGTTGATTTTTTAGGAGCCATTTTCGGTGTTGCGTGATGGCGCAGTGGCGAACGGCCGGGGTTCAAATCCCGTTGACAGTGGAGTAGAATTTTCACCTGGCGTCAGGAAGGGCATCCATCCTTAATTCTCCGTCAAAACCGAAATGAGCCTTGTTGGCTCCGGCGATCCAAATTAATTGGGAAAAGCCGAAGAAAGTTTATTGTAATTTTACAATCAGTCATCACAATATAATTCCAATTACCGGAATACGCTAGAAATAAACTGATATGAGCGAAGCACGAATAGATGGGAGCAATGGCAGGAAGGTACTCGTAATGAAGAGATAAAGACTAAGTTAGAAATGAACACGCTAGATCAGGGGTTCTCAAACTACTTCTGTCACGCCCCCCTTATGAAACATGAAATATTTAGCGCCCCCTCCCCCTCCTATCCTCCATTCCTTTCTTAGCATTTCTCGCAGGCTACTTAGCACAAAGAAAAACAGATCACAAGATCTATAGTACATATTTACTTCTGTCTAATTACTGCAACTTACCAGTTGCAATAATAATAATAATAATCCTCCGGAAAATCATGGGTCCAATCCAGACGGAAACAGGATGGAAACTTCGGAGCAACGCCTAAGTCTACCAGATTGTAGAAAAAATCTCGGCGACTATGAGGAAACGGAGGTTAATATTTCTTGGACAAATGTACAGATTGGACAAATCCAGATTAACCAAGCAATTGTTTGACTACTTCTGGAACAAAAGAAACAACTACATCATGGATTAAAGAAACTCGGAAAGACCTCGAAAGATCTAACATCCAGGAGGCCCTAATATTGGAAAGGGATACGTTTCGAAAGAGGATACACAATTTGGAAGGGTTTCATAACGAGAGACGAGCTACAAAGACCGGAAGAGCTTGGACGGCCGAACAACGGCAGCAGCACAGCGAACGCATGAAGGAGTACTGGAGACAGAGGAAATTACAACTAAAACAGTGAAATTGTAGCGTGATCCTAAGTGGTGAATTCGCAAGTAAAAAAAAAAAAACACACACACAATTTACTGCTGGATTTGAGGCAACAATGACAGAACCGTTTTCCCTTTAGATGTTTTTTTAACGGACCAAACATGTGGAAGTCGCAGGGTGACAAGTCCGGAATGTAGGGCGGTGTCAAGTTGCTCCCACTTGAACGTGGCCAATACACCTTGTGCGAAGTTAGAGACGTGTGGGCGAGCGTTAACATGGAGCAGAATCACTCCCTTGGTGAGCAGTCCAGGCCGTTTGTTCTTGATGGACTTGTGAAGGCTACGGAGTGTCGCACAATACACGTCACTGTTAATGGTTCTTCCGTGGTTTCCAATCGGACGACGAACTAAAGGACACCGTACAGGATCGGCTCCTGGCACAACCACAAGACTTCTGGGAACAAGGAATCCTGCGGCTAGTGAAACAATGGGACACCTGTGCACAGGCCTGTGGTGATTACTTTTGAATAACGAATAAATTGTACCCACAGTATCGTTTCGTACCTTTTCATTTGAACACACCTCGTATGTTTGAGTGGATCCCTGTACGGTTTAGATTCAAAATTGGACCCGGTAGGTGAGGTAGCGACTAAAATGTTGGATGAACACACTTTTAGAACCACAAGATATAGTAAACAAAACAAAAACTGTCGTGCAGGTACCTGTATGTTTTAGATTCCCAATGTGACCCGGTAGGTGGCGTTGACATCACGTTCTAGAAATGTTTAGATTATTTTTTGTCAGGGTCTCCTTTTCCCACTAATTCTCCCAGGTCCGTTCCCTTGGCAGTGGTTTCTTCTGAGTTCATGAATAATTGACTTTCTGAGAATAATTCATGATTATGTTTTTGTACCATAGGTGGCGGTGATGTTGAATTATTGGTATTTGCCGTAGGCTTCCATGAAAATGACTTGAGGTTTTTATTTAAAAATCATTGACACTTAGTATACATTCATCGAAAATTCAAACACTGTATTCAAATCATTCTAGAATACACAATTATACAATAATTCACCACTATCAAATACCTACCCCCGCCCCCTTCAACTATAGCGAGGCTTATTACTTATCCTCTTAAATCTCAGCAGCCAATCAGCGCGGCTCATACGAAAATTCAAACTCGGCGCCACAGAAATCAAATTAATTCAACAATTACACTATCACCACATCGTCTTATCCGTCTCGCGGCCGCGCGGGGTCCCTGCCTGGGGGGCTGGCCCATGGCCGGCTCTACGGAAGGCCGCGGCAAGCGAAAATTGGCAACCCTGCCTTGAATGGCCAGTCTGCTCTGCCTAGCCCACTGAGTTATATGGAAAATGTGTCAAGCGCTCGTGTTTTCTTCAAAATACTCTATGTAAATGAAATTATACCATTGATTATTACTGTATAGTGGCTAGCTACAATGCCCAAGACTTGTGTTGTGCCGAATTGTAAGTCTAATTATCGTTCATCGATAAAAACTGAAGGATTTGTGACAGTATTTGGGTTTCCTAAAAAATCCACAATTGAAAGCCATATGGGAACGTGCTATTCCTCGAGCCAATTGGGTACCTACGAAATATTCCTTCGTATGTATTAAACGCTTTCTTCCTGAAGACGTGAGTTATGTTGAAAAATACAAGGATGGTGATGGGAATAATAAGGAATTCACACGGAAGAAGCCTGTATTGTTACCTCGTGCGGTTCCAAAGGTATTCCCAAACTTACCATCGTATTTGAGTAAGTGATCCTCCAAGATAAGGAAATCTACAGAAGAAAGAAGAGAAGAAGAAAAAGAACGGAAAAAGTCTGCAGAGGAATGTGAGAAGACCCTTGCTGAGGAAGCCAACAAAATTACGACTTTCGAGTCCTTTGTTTGTGATATACAAAATAAATTGGTGGAGCATAAAACAGACTGGTCTGTAAGTACTAGTGAAAACTATTGTATTTTGTATAAATTAGATGTGTCAAGCATACCTAAAATAAGGTCAAGTATAAGGGTAAACAATGCTTTTACGGTCGAAATTCATATCAATGGAGGCGTAATTCCTAACGCTGCTGTTCTTCATTCGGGCTCTGTAATATTTCGAAATTCATTATTAAGTAAGTGGAGTCAGTTGTTCCAAGCAATAGAATTTTGTCACGACTTTTTCTTACCTGGAAGTTCTGTAAGTTCACTAGTCGTCCAGATTAATAGTTTAATAGATAACCTAAAAACTGGCCTTGAAAACCAGGGAAACGAAACTTCAGACATTCTGTTAAAAAAGTTAATGTTTCTGCAAGATCAGTTTACACTTACTTTTTTAAAGAAACCTAGATATAACGTCACTACAACTCTAAATGCATTCCTCATTTATATGCAGTCTACAAAGTGTTATAACGCAATTAGATTTAACCATATTTTATCCCTACCTCATCCCTGAGTTTTACAAAAATTAACAACTTCCTTCGCCACATCCCCGAAAGCTGATGAAGAGAACAGTAACTTTCTAAGTCACATTTTGAAAGATTTATCAAATTTAGAATGGGTTGTAAATTTACAGATTGATGAAATACATGTCAAACAAACTTTAGATAAAAAAATGGGCAATTATTTGGTGTTGCTACAAATGAATCTGTCGATTTAGCGAAGAAAGTTCTGGCCTTTCTCGTTAGTTCTGATTTTGGAAATTTGAAAGAGGTTGTTAAATTAGTTCCAGTGAAACAATTAACGGGTTTGCAACTAGCTGATATTGCAAAAGATGTTATCAGGCAAATACAGGATTGTGGCCTAAATATTCTGTCTATAATAGCTGATAATAATGGTGTGAATCGTGCTATGGTCAAAGAACTAACCAAACATTCTGATAGTAATTACTGGTTCCATATTGATGGAAACCCCCTAAAAACCTTTGTTTTATATGACAGTGTCCATGTATTAAAAATATACGAAATAATTGGCTGAATTTAAGTGGCATTGATAAATCATTTATTATTCCTGTATGGGAAGACTTAGACTCATTTTCAAATGTTTTAAGTTCAGATGACCGTAACCCTGATTTTAAAGAGGTAACTCAAGCATCATTTAGTGACATAAGAGCGATCTACAAAAAGAATCCGATTTACTGATTAAGTCTGCACCAAAGTTAACATTTAAAAGTGTTTATCCAAATTCACTTGAATGCCAAAGGCTTTCTTTGGTTACAAACGTGTTTCACGAATCTACAGTTTCTGCTCTAAACAAGTATTGTTATAAAGGTACGGCTTTTTTTTTTTGTCAGAGTAATCCTAATGTGGTGGTCCATTGTTAATATTAAGGCTACAGTTATTAGTGGCCTCTCACCCATGTTGTTAAACGTAAGAGTCTTCAAATGCCTTTCAAAAATCTCGAAGACAAAAGGTTGGCTTTCCTTAAGGTATTCCTCCAATGGTTGTCCACGTGGAAAAAGAACGATGAAAATGATTCCTCAAAAAAGAGTTGTTTAACCAATGAAACTTACAACGCTTTGTATGTAACAACCTATGTATTACGTGAGATTATTATTTATGCTCTACAGAATGTGAACCCCTCTTATGTGTTAAC